>CP092865.1:117615360-118355920 GCA_030710605.1 Cordylochernes scorpioides | reverse complement strand
AAAGTAAACATGACAGTTGGAGAGCTGGAAGATTTCTTTCCTGGTTTAGTAAGTACTGCTATAGTATCTATTTTATTGATATCCTTTTGTACAGACTATATCTTAGCCTACAATATGTTTTTAAAGAGTATAAATACGAAATAGAATAAATAATTTTGAAAATAGAGCGATCCATAAATAAATCTTTAATAAAAAGGCATATATTGAATCAAAATATAATTTATTTTACCAATATTTCAGTTGGCTGAACGCCAACCTTTTTCAAGGCATTATTACATATTAAAACACACTTTAATATGGGGCAGATAGATAGTGCAAGTGATCAGCAACTTTCAGTTGCACGATAAGGAGATGCCTTTTTCATAACACATTAATATGTTGCAATACATTGAAAAAGGTTGGCGTTCAGCCAACTGAAATATTGGTAAAATAAATGATAATTTGATCCAATATATGTATTTTTAATTAAAGAGTAAATAATGTTATCAAATTATCAAAAAAAGGATGTTGAAGCAAAATTTGGATTATAGATTAAAGCTACAAGAAAATAGGACCTAATACAAATATAATAATAGTGTGTGATGTTACAATAACAAAGTTGTTACCATCATCAAACAAAAGAAAAAAATCAAAATCTATTCTTTTGTCATTTATTCACTTTTTATTTTGTCTGATAATGATAACAACGCTGTTACCGAAACGTCATACACTATTAATTTATTTGGATTAGGTTTTATTTTCTTAAATCAAAGAGGGAAATGAATAACGCAATATTCTTCAACCACCACATGTCTACACATGTGAAAATCAGTTCGACTTTTGTACTTACAAATCTGCCATAACCCCTTTTGGTTACTTGCACTCGCTGGTGGGTTTGGACTTTTTCTAGATTCGGGGGCCATTGGAACATTTTTTTAAACTATAAAAAAGTGCCAAATGCGGAATTTGTTCTCGGTTCGTAGTGGTTGAAAACTAACGGTTTAGATCATCCATCCACAGATCCTCAGACTAGATTGTAAATATATCCATGTTGCTTCAGGTCAATCTCACGGATGTCATCGCCACTAACCTGGAGCACCATGTTCCCTATGACGAGGTTCGGGACCTAAATGTGGTGGTCCAATGCCCAGAATGTCTGAAGAAGACGCTACGTGTCGTGGAGGACTTCTCTCCACAGACGTAAGTATGATACATTACCACGCCATCTGTTATCAGAAATTGTAACTATTTTTACACGTTTGGTTTTTTAATGTATTATTTTAAAAACAAAAAAGGTATATCCTGTCCAGGTTCACATGAGCATTTCTAGATGGCAGAGCGCCATCTAGTGGAACAAAAATAAACTAAAGGTTTATAATTAATAGGCTAATCCCTTAATAGAATGTTCAAATCAATAAGCTTGAGGGATGAGTTTTGAAACTCATCCCTCAAGCTTATTGATTTGAACAAACTAAAGGTTTATTTAACTTGTTCCGTTATATTTGGCTAACCCAAATTCTTGATAAATAAAGTGAACTCAACAACGAACACATATCGGGCTGTTGGCCATCATCAGCTTGGCGCCGTGTAAGCCTGGTTAGGATATTCCTTTTTTTTTTAATATCAACACCTGACCTTTTTTATATTTGTTTTGGTTTTTTCACATGTATTATTTTATATAATGTATTTATTTATTTTTGAGACTGCCCTTATGGCAGCTTGGATTTGGAGTTACCCTCTTTAATAGTACAGACTGTAAAAATGTGGTTGCAATGTCAATGAATTTGCGAATTTTTCTGATTTCTTATGAAGAACTGCTTGTTGGGGAAAATTATAGATTCTTAAAAGAGAAAGAAAGCTGATAATTACGACGGTTTTTCATTACTTAAAGGTATTTATAAACAATAAGGAAGGACAAGAGATGAATTAATGCACAATCTAGTAGCTTACACCTATCAACGGTCTGTCCTATCCAATAACCGCTATTCAACTAACAATCCAACAAAGCTGTGATATATAGGCAGAGATGTAAATTTGCATAGACAATACTAAAACACTATGCAAATCACAAGAGTATTATATCGAAGAAAATGCTCAGAATTTCCACTTTCAACCTATTTTATTTTAATCGTGATAATTTCCTATTGTAAAACGCGTTGACAATATCTACATATTATTTGATTAATCTTGGCCTACCTAAAGCAAGATAATCTACCACCCAACTAGACAAAAGAGACCTCCTCCGTACCATCAAAACCCAATGCCTGCAGGAATGGAAATCTAATGCTGCACATGACTGGTACAGAGCAGGAGGGACAAGCACCGGTTCTGTCCTCCCAAGAGAACAACGGTCTTTGATTTCCAGACTTAAGTCTGGTTATCTACGGACAATGACTTTCCAGAATGGTTGCAAGGTTTTCCCACTATGTACTAAGTGCAATTCTTAACTTGCAACCCCAAAACACATTGACTTTATTGACTCATCCATTGATGAGTTCTACTCTTCCCCGGCAGACACCATCAACAAGATTTACAAGCTTGATACCTTAATATGATTGTGTGGAGATAAGAAAGAAGAAGAGGAAGATTTGATTGATCCCCTCGATGACTGATAATTCAAATCAAAGTAAAATAATTTCAACAAAGGTTCTGATGAAAGTTTTGATATGCTTGCAGATTATCGAAATATCTGACTTTGAGATTAGTGGAACTGATGGCCCCACGGTTGGAGCCAGGCTCATCCAAGCCAGATCTACCCACGGGATGCATCACAGAGTTGGCCGTGCAGTTCAAGGAAGGACTCAACTCCTTGGTCATGTCGCTCATTCAACAAGATGTAGGCGAGGTATGTTTATGATCGTAATGTGAAATACCAAACAAACAAACCTAGAAAGAATCACGCCATGCATTTATAAATAAATCTAATCTATTATAGACACGTATGATTCTTTTAAAAATTAAACAATTTCTACTGTCCTTACTGTAATGAAAAATTAATGGGAGGACCTAGCTTACCAGTGGTGACCCCCTCATTAATTTTTATATTGCGGTAAGGTCAGTAAAATTGTTTCATTTTTAAAAGAATCATACGCGTCTATAATAGTTTCGAATTTTCATACCAGATGGCGCGCTAATGCATCATAATATAATTTATATATAGTGTTTATGCATTTAAATTAATTTACATTGAAATAACTGTAACCACAAACTAGCGGCCTCAGGTCGGTGACAAATCCACAACATCAGCTTTGGCAAACTGAGAAGTGTCCACCAAGAGACCATGGTTTCGAGCTATGGCCCTCTTCAGTCTAAGACGAATTTTATTCTACGAGAACTTCACATTCTGACAAAGAAGTGCTTTGCAGATAAAATGGCCATTTCTTGATTCATCGCGAAACGCGTTAGTGGATGACTTTTCTTGATTTATCAAGAAATTGGGTTGGCCAAATATCACGGAGCAAGCTAAATAAACGTTTAGTTTATTCTTGCTCCACTAGATGGCGCTCTGCCATCTAAAAAGCACATGTGCTCGTGATCAGGAGATGCCTATTTATTTTTAATATCAACACCTGACCCACTTATCTTTTATTTTTTTCTATTATTTTTTTCATATATATATAATAAAAATACCTATATTGGATTGAATGAAAGATTTATTTGCCAATATTTTGGTTGGCTGAACGCCAACCTTCGTTACAGCATTACATTTCAATTTTTTAAAATAAAAATATATAAAATAACTTATTTAAAAATAATGTAATGCCTTGAGAGAGAGAGAGAGAGAGACAAAGGTTGGCATTAAGCCAACCAAAATTTGGCAAATAAATATTTTTTTCAATCCATTATATGCCTTCTTATTATCTAAAGTTTTGAATATGGATTGCTCTATTTTCAGAACAATACACATGTACTTTTATATATTGTGTGTGGGTGTTACTTTTATCTTTCTCCCTCAAGATTATCTGGCCTTAATTTTCATCATTTAAATCGTTGGCATAGATTATACCTAGTGTATTCTTTTTTATATATTGTATATATAACACAGTTATAGATGAAAATAGAAAATGGTTGTTTTACAGATAAAAGAGTTGCTAGGCCTTGTGAAGAACTCAATTCCTAAGCAGAAATGGATGACAACCCAAATGATCTCTCAATTCGAGAAATTGGTAAGTAATTTATCATTAGTAAAAGGCGTCTAGAAAATATTAAATGATACCCAAAAAATGTTGCCATAATAAACACAGATTTTATATTTTCATTAATTATATGTCATATGAATAAAAAGACTAATAATGAAAAAGAAGACTTCATCCAACAAGTATTTCTGAAAAAAATCAGCCTCAGATCGTTTTATTGACTTCAGCCAAGATTTGGCAAAATCTGTAAAAGTAACTTAATTGTAAAATTCACTTTAAACATAATTTTAAGGGACAATTTTATCAAAAATTGGAGCTGGCTAGCGCTATAGAAAACAGACAGTTAATAATGTTGTATATCAATATATCTATGTATATCTATATATCAATTTATAAATACTAGAGAGAATTGTCAAAGATTTAACTATTTTTGTAGATATATTTATGATTTCTTTCAAACCTGAAAGGTTCAGGTTCCTAATATATATTATTGTTTCTCTTTTTTTTAATTATTATTATTTTTTTGTATAATATGTTTATAACTGTTTTTTTTTTTCAAAATGTAAATCGACGCAATTATCCCTAGCCTGGATATCGCGTTTTGTGTGTTGAAATAAATTAACATAATTTAATCCTATAATTATTGTTATTTCGCCTCGCTTCTTCTACCCCTGGCTTTTAGAATTCGCCCAAAGGTGTTTAAATGGCGTTCAAATTACACATTTTTGCCTATATGATAAAAGGATGTGATATTTTTGACAGAAAATAAGACTATTGATGCATATTATAAGCATATATTTGATATTTCAGTTAAGATAATATGATAATAAAAATATCAAGTTCCATATTTATGTATTTTTATTTCATATACTGTATATATTATTTATAAGATTTTCTATGTATCCTGTGTGTGTTCAGAAAGCCAAGGTTTCTCTCAACCTAGGAGGCTTCACCAACTTCACTGATATAAACTTTCTGAACGAAAACTTCGGCAAAGTGAGTGTCAGGTTTTAAATTTTATAGAGATCTAAAGTTTATTAGCCCGTCACATATGCAACGGCGAAATATGAATATTGTAACGTTCAATTGTCATTTAATTTACTTAGATATATTCTCATATATATATATGGTAATTTAAGCCAACAAACCCATATTGTATATAACTTATGACAAGATTTTAATGTTGTATTATAGAAACACATCTGTAAATGATTATACGCATTATTGACATGTGTCTTTACATCATCATATGTAATGCAATTTGTACAAACAGGATAAATAAATAAAAATCTGTAATAGATTAAGAGTTGAGCTAAGCAAGAGATAGAAGTCATAACGTCAAAATCGAGATAGATTTAGAATTCCCACAACAAGGTCTAAAAATGGGCCAGACCACCCACACTCTTGACATCTGGTGGAATGCAAAGCCCCCTCTCACATCTGGTGACATGCAAAGCCCCCTTTTCTCAGAAACGGCCCCTGTCGCATAAGGCCCCCCGTCTTAACCTATAAATACAGTCACTTGACAGTTAGTTCACCTCAGCGCAAGCCCACGTCGGTTGTCACCAAGGTCCTCCTCATCCACCATGTAGTCAGTAAGAAATCTTCTATCTCTCCATCTTTCGCTCCTAGCTCAACTTTTATCTGTGCACGGAACTTTCTTAGTGCAACTGTGTCTTCGTTTTTTGTGTGGACATTCCCAAGCTTTCCACTCTGCCTCGACCACGACTGCCTGTACTCTGTGAGAACTTTTAAAGGACTTACAAGGTACAGAGAGGTACTGGAAAACTCCCCATCCTGACTGTTCCTCTTGGTCAACACAGTATAGCAAGAGTCAACACTTTATCATCACAAAGTTAATCGACAGGATTCTACAAGAGCTACCAGAACTTCAACTCATTACAGTGAGTTGACAGGATCTCTCATTACATATATATATATATGTAGTAACCGAGGGTCAAACCTGTAGTAACCGAGAGGGACAGTCAGGGCGTGGAGAGATTTCCAGTACCTCTCTGCACTTTGGAAGACCTTTAACAGTTTTCACAGAGTACAGGCAGTCGTGGTCGAGGCAGAGTGGAAAGCTTGGGAATGTCCACACACAAAAAACGAAGAGACACAGTTGTAGTAGGAAAGTTCCGTGAACAGATAGGAGTCGAGCTAAGAGCAAGATGTTTTACACTGTTTTACATGGTCGATGAGGTGGTCCTGGAAAAAAACCGACAAGGGCCCACGCCGATGGTGAAGTCTCAGTAAGTAACATTTCGGCTAGGGCAGATGTTTTATATATCTTCGCCGATAGGGGGGGGGGGAGAGACATGCGATAATTTGGACTTTGAACGGGTCCAAAGTGCGTGGGGTGTCGGCGGTATTTTCTACATCCAATGGCCTTGATGGAACGGCCTGCCAAATTCCTCTTTAGGGTTTTTGGATTTCTATCTCGATTTCAATCTATTACATAGTTTTATTTATTCATCCTCAGTTTTTACAAAGTACATTACATATGGTGATGCAATGACACATGTCAATCATGCGTATAATCATTTATAGATGTGTTTCTATATACAACTTGACAATCTTGTTATAAGTAGTATACAATATAGGGTTGTTGGTTTAAATTACCATAGATGGGCCCCGGGAGTGAAAGGGTTTATCCGGGTTTAAACGGGTAAAGCATCTCTAACACAGGTAAGTAATTAAAATTTATTTCAATTAATTTAAACTGTGAGGGTTAAAAAGGGCTATGACAAGATGTTGTGTTTGGATATATCTGAAAATTATAAAAAATAGAACTTATGTTTAATTTGAAAGTTATGATAATTTTTATAAAAGAGACATTTAGATAAAACCTTTGTTTGATAAAAAAAAATAATGATGATAAAAATAAAATGTTCTAAGAGATTGTTGGCGGGCGTTGGAAAGGGTTAGGAGTTAAATAATAGGCAATTGTAAGTATTACACAGGCAACCAAATACTTAGATCCAGGTGCAAAGCGAGGATATAGACTTGAGCGTCTTCCTAGGCAATGTTTCACCTGTGATCCTGTATAAGTTTACAGTGCTTTGTTACAATTGTAGGGTTATTGGGTTGACAAGTTGTTGAAGAAAAGGTTGTTCATTAATATGGTTGAAAGGGGGGAAATGGAGCCATGCGATAAGTAGAATTGTTGTACCGACAGTATGTGATCTGTCTTGACTTAAAATCAAAGGTTGATTGTGGTCCGCTAGAGCTAAAAAAATAGAGAGTTTTGAACGCTTTGTGCATGCGTTGGTGATTGTTCTCTACGGATGATTGACATAAACTTTTGAAACGTGTTCAAGCCAGAAGTTGGGATTTTTAAATCTGGGGAACTGTGTTCACAGAGTTTGTTGAAATTACGAAATCAAAAAGAATTGTCAAGCAGTACTATCGTTTTTCTACGTTGATGTGAAGCAATGGCTGAGAAAGATAGTAGTGTAAAGTACACTGAAGAGGTTAGAGAAATAGATTGTTGTATGCTTGATAGTTGATGATAAACATGTTCAAATTATATAAGGTATGAAAACAAATATATAAAATGAATAAAAATATAGAAATATCATTGTGGTTGAATAAAGTTTAAGTGGACAAAATCAAACATGTAATACAAGGTATGTCCCATAAGTTCCCGGACTGGGTCCATAAAAAAAAAGGTAAGATTTTCTTAAAATTTTTTTATTAAAACTTTTCAAAGTAATCCCCCCTTGCTTCAACGCACCAGCGCCATCGTTTCTCCCAATTGTCGAAACAGTTTTTATAAGCCTCTTTTGGAATGCTCTTCAATGCTAACGGAGATTTTTCTATTATGTCATCCCTGGTGTCAAAATGTCTTCCTTTTAGAACTGCTTCAAGTTTGGGGAACAGGAAAAAGTCATATGGTGCGATGTCTGGGAAATAGGGTGGTTGAAGTAGGATTTGTGTCCCGTTTTTCGCCAAAAGGCTAGTCATCAAGTGCGCTGTGTGAGGGCGAGCATTGTCATGGTGTAGGATCCAGCCACCATTAGTCCATTTTTCTGGCCGTTTTTTTTTTCGAATCGCTTTTCTTAGACGGCGAAGAATGCCCAAATACATTTCCTTAATAACTGTTTGGCCTGCAGGAAGATACTCGTGATGAACAATGCCCTTGTTATCCGAAAAAGCGACCAGCAACACCTTGTTTCTGGATTTTTTGGGACTAGGCTCACCCTAACCTCTCCACTCAGCAGATTGAGGTTTGGTTTCAGGCTCATAGCCACAGACCCATGTTTCGTCGCCTGTGATTATCTTGTCTTTCCATTCTGGATCCGTTCTTGTCATTTCCATCATGTCCTCACAGGTTGCAAGCCGACACAGTTTTTGCTCATTGGTGAGGAATCTTGGGATGAATTTTGCAGGAGTCTTTTTGAGCTTCAAATCTTCGGTTACGATCCTTCCAATAGTTGTTTTAGAGATGCCTGTGTCTTGCTCTAGCTCCAGCAAAGTGGTTCGAGGATTTTCTTTTATCAAATCGGTGATTTTTTGCACATTTTCATCAGTCCTTTGAAATTTCGGGCGTCCTTGACGAGGATCAACTTCAATGGAAATTCTGCCAGCTTTAAATCTAGAATGCCATTCAAAAACAGTTGTTCTCTTTGGGGGGTCATTGGGGAATGCTTTATTAAGCATTTCAAAAGTTTCGGTTGCTGATATTAGAAGTTTCACACAAAAGTCTATGCAAATCCTCTGCTTCAATTTTTGTTCCATCGTAAAATCGCCGCAGCGATAGGTGTGACCTTTAAATAAATTAAAATAACCTTGGCGCGCGCGCAAGTACCGCCTCGATATTGGTACCACCGTGTATCCAGATATTTTTTCTATAATAAACAGTCAAATTCATTTACATTTTTCATTTATTTATTTTTTTTCATGGACCCAGTCCGGGAACTTATGGGACATACCTTGTATATAAGAGTAATAATAATGAAAATTAAAGTGATTTTGAAAACAAATAAATGTTTTATAATACTAAATTATTATGAAATATAAAAGTAAAATTGATTTTTTTAAAAAATAATGTTGGATTGAAAACTTGTTGTTTTAATGTCCGTTCATAGAGAGAGCAAAACAACAACTGACTCACCCGTGCAGGCAAGGCCACGCTCCGCTGCGTCACGTGGGAAAACATAGGTAGATGTTCTCGTCCATGTTCTCAGCACATCCCCCTTTTTAAGATTTGAAATATATATATATACATTACAAACTTTAAATGCATAATATAATTAAAAATGAAGGCGATCCACAGGTTTAACAATTCGTCCACTCCGGGTTCTTATCTGGCCGTCTTCTGAGTCGTTAGAGGGATAATCCACAACTGGGTTCTTTTCATTTTCAACCAGTTCCTCTCCCGAAAAGGTCGGCGTCGATGGGTCGGCTGGATATTGCACTGTATATCCTTTTCGTAGATGGAACCTGTTTCGACGTAAAGTCCCAACTGGAGTATCAACCATATACGACCTTGGTGTCGATGCTTTCTTCTTTACAATCCCCCAGGTTCGCATATCTGTAATCCAAACCGTGTCACCTTCGGATAGCTCCTCCATGTCCGTAGCTCCGCAGCGTCGATCATATCTGGATTTCATATCCTTTCTCCTTCTCCCCTCCTTTCTTTTCAGGGTCTGAGAGTCCACCAACTTTGGATTAAGATTCTCTGGTGCAATTGGCAAGGTCGTTCGGAGTTTACGTCCCATGAGAAGCTCAGCAGGGCTGTAACCGTTCTCCAAAGGGGTCGATCGATACTCCAGGAGTCCAAGCGATGGGTCTTGATTTTTCTTGAGGATCAACTTAGCAATTTTCACACCTGCTTCTGCCATCCCATTGCTCTGCGGGAATCGAGGACTTGAAGTGACATGTGTGAATCCGTACTGCCTTGCGAAATTTTCAAATTCACGAGCAGCTCCAAATTGCGTCCCATTATCGCTTACAACAGTTTCTGGTACTCCATGTCGGGCAAATATGGATTTGCAACTACGCACCACCACACTGGCTGTGAGCCGATCCAGCTGAACCATTTCAGGATAGCGAGAATAATAGTCAATGACGACTAGATACCACTTATTCTCGAACTTGAACAAATCCATTCCAATCTTCTGCCACGGTCGTGAAGGAAAGTTCGTTGGTATCAAAGGTTCATGTTTTGAGACGGCTTCCTGGATACAGACACTGCACTTTCTGACCGTTTCCGCGATCTCCTCCGAAATTCCAGGCCACCAGACCGTCTCACGTGCGCGAAGTCTTGTTTTTGTAATCCCGAAGTGCCCAGCGTGCAACTTATCTAGGATCTCCAGTTTCATACTTACTGGAATAACAAGACGACAGCTACGCATCAGTAGTCCATTTTGAACGCCGAGTTCATCCTTGACATGCTAATAAGAGAGCAGAGCCTGTGACATCTTCTTCTTATCTGGCCAGCCTTGCTCAAGGTAGTTGACTACTGCTTTCAGGGTCGTATCTTCTTGTTGAGCTTCAAAAATCTTCGCCAACATCTCGTCCTTGATCGGGTTGATTCTCGTCGCAACCACTTCAATTCGCCTCGCCAGGTTCAAGAGCTCACATGCCCGGCGACTCAGAAGAGGTTCACTCAAACGACGAATGACATAAATCTTCTCCTTGATTTCATAATTGCCATTTCGCAGCGTTGAAATAAACATACCCACAGTCTGAAGTTCGGAGAATTCAGCAGCTCTAATGTTGATATCACTTTCCACTAGTCGTTGCTGTCCCATTATCGTCTTGAAGAGACACAGAGGAACACATGTAACATCCGCCTGGGAGTCGAGCTTGAACTTCACCTGTTTCCCGTTCACTTGGATTTCTGCTGTCCATCGCCTCCTGCCCTCGTCTTCATCATTATCGAGATTAGATGAATCCTCCACAGCTGAGACCTCCAGGAGAAAACCAATTTCTTCATCAAGTTCAGAAACAGCTTTGACTTCCGCAGTCTTCGCCTGCTTATCTGAGCAGCAATTTGCAAAATGGCCAGCTTTTGAACATAGGTTACATCTTTGTCCTTCAGCACGGCAAGCCTGTCCTTCCCTGTGGGTGAAACCTCCGCATTTTGGACATCGTGATCTTGTTTTGGCTGACTTCTCCTTCTTCCTCGAAGGCTGCTGTTGTTGTTTCGGTGATTGCTTCTTCGAATTGAACTTCACCTGATTGACCTTTTGGCTCGCTGAGGGACGCTGCAGGTCGACTTGCTGCTGTCGAACGGCTTCCTGCTGTCGAACCAATTTCACCGCCTTTTCCAAAGTCAGTTCGCTGTCCAACTGCATTCTTTCAGATAAAGCTTTGTCCCTCACTCCAACCACAATTCGGTCACGGATCAACTGCTCCTGAAGACCCTCAAATTCGCAACTATCAGCCAATTTGTACAATGAAGTGATGAATTCGTCCACTGGCTCCCGATCCTCTTGGATTCTTGAATTAAATTTCGCACGTTCGTAGATAATATTCTTTCTGACACAGAAGTGGCTGTCGAACGCCTTGAGGACGGAATCAATTTTCGTTGCCTCTTCTTCCTTTTCGAACTTGAAGGTCCTGAATATATCATCCGCGCGGTCGCCCATCAAGTACATGAACAAATCGATCTTGTCCGCCTCCTCTTTCTTCTTCATTCCACTGACCACGAGGTATCGTTCGAATCTCTTCCTCCATTTGGGCCATTCGTTGGGAGTCGAGAAGTCGAAAGTTTCTGGAGGTTGAATCTGAGCCATGTTGAATTATCTTCCAAGGTACGCAAAAATCGATATTTTGCAAAATACGGGTTCGTATTTTATCCAGTTACCGCTGCCACCATGTTTTAATGTCCGTTCATAGAGAGAGCAAAACAACAACTGACTCACCCGTGCAGGCAAGGCCACGCTCCGCTGCGTCACGTGGGAAAACATAGGTAGATGTTCTCGTCCATGTTCTCAGCACACTTGTGATTATATAATTGAAAGGTAAAAAATAAAATTTCAAATATTTTATACAAAAAATAGAATATAGTTAAAGATTATTACATTGAGTTGATGAAGGTTTAGTATTTCTTCTAAAAAGAAGTTACAAATGTGGTGTGTAGCTAGTTCATATCCCTTCGGTAAACATCGGTGTTTTTATTACTCTCTGTCTGGGAATTTATGAAATTCTCGAGGGAATATAAATGGTTGATGTGAAACACGTGTTACACATGGCGGTCATTCCGATAGCGGATATTTAGATGACAGCTTTGTGAGCGGGGAGAGAGGACGTTGTATATACATGAAACGGGGTGTGATGGGACTAATGGGTATCGTTGGCGGGCGTTGGATTTAGTGACGTGGGAATTTTGTCTCGAGATGTTTAGTCTATCATCACTGGGGTCTATGGTTTGTCAACTAGCGGTGTCCATTTTTACGTTCGGGGTGCGATGTGTATTGTTTTTAAAAGGGGAGATATGGGGCTTGTCTGGGGCGTACGTGCTTTAAATTCTTTCTCCTCTAGTCTGGATCTGTGTGATCTGGATATTGTGTGAAAGAGAGTAAGTAATTAGTAATCCAGATCCAAATGGGTTGGTGTAGAGTATGTAGATAGAATAGGTTTGTGAATTTAACGGGAAATTTTCTGTTCGCTACTTGAGGTTTGTTTTTAAAACGATCGATGTTAAATATATCTAGATTTAAATGTAGGAATGGCTGGGAAGTTTGAGGAGGAATTATGCGAGTTAAATCAGCATTGAATATGCCTGGCTGAATATGGTTATACAGGGTATGGGTTAAGATGAGTTCTTAGATCTGGGGGTATAACATTGAACATTAAGTAGGTGGGTGGAAAACTTGTGAAAGAATGGGGTGATTTATTATACGTCTGAGTGACGCGCATAACTAGTTGAGTCCAGTAAGCTTTCGGATTTTCTAGATAATCTAGTCTGAGCTTGCCTGTAATGGTGGCATTTAAGCGTGCTATTAAACCGTTTGCTTGTGGGTTATTGCTGGTGGTGAGTAGGGGTTGTATACCATGTGTTATTAGAAATTTAAGGAATTTTTCTTAGGTAAAAGCGGGCGCTCTGTCAGAAAACAGACGTTTTGGAAATCCTTGTTGTATTACAGTTTTGAGGGTTTGAATGTACGTTAGGGTACTGGTTTACTTGTTAAACTCCCTTTGAGAGTGGTGAAAGCTTGTTGGCAGTTTTATGGTCTAATTGAAAGATGTAGTTTTCTCGGTGTTCGTAAGTGATGTGTTTGGACGTTGTTGCGGACTTAGTAAAAATGTTATTCAATGATGTCAGGTTTAGATGTGAGTAAAAGTGCGACTTTCGACGTGGACACGCTTTGTGGTGAGATATGTCACAGGCATGAAAGCGTCTTTGTGGCCTGTTAAGTGAGAAAAATTGTTGTGATGCGCTGTGTGACACTTGTGAAGTGAATTGAATGGAAAGGTGTCACTGAAGTCGTTGTTTTTGGTACATCATCTAACTTGTTTCACCATGAATAACAATTTACTAGTCATGGGTGGTGGTTGTACAAAACACATCGAGATATTTTGGCTGTTAATGGATGTGGCACGTTTAGTGGCGACGATATGGAGCTTGTTTGGCTCGAGGTTGATTTGTTGCTAAGTCGCGCGCTAATAGATGGTGGCCAATTGGAGAAAGTGTTGGGGAGTGTGTTGAAGTTTGTTGAGAAAGATGTATGGATGACTAATAATTATGCATGTAAAAAGAAAGGACGAGGGAGTGAAACTGTTTTGGATTTTTAACTTGTTTTGGGGAAGGACAGTTACTTTTCTAGTTGTGATTTTGAAGATATTGTATCTTTCGATTCTTGCAATTTAAAAAAATGCGTTCCACCTATGTTCATTAAAATTTGAATATATTTTTAATGCGTTGATTATGGTAGTGCGAAAATTATCCTTGTAAAAGGGTAATGGCGTGATAGTGACTTATAATTTGAATGGGGCGTTTACATAAAATAGTGAACATAACAATGATTTCTGCAAAATTTTGAGTATTTAATTAAGAAATTGGTTTTTTGGTATAAAAATTAGATATTAAGAAAAACACACAAATAAGTTTAGAATTATGATTCGAGTAATTAAAAAATAATAATTATTTTTTTTCTTATGTAAATTTGAAAGTAGTGAATTAAATTTTATAAGTTGCTTAAAATAAAGTAAAAATTTATAAATGAGGGTGTAAAAGATTTGAAATTTGAATTGAAATGATATAAATGGTAAAAATTGATTTAAAATCATTACAAAGAAAATAAACATCAAATTTATGGAGAATCAAGTTGTGAACATGAGGAGAAAGTTACGTAGGTTTTTAAAACTTACAGTTTTGATGATGATTGTTCAGTCAGGAGACTTGGTCTTTAGTTGTCGTCCTGATGACACAGAAGACGCTCCATGTAAAGCTTGTAGAAGCTTGTAACTTCTGTTTGGCGACGGCGGCATGTCGCCTGGAAGATGGTTGCGTTGCATGGTCGAAGGTGGGAAACGTCTCACCGGCTTGTTTTGCGGGATCTTCGGCTGTGTCGTTGGGGTGTTGACAGCTTGATCCTGAAATATAGTTTCTTGTTGGGGGCGAGATTGCTCGGTCGTTTCGTTGGAATGGCGGGCTTTTTCCTCCATCTTTGCTCTTCCTCGCTTCTATCTGGACAGGCTTCTTACTTTCTTCGTTGTGGTCTCCTTCGTTGTAGTCATCCTGTCGAATCTCGCTATAGCTGTGGTAACCGAGGGTCAAACCTGTAGTAACCGAGAGGGACAGCCAGGGCGTGGAGAGTTTTTCAGTACCTCTCTGCACTTTGGAAGACCTTCAACAGTTTTCACAGAGTACAGGCAGTCGTGGTCGAGGCAGAGTGGAAAGCTTGGGAATGTCCACACACAAAAAAAAACGAAGAGACACAGTTGTAGTAGAAAGTTCCGTGAACAGATAGGAGTCGAGCTAAGAGCAAGATGGAGTTAGAAGAGTCTTACTTACTGTTTTACATGGTCGATGAGGTGGCCCTGTGTAAAACCGACAAAGGCTCACGCCGATGGTAAAGTCTCAGTAAGTAACATTTCGGCTAGGGCAGAAGTTTTATATATCTTCGCCGAGGGGGGAGGGGAGACATGCGAGAATTTGGACTTTGAATGGGTCCAAAGTGCGTGGGGTGTCTGCGTTATTTTCTACATCCAATGGCCTTGATGGAACGACCTGCCAAATTCCTCTTTAGGGTTGTTGGATTTCTATCTCGATTTCTTGCTTAGCTCAGCTCTTAATCTATTACATAGTTTCATTTATTCATCCTCAGTTTGTACAAAGTACATTACATATGGTGATGCGATGACACATGTCAATCATGCGTATAATCATTTATTGATGTGTTTCTATATACAACTTGACAATCTTGTTCTAGGTAGTATACAATATAGGGTTGTGGGTTTAAATTACCATATATATATATATATATGTCGTATTGTATATAAATTAAAACCCATATGTAACTACAAAATGGCTTCAATAAAACGGATACCCGAGAGAGAAAGGGACGGTGAGCCGGGAAGGATAGTATAAACAAGAGAGATTTATAGTCATGGCGGTCCCCCTGATTGAACGTCCTCCGCCTATAAATCGGAGGTCTAAAGAAAGAGTACGCGCTGGCGTTATATCTCAACCCCCCTAAAACCATCGACGAACTTCTGGAGGCATGCAAGAGAATAGATGGGTTCGAGAAGGAATACCTGGAACGAAAGGAGAAGAATAAAATTCTTATGAATCGGATTTCTCAAAAAGAAACTAATCATGCCAGATGGAACAGGCAACCAAGAGAGTTTCAATCATATAAAACTGAAAATTATTCGAGGCCTATGATGGGAGCACCTAGACAAAACCAAACTTACTTCCCCCCACAGGAGACTCGTACATTTCCCGATCCACTCAAAAGGATACATATAGACGAACTCCTTCTGGCAACACTTATGATAGAAAACCTCGGAATGATAGAGGTAGAACCGAGGACGGACGACCTATCTGCTTTAGATGTAATAGACCGGGTCATGTAGCAAAGTATTGCAGAATAAAATACGTTCGCATGGTTGAGGAAGTTCCCCATAGCCTAGACAGCCCGTCTGATGACAAAAAACCGCTGAACACCCGGAACCTGAGCCCAGAAGTATACGCCGATGTGTGTGAGAGACCAAACATTCCAACTCGCAACAGATTCGAGGTGTTGGAGGATTTAAACTAGAAAGCGCGCCTGTTCCAGTCAACCAGGGCATGTCGAAAATAGGCGCGATCACAGAGATGAATTCAAAAAGCCGAATAAATGTGAATGTTGATAAAATTGGAATATTGGAAGCCTTGGTTGACACAGGCGCGGATCTCTCGATTGTAGATTTAAGAACTGCTCTCGAAACTGGCGTTCGTATTGAAACCTATAATGGAAATTGTATTGGTCCAGATGGTAAATGGCTTAATATATTGGGAAGCATTTCAATGGATATAAAAATTGACGAAAAGTCATTGAATCATAGATTTGTAGTTCTGGAATCCAATATGAAATCATTAATAATTGGAAGAGATCTTCTCAGGCGTTCAAATGCGAAAATAAATTACAAACAGGATATTTTAGAATATGACATTGTGACCGAGTGTCAAGATTCGAACGAAGCGCCCAGGAAAATAATCAATCAGCAGGATGAAGTAGTGCCTCAACTTTGTGTTAAACTAGTCAGGGTAACCGTGAAGGCCAATGATGGCGAATACGTGGTTGAACCAAATGAAAAGCTAACTCTTACAAATGGGCTTAGGATTTCTAGATTTCTGATCACAGTAAGAAACAAATTAGCGGATTTATGGATAACTAATCCTTATCCTCGAACATTAAAAATAATGAAGAATCAGACCTTGGGCTACGCAAGTCCTCCCACCATGGTTAATAATATAGAAGATGATGAGGAAGATAAGGTGACGGAAATTCAAATAAACGAGGACCTGACATTAAGCCAAAAGAATGAATTAAGGCAAGTTTTATCGAAATACAGTGATCTATTTTCATCAAAATTGGGCAAGACGAATTTGGCCAAACATAGAATTGACACAGAAAATGCGAAGCCGATAAAACACAAACCGTACAGAGTTAGCCCTAAGGAGCGAGACATCATCAAAGAACAAATTCAGGATATGCTCCAGGAGGGAGTAATAAGGGCATCTTCTGGTCCATGGGCTTTTCCGGTTATTTTGGTCAGAAAGAGAGATGGCAATTGGCGATTTTGTGTAGACTACAGGAAACTGAACAGCATAACGGTAAAGGATGTTTATCCGATCCAGAGAATTGATGATGTTTTGGACACACTTCAGGGATCTAGATATTTCACGGCCATAGATCTCAGATCGGGATACTGGCAGGTAGAGATCGAGGAACAAGACAAGAAGAAGACGGCCTTCAAAACATCCCACGGTTTATACGAATTTAATGTTATGCCATTTGGTTTGTGCAATGCTCCAGCTACTTTCGAAAGAATTATGGACAATGTACTAAAAAACATAAAATGGAAATTTTGCCTCTGTTACCTAGATGACGTTATTATATACAGTCCCGACTTTACCACTCATCTCGGAAGGATTGAGGCTGTTTTAAAGTGCTTTCGTGAATCGAACCTGAGGCTTAATGGGAAAAAGTGCCGATTTGGATTTGAAGAAATTGAAATACTCGGTCACGTGACAAGCAAACATGGAATTAAACCAGCAGATCATAATGTTGAAGCGATTAGAGATTTTCCCCGTCCTTCAAAGACAAAAGAAATTCAGTCATTCATAGGATTTGCTCATATTACAGGAAATTCATTAAGAACTTCTCGCGAATAGCTGACCCACTGTTCAAACTAACAAGAAAGGATTCTCCATTCATCTGGTCAGAATCTCATGAAGAAGCATTTATAACTCTGAAATCTTTGCTAACAAATCCCCCGATATTATCACATTTTGACCCAGAAGCACCGACCCAGATCCACACCGATGCATCAAATATTGGCCTAGGTGCTACCCTTGTTCAAACTATCAATGGTCAAGAAAAAATAATTTCATACATAAGTCGATCATTAAGCAAGCCAGAACGTAATTATTCGACAACGGAGAAGGAATGTTTGGCATTAGTATGGTCAATGTCGAAGTTACGGCCTTATCTATATGGAAGGCGCTTCAAAGTTATGACGGACCATCACGCGTTGTGTTGGTTAAGAAATCTAAGGGATCCAACGGGTAGACTTGCAAGATGGGCATTAAAAATACAAGAATATGACTTCGAAATAATTTATAAATCCGGGAAAAAACATTTGGATGCAGATGGTCTTTCACGAGGTCCATTACCAGAAACTGATTTTGACGATAACTATGATAGTTTGTTTTTCAACCCAGTCATCGAGGATTCCGACGAATATATCGAAAACATCGAGATATGCCTCGGTGACACGGAGGGCAAACGATCGATTGTTGAAAATTTTAAAGAAGAAAACGGATGTCTGTACAAAAGAAATCCGAGGCCAGAAGGAAGAGCCTGGCTGCTGGTGGTACCCAGAGTGAGAAGGAAGGACATTTTAAAAGAGCACCACAATCATATGATCTGTGGCCATTTAGGTGTGACCAGAACAATGCACCGTCTAAAGGATAAATATTTCTGGCCATCCATGCTGAAGGATGTGGTGGAGTATGTTAGGACCTGCCATCTGTGCCAAAGCAGGAAGGGTTCTAATCAGTTGCCTGCTGGCCTACTTCATCCGATCCCTGCTGCAAATTATCCCTTCGAGAGAGTTGGGATCGACTTTTTGGGACCATTGCCATCTACGAAGAACAGAAAGAAGTGGATGATAGTATTGACCGACTATTACACAAAATATGCGGAAACGAAGGCTGTCAACGATGCCACAGCGAGGGAGGTTGCTAAATTTCTGACAGAAAATGTTATTTTGAAACATGGAGCCCCACGGTATCTGATTAGCGATAGAGGAAGACAATTCACGAGCAATTTGGTGAAAGAAATAACCAAGATATGTCAAATTCAACATTGCCTCACAACAAGCTATCACCCACAGACAAATGGCCTCACAGAGCGATTAAACAGAACATTGATCAATATGATAAGCATGTACGTGAACGTAGATCAAAGGAATTGGGACGAGATACTTCCATTCATAACCCATGCTTACAATACGACAATACAAGAAACAACCAAATATTCCCCGTTCTTCCTTTTGTATGGAAGGGAACCAGTCTCGATGACACGAATATCTTCATTGAGCCCGATTCGGAGGATTATGACGAGTACGTGAGCAAGTTGATGGAAAAAATCGTGAGAACGAGAGATATTGTGAAAGTTAATACCGAGAAAAGTCAGGCAAAGATGATTAATTATTACAACCAAAAACATCGGCAAACTGGTTATGAACCAGGTGATTTAGTAGCGCTGTGGACTCCAATAAGAAAACCTGGAAAATGTGAGAAACTTTTGAGACGCTATTTCGGACCCTACATCCTGCTGAAAAAAATTTCCGATGTGAACTACTCCATCGTGCCAGAAGATAACCCTGGGAACCGCACACAACCTACAACAGTTCACATAAGCAGAATCAAGCCTTACTTTGCGAGAATGGAAGACGGTCACGAGGACGCGACCATTTCGGAGGAGGGAGAAGTGTCACATTCTGCATAGTTATTTTGTAAATATATGTAACATACCGAGTTCAAACAACGACTACACACCCGGGCAGGCACGGTCAGTCCCAGGAACCACCTCTAAACCGAGGTAACCATGTTTCTATGCGTGTGGTCTTCATTTGTCTTCAGGCTAGTATGCTCCCACTTCCCGGCCCATGACTGCATTTTGGATGAGGAGACCACTGTGACGTTGTCGGCTCTACTCATTTTATTAAAACATACAGTTAAACCTGTCTATAGCGCCTCCTCTTGGGAGTGACCAAAATAGGGTTCTATAGAGAGGGGGTGCTATAGACAGGTCACTTTTAATGTAAAAACGCATCGTACTACGTATTTAAAATCGGGCGATATAGATAGGGAGGGGTTATTTAGAGGGGGCGCTATAGACAGGTTTAACTGTATTTATATACCGCCAGAAATATTATCTTCTGAATTCTATATAAAGTCCAAATTTAACTATTCTTGAGAGTAATTAGAAACGAGGCAAAGATTCCACCAAGAATATATAGATGTTTTATTAGGATATGTACGTGTGAGAAACATACTAATCTCTATTCATTTGAATATTAACATTAAAATCAAATATTAAATTAAGTAAACTCATTAATGGTTCGACTCTTCATTGACATTTTATAAATGTTGTATATATATTAATTAATTGTTATCACAGAGTGTGTGTAAGCTCACAGGTAAATAGGCGCTAACCGAAAGAGAATAAAGTACCCTTTGTTTAATATTAGTTTCCCTTCTATATTTTGTCCTCCCTCTTGTAAATACATAAATATAATGTTTAATTAATAATCTTGTAATCAGTTTCATTAAAATTTCTAAGCAAAGTCAACAATATATAACATATATAAAAAGAAAGTATTTAAAAGCACGAATGTTTCTTTTATACACAATACAAACTTTTACTGTCCTTACTGCGATGAAAAAATATATTGGGAGGTCTTGGCTCCTTTTTCATAGCAGTAAGGACAGTAGAAGTTTGTATTCTGTATAAAAGAAACATTCATGCTTAAATTATTTCTTTCCCTATATATAGATGGCGTGTTATTGCTTTGTATTAATATATAATATATTATTTTTAATACAATATAATGCGGTTTGTGATTGTAAAACGACATTTAAAGATTATCCCGCATGTGTTTATTTTCAACGAAAAATCAAAATTTATTCCAAGTAGAAATATCGATTATTTCTAACCTTAGGGATGAGGTATGAAAGGATAAATTGTGAAGAGTAATGATAAACGGAAAACTAAAAGTGTCCAGGGATGGGAATCGAACCCACAGTGTTCCGCTTACCGGGCAGATGTCATGTCCACAAGACTAAGGTTAGAAATAATCGATATTTCCCCTTGGAATAAATTTTGATTTTTCGTTGAAAAGAAGGCGGGATAATCTTTAAATGTCGTTTTACAATATATTATTTATAATACATAAATTTTGAAGCATGATTGTATATTTCAGCTATCTCTGAAAGAAGATGCCCATTATGTCGTCAATCTGATTGAACTAGCGGAAAACCAATTTTCACGGAGTCTGCGCACAATGCTGGACCCCTACACCCAACTTGAGTGAGTCCCACTGTAATCCTATTTACATAACTGAAGCAAAGGTAAGTTACATATTGTATTTGTTTGGAAAGGTAACTGTATCGATCTAGTTAAATACTAAGCCAATTATCCTAAAGATAGAGTTTCCCTAGCCGGCATTCATATTTCTGTGAAAAATTAGACACCTCGACCAGTAAAAATAAAACATTTGGCAAGGCGTTAAATTTTTTTAAACAATTATAAACAAACTCAGTACGCATAGCGTTGAAATATCACAGTTGAAATAAATTGTTAAAAATTCAAAATGAGGTAGGGAAGGAAGTAAATTTGTATTTAAAAAAAAATAAATTCAACTCAAATATTATAACACTATGCGGCGCTGAGTTTGTTTATAAAAAAATGTAATGCCTTGATAAATGTTGGCGTTCAGCCAACCGAAATATTGGAAAATAAATATTTTCTTAAATTCAATATATGTCTTTGTATTATCTAAATATTTAAATATGGATTGATTCATATTCAGAATAATATATAAATATAAAATTGATATATATATTATCTCTATTCATGATAAAATTGTGAAAAAGTTTTAAAATTACAAAATATTTTCTCACAATGAGTTTCTTTTTATTACAAAACACTAGGTTTCAATCTAATTTAAAATTCCAGCTGTAAATATCCACGCTGTAAATATTTCTGGTAGGATATAGTCGATATTTTATTAAGCCCGTTAAAGAGCGATTATCACTTGAAACCTAGCGTTTTGTAATAAAAAGAAATTCATTGTGAGAAAATATTTAGTTATTTTGATATATATTCATATTCCATATTTATATATTATACATGAAATACTGTTGATTGAAACAACAAACATATGTGTAAATTCAGAATGGCGTCAATAAAAGTGCCACTGGAAAATGAATAGCAGGACACAAAAAAGGTCGTAAACGGGTCGTTAACATTGTCCAAGCAACTAAAGGAGGATGCAAATATATTGGCCATGGGCCATTGATTGTATACGCGCGAACAATGGATTCCGCCCTCTCCCTGACGAAACGAGGAGCATATAAGCTGGGTTTTTCTGAGCCCATGGTATAGAGTACAGGAGTAGAACAGTAGGATTCTGAAAATATATAATATATCAAATATAAATATTTATTGAAAATAGAGCAATCCATAAATAAATCTTTAAAAAGGCATATATTGGATCAAAATATCATTTATTTTACCAATATTCCAGTTGGCTGAACGCCAACCTTTATCAACGTATTATAACATATTGATGTTTGTTGCCAACAGAAATATTGGTAAAATAAATGATATATTGATTCAATATATGCCTTTTCAAATATATATGTATATATATATAATATTGTTGCAATATGCCGACGTATGGATGAACTGGCAGTCGTGAACGTGAGGCGAGTGTTGGTGTTCTTCCCACACGCGGACAACAAGAAGCAGAGGCAGGGCTAGATGTTAGCACAGAGAGGGATTGGGGACAGCCCACGGGACAGAGGTAGAAGCCATGACACCAACTTCGATGCTTATCACCGAGACATGGAGATCGAGTGTGTGTGAGAGAGCAAGGCTGAAGCGGACTGCCGAGCAACACTTCTAGAACATCTGCTGATCCCCTGTCAAAACTTTTCTTGTTTTTCAGGGGTCGTCTATAAAGAGACCCTGGGGGCTCCACATGGGCTGGGCGTTGCCATTTTCCTCCTCTCTCCCCAGCTGTCCCCAGCTGACCGCTCTTTGGATTTTTTAGACGTCACCATTTTTAGTTTAAATACAAATAAGGGTGTACAGGTTATATTAATAAAGATATAGCACATATACAAAATATGGGGGTGGCAGCAAATAGAAACGGTGTCATTATTATACAGTTTAAAATATACTATAGAATGTGCCCCCGGTGATAAAGGTTTGTTTGGGGGAATGAAATAACATGAATGATGACCTAACAAACCTATTATAAAATCAAAAGAAATAATTTGAGTGCAAATTAGTTAAAATTATTATAAATATAGGAGTATAAAACAGGAGAATAATATAATGATGACGTCTCAAAAATATATAGAATATGATGAAAGAAAAATACATAAGAATAAATGATAAAATTAAGAAAATATGCAAAATAAGATTATAAATGCCATAAAGTAATTTACTTATTGAAAAAAAAGAGAACCTATTGAATGAGAAAAATAACTAAAAGAAAAATATAAAGCTATTAAGTTGAACTAAGATTATAAGTTGACGCAGAGGGTTGGTGAGGGTATATGGGATGTCTGAGTATGTTCCTGCAAAGAAATAGCTTAATGAGTTCTGCAATGCAGTACGAACTTGTGTTAGTGAGGTACTGTTTTCATTAACAGAACGTTCAAGATGTTCCGTCTGCATTATTAGTTCAGACTAGCAGGGATAGGTAGGTAGGTTAAAGAATGTGGAAAGGGAAATGTAAACGCAAGAGATGTATTGCTTCCAATAATGATGGTACCCGGTTTGTATGATGAAAAAAAAAAGATAAAATGATAAAAAAAATGATGAACCGGGTAATAAAAAATAATAAAAAAATTTGGCGAGCAAGAATCTCTTGAGGGGAATATATGAGATTGGGGAATGAAGAAAGGGAAGGTAGTTGAAAGGGTTGTTCTGTTGCCAATGATTATTTCACCCGACTTGAATGGTAATAAAAAAAAAAAAAGAGAAAAAAATGATGATTGGTAATGATGACCCGGGTGATAAGAAAAATAATCTAGCTGGGTATCCTGAACTCACTATTGGGAATGATATAGCGAGGAATGATTTCTCAGTTGGATTAATCAATGAAAAAAAAAATTGGCCAACAGGAAGCCTTTGGGGTAATGCATGAGAAGGTATGGGCAGGGGAGGTTAGAAGACGTCAACGATAAAATTAGAAAAACTAAATAGATAAAATATATAAATAAAAGATCTTAACAATTTTAAAATATTATTAACTTTGTCAATATATTAAAAGTTTAAAAATGATTAAATAGATGGTTGAAGTTATAATATGTGTGTAATAAGCCAAGAGATGATGAAAAATACGATTTGAAGAAAAAAAAAAGATATAATTAATTGTTGATGGCTGACGGCATTGCTAATAATGGTTGAATGGCACATAAAATAATAATAATGAATAATATAATTGATTAATGTTGAAATATATATTTTATACACATCTAGAGTTGTATTAATTTAAACAGCATTGGGGCAGGTAAAATGAAGAACTTAATGAATATATGATAAAAATGCTATTGCCATAAATCGATTGTGGTGCGGAAGGAAAAAAAAAAACAGAAAAAGTGTTACTTTAAAGTGTTCTGTAGAGAAATTGCTCCTACCAGATGGATAATGTCTTTGATGGGTCTTGTGGAGTCGCTTGCGATGAGGCTAGGTGGTCACTTTTTGCGGTGGTTGCCATAGGACATCATCGGTGTTGGTTGGCGGGGCAATGCCAGGTTTCTTCGATGGATCTTGTCAGCTTGTTCGAGCTGATGGAAGAAGGTGCTCGTGGCGCAGGAGCTGTCGAATGGGGTGATGATGACTTGCTCGATGGGGTCTTTGAGATGGTCCACTGGATCGTCAAGGTGGAGGGCAAGTAGAAGGAGCATCCACACGAATGCGCCGTTGAACACCGGTGCCTCTGTCATCCTCTGTATGCCGCTGTCCACAGTTATCCTGTCGACTTTCTGTAATATTGTTGCAATATGCCGACGTATGGATGAACTGGCAGTCGTGAACGTGAGGCGAGAGTTGGTGTTCTTCCCACACGCGGACAACAAGAAGCAGAGGCAGGGCTAGATGTTAGCACATAGAGGGATCGGGGACAGCCCACGGGACAGAGGTAGAGGCCATGACACCAACTTGGATGCTTATCACCGAGACATGGAGAGCGAGTGTGCGTGAGAGAGCAAGGCTGAAGCGGTCTGCCGAGCAACACTTCTAGAATATCTGCTGACCCCCTGTCAAAACTTGTCTTGTTTTTCAGGGGTCGTCTATAAAGAGTCCCTGGGGGCCCCAGATGGGCTGGGCGTTGCCATTTTCCTCCTCTCTCCCCAGCTGTTCTCAGCTGAACGCTCTTTGGATTTTTATTTAGACGTCACCATCTTTAGTTTAAATACAAATAAGGGTGTACAGGTTATATTAATAAATATATAGCATATATACAAAATATGGGGGTGGCAGCAAATAGAAACGGTGTCATTATTATACAGTTTAAAATATGCTATATATATGAAATAAGAGATCCTGTCGACTCACTGTAATAAAATGATGTTCTGGTAGCTCTTGTAGAATCCTGTCGACTACTGAAATAAATTGAAGTTCTGGTAAGCCTCTTGTGTAGAGAATCCTGTCGATTAACTTTGTGATGATGAAGTGTCGACTCTCGCTATACTGTGTTAACCGAGAGGAACAGTCAGGATGTAGAGTTTTCCAGTACCTCTCTGCACCTTGGAAGACCTTTAAAAGTTCTCACAAAATACAGGCAGTCGTGGTCGAGGCAGAGTGGAAAGTTTGGGAATGTCCACACAAAAAACGAAGACACAATTGCACTAAGAAAGTTCCGTTAACAGATAAAAGTTGAGCTAGGAGCGAAAGATGGAGATAGAAGAGTCCTTACAAGTCTACATGGCGAATGAGGAGGACCTTGGTGACAACCGACGTGAGCTTGCGTTGAGGGTGAACTAAACTGTCAAGTCACTGTAAAGTGATTGTATTTATAGGTTAAAGACGGGGGGGGGCTTATGTGACAAGGGGCCGTTTCTGAGAAAGGGTGCTTTGCGTGTCACCAGGTGTGAGAGGGGGCTCTGCATTCCACCACATGTGAAGTGTGGTTGGTCTTGTTGTGGGAATCTATCTCGATATTGACGTTATAACTTCTATCTCTTGATTAGCTCAACTCTCAAATCAATTACAGTTTTTATTTATTTATCCTGTTTGTACAAATTACATTACATATGATGATGTAAAGACACATGTCAATAATACGTATAATCATTTACAGATGTGTTTCTATTATACAACATTAAATCTTTTTATAAGTTATATACACAATATGGGGTTGTTGGTTTAAATTACCATAGATGGGCCCCGGGAGTGAAAGGGTTTATCCGGGTTTAGGCGGGTAAAGCCTCTCTAACACAGGTAAGTAATTAAACTTTCTTTTAATTAATTTAAACTGTGAGGGTTAAAAAGGGCTATAACAAGATGATTTGTTTGGATATATAAAAGTGAAATAAAAATGACATTTCCGTTTGATTTAAAAAAAAAATATGATTAAAATAAAATGATGACATAAAAATTCACATTCTAAGAGAATATTGGAGGGCGTTGAAAAGGGTTAGTAGTTGAAGAATATGCAATTGTAAGGAGTGCACATGTAAACCAAATGCTTAGATCTAGGTGCAAAGCGAGGTTATAGACTTGAGCTGTCTTCCTTGGCAATGTTTCACTTGCGATCCTATATAAGGGTTACAGTGTTTTGTCACAATTTTAGGATTATTGGGTTAAAAGTTGTTGAGGAAAAGTTGCTTATTAATATGTTTGGGAAAGGAGTGAAATAGAGCCATGCGATAAGTAGAATTGTAGCGACAGTAGGTGATCTGAAACGTTTTCAGACCAGAAGTTGGGAATTTTTAAATCTGGGGAACTGTGTTTTCAAAGAGTTTGTTGAATTACGAAATCAAAAATTAAATTGTCAAGCAGTGCTGTTGTTTTTCTACGTTGATGTGACGCAATGACTGAAAAGATAGTGATGAAAAATATAGGGAATTGGTTAAAGAATATTATTGTTGAAAACGATTGTTGTAGATGCCCGATAGTGGCTGATAAACATTGTCAGATATTAAAGGTATTTAAACAAATATAAAATATAGTGAATAAAAATATAGAAATATGATTGTGGGTACAAAAAAAGTGTAAGTGGACAAAATTAAACATGTAATATATAAAAGATATAATAAATAGTAAAATAAAAATAATTTTTGAAACAATTAGATGTTTTGCAATACTGAAATAATATCATGAAAAATAAAAGTTAATTTGATTAAAGTTTTTTTTTTTTTAATGTTGGATTAAAAATTTGATTATATAATTGAAAGGTAAAAATAAAAATAATTATTCAAGATTTTATACAAAAATTTAAATATAATTAAAGGTTATTAATGATTGGATAAATTTTAAGTAGTGTAAAATTGAACAAAAATTGTCTCTTTTTAAGAAAAGTTACAACTGTTGTGTGTAGATCATATCCCATTGGTAAACATTGGTGTTTTTGACTCTCTGGGCGGGAATATGTGAAATGATCCCTTCGTTTGTCCACAATGCTGGTATGTAGAGAATGATTTCCATTTCGCGTCATAAAGTCTATATAAGACTTAACCAAATAGTTTTAATTAGTGATTATTTGTAAAGTTTTTATAAATAATGAGGTCACGTTGGTGATTGCATAATTGCGACATACAACGGTTTGGCAGCTGTACATTTTTTTTCTAGTGGTTGAATAATAGAAATTGTTTAAACGCTGGGTTTTTAAGAAGTACAGTGAAATATGAATTTAAAATTAATTGTATTGTACCAATAATAAATTGTGATGCGCTGTGTCGGTTGTATAAAAGAAATTTCAGAAGCGCAATTTATTGGTTGGATTGGTTACTAATATATTATGTATTGTGATCTCCATTAACATGTAAAATGTTTGATATGTGTGGTGTGGTTAAGGAGTTTGTGAGATTCTCGAGGAAATCTAAATGATTAGTGTGAAACATGTGTTAAAAATGGCGATCATGAAGCTAGCGGTCAAGATGACTGCTTGAGGGGGGAGAGAAGATATTCTCAAAAGATAGCAGTGACCAAGGGAAGTGACGTCATAAAGGGCGTCCACTTCCTTTTTTTCACGGAAATTCAATTTTTGGGGTGGTCACACATGTGGGATGGTTTTCTAGGTTTGAGATTTATTTGAAACTAACTTTCTCTCTTCTGTTGAGGTTTGAAATTTTCTTGCCTATTCGAAAATATAGTTTTCTCGATGTTCGTAAGTGTTTGTGTTTTCGAAGTTGTTTAGACTTAATAAGATTGTCATACGATGATTTCAGGCTAGAAGTGAGTGAAAGATATGACTTTCGACGTGGACACGCTTTGAGGTGAGATGTGGTGTCACAGGCGTGAAGGCGTCTTTGGCCTAAAAAGTGAAAAAGTTTTGTGATGTGGCACTGTGACACGAAGTGAGAAATGTGAATGAAAAGGTGTCACGTGGAGTCTTAGTTTGGTACAAATCTAACCTGTTTCACCATAAATAACAAATTTACTTAAGTCATGGGTGGTGGTTGTACGAACACATATCGAGAATATTTTATATTATTATGGATGTGGCACGTTTAATGCGAAAATGTTTAGTGTTTAGTGGGGCGACGTTATGGAGCTCGTGTGGCTCGAAATTGGATTTGTTTGTAAGTCGCGCACTAATAATTGTTGCCAATTTGAGATAGTGATGCGAGGGTGTTGTAAGGTTTTTTTAAAAGAAATGTGTTGATGACCAATCATGCATGTAAAAGGAAAAGACGAGGGAGTGTATTTATCCTCGAATATTAACGATTGTAATCGTTTTGGAAGGCTGTTACTTAAATTAGCTACTGGCGGTGAAGTGGAGTGAATCTTTATTTTAAACTTGTTTTGGGAAAGATAGTTGTTTTCCCTAGTGGTGTTTTTGAAGATATTGTATCTTCCGATTTTTGCGATTAAAAAAAAAATGCGTTTCACCTATGTTAATTTATATTTAAAATTTGAATAAATTTTTTAAATCGTTGATTATGGCAGTTAAAATGATTCTTATAAAAGAGCAATGTCGTGAGAGTTACAAATAATTTGAATTGGGCGCTTACTTAAAATGGTAAACATTACTAAAATTTAAGAATTGATAAAGATATTGGTCTTTTGGTATAAAGATAAATAATAAGTAAAACAAAAATAAGTTGAGAATTATGATGAATGAGATTTTTTAAAAATAATAATATTGATTTTTTTTTAAGTTGTAGATTTGGATAATGCCATTTTGGGTAAATTTTGGAAAGACATGTAAAATTAGTAAATTGGTAAAAATGCTTGATGGGCGAGAAAATTTTTTTTTTAAGTAAAATTGAGAGTAATAACTTGAAATATATAATCTGATTAAAAATTAAAGTAAATTTGATAAATGAGAATGTGAAAGTTTTAAAAATTGAATAAAAAATGATATAAAAAGGTAAAAATTTGATTTAAAAATGCTTAAAGTGAAAATATAAATACAAAATTTATGGGGAATCAAGTTGTGAACTTGAGGATAAAGTTAAGATTTTAAAACTCACAGTTTTGAAGATAGTTCAGTCAGGAGACTTGGTCGTTGGTTGTTTTCCTGCTGACGTGGAAGTCGCTCCATGTAAAGCTTGTAGAAGATTGTAACTTCTGGAAAGTTGTTTGTGGCTTGTTGCCTTGAGCATTGTCTCGACGATGTCAGGTTGAAGGTGGAGAACTTGTAACAGGGATTGGTCATTCTGCTCCTCGATTTCCATGACTTGCGGGAAGTTCGACTGTGTCGTTGGGGTGGTCAGACAGCTTGCTCCCGGCGTTGGCGATCTGTAGCGGGTTTGCGGAGGTCCCTTGGGGCGGCGACGTTTCCTCTTCAAATGTCGTCTCTTGTTGGGGGGAGAGATTGCTTGGTTGTTTCGTTGGACTGGCGGGTTTGTTCCTCCATCTTCGCTTTTTCTCGCTTCTATCTGGACAGGCTGCTTACCTTCTTCGTTGTGTCATTCTTCGTTTTGGTCATCCTGTCGGCTACTGAAATAAGAGATCCTGTCGACTCACTGTAATAAGATGATGTTCTGGTAACTCTTGTAGAATCCTGTCGACTACTGAAATAAGTTGAAGTTCTGGTAAGCCTCTTGTGTAGAGAATCCTGTCGATTAACTTTGTGATGATGAAGTGTCGACTCTCGCTATACTGTGTTAACCGAGAGGAACAGTCAGGATGTAGAGTTTTCCAGTACCTCTCTGTACCTTGGAAGACCTTTAAAAGTTCTCACAAAATACAGGCAGTCGTGGTCGAGGCAGAGTGGAAAGTTTGGGAATGTCCACACAAAAAACGAAGACACAATTGCACTAAGAAAGTTCCGTTAACAGATAAGAGTTGAGCTAGGAGCGAAAGATGGAGATAGAAGAGTCCTTACAAGTCTACATGGCGAATGAGGAGGACCTTGGTGACAACCGACGTGAGCTTGCGTTGAGGGTGAACTAAACTGTCAAGTCACTGTAAAGTGATTGTATTTATAGGTTAAAGACGGGGGGGGGGGGCTTATGTGACAGGGGGCCGTTTCTGAGAAAGGGGGCTTTGCGTGTCACCAGGTGTGAGAGGGGGCTCTGCATTCCACCACATGTGAAGTGCGGGTGGTCTTGTTGTGGGAATCTATCTCGATCTTGACGTTATGACTTCTATCTCTTGCTTAGCTCAATTATTAAATCTATTACAGATTTTTATTTATTTATCCTGTTTGTACAAATTACATTACATATGATGATGTAAAGACACATGTCAATAATACGTATAATCATTTACAGATGTGTTTCTATTATACAACATTAAATATTATTATAGGTTATATACACAATATGGGGTTGTTGGTTTAAATTACCATATATATATATATATATATATGTCATAATATATGCTCTTCCAGGAATAATAAAGTAAACCTACAGTCAACGAGAGAGAGACTCGATAGAAGGCAACTAAGTTACGGCCATTTTGGCCACATTCCTGAGGGGGTTTTTTGGGAACCCTGCAGGACTATTTTTAGATAGTCGGGGGTGGCGCGCACAACAAACAGCCGTTCCGCGGTGGCAGCCCGCTAGCGCTGCCTCTCTCTCGCTGATTGCCTGGAATTCCTTCCAAACTTGTTGTTTCCTTATTTCTCACTCACCACATTATTATCACTATAGTGCCACATTGAAAGTCGACAGGATCATATCACAGAAGAGTCGACAGGATAAGACCTGTCCGGGAAGCAAATCCCTCATATACCAGAGTATGAAGAAACAAGAAGCCAAGCCACGATGATCGGCCTAACCCAACTCAACTGTAACCACTCCTCTTTGAGGCCTCAACCCCTGTTTCGCCAACCTTTGAACCGTGATCCCGAAGAAGTATTCACCTACGACGGAGATGGAGCTGACACACACTTCTTCCAGCACTAGATCTGCCCAAGAACGACCACCGTGCCAGGGCAGGACACCTTCCACCATCATTGACAAGACTCCGCCATATTCCTGCCGCTACTGTGATGTACAACAAAGGTACGCACAGTGTCACAGACAGAACTCTCCCGAAGCTCAATGAACTTACCTGCGCCCTAAACCAACATAACTCGTGAGTGTAATTGTTTTAACTCCTACCATTTATTCTTTAAATAAGTCATTCCTTGTAAATTGTCCCAATATTTCCATAATTAGCTCAATATGTGTGAATATGTAAAAATATTTAATATTTGCATTTATCTCTCCACCCCTATTAACAGTGATCTTATTATCCATATTATATCTAGCTATGTGAAACCCATTTAATTAGTTACCTTACCAGTAGAATGTAACAATCGTCATTTTAATTAAATAATTTCCATTTTAACGTAACTCTTTAAAAAAAAGAATTCTACCTATTAATGCTTTACGATTTTTACTATTAACAATATATTTATCATAATCAACTTATCTATCTTCCCCTGAATGCCTCTCTCATTCTTACAACTTTGTCAACCTTATACCAGCTCAGGACTTTTTATAGAGAATTATTGTGATTAATCAATTATCGAACTTCTATATTGTCATTTCAAAATCCTAACCTTCGCCCTTCATTTATGATAATATATTTCGCAGTTCATCTCTAGCATATCTACCGGCCCACACCATCTAGCCAATGATGTGTTCGTCACAGGATGCAGATTGACTAACTGTTAGATATTTATCAACTCCTTTTTGTTCGCACTTGAACAATCTGCATCGAGCGACACAGTTCGCCTCTTCTTCTCGCGCCACACGGACCCTGTCTTCAAATCTATGTTTGTCCATTGTCCAAACCAGCACGATATAGCCTACCTTCGATATTTCCCACGGAGGTACGTTAAACATCGTCGCTGATTCTGTCCGGTCCGTCATCATTTCGCGCAGACATGGTTCTTACTTTCAACCCACCTCGAAATCATCGCACAAGCTCCCACGACGGTTCAAATACCTCGTGTCCGAGCAGCTTGTCACTTGTAACGGACAACGCAGTCCTCGTCCCAATTTTTGGCACTGTGCGCGCATACTTTCCGCAAATTAAATATAAGTCCATTCGACTTCCTCACCTACACACGGGACTTTTCCCCTCGGACTCGCTACACAAGTAACTACATAGATAAGGTAGATTGGCCCAGGGCAAGTTTTCCCTCGCTCTGTTCGCCAAGGTTCTAACATTGTATGTAGTGTTATATTTACCTCAGTCCTGAGCTCAGGCGATTGCCAACCTCAATCTCATTTCTCGTACTCTACACCTATAGCATAGAAAGTTTCCCCTTGCCATGTCCGCCTGAAAAATATCTTAAAGTGTAGAGTTCCCCAGTCTTAATGATCTTCAGAATTTCATTATATGTATGTGACTCTTCTTCTCCTTGTTCACACCTCTCAATAGCATTTTCCTTATAATACATTAGATTTTGTTGTATATAGCCTTTTATAACCATGATATTTTCAAGAATTTCCTTAAATATCAAACTCTCCGGTGTTGTAAAACTGCTTGTAAATAATATTCAGTTGTACTATACAATATTTTATTTACATAAAACTATGTGTCACCATAACCTTAATTAATTTCAACTGTAAAATTATTTTCTCTATCCCTGGCTTCACCAGCTTTAAGTATACTCAAAGCATGTTCAGCCTTCTTCAACGGGGGCCATATGTCATAATATATGCTCTTCCAGGAATAATAAAGTAAACCTACAGTCAACGATAGAGAGACTCGATAGGAGACAACTAAGTTACGGCCATTTTGGCCACATTCATGAGGGGGCTCATCTGGGAACCCTGCAGGGCTATTTTTGGATAGTCGGGGGTGGCGCGCACAACAAACAGCCGTTCCGCGGTGGCAGCCCGCTAGCGCTGCCTCTCTCTCGCTGATTGCCTGGAATTCCTTCCAAACTTGTTGTTTCCTTATTTCTCACTCACCACATTATTATCAATATAGTGCCACATTGAAAGTCGACAGGATCATATCACATATAAATATATATATAAAAATAAATAGTTGTTTAGTTTTAAAGTTTAGTTTTGTATTAAAATTATCTTTATTATTTTGATTATTTAAATTCAAATTATAAAATTTGTAAATTGTTATTATTTAGTAGAGATAGAGAGAGAAAAAAAATCCTTCACTTCTTACACATCATCCAATTAATTATATATTTATAATTAATTACAATAAAATTTAACAACGTAACGTCTTTTGCATCGGCTTTTACACGTCATTAAGACATACTCTAATTTGTATATAGAATAATAGAAGTGAGAATATATTTAATAGTATAAATTTTGGTAGTTATATAGAGAGAGAAAAGAGAGAAAGACAGAACCATACACTTATAATCAAACTAATAATAAGAAAAAATAAAATATTTGTAAAGAAGGTAGATAAGATTGTTAGTATATATATATATTATTTTTATAATTTTATATTTTATCTATTTTTTTTTTTTAGAGATTTTTAAAATTTTTTCAAATTTTATATAATGAATATATTTAGTTGTATTTAGTGAAATATCTATAATATGAATTAACTTTTGTTATAAATTTGGTTATTATGTTTTGAAACCCTAATGGTAGACCAGACATATACAAAAAAACTTTTAAAATGAAATAATTAATGGAAAGAGAGATATGCTGGACCGAGGATTATCAAATAGAAATCCAGCTGATATTTCACCTCTGCTCTATTATATCATATATCTCTCTTAGACCGGATTATATGTGTTAATATTAAGTTGTTTTAGTGAAACATTTATATATAAAGATACAACAAAAATAAGTGTTAAGAACTTCTAAATGTTACCTACCTAGTCTGTCACGCGTTCCACTGTAAACAGCTATTTCTGGATAACATCTGTTGCGGGGGGGGCCGTGTTCCTCCCTTCAGAAATAGATTGTTTTCTTAGAAATAAACTGAAGAAGAAAGAAAATAGTTAAGGGAAGAAAGCCAATCTTTATAATCTTTATAGTTAGATATATTAATATAACTGATTCAATTATTATTTATCTTTTAATTTTCCTTTAAAAAGGTAAATTATTAGATGATTAATAAAGCTATTAATTTTGAAAATTCATTAATATTTAATTTCCATTTTCCTCCCCAGAAATTGGAGATTAAATAAAATGAATTCTATACAATATTACTTTAAAAATCTTGTGAAAATTTTTTAAAATCAGTTATATAATTCAAGTTTAATTAACTGTTAAAGATTATAAGTTTGTATTAGTTATTATTGAGAGAAATTATAAAAGGTTGAATTAATAAATGGATACTTCCATTTATTTTTTAAAAATTATTTTATAATTGATATACTGTTGAAGTATTTTACTTGTTTAATACTAAATTTGTTTTTAATAAATTCCATGTTTAAATTTTTAATATCTTTTATGAAATTTTCTAATATATTATTTATTCTATAAAATCTTAGAAACTGACCAAAATATATACCTTTGCAGCAGTTTAATGATATATTAGAATTTATATTGCAGTATTTTATAATATTGATATTATAATTACCTTTTTTATTATAAATTTTAATAGCATTATTTGTAAGGTTTATATTTAGGTCTAAAAAGTTATCTTTTTTGTTTCTATTAATTTTTTCATTGTTCTTAAGTTTCAAGTATTTAGGATATATTTCAGGTATTATGTTTTTAAACTGTGGATTATTAAATATTATGATGTCATCTACATAATGGAACATTTGCCAATTAACCTTATTTTGTAGAAAGTATTCTCTTTCGTACCAGAATAGTATTAGGTTGGCTAATAAAGGACTTGAAGATGTTCCCATGGGAACGCCTTCTGATTGAATATATATTTTATTTTTAAATTCTATATAATTAAAATTTAAAAATGTTTCCAGTAGAGTTTTTGCTGTTTTAAGATCTAATTTAATTGTTTTATATCTGTTATGAATAATTTTAATGTGGAAAGTTTTGTCATTAATGAATTCGTTAAATAAATTGGTTATTTTATTATTTAGATCTCTTAAATTTATTTTAGAATATAGGTCCTCAAAATCAAATGTGTGTACTGAATCAATGTTTGTCCAATTGTTCATTAAATAGTTAATGATTTTTTTATTTGAGTCGATAAATTTATAATTATATTTATTAGTTAATTTATTTATAATAAATTGTAGTGTTGAAGCTAATTGTATATCAATGTTTTTTTATAACTGAATTTATACCAGATGTGATTGTTCTGAAAGAAATTGTTTTTTTGTGTAGTTTAGGAATTATATAGAATTTTGGTATGTTTGGATTTTTGTTGTAGTTATAAATCTTTAGTGAATTTTCCACGTTTTTGATGTCTTTTTTGATTTTTGTGGCTGTAGTTCTAGCAAAAGTGTATTTATTATTATTATCAATTTCCTTTTTTAGAATATCGTGGTATAGATTTTTACAAATTATAGATAAATTATTGGGACATTTATCTATAGGAGTGATAATAAAGTCCTTCTGTAATTTAATTATATTTTCTTTAAAAGAAGGAATATCTGAATTAGGTTTTGTGTATTTAAGTGTATTATTATAATAATTTATAATTTCCTTTTTAATATTATGTTTCCATTCCAGAAAAGTAAATTCTGGAATACTGTATTTTATACTAGTTTTATTTATGAAAATGTCTATATCTTTTAATATAGATTTAATTGTATTATTATAATTGTGTTTAATTTGAGGTATATATTTATACCCTTTTAAAATATCTTGATATTGTGGATTTAAAAAAGAAAAATTGCTAGTTAATATATGACCTGAGAGCTTATATCTATCTATATAGTTGTTGCAATTTCATTTAATTTTTTTTAAATTTGCCAAATTATTAATAAATTGGTTACAATTGCAAACTAAACTACCTATAATTTTGTTGTATCTCCAGATTGTTTTAAAATTTAAATTTTTTATGGGGAAAAGATTATTGATGTTTTGGTTATTAAAAATATCATTAAATTTAATATGATTAAATAAATTGTTATTAAATTTAATGATAATATTAATGTTATTAGTAGATTGTTTAATTTTTCTGTATTTAAAGATGTCGTGTGTGATATCTATTAATCTGTTAGTCAGATTATGAATTTTAATATATTCTATAAGTTTGATAAATTTATTATTATTTAGTTTAAATAATGTTTTAATAAATTTATCGACGAAGTTGTTAGTATACATTTGTTTTGGGTCCAGTAATTCTTCAAATTCAATGTAACCTAATTTATTGGTAGTTTTACCTCTAGTTTTATTAGGTTTAGTTTTAAATTCATTTTTTTTTTTGTATTTGCAGCTTATTTCATAAGTTGAAATTTCTTCTGTTTGTGGTTTGTATGTGTAGTTTAATTCGTCATTAAGTCCATAAGGGAATAATGTGTTGTGTTTATAAATGTAGTTGTTTTCTAATAATAGTCGTTGTTTTTTGTTTTGACATATGTCTAGTATTTCTATCTTGAAGTTGTTAAAAGTATGTAATTGATTGTGTTCTTTCATATATATATTACCAATTGATTTTTTGGCGTGGTTTCAATGTAGGTTTATTCGTATATTTAATGGATTACATGTTTGTCCTATATATGATAGTTGACAAATTTGGCATGTCAATTTATAAATAGTATTTACTAATTTACAACTAGTCGTTTGAAATGTGTCATGGTTCTTAAGAGAGGGACAAGTTTGACAATTCTTTCTTAGGCAATTTTTAACGAGTTTTAATTAACATAAGAGAGGTGCTAACCCTAATATGTTTGTAGTTTTTTTTTAGTTTTTTAGTTTGTTATTCTAATGAAATTTTTTTTAAAATTATATTTCTCTTAATTGTTTTTGTGGTGATTAAGTTTGTAATAAATTGAATAATTAATCTATAAAAATATAGATATTACTGTTTGTTATCTGTTATATTATTAAGAATAACTAATAAAAAACATCTTTAAACTAACTAAACACTGAAAACAACAAAAGTTCTGAAGTTATTTTTTCTAAAATTACTTTTATAATTTACTTTTTTATAATCAAATAATAAAAGATAATTAGATTCTGTATGGATTTTTAGTTATATTAGAATTTCTAATATAATTTAATTTGTATATTATATTAAATATAAAAATATATCATAGAGCAAGCTCATATGAATTAATATAGTGTAAAAACTATATAATAAAAATATAATAGTGATTCTATATTTAAAATTTAATGAGTAAACTGATAATAATGATAATTTATATCAAGTAGATTTGATTAGATTAGCAAGCTAAATCTAAATTAATTATAAAAATAAATAGTTGTTTAGTTTTAAAGTTTAGTTTTGTATTAAAATTATCTTTATTATTTTGATTATTTAAATTCAAATTATAAAATTTGTAAATTGTTATTATTTAGTAGAGATAGAGAGAGAAAAAAAAATCCTTTACTTCTTACACATCATCCAATAAATTATATATTTATAATTAATAACAATAAAATTTAACAACGTAACGTCTTTGCATCGGCTTTTACACGTCATTTAGACATACTCTAATTTGTATATAGAATAATAGAAGTGAGAATATATTCAATATTATATATTTTAGTAGTTAGAGAAAAGAGAGAAAGACAGAACCATACACTTATAATCAAACTAATAATAAGAAAAAATAAAATATTTGTAAAGAAGGTAGATAAGATTGTTAGTATATATATATATTATTTTTATAATTTTATATTTTATCTATTTTTTTTTAGAGATTTTTATTTATTTTTTATTATATATAATGAATATATCTAGTTGTATTTAGTGAAATATCTATAATATGAATTAACTTTTGTTATAAATTTGGTTATTATGTTTTGAAACCCTAATGGTAGAGCAGACATATACAAAAAATTTTAAAATGAAATAATTAATGGAAAGAGAGATATGCTGGACCGAGGATTATCAAATAGAAATCCAGCTGATATTTCACCTCTGCTCTATTATATCATATATCTCTCTTAGACCGGATTATATGTGTTAATATTAAGTTGTTTTAGTGAAACATTTATATATAAAGATACAACAAAAATAAGTGTTAAGAACTTCTAAATGTTACCTACCTAGTCTGTCACGCGTTCCACTGTAAACAGCTATTTCTGGATAACATCTGTTGCGGGGGGGGGGGCCGTGTTCCTCCCTTCAGAAATAAATTGTTTTCTTAGAAATAAACTGAAGAAGAAAGAAAATAGTTAAGGGAAGAAAGCCAATCTTTATAATCTTTACAGTTAGCTATATTAATATAACTGATTCAATTATTATTTATCTTTTAATTTTCCTTTAAAAAGGTAAATTATTAGATGATTAATAAAGCTATTAATTTTGAAAATTCATTAATATTTAATTTCCATTTTCCTCCCCAGAAATTGAGATTAAATAAAATGAATTCTATACAATATTACTTTAAAAATCTTGTGAAAATTTTTCAAAATCAGTTATATAATTTAAGTTTAATTAACTGTTAAAGATTATAAGTTTGTATTAGTTATTATTGAGAGAAATTATAAAAAGTTGATTTAATAAACGGATACTTCCATTTATTTTTTTTAAGTATTTTATAATTGATATACTGTTGAAGTATTTTACTTGTTTAATACAAAATTTGTTTTTAATAAATTCCATGTTTAAATTTTTAATATCTTCTATGAAATTTTCTAATATATTATAAATATATATTATTTTCTAATAATATTCTATAAAATCTTAGACACTGACCAAAATATATACCTTTGCAGCAGTTTAATGATATATTAGAATTTATATTACAGTATTTTATAATATTGAAATTATAATTACTTTTTTATTATAAATTTTAATAGCATTATTTGTAAGGTTTATATTTAGGTCTAAAAAGTTAACTTTTTTGTTCCTATTAATTTTTTCATTGTTCTTGAGTTTCAAGTATTTAGGATATATTTCAGGTATTATGTTTTTAAACTGTGGATTATTAAATATTATGATGTCATCTACATAACGGAACATTTGCCAATTAACATTATTTTGTAGAAAGTATTCTCTTTCGTACCAGAATAGTATTAGGTTGGCTAATAAAGGCCTTGAAGATGTTCCCATGGGAACGCCTTCTGATTGAATAAATATTTTATTTTTAAATTCTATATAATTAAAATTTAAAAATGTTTCCAGTAGTTTTTGCTGTTTTAAGATCTAATTTAATTGTTTTATATCTGTTATGAATAATTTTAATGTGGAAAGTTTTGTCATTAATGAATTCGTTAAATAAATTGGTTATTTTATTATTTAGATCTCTTAAATTTATTTTAGAATTTAGGTCCTCAAAATCAAATGTGTGTACTGAATCAATGTTTGTAAATTAGTAAATACTATTTATAAATTGACATGCCAAATTTGTCAACTATCATATATAGGACAAACATGTAATCCATTAAATATACGAATAAACCTACATAGAAACCACGCCAAAAAATCAATTGGTAATATGTATATGAAAGAACACAATCAATTACATACTTTTAACAACTTCAAGATAGAAATACTAGACATATGTCAAAACAAAAAACAACGACTATTATTAGAAAACAACTACATTTATAAACACAACACATTATTCCCTTATGGACTTAATGACGAGTTAAACTACACATACAAACCACAAACAGAAGAAATTTCAACTTATGAAATAAGCTGCAAATACAAAAAAAAAATGAATTTAAAACTAAACCTAATAAAACTAGAGGTAAAACTACCAATAAATTAGGTTACATTGAATTTGAAGAATTACTGGACCCAAAACAAATGTATACTAACAACTTCGTCGATAAATTTATTAAAACATTATTTAAACTAAATAATAATAAATTTATCAAACTTATAGAATATATTAAAATTCATAATCTGATTAACAGATTAATAGATATCACACACGACATCTTTAAATACAGAAAAAAATCAAACAATCTACTAATAACATTAATATTATCATTAAATTTAATAACAATTTATTTAATCATATTAAATATAATGATATTTTAATAACCAAAACATCAATAATCTTTTCTCTATAAAAAATTTAAATTTTAAAACAATCTGGAGATACAACAAAATTATAGGTAGTTTAGTTTGCAATTGTAACCAATTTATTAATAATTTGGCAAATTTAAAAAAAATTAAATGTAATTGCAACAACTATATAGATAAATATAAGCTCTCAGGTCATATATTAACTAACAATTTTTCTTTTTTAAATCCAGAATATCAAGATATTTTAAATAAAGGGTATAAATATATACCTCAAATTAAACACAATTATAATAATACAATTAAATCTATATTAAAAGATATAGACATTTTCATAAATAAAACTAGTATAAAATACAGTATTCCAGAATTTACTTCTCTGGAATGGAAACATAATATTAAAAAGGAAATTATAAATTATTATAATAATACACTTAAATACACAAAACCTAATTCAGATATTCCTTCTTTTAAAGAAAATATAATTAAATTACAGAAGGACTTTATTATCACTCCTATAGATAAATGTCCCAATAATTTATCTATAATTTGTAAAAATCTATACCACGATATTCTAAAAAAGGAAATTGATAATAATAATAAATACACTTTTGCTAGAACTACAGCCACAAAAATCAAAAAAGACATCAAAAACGTGGAAAATTCACTAAAGATTTATAACTACAACAAAAAAATCCAAACATACCAAAATTCTATATAATTCCTAAACTACACAAAAAAACAATTTCTTTAAGAACAATCACATCTGGTATAAATTCAGTTATAAAAAACATTGATATACAATTAGCTTCAACACTACAATTTATTATAAATAAATTAACTAATAAATATAATTATAAATTTATCGACTCAAATAAAAAAAATCATCAACTATTTAATGAACAATTGGACAAACATTGATTCAGTACACACATTTGATTTTGAGGACCTATATTCTAAAATAAATTTAAGAGATCTAAATAATAAAATAACCAATTTATTTAACGAATTCATTAATGACAAAACTTTCCACATTAAAATTATTCATAACAGATATAAAACAATTAAATTAGATCTTAAAACAGCAAAAACTCTACTGGAAACATTTTTAAATTTTAATTATATAGAATTTAAAAATAAAATATATATTCAATCAGAAGGCGTTCCCATGGGAACATCTTCAAGTCCTTTATTAGCCAACCTAATACTATTCTGGTACGAAGGAGAATACTTTGGAATTTATTAAAAACAAATTTAGTATTAAACAAGTAAAATACTTCAACAGTATATTAAAAAAAATAAATGGAAGTATCCATTTATTAAATCAACTTTTCATAATTTCTCTCAATAATAACTAATACAAACTTATAATCTTTAACAGTTAATTAAAATTAAATTATATAACTGATTTTAAAAAAATTTCACAAGATTTTTAAAGTAATATTGTATAGAATTCATTTTATTTATTCTCCAATTTCTGGGGAGGAAAATGGAAATTAAATATTAATGAATTTTCAAAATTAATAGCTTTATTAATCATCTAATAATTTACCTTTTTAAAGGAAAATTAAAAGATAAATAATAATTGAATCAGTTATATTAATATATCTAACTGTAAAGATTATAAAGATTGGCTTTCTTCCCTTAACTATTTTCTTTCTTCTTCAGTATATTTCTAAGAAAACAATCTATTTCTGAAGGGAGGAACACGGCCCCCCCCCGCAACAGATGTTATCCAGAAATAGCTGTTTACAGTGGAACGCGTGACAGACTAGGTAGGTAACATTTAGAAGTTCTTAACACTTATTTTTGTTGTATCTTTATATATAAATGTTTCACTAAAACAACTTAATATTAACACATATAATCCGGTCTAAGAGAGATATATGATATAATAGAGCAGAGGTGAAATATCAGCTGGATTTCTATTTGATAATCCTCGGTCCAGAATATCTCTCTTTCCATTAATTATTTCATTTTAAAAGTTTTTTTGTATATGTCTGGTCTACCATTAGGGTTTCAAAACATAATAATCAAATTTATAACAAAAGTTAATTCATATTATAGATATTTCACTAAATACAACTAGATATATTCATTATATAAAATTAAAAAAAAATAAAAAATATCTAAAAAAAAATAGATAAAATATAAAATTATAAAAATAATATATATACATACTAACAATCTTATCTACCTTCTTTACAAATATTTTATTTTTTCTTATTATTAGTTTGATTTCCAGTGTATGGTTCTGTCTTTCTCTCTTTTCTCTAACTACTAAAATTTATAATATTAAATATATTCTCACTTCTATTATTCTATATACAAATTAGAGTATGTCTAAATGACGTGTAAAAGCCGATGCAAAAGACGTTACGTTGTTAAATTTTATTGTTATTAATTATAAATATATAATTAATTGGATGATGTGTAAGAAGTAAAGGATTTTTTTCTCTCTTTATCTCCACTAAATAATAACAATTTACAAATTTTATAATTTGAATTTAAATAATCAAAATAATAAAGATAATTTTAATACAAAACTAAACTTTAAAACTAAACAACTATTTATTTTTATAATTAATTTAGATTTAGCTTGCTAATCTAATCAAATCTACTTGATATAAATTATCATTATTATCAGTTTACTCATTAAATTTTAAATATAGAATCACTATTATATTTTTATTATATAGTTTTTACACTATATATATATATATGTAATATGATGATGCAATTGTTATTATTACACTATAATATTTGATGTATCACACTGTTGTAGAATCCTGTCGACTTAACCGTTCTGTGGCAATATCGTTGCGGGGTTTCTTGTTGTTGGATGCGAATGGTGAGATTTGGTTGAAGCGCAGTCGTTTGAGTGGAAGTTGCAGCATACAGTTAGGAATAATCAGGACACATGATGAGGTTTGAAAATAAGAGGCAACTGGATTGGAGGGAAGAAAGCTTGAGAAGAGTTGAGCGATTTGACTTATTAATTAGTTGATCATATGGCGATGATGAAATGAGCGGAGAGAGATATCTCTAGAGTAGATGTTACCTTGTTGGAAGCGAAGGAGCACTGTCCGAACTCGGCGAGAGCCAGTGAACCCTGTAGGTGTTGTTCCTATGAGAGCTCAAGCGTAACTACTCATTCTTGTTTTCCGATTTAACACCAAGCCTCAGTTTCTCTCTGATTGGTCGAGAGATGTCACATGATCTTTTCCTAGTGGTTGACCTACTTAAGGTACTGTCTTTTGATTGGCCCGCGGTTTCCTTTGATATTAGTTACGCCCGGCTTGGGTCAGGAAGTCTCGTGTTTATTTGACTTTATTTACTTCCGCGGCTATCAAAATACATCCTGCTTTGTCAGGAAGTATTGAATGCTAGCTTTAACATTTATAACTTCTGGTCATTAGAGACGTCCTGTTTTGTCAGGAAGTATTGAGTGTATCTTGGCTAAAATAACTTCTGCGGTCACTAGAGACGTCCGGTCTCTGCCCCTGCAATATTGACACAGGGGTGCCCAGAATAGTCGTGCCAGCCTTAGGTCTACTTCCTATATCTTAATGCTACTTGCTTCCCTCCAGTTACCTTGTTCTTTATTAAGTCTTCGAAAATCATACATGGTACATACATAGTGGGTCGGGGTTGCATTTAATTATATACAAATTATGACAGATGCGCCCCCTACATGTGAAGAATTCAAGAAGGGGTTAGCCTGAGAGAATTCTGTAAAATGAGAAATAATTTTGTGGGAAAATTAGTTGTGGGTATTGAGGGGCTATATACAAGCATTGCTGGTGACATAAAAGTAAGATAGAATGGGGTTGATGATATAGGTTGAGTATAATTAATAGAAATCAAAAAAAAAATTTTAATTGTAAGAAATCAATGAATGTTATGGTACATAGTGGGCAAAAAGAAAATGCGCCTAAACGAATTCTACTCGAGATAAGAAATGATACCGAGGGAGTTCTATTAAGGCTTTTGAAATCAAATAAAAATAATATAAAAATAGTTGAATGAAATCAAAATTGAATGTGTTTGGTTGAAAAAGAAAAATATTTTGTTGTATGATGACAAAGACAACTGCTTAGTTACTTTTTTGCTCGACTTTTGAGAAAAGAAATCGAGGAAATTTCATAAGGCGCTTTGAAATCAAAACAAAATAAAATAAGAGTAGTTGAATGAAATCAAAATTGAATGTGTTTGGTTGAATGGTGAGAAAAAAAAAAAGAAAAATGCCTAACCATATTCTAGCTCGAAATTGGGAATGAAATCGAAGGAATTCTATTAGGTCTTTTGAGAAATCAAAAATAAAAATAAAATAAAAGTTTTTTGAGCGAAATCAAAGTTGAGTGCTTGGTTGAATGGTGAAAAAAAAAAGGAAAAATGCCTAATTACTTTTTTGCTTGAATTTTGGAAAGGAATTCGAGGAAATTTCATAAGGTCTTTTGAGAAATCAAAATAAAAATAAAAATAAGAGTTGAACGAAATCAAAGTTGAGCGTTTGAAAAAAAAAATAAATAAAATGAAAAATAAAAAGGTTTCAACAACAAAGGGTGATTTAATGTTTTTAGTTTAATCGAAAACCAGTGGGTTTTCGTTGATAATTGAGTTGTGGCAATATAAGTCAAGTGGTAAATAGAATGATAATTGATAAGTGAAAATGATAATATAAACTAATTGGTAAATAAAATGATAGTTAATGATTAAAATTGATAATAAGTTGAATAAATTGATAAATTGATTAAATATTTAAATTTTAATTGAGAGAAAATAATGGAAATGATTGATATGAAAAATAAGGTGTATTGGTTTGAACCCTATGGTATCTACATGCCCTGATCTACATGTATTGGTTGCTCCATTTTGCCCTATAAATGTTTTACTTGCTCAATTATGCCCTATAAAATTTTTGTCTCGTCTGTAGCGACACTTAGGTGAAAAACGTGATTCTAGCCCTCAAGTGCGTTTATGCTGTGTGTACAGGAGACATGGAAATCTATATAACCTTTATGTGTAATTTTTTGTCTTTGTGTGTGTGTTGTGAAAAAATGTTAGAAGTCGGTTGTGTAAGAAATGTGTGAGCTAGTTCTATGTGTTGTCTCGTGGATGTGGAATTGGTTGGTAAAAATCGATATGTAGACTCGAACTGGAATCAAAATCGGTGGCATAGCGAGGTTCCCAGTTGACCTCAATAGGGGATCTTCTCATTGTAATTAGAGATACGGAAGTGGGGTGTGTCGGGCAAAAGAGAGGGAATGAAATTGGAGATCGGACGAGGGCGCTTCGCTTTGTTTACAGAGGCCGAATTTATCCGCTGCGGACTACACTTCCGTCGTGGTGTCTCAAAATTCTCGTTTCCTGCCGTCTATTTATTTTTGGTGCGGCTCAGATCTTGTTTTTGGAGCGTGATTTCTCCGACATTGTTTGGTCATCTTTTCAGTTACTGCTATCTCTTCGGAGTTTATTTAGATTTTCTGCGAAGATGGTTCCTAAAATTATGAGAAGTTTTATAAATGTTTGTCCAAAATTAAAAAATGCTTGTCCTAAATTAAAAACTACCTCTTGTAGTTCGAAGATTTTCTGAGCGGGCATGGCATAGATAAACAGGTAATTAATGAATAAAATTGGGATACAGTTGTACGGTAGAACTAATAAACAAAGGATAAAAATCAGGTGAAATATAGGATATTGTCCCATGTTCGTCCATATTTTTGTAACTGGGGACTCTGAAATATTTGCTTGAACCTTATTAATTGTAGAATTTGAATGATTGGTAGGTTCGTAGTTCTCCTGTTTGATATCTTTAGGGGGTGGTGTGATATGATTGAGCTGGTTGTCAGGTTTGCAGTTCTCCTGTTTGATAGTCAATGGTTTTATTAGAGATATGTCGGCGGTAATTGGTTTAGGTTGAGATGTGTGATCGTTTCTCTGATGTGAATGTGGTAATTTTGGCATTGTTTGTGTTGTGTGTACGTTGTGCTTTATGTACGAATTTTGTTTTGCTTTGGTGCCTGTGTCGGTATTTTTACGTGAAGGTTGGTTGTATTCATCGATTCTTCTAGCGAATCGGCAGGTGGGGCAGGTTTTTACCTGTTTTGCGATGTCTTGTGTCATGTTCTGCCAATAATATTGTGACGAGATGAGTCTCGTCATCTTGGAGATGTTTGGGTGGTGGTGTTGAGTGTGTACGGATTTAAGAAGTCTAGTTGTAAGTGAACTTGGGACTATAGTTTTAAGTACTCCTTTTCGGGAGATGGTGCGCAGTTTATTGTGATCCATAGTCACGCGAGATTTTCCTGGTGGAGAAGACTGTTGGCTCTGTATGAGTGGCGCATCTAGAAAGCCACAAAATGGGATACGAGTTCCAACGCCCGTTTCATATTGTTGTACTCCATTTATGCTACGGACCTCATATTCGTATCTTGACAATCTTAACCTCCATCGAAACAATTTGCCTGAAGGCGCTTTGATCTCTTTCAACCACTGCAATGCGGGATGGTCAGAAAATATTGTAAACTTTCTGCCATTTAGACAGGTGCGGAAATTATCCACACTTTCCACAATGGCTAGGCATTGTAGTTCCAAGTCTGAATAATTTCGTTCGTGACTACGTAGAGATCGGCTGAAATGTTGAACGGTGTATATCTTCCCATCAGGGTAGACTTGTTTAAGAACGCCTGTAATGCTGAATGTTGAGGTGTTATAGTACACCTGGCATGGCAGATCTTCCTGGTAAAGGTGTAATGTGGGGTGTGTGGTAAGGTTTTCTTTCAGGTTAGTGAACGCTTTCTGGCATTTGTCATCCCAGACCCACACGACATCCTTTTTTAGAAGGTTGACAAGTGGTGTCCGCAAGCGGGCGTGGTCCGGAATGAACTCTTTAAAGACGTTCACAGCTTTTAGGAAAGATCGTAATGTTTTTCGATTGTGTGGTTGTTTGGTGGCGTGAATTTTTTCTATGTTTTGTGTAGATGGGATGATTGTATTATTCTTAACGGTTGTGCACGCGCTTGTTTGTCGTTGTTGTTGTCTTTTGGCGTGCGTGTTGCGTTTGTTGTGCGGGTTGTGTGTGTTTGTCGCGTGATGACGTATGGGTGTGTGTATGTTGTGAGGTACATTTGCGTGTTTATGGTGTTGCGAAGTATGGTCATGTGTGGATCTTGTGTGGTAAGTGGGTGAGCTGTGTCGGTGTACGGACACTTTTTTGGGCATTATTGGAATTGTAGGTTGGAGTCGTGGTGGCTTTATATGTGGTGGGCATAAAGTATTGACAATTGGGTTGAGTGAAAAGTTGCGTGGTGTGAGATTAGAATGGGGGCATGTAAATATTTGGGGTTTGGGCAATGAATGCAGGCAAGGGTTTCCATGTGTGAAAGCTTTGGGTGCTGTGCGAGTCCTTTGGGACAGGTTTTGGCCTAGCCCGTGCTTGCATTCATTTGGCACATGTTTAAAGTGGTAGATAGTATTAGACAATGGGACGCCAAGTTGGAAAATAGTGCCGCGATTATAATTTAGTTTTAATTTATACTGATAAAGGGTTTTTAAGGTAAGAACTCCAAATGGCAAGGATGCATTTACCACGTGGAAGTTCTCTCTACGGGTTATTTGGCCTATTGTCAGAGGGAAAGTTAAATGTCCTATTATTTTCGTAAAACTATTTAGGGTGGATAGATCAAGGGAAGGTTTTTTAATACTTAAGTTGGGAAGTTGTGCTTTTAATCTATTGTATAAATGATACGGCAATATGTTCGAACCTGCGTCTGGTTCAATTAGAAAGGTACATGGTAGGTCCTGGGTCAGATACAAGTCTAAAGTCAATTTGATGGTGTCATTGGGTGGATTGCCTACCTTAGTCTCGAAAAGTCTCCACTGTGGCGTCTTCGGCTTGGTGTGGCTGGCTTGGAATATCTGTTGGACCGGGTCGGGACCTTTTGCACTGTCCTCGCAATTGAAAGGGAAATTTAGTCATTTGTACTGCTTCCATTCGAGTGGACCGCGTTGTCGGTACACTGGGCCCGTGTCGCGTGGCTTGCTTCCGGGTGCACGGGTACGGCATGGCGGGTGGCGACTCCTCGGTGGCGTCAGGTTGTTCGGACAAGTACCGGCGGTGCGGGCGTCGGCTGTCCCGAGGGTGGCGCTCCGGAAGACCGCTTCCAGTTGCGTGGATCTTGGCCCTTGTAGCGCGGCGGTCAGTTCTAAAATTACCGTCGCAAGGGGGTGTCTTGTCGCTTCGTTCGTTGTCAGTCTCTTTCCGCTCGTTGCCAGTTTCTTCTCTCTTGGTTTGTCATTGCCTTTTGGTTTGCTGGTGTCTGGGTTAATTTCCATTTTGATCCTGATTAAGCTCCATAATCTTTATCCTGTCGACTCTGTGTAATATGATGATGCAATTGTTATTATTACACTATAATATTTGATGTATCACACTGTTGTAGAATCCTGTCGACTTAACCGTTCTGTGGCAATATCGTTGCGGGGTTTCTTGTTGTTGGATGCGAATGGTGAGATTTGGTTGAAGCGCAGTCGTTTGAGTGGAAGTTGCAGCATACAGTTAGGAATAATCAGGACACATGATGAGGTTTGAAAATAAGAGGCAACTGGATTGGAGGGAAGAAAGCTTGAGAAGAGTTGAGCGATTTGACTTATTAATTAGTTGATCATATGGCGATGATGAAATGAGCGGAGAGAGATATCTCTAGAGTAGATGTTACCTTGTTGGAAGCGAAGGAGCACTGTCCGAACTCGGCGAGAGCCAGTGAACCCTGTAGGTGTTGTTCCTATGAGAGCTCAAGCGTAACTACTCATTCTTGTTTTCCGATTTAACACCAAGCCTCAGTTTCTCTCTGATTGGTCGAGAGATGTCACATGATCTTTTCCTAGTGGTTGACCTACTTAAGGTACTGTCTTTTGATTGGCCCGCGGTTTCCTTTGATATTAGTTACGCCCGGCTTGGGTCAGGAAGTCTCGTGTTTATTTGACTTTATTTACTTCCGCGGCTATCAAAATACATCCTGCTTTGTCAGGAAGTATTGAATGCTAGCTTTAACATTTATAACTTCTGGTCATTAGAGACGTCCTGTTTTGTCAGGAAGTATTGAGTGTATCTTGGCTAAAATAACTTCTGCGGTCACTAGAGACGTCCGGTCTCTGCCCCTGCAATATTGACACAGGGGTGCCCAGAATAGTCGTGCCAGCCTTAGGTCTACTTCCTATATCTTAATGCTACTTGCTTCCCTCCAGTTACCTTGTTCTTTATTAAGTCTTCGAAAATCATACATGGTACATACATAGTGGGTCGGGGTTGCATTTAATTATATACAAATTATGACATATATATATATGGAAAGCCACTTTGTCAGCTAAACACCTTTTTGTGGCAGATTGCAAATATTCCATTAGGTCCGTCGTGGATCTCATGGAATAAAGTCTGCTAGACTGACGAGGGCCATTAGCCCAATGTTCCCCCCATTCTAGGTGGAAGCTTCTCAGTTCACCAAATCTGTGGCTTTACGTGTTGTGACTCTGTTACCGACCCGAAGCCGCTAGTTTAGCGATGATCAATGGATGGCGTCTAGTTTTGACGTTTAATTTTACGATAGAGAGGCGCCCTATGTACTTATTTATATCTTTATATTTTTCAGAGTTATTTCGGCCAGGTAATATTTTTTTATTATCTCGGCGTTCCCGCAAAATACTTTTATACTCGTCAGAAACAAATTAGAATACTTTTAAACGCCTTGCCAAATGCTTCAATTTTTAATTTGCTCCTGACAAACGGTGCTTGTTGAAACGTCGTGATAATAAAAGGATTGTAAAACGACATTTGAAATACTATCCCGCATGTGTTTCTTTTCAACGAAAAATCAATGTTTATTTAAAGGAGAAATAACGATTATTTCTAACCTTTTGGATGAGGTATGAAAGGGTGAATTGTGAAGAGTAATGATAAACGGAAAAATAAAAGTGTCCAGGGATAGGATTTATCATTACTCTTCACAATTCACCCTTTCATACCTCATCCAAAAGGTTAGGAATAATCGTTATTTCTCCTTGAAATAAATTTTGATTTTTCGTTGAAAAGTAACACATGCGGGATAGTATTTCAAATGTCGTTTTACAATCATAAGCCGCATTCTATTATATTATAATACACTGGTGTCCAAAAAATAAGAAACTTTTGTTTTTTAATGATATGTTTTAAAATATACAACTCTAAAAGCTAAAAAGTAATTTAATTAGGTATTTTAAGTCGTAGAATTTATTTATCGCAACCATTCGATTCGGTAAAATTGAAAATATGAAAATTTTTGCTTGTCTTTATAAGTGTGCTGTTTGGCGTGTCGTTTACCCCATCTAAGAATTGTCTAATTATAATTTTATTTAATCCTTAGTTAATTATGAGTTTACGAAAATTTTAGCAGATGATTTAAAATGGAGAGCTGTTGAAAAAATGGAGGCAGGGCAATCACAAGTTGAAGTAGCAAAATGGCTAAATGTGAATAAATCTGTGGTCAGCAAAATATGGAAACAGTTCATTGAGACAGGAACCATCAAAAGAAAAGAAGATTCTGGTAGAAAAAGAAAAACAACTACCTCTGAAGACCGTTATCTGGTCGTAACTGCCAAACGCCATAGGGAGATAACAGCTATTCAACTCTCTAATGAACTCTCAAGTGCTACTGGAACGAGAATTTCAAGAAAAACTGTTTACCGAAGGCTTCACGAAGGTGCTCTTCATGCAAGATGACCAATGGTCTGTATCCCTTTAACTTCTGCTCACAGGAGAGCCCGCTTGAATTGATGCTTGGAACATCACGCCTGGACTCATGATCAGTGGGCCAATGTTCTCTTCAGTGACGAGTCAAGATTTAGTTTAAACACAGATTCTCGACGAGTTTTCATCTGGAGGGAGCCTGGAACCCGCTATCATCCCAGAAACATCAGGGAATAGACAGTTTTAGAGGGGGCAGTCTCTTAGTCTGGGCTGGCATCAGTTCTAACAGACGCACACCCCTCCACATTTTTTCTGGGGGCACTTTAACTGCCCAAAGGTACAGGGACGAGATCCTTGAGCCCTATCTAAGACCTTATAGAGATCAAATTGGTCACAATTTAATTTTTATGGACGATAATGCTCGTCCGCATAGGGCTAGGCTAGTCAATGAATATCTCCAGAGTGAGAATATTCGAAGGATGGATTGGCCAGCCAGATCTCCAAACCTGAATCCAATAGAGCATGTGTGGGATGCTCTAGGGAGGCGTATTGGAGTTCGTCACCCCTCTCCCAGAACCCTCGTTGAGCTAAGAACTGCTCTATTGGAGGAGTGGGGTTTACTACCCCTGGACCTCCTCCAAAGCCTGGAAAACAGTATGAGGGCTCGCTGTGAGACCTTGATAGATGTTAGAGGTGATCATACTCCCTATTGATATCTTATTTCTTTAAGATCTGGAACCTTAGCTTTGGGTATGTTGGTAATAATTTGCATATTTCATAATTTCAAATATTTTTTTTTATTTTCATATAGCTAGTCAAATTCTCCATAGTTTAAACTATTTGTATACTAAATTTTATATTTGTTAATAAATTAGTTTTTGAGAAATTTCAATATTGGTTAAGTTTCTTATTTTTTGGACACCAGTGTAAAAGAATTAACTGGCCGAAGAACTATAAATGCCGGCCAGGCAACCTCTATCTTTATGATAATCTTTATATTTATTATATTTCTGAGGTGTTTCTCCATGACATTGAATTAACCGTAGTGTTATGTATACCAGTTGGGGATCACTAGCCGTAGAAATGAAGGCCACCAACAAGATCTCCAGCATAAGTGAGTGATCATCCCTTTACATGCCTATCATCTTGTACTGATTGCAGCTCTCAGATATCGCGGCGGGATTTCTTCAACCCCCTTACTTTGCTCCTCATCGACCAAGGTGTGTACCATTATACTCTGTTCTATATACACACCTTTTCTCTATATAACATGTAAAGTTCAGTGGTTTCAATGTGATTTTTGGGTTAATAAATGATATTCAAATTTAATAAAGGATTGATTATATATATAAACTTATTTTAAAAATAAATAATGCAGATATGATAATACATAATACAATCAATTTATACATAATACAAAGACATTATATATAACAGTGAATAATATTATGGCTAATGATATTGGTATTTTAATTTTTTGCAAATGTTTACCAATTTTTAGGACAATCTTGTAATTATAATGAATGCGAAGTATAATCTAATCTATTGTGGTGTATGGATGGTCACAGATACCTTAATCTTGGTTCTTTGGGATTCATTCTTGGCCATGAACTCTCCCATAGTATTCAGCCAAGCGGTGAGAGATCCACTGTCAATTTTATTAGATTCTTGTACACCAATACCTCGCTTTGCGTCGTTTCGTTTTGCGTTTTTTTCGAAGTTGTGTCGCTGCTTAATTTTTACTGATTTTCACTGTGCGTCGTTAGATTTTCGAAGTTGCGTTGTTTTGGAATCGAGTCTTTAATTTTTTTTATTTTTTTTCCTAAAATATGGCAACACCTTTGTTTTTGATTGCGCCTTCACATATTTTCACTTTGCGTCGTTTCAGTTTGCGTCGTGTTTTTTTGGAACGTAACCCCGACGCAAAGCGAGGTATGGGTGTATAATTGGCACCGTTCACTGGCTACCTTTCCTTATATATTATTTCTATACTAATTAATTTATAGTTGAATTGTTTTCTCATTTAAATTTTTTTAACTCGTTGTCTTCAATGTGTCTGATTGTAAAACTTATAGTAATATTTTTATAGAAACAATATTATTTCAATTGAAACCAAATTACGCGCGCGCGCCTGGTTAGAAAATATTTTAATCATTCATTGCTTTTCTCTACTTCTCTATATCTATGGATCTCTTCTGATGCTTCACTGCTAACCGATTCTACCTTATTCTATTCCGTTACCCGTTTGCTCTTTTTAAAGCTTTGCTCCTTAAAGCTTCTCCCGCCTCTCTAGTCCCTGGTGCCCTGAATACCTCTTTGCCCCGCGATGCTTTTACTTTATCTCTTTTTCTTGTGTCACATGAGGCAATCTGTGAAGCACACTGTACAGATTCACCCGGCGAGATTATCTTTACTACTTCAACAGGTACATTATCTAAAAGTTGGGAGTTTCTGTTAGCAGAGCTTGTGAAAGAGCGCAAGATTGGCCGACGGTCGGAATACAATAAAGAACTGGAGTGCCTGGATAACCAGTATAAAGCCTATTTACCAAGGAATCATAACGTAAGTACATTTTACAATTAACAACCTCATATATGCATATGTAAGAATTTTTAAGTTACAGTTTAAATATTCAGATAATAAAAAGGAATATATTGGATTTAATAGAAGTTTTATTTGCCAATATTTCGGTTGCCTGAACGCCAAATTGGCAAATAAATCGTTTATTCAATCCAATATATGCCTTTTTATTATCTAATGATTTAAATATTGATTGCTCTATTTTCAAAAGGTTTCAATTCTATGAAGCAATATCTAGGTGAACAAACGTTTTTTTTTTAATTAACGCATTTATTAAGTGCTATAATCAATAATATTGGCAAAAGATATTATCTTAAATATTTACCTTCTGTAAATATATATATATGTATAGACAGGGTGCTTCAAAAAAATGTATACACACTTTGAACTTCCATAGAAAATTTATTTACCGTTCTACAAAGTTAAATTTCAGGAAAATAGAAAACTGAAAGTCCAATATAAATGAAACATAAATAACAAATGTTAATACTGTTCAAATTGGTGACCTGCAGCATCAATACAATTCTGAGTACGAGTCACCACAGATTCTGTACATCGTATCAAAACGTCCAATGAGATTTCTCTACACACTGCTTGAATCTCATTCCAAAGAATGTCTAGGTTACGTGGTTTACGTTTGTACACCCCATCTTTTACTGTGCCCCACAAGAAGAAATCCAGTGGTGTGAGGTCTGGAGAGCGTGCTGGAAACTCGATTGGCCCCCTGCGTCCTATCCACTGGCCCGACTCATCACTTGTAGCTGTTCGAGTCCGACCTGAATGACCTTTATGCACATCACACACTGTTCCATGAACTTCGAATTTGTCTCGTATGCGTGTAATTGTTAATCTTGAAGGTGGTTCTCTATCATACTCCCTTCTCCACTGTCTTTGAACTTCATTTACATTCTCAAACTTCCAGTACCACTTAATAACCTGCTTACGTTCTTCAAAACTCAAACGTACGTCCCCCATGTTGATATGACAAATTCCAACTGATAATATAACATAGAGGGACGATTATGCTGGCACCTGGCGAAGAAATATAACATTAGCCTTGTAGAGCGGGAAAACTACAATAGTTCAAAGTGTGTATACATTTTTTTGAAGCACCCTGTATATATATTTGATTTATTGTTCTTGAAAATATGCAAATTTGTTTTCTCATTTAATAGGCGTTCTCTCCTCCTTCCTTAAGACACATCATAAATGTAATTGATGGGAATCTACCAGAGATTAATGAAAGAATTCAACAAGTTTCTGAAGATGAGTTTATATTCCCCTAATTCTGTTGCATTATTTAATTTACAAATCATAAAAAAAAATTGAAAATAGAGCAACCCATAAATAAATATTTATTTAAAAGGCATATATTGGATTAAAAATATCATTTATTTCACCAATATTTCAGTTGCCAACCGACATTAAAATGTTATAATACCTTGATAAAGGTTGGCGTTCAGCCAACTAAAATATTGGTAAAAAAATTATAATTTGATCCAATATATATTTTAATTTAAAAATGTTTTTATATTCAATTCTTGTGCATGTTGAGAAAAGATCTGATATGTACTTTAGATTAGAATGTTTTTTGGAATTATAGAAATATTTTAATCAAAGAAAGTAGTTTTCATATAGCACCAACTAACTGAAATATGATCGGCCAGGTATTGGAGACAATTCAATCAAATCAAAGCCTTCATCAGAACAAAGCCAGGCCCCTTCACATTCTTTTACTATTGAAGTAAGAGCAGTATATAAACTTGCTTTCTTTTTAACAGAAATATACGCGGCGAAAATAACTTCAATTTCTTATTGAAATATTTATATAAATAAATTTATATTTTATTAAATTTTGATACTAAATGCTTTTAGAATGTGATCATTTCAGCATAATATAAGGAATGTATTATGTTTTCAGGGCAATGAAACATCCAAATTATTCGAAAATGAAGCTGACAACTTGGCTTTGCAAGCAATATTCAAGGTAAGAGTTTGGACTTTAAATACTTACTGAATACAATTATATTTTAGTCTTTAGAATTTCAATTCATATAATATATATATGTTGTCGTGTCCAATGAAGAGCCTCAGATGTCTCCATACATCTCTATCACAGTAATGTCCTCTATCTTAGGTGTGTAAAGCTGCTGTTCTGGGTCCATGTCATTTTTATGAAAGGCTGCAGCCATTGTTGGGCAAGAGAATATGTGGGTAGGTGTTAGTTCCACACCAGGACAGTTGTTGCATGTCCTATAGGTTTTTGTGTTATCTGGATGTATTGTCATTCCTTTATTGTGTTTCGTTCTGGTTTATATAATATATATTCTGCCAGAGTTTAAAAATGGGAATATGTGCAAATTTTAAATGAAATATGCATTTTAATATTGAGGCGTTTAAGAGAATCGCCGCATGTCGTGGTCCATTTGGATGAGGAAAGTGAAGACTACAACGCGGCTGATTGCACACTCACCTTTTCAGTGATACGCTAACTTATGCATGGTTGAATCTGTGGCCATTGGGCATGCATCAGACCTGGAGGTTGTTGTTAGGTTATGTACTGCCTGGGGTCTAGGAGCTCTATCTACGCTTCCTTCGGTGAATTCAAGCTGTTCCTCAACGACCAAAAAATTGGTCATTAAGGCATCCTGAAAAATCATGAAACGGGTAGTTAAGGCCAGAATTGCGCGAGAATGCTACACAATGTGAAAAAAATAGTACAAATGTGATATTGTACTGGGATAAGGTGCATAAATTATGAAAAAGGCATCTCCTTATCGTGCAACTGAATAGATGGCGTAAGCCATCAGCAACTTTCAGTTGCACGATAAGGAGATGCATTTTTCTTAATAATTGTATATGTATTATAAAATAATATTACAAATAATATCACTTGTATATTAAATAGTTATACGTACAGAGTCTCAAGTGTGTTTTTATACAACATAAAATATTACCAGATCTCTCTTCCGGTGTTCCAAAAATAATTAGAATAAATAAAATAAAAATTTCATTTCAGATTGAAATACAACTGCTTGAAATTCGTCACAATAGCTCCCTTTTGCCTCGCCTCTCCGTTTTTAGCTTATTTTCCAGTTTCAGTACGCTACCTAGAAGGTCTCGAGAGAAAGCTTGTTCAGGCACATCGTCACGGCCTTGTCGCAATTTTACAGATTTGAAAATTACCCTTTCAGCTCATTCTCTATCTTAGAATCGAAAATGAAAATAACCAGTTCCAAATCGGGAGAGTAGGCTAACTAGCTAATCATTGCAACTTTGAGGTTTTCTAGAAGGTAGTTTGGGATGATATTTTGCCATAGTACAGCCAAGTTGCCAGCTGATTTATTTCTTGAACGTTGTGCTCATTAAGGATGCCCTTTAAGTCTACTACACACTGTACTGTTCACTGCCGGCTCATGAGTAATAAACCTTCGTGAATAACGTCATTCATTCAAAAAAAAAAAACGTCGTTTGCGGACTTCAAGCACTTTCTTCAACCTCCTTCTGTTCTTCAAGAGCATCTTTGACAGAGAGAAGCTATTCCTTGGGACTTTTTGTTATCAATACAATACAATCCCGAAAAATTTCTAAACATGTTTTTTTTCTCTAATATTTGACAGCTTTATTCATTTAGACGTTACACATATAAGTATTTATATAAAATGACAAATAAACATACCAGAGAGAATGTGTACAGAGTTATATTTGAGTCGCTAAAATTAAGTTGAGCTCTTTTTATACATCATATTCGTTTTTAAAATCAACACCATAGGTTGTATATAACGTATTTAGTAATATAAAAATTCCTTATTATATCAATTACTTCTTTATTAAAGACAAATCTCTCTCAATCGAAAACGAAGTTCGAATTGATTTTCTTTTACAAATGAATGCCATTTTTTTTTGTAAATACGTGTCAGCAAGGGACAGTCAAAATAACGGTACTCTAAATATGTTTTGTTTTCTGAAGAAAGGATCACGCGAAAGTTAATTTAAACAATTAATCAAAAGATTTGCGGCGTCTTATGACTTTTTTTTTTGTAATTCTAAACAATCTTGAAAATTTGACACTGATGTTTAAAAACGAACGTTGCTATGTTGACTGTAGAAAAGATGAAACAATGGCACCTAATGGAGAGCGTTTAAACGACTTGATGAATAAGCAACAACAACATAAAACAAGATATTTATCCTCGAAAGTCGTTTATTATCCAACAGGCTTGTGAGACGTTCGTGGCTCACCTGAAGCACGCGACCTACTGTATGCTTCAAAACAAAACCATCGTAAAAGATGGACGATTAGTCTATCGAAATATTAAATAAAAAAACTTATTAAATCCAAAATAAGCCTTATTTTAAATATTTATATTATGGATTGATCTCTATATTCAGAATTGTCATTATTATATCTTCGTGTTTTTTAATAATTATATTGTGTATTAAGGCCTATGTCACCGTTGAAGAAAAGCACGGGAAGGAAAAACCTCTTCCAGGAATTGACTACGACACGAAGCAGCTTTTATTTTTGGCATTCGCCCAGGTAAGTTACCTAACATTCATTTGAATTCTAACACAAACACATTATAACATATTCACAATTAGGTAAAAACTGCTTGAATATCATCATAATACATTTGAAGCACCTCTCGCTTATAACTTGTAACAAATTTATGAGCAAGACCCTCCCATAATTTTATATCGCATTGAATTTAATTTCTGTTTATATTGGTCATCACTAAATTTATACAAAACCTCCGACTTTAAATGCAGACCTGAAAAAGCCTTTGCACAATGTTATTATTTTTTTTCATATTTAATATCCATATTGTCAGGAGGACAGAGTTTCCTGGTATTCCCTCTTATCTTGACTGGACCGACAGGTCGGGGTAAACAGTGGCGCCACATGGAAGGTATAAATAACTCAATTCTCCCCTCTTGCTCTAACTGCTGGGTCGATTTGGCTCATGTACATAGTGACTTTTATTTTATATTTAAAATCTTTTAAATAACTAATTAGACAAATATTTAAAGTAATTTTCGAAAAAATCTACTTATATATTTGCCTTATTCTGTCTGTTTGTTTGTCTGTCTGAAGCTCACAAATGGGATTTTTCATAACCATCGGTGGTTCAGTGGTAGAATGCTCGCCTGCCACGCGGGCGGACCGGGTTCGATTCCCGGCCGATGCATTTTTTTTTTTACAATTTTTAAAACTCATTTATATATTATACAAGAATGACATCCACGGCGCCAATTTATAATTGTAACGAATAGTATTTGAATAAAAGCATTTAATCGGGTAAAACCCGGGCGTTGCCCGGGTCATTCGTATATAATAATTGTATAAACGAATGCAAGACAAAATCACCGCGAATGTTTCTTTTTTTTTTAAGGCAATTTCTTTTTAAGGCAATTATCGTTATTTATCGTTAATTTTTGTTTCGTATTGAAAAAAAAACGATATGGTGCCTTTAAAAATGATCTTTATTACTATGCAGTTTTCTATTTAGTCAATATACCTAAGTTCATGTTGCAAATGTAATTATCTCTATCGATTTAGTAGGTGAAATGCAAAAAAAAAAATCGACATGATGAAATCTTTATGAAAATTCACATTTTTATTTTTATATTTTCAAGACACACACAGTTTGGGGCGGGACGTTTTACAAGAGAGACATCCACGGAGCCAATTTATAATTGTAACGAATAGTATTTTAATTAAAACATTTTAAAAACACACAGTTTGGAACGGGACGTTTAACAAGAGTGACATCCATGGCGCCAATTTATAATTGTAACGAATAGTATTTGAATTAAAACGTTTTTAAAATATATGCGCACTCGGGTAAAACCCGGGCGTTGCCCGGGCCATTCGTCTAGTATATATATAAAAGGATAGGAATTTGAAACACGAATGTTTCTTTTATACACAATACAAACTTCTAATAAATAATATATTCTTTGCTACAATATTTAACCATTAAATGGTAATAGTATAATATTTTCCATTGGTTATGTCTTTTAAAAGAATATCATTGTTTGTTTGATTTTGAGTGTGAAGGGTAAAATTAATTTTATTTTTGCATTTTTTTATGATTATAATATTAGATATCCCCTAAAATTATAACCTGTTCCTTGTGGCATTATGATATTGTTTTCTAACTCAATCGTTGTATTCTGAAGAATTATTACCAGTCCAAAACCTCAGTAGCTAGAGTTCTTCCCAAGTTGAAGGCAGTATTTCAACGTTTACTAACATATACGATTGTCATCATGAAAAAAAATATTTTCCAATAAATTGAAATATTCGTTATAACAATTTATATTTTATTTTATTTGACATATCGGACGCGATATCCCAGCTCGGGATACTTGCGCCTAAATAAAATGTTTTGCAACCTATATACAATTCAATATATACAACTCAATAACCGACCAAAAACACAATTAAAACTGAAACGTTGGTTTTCTCAAACAGGAGAGAAAATCTAAAATGAATTTACAAAAAATATTGAATTTTACATAAGTGTCTTTATTATATACAAATTCGCAAATTTCTTCGATGGGATAAAAATGATTACTTCTGTAGCTATGAAATATATAGGACATTCTATTGATAAATGTATTGAGTCTTGGTTTTCTTTGCCACAGAATCAGCTAGGATCATCTGTTGCCCCGATTTTCGAAAGAAATTCTCCAAAAATACCATGATTTGTGATGAACTGTGAGTTATAAAAATTCGGACGAAAAGTCTGTGTTTCAATCGTTTCTGTGAAGAGGTGAACTTTGTCCCCCCATCCTTAAGAATAAAAGATCCTGTCAAAAACCTTTTCTTAGCTAAAGTAATAAAGGAAACTCAATATAGGTTGTTGAGGACCAGAACACAGGGCTGCTATTCCAACATGCGATTGTTATCGAAAACAATCAAAGAACTCTTATGCATCACTTCCCGTATTGTACCCGAAAAACAAATGTACGAACTAATAGTCCGAACCACGTCTGAAATCACGAAATTAAGAACAGAAATAGAGAGAAGGCAGAGTAAAAAACTGGAATATTGGGCACTGAGAAATTTAATAATCCAAATCTAAATAGAAACCATAACCTCAATAAAATAGTCAACCTGTCAAAAGCTAGCCTAACCCAAGAAGAATTAGCTTTCTTATCCAAAGGTATGAAATTCAGGAATATACAAAAACCAGATCCCATCAGAATAGTAAGTGGAGTCGAAGCAGCCATATCAAAACTTAACCACCAAGAAAAGAATATCATTAGACATCATGTAACTAATCTTCTAAGTGAATCAATAACCCTTCCCCCAAGCAACCCTCATGAGAACCGACTGATTAAAGACTTAAGAAATAAAAAATAAATAATCATCACCCAATCAGATAAAGGCGGCCAAACAGAGATTCTGGACAAAACTGATTACCATAGTAAAATGCTGATCATCCTTGAAGATCAAACTACCTTCAAACACATTTCCAAAGAAGAAAAAACCCGAACATACTCTTCTTTCAAAAAAGAACTAAGAAAAATGCACAAAGAACGTAATATTTCGAATGAAGAATTGAAAGACTTCTTGTCTAATATGAAAACAATGCCTTCATATATGGCCTCCCTAAAATACATAAACCAAATGTCCCCTTGACCGCGTTGATCGTGCTTTTAAAGCAAATGTAAACAGTAAATGGACTTTATTTAATTTTAAATCATATTTCATTGGCGTGTTAACCATATAAAGCATTTTCTCCCGTAGAAGGTCGTACTTGCCCGAAAGCTCGAGATTTTTTAAATAAAAAATATTTTTAGAAGAAACTTTTCCCTGGAGGCTTATGTTTTTATTTTAATATTAATTCAAGGGATTATTTGATCGAAAAATAAATATTACTTTATATTGATAAAGGCAATAACTGTGTGCTGATTTTACAGACTTTCTGTGAAAATCGGTCTGAGGAAGGGATGAAGAAGCTTCAAAAGTCCTCACACGGTGCTTCAATCTTCAGGTAATTTAGGTCAAAATGGAATATTTATTGACATACAAGTAAAACTTGTGATATTTTATAATCTTCCCAGATTATTATGAATTTACAAATATGAGATAGATTTAAAATTTACACACTTAACTTTGAAGACATGTAATGGATTGAAAACATTTACCTATGTGTATTCAACTATAGTAATATATTTTTTTCACTATATATAATCATCTCTCCATCACATTTCACAATCTCAACGGTGAAGCACGCGATCTATTTTTTCTTCTTAGATCGCGAAATACGTGGTGTCGCTGGAGACCTTCTTGCGATTCTCCATCAAACTCTACAGCGGGTGGCAGAGGCGTCATATCATTGTACATAGTATCATGTATATATATGAAAAACGGTAGAAAAAAAATAAAAAGGTCAGACGCTGACACGAAAAACAAAGAAGGCATATCCCGACCAAAAGCACATGTACCCCCTAGATGGCAGGGCGCCATCCAGTGGAACAGAAATCAACCAAACATTGATTTAACCTGTTCCCCGACACTTGGCCAACCCAACCTTGTTGTCGGGTAACAGGTTAAATCAATGTTTGGTTTATTTCTGTTCCACCAGATAGCGCTCTGCCATCTAAAAAGAACATGTGCTTTTGGACAGGATATGCCTTTATTGTTTATATATATATATATATATATATATATAAATAAATAGTTGTTTAGTTTTATAGTTTAGTTTTGTATTAAAATTATCTTTATTACTTTGATTATTTAAATTCAAATTATAAAATTTGTAAATTGTTATTATTTGATAGAGAGAGAGAGAAAAAAAAATTCTTTACTTCTTACACATCATCCATATATATTTATAATTAATAACAATAAAATTTAACAATGTAACGTCTTTTGCAATCGGCTGTTACACGTCATTTAGACATACTCTAATTTGTATATAGAATAATAGAAGTGAGAATATATTTAATAGTATAAATTTTAGTAGTTATAGAGAGAGAAAAGAGAGAAAGACAGAACCATGCACTTATAATCAAACTAATAATAAGAAAAAAATATTTTTTTGTAAAGAAGGTAGATAAGATTGTTAGTATATATATATATTTTTTATAATTTTATATTTTATCCTTTTTTTATGATTTTTTAAAAAATCATAAAAAAAAGGATAAAATATAAAATTATAAAAAATATATATATATATACTAACAATCTCTTATCTACCTTCTTTACAAAAATTTTTTTCTTATTATTAGTTTGAATGAAAGTGCATGGTTCTGTCTTTCTCTCTTTTCTCTATATAACTACTAAAATTTATACTATTAAATATATTCTCACTTCTATTATTCTATATACAAATTCGAGTATGTCTAAATGACGTGTAACAGCCGATTGCAAAAGACGTTACATTGTTAAATTTTATAGTTATTAATTATAAATATATATGGATGATGTGTAAGAAGTAAAGAATTTTTTTCTCTCTCTCTCTCTATTAAATAATAACAATTTACAAATTTTATAATTTGAATTTAAATAATCAAAGTAATAAAGATAATTTTAATACAAAACTAAACTATAAAACTAAACAACTATTTATTTTTATAATTAATTTAGATTTAGCTTGCTAATCTAATCAAATCTACTTGATATAAATTATCATTCTTATCAGTTTACTCTTTAAATTTTAAATATAGAATCACTATTATATTTTTATTATATAGTTTTTACACTATATATATATATATATATTAATTGAATGGCATATTTTGGATCAAAAATAAAATAAACATTTTATTTAATATAAATGCCAATATTTCAATAGGCTATACGCCTAACTTCGTCAGGGCTTTTCTTGTTTTTGAACTGCTTTGGTTCATCACGTGATGCCTTCACGCGAAGATATATAAATATTTGTAACTCTGTGGGGATAAAATTTAAAATATATACACACAAAAAAATATTAATAAGAATAGACTATATATGTACATTTATAAAATTAAAAAATAATATATGATTCCTAATAAGTATAATAAAATAATTTTAAATCGATTTGAACTGTAGATATAACGGAGGTATGTCAATTTTTCTATTAATACTGTTGGTATCTTTCATTGAGGTCCAACTTTCTAAAAAGAGTCTTGAATGTTTATCTTGAATGTTGTTATATATAATTTCTGTTTTTTCAAAATTTGGTATATGGTCCTGTTTGAGTGCGTGATCTACTAAAAGTGATAATGGGCTATGGTTTTTAAAAGCTGTTTTGTGTTGATTTACTCTTTCTTCAAGAGTTTTACCGGTTTCTCCTATGTATGTTGCAGGGCATGATTTGCATGGAATGCGATATACTATGTTTGATTTAAATTGATGAATGCTATTATGTTTAGTGTTTGGATGGCGTAGAATTTCTTTCAGATTTGCTGTGGTTTTGTATCGGGTTTTGATATTGTAATTTTTAAGTATTCTTGTTATTCTTTCAATGCCATAATTGTATGGCAGTGCACAGTATTTATTCGGTTCTTCACTATTGTTTGTAGGACTGTTGATTATATGATTAGCTTTTTGAAATAGTACAGACTCTGCACCTTTGCATGTATTAACAAGATGTCAATAAAATAATATTAATTGTCAATTGTCTATCTCTATACTGTGTATATGTTGTATATATATTCTCCCATCAATGGCAATTTTTGGTATTAACTTTGTGTAATTCCAGGGTGAACGGGGCCCTGCAGAATTCCCACAGTTTCTCGAAAGTGTTCCATTGTAGGACAGGATCACCAATGGCTACTACAAGGAAATGCAGACCTTGGAACATTGACTGAAGACTCTTTCACTGAATGGAAAGATGTTTAAATGTTGTATTTGTGTATTGAATGCATTAAAATATTGTATTTTCCTCGTCTTTGATATTTTTGTGATTGCTAATATATATTTTATCCAATCTACTCACACTCTTCAGAAATCGGGTTTAAATTCTATCTGACCAATATAAATGCTCATTATGTTTTAATACACACATGGAAAAAACTTCAAATAAGTTATATACACTGCGTGACATTGAAAATGGAACACCAAGAAATAGTGGCCAGAAAGTGATGAAACTCGGCAGACAGAGAGAGACAGGGACGAACAATAAGTGATCTTTATTTCAAAATGATAGTCATAATACAGAGCGAGAATGGCGTCGGCTTAGTAGCAAGTAGGACCACCGCAGACGGCGATGCACCCAGCAACACGTCTAGGTAGAGAGTCAATCAGAGTACGGATGGCGTCCAGAGGGATGGCTCTCCATTCCCTCTCAACCATTTGCCACAGTTCGTCTTCTGAACGCGGCTGTGGCAAGGCATGCAAACGGCGTCCAATGATGTCCCAGACGTGCTCGATTGGTGAGAGATCAGGAGAGTACGGTGGCCAGGGAAGCATCTGTACATCTTGTAGAGCTTGTTGGCTAATGCGAGCAGTGTGCGGTCGGGCGTCATCCTGCTGATAAAGGGCATTGGGTACCCCCTGAAGGTAGGGGAGTGTCACCGGTCGCAGCACATCATCAACGTATCGTTGAGCCATCATAGTGCCCTGAATACGAAGTAAAGGTGACCTGGAATCATACGCGATTGCGCCCCAAACCATGATTCCACGTTGTCGCACGGTGGGGAGTTCCACAATTGCTGCCGGATTGGACCTTTCTCCACGTCGACGCCACACGCGTACGCGGCTACTATCACTGGACAAGCAGAAACGCGACTCATCTGAGAACACGACCCTGTGCCATTCCGTCATCCACGTCGATCTAGCCCGGCACCATTCCAAACGTTGGCGCCTATTCGGTGGGGTCAATGGCAGTCTTCTTAGCGGACGGCCTGAGTGCAAGCCATTAGCAACCAATCGACGGGAAATGATTGGGGTCGAGATGGAATGATCTAGGGTGTCTTGCACATGTTGCAGGATGGCGGTACAAGTGGCTTGTGGGGACGCCACTGCTTGTCGAAGGATACGCCGATCCACACCTGCTGACGTCACTCTGGTTGTACCGACATTCCTATAAATTGCCACATTTCCATGTTCCAACCATTTTCTCCACAGTCGGTGCACCGTGGACGCACCAAGGTGTGTATCAGCTGCGATTTGATGTATGGACCAACCTGCCCTTTTCAGTCCGATCACCATGCCCCTCGTAAAAGCGTCTGTCTGCTTGAACTGCCTCCGTTTATGATGACCTGGCATTCTCTGTTATTACACGTGTCTTTTGACACAAGAACAAAATTTCTACAATGATTTTCCTTGAAGAAATAACGACACGAATACTGTCCTTTCTGCAAGTTCCTTCCCTTATATCTTACTTCATGTGCGCACGAGAGCTGCGCATGTTACATCATTTGCATAACTCGGTTAAGCGCGTCTACCCTGAAATTTGCATAATTTTCTGGCCACTATTTCTTGGTGTTCCATTTTCAATGTCACGCAGTGTATATCGGTTGGCTGAACGCCAAGGCATTACATTATAATAATAGAAATATTGACAAATAAATCTCTTATTCAATACTAGACGAAAGGCCCGGGCAACGCCCGGGGTTTACCCGAGTGCGAATATATTTTAAAAACGTTGTCTTGGGTGGTCGCCATTGACAGGGTGTTCTGTATAGACAGGTGGATGTATCACACAGCTGATAACAGGGTTGTCTAGAGTGGTCGGTATAGACAGGGTGGTCTGTATAGACAGGTGGATGTATCACACTGCTGATAACAGGGTTGCCTAAGGTGTCCGCTATAGACAGGGTGGCCTGTATAGGCAGGTGGTTGTATCACACAGCTGATAACAGGGTTGTCTAGAGTGGCCGCTATAGACAGGTGTATGTATCACACAGCTGATAACAGGGTTATCTAGAATGGCCGCTATATACAGGGTGGTCTGTATAGACAGGTGGATGTATCACGCTGATAACAGGGTTGTCTAGAGTGGTCGCTATAGTCAGGGTGGTGGTCGATATTGACAGGGTGGTCTGTATAGACAGGTGGCTGTATCACACAGCTGATAACAGGGTTGTCTAGAGTGGTCGCTATAGACAGGGTGGTCTGTATAGACAGGTGGATGTATCACACAGCTGATAACAGGGTTGTCTAGAGTGGTCGCTATAGACAGGGTGGTGGTCGCTATTGACAGGGTGGTCTGTATAGACAGGTGGATGTATCACACAGCTGATAACAGGGTTGTCTAGAGTGGTCGCTATAGACAGGGTGGTCTGTATAGACAGGTGGATGTATCACACAGCTGATAACAGGGTTGTCTAGAATGGTCGCTATAGACAGGGTGGTCTGTATAGACAGTTGGATGCATCACACAGCTGATAACAGGGTTGTCTAGAGTGGTCGCTATAGACAGGGTGGTGGTCGCTATTGACAGGGCGGTCTGTATAGACAGGTGGATGTATCACACAGCTGATAACAGGGTTGTCTAGAGTGGTCGCTATAGACAGGGTGGTGGTCGCTATTGTCAGGGTGGTCTGTATAGACAGGTGGATGTATCACACAGCTGATAACAGGGTTATCTAGAATGGCCGCTATATACAGGGTGGTCTGTATAGACAGGTGGATGTATCACACAGCTGATAACAGGGTTGTCTAGGGTGGTCGCTATAGACAGGGTGGTCTGTATAGACAGGTGTATGTATCACACAGCTGATAACAGGGTTGTCTAAGGTGACCGCTATAGACAGGGTGGTCTGTATAGAGAGGTGGATGTAACACACTGCTGATAACAGGGTTGTCTAGAATGGCCGCTATAGACAGGTGTATGTATCACACAGCTGATAACAGGGTTGTCTAGAGGGGGGCGGGCAGGGAGGTCACGTGTTTGCTGGCAGCCAATGGGCGTGCATTCTATCCGTGAGCTTCAGACTTACAGACAGACAGACAGAATAAGGCAAATATATAAGTAGATATTCATTTTCATCCTGAAGATAAAGGTTGCCTGGCCGGCATTCATATTTCTATGAAAAATAGACTCTTCGGGTTTTTAGAGTTTTTTATTTTCTCAACGTTACGACAAAAATCTTTTGTCTTCGTCAGGAGAAGTAAAAAAAAAACATTTGGCAAGGCGTTAACGAATTTCTATTTTACATAGAAATATTCATTTTTATTATCTAACGATTCAAATGTGGATTACTCTATATTCAGAATAAATATTTATATACTTACAGCTAAATGAATTATGAAATTATAATTTAATTTTAGATAATAAAAAGGCATATATTGGATTGAATAAAAGATTTATTTGCCAATATTTCGGTTGGCTGAACGCCAACCTTTATCAAGGCATTACATTTTTGTATAAACAAATTCAGCGCCGCATAGTGTTATAATATCCCCGTTGAAATATTTTAAAATATCATAATACTATGCGGCGCTAAATTTGTTTATACAAAAATGTAATGCCTTGATAAAGGTTGGCGTTCAGCCAACCGAAATATTGGCAAATAAATCTTTTATTAAATCCAATATATGCCTTTTTATTATCTAATAATTTGAATATGGATTGCTCTATTTTCAAAATAATTGTAATATAAAAATATAATAACAAAGTCAACACATTTGAATATGTGAAGTGATTTATAATACAATATAATGCGCTTATGATTGTAAAACTACATTTGAAAACTATCCCGCATGTGTTTCTTTTAAACGAAAAATCGAAATATTTTAATGAGAAATAATGATTATTTCTAACCTTAGAGATGAAGTATGAAACCCATCCCTGGACACTTTTATTTTTCCGTTTATCATTACTCTTCACAATTCATCCTTTCATACTTCATCTCTAACGTAGAAATATTCGTTATTTCTCCTTTAAAATAAATTTCGATTTTTCGTTTGAAAGAAACACATGCAGTATAATTTTTAAATGTTTTACATTTATATATGCAACTTTTTCTATTTAGAAATAAGGGATATTCACAAATACCTTTTGTTTTAATATTTAATTAAATTACAACAAAGTTAACCATAATATATAAACAAAAAATATCTTATGCAAAATTAGAGAAAAAAGAAAGAAAGTACAGTGTTGCAGACTGCCTAAATTTAAAGAAAAATCATAGAATAATTATTTGTTTACATAAACAAATACAAAGAATGTTATAAAATACACCCATACCTCGCTTTGCGTCGTGGTTACGTTCCAAAAAAACACGACACAAATTGAAACGACGCAAAGTGAAAATATGTGAAGGCGCAATCAAAAACAATGGTGTTGCCATATTTTAGGAAAAAAATTCATAAAAAAAAAATTAAAGACTCGAATCCAAAACAACGCAACTTCGAAAATCTAACGACGCACAGTGAAAATCAGTAAAAATAAGCAGCGACACAACTTCGAAAAAAACGCAAAACGAAACGATGCAAAGCGAGGTATTGGTGTATATTCTAAATATGAATACATATGAAATATTTATTAATAGTACTAATATTCAACATAGTAAATAAATACGTAAGCGTGAACGTTACCTTTCTGGTGCGCAAATAGCCTTGGTCCAATTATTCCTCATCAGACTTCATTCATCTAATCGCCTTGGCCATGGAAAGGCAGAAGGAAAAGTAAGTCCGCTTTTCTTTCATCATATTTGAAGAATAATCAGACTTTTTGTATAGAATTTTCACAAAAATATGTTTCCTTATACCATAGGTGTAAGTATCCCAAGCTAGGATATCGCGTCCGATATGTAGAATAATAAAAAATACCATTTTAATAGCTTATATTAAAATTATCATACTTTATTATTATAACGTGAAGAATTTGGATGCCCCTGGCCGGTTTTTAGTTTTTTTTAATTAAAGATAATTTGGCTAATAAGTATTTTTATTATCTCTACGTTTCGAAAAATCGTTTGTCCTTGTCAAGAGCAAATAAAATTAAAGCATTTGGCAAGGCGTTAAAAATTATTCTAAGTATTGATTGTAGTATTGATCTGCAAAAGCATTCATATTATAGCATTTAAAATAATATATATTCTTATTACATATAGTGTCATAATATTTAATATTGTTACTAAAGGATGAACAGAAAAATGATTATGGAAGCAATGAATATCTTAAACTGAAGTATAGAATTACAAAAGTTAGCTAAAACCTTTGCCAATGCATTATTGCGTTCACTAAAAAATGTGTTTATATTATATGGATATTGAAGTTTATATGGATCATATATGGATTTTGAAGTTAAATTCAATGTTTTTTTTTTGTTCATATTTGGAATTTGGATACCCAGTTTTATCATTCAGCTAGCCAATCGAATCATACAGTCGAATCAGAAAAAAACGCTCAAAAAACTTTGACCTACCTGTAAAGAAGAGTAACAAAGCGAAATCTGTCTGGAAGGTTAGATGCTTCACTGTCTGGTTGGAAAACTAGAAGACAGATATTACAAGATAAAGGAAAATAGCCAAGCCATTGGTAATCATACTATTTTACACCTTTTAAATATTACTATAGACATGTTTTCTATTTACGAAATTTATATAACTGCTTCTTGAATCTTTCCGAGATTGAACTTCAGAAATCTGAAGGTCATATTCGTGACCTCAAGCCATGGCTGTATATACTATATCCAGGGATATACACAGAATATTACTTGATACCTCATGGCTTTATAAAAGCCCCATGCTTTCTGGAGCATTTTTGTGGTATTTAATAAATTTAAGAAAAAAGTGGGGGTCGGTGGAAAGATAGTCTAAACCGTTGGTTTTCGACCGCTACGACCCGGGTTCGATTCCCGCATTGGGCACTTTTTTTCTGATTAAAATAAAATGTTCCAATGAGCACCGATTCTTGCAAAATTCCAACCCCACCAGCGAGTGCAAGTAACCAAACGGGGCTCTGGCACATTTGTAAGTGCAAAGTCAAACTGCTTTTCACATGTGTAGACATGTGGTGCACTTACAGTAAAAGCAGCCGCCTACTTCTATCCACCATGATTAATATGGCCTATACCACGTGTACTAGGAATAAGCAAAAAAAATATTTAAGAAAAAAGGTCTGTTTGGACAATCATATCTGTAATCCTCTTCTAAAGACCTATGGTTTCTGTATCTGGAAGAACAAGGAGCAATGATAAGACTACGTAATCTGTGACACTGATTCAGAGAATGGATATTCTCATTGCGATGTATTAGTCGTGTAGTTGGGATCATGCCTCGCTGTGGTCGAATCTTGGCAAAATCGTTGTCCATCTCAATAATGGTATCTTCTACACTACTATCTTGTTGGGCGTTCATGCAGGACAGTTCTGATGACATTACCCCACGGTGATTTGGCTGTTATTAAGCCAGTTCTGTAACAACTTTTTATATATTTATATTCATAACAAATTTCATCTTTACCCTTTAATGAAGAGCCTACTAATTAGTAAAAAGAAGAGTAAAAAAGATTAATAAAAATAATTTTAAGTAAAATGGCTTTAATGAGTTGGTGTAGGTGTTTTATGAACAGTCTATTTTCGTCTCCCAAGAACCGGGATCGAATCCTGTACTAGCCACATTTTACTGAAGAAGATATTTCTTCGAGATGACAACTTTCATCAAAAGTTCAATCTCTCAATTTAGTGCAAATAATCAAAGGGGACTTAGGCCAAATCACATGAAATCACCTAAATATTCAAAAGGAGTTACCTTTAACATTTCGTTTGGCTTGATTTTCAGTTTAGGAGTTAATCAGGAAACAGATAAAAAGATTTGACTTTATTATATAAAGTTGGATAGTGATAAATATAAGGATGATGAAATATATTTTAATAAATTATTGATCATCACACACACATCGTAACTTAAAAGTGAAAATAAGTGTTTTCCATAACTCAGTTGACGAAAAAGAACCCCAGTATCTATTTGTACATTTAAGAACCCTATGAATAAGAAACCTATGGTTCTTATGTATTTATAAAATACAATAAAGTTGTATTTAGTTAAAATAGAATTCATATTGAAATATATTTACTCAACAGGATTTTCTTGGTTAATTAACTGCAACGATGCAAGGATTATCCGGCAAGAAATACCTTTAATAACTAAAATTGCAATAGAACAATCTATTCAAAGTGACCAGGCAAAAATAGAGAATTCTAAATTCTACCCTCACTATAAGTATTTACACAGTTCATTCCGAATTGAAAACTATTTACTTAGCAACTTTCCATTCCCAGTAAAACGCTATATCGCACAACAGAGAATACTATATTCGTTTTTCAAGGAAAACCATACAAACATTTTAAAAGAGGGTGATAAGATTTGTGATCTCTGCAAAGAAAATATGGAAACTGAACTCTCTCATTATATCTATGAATGCCAAGATATATTAGTGAGGAGAGAAGGACATTCTTTTCAATGGTAGACACCAGCCAACTTAGGTCAATCCAAATGATGTTAACCAGTGCCCAAACAAGCAGACTAATTGCTCAGGCCCTATATAATTTTTAAAAGGCAGTAGGTGTAAAGAGGGAGAAAAGAGAACTTGGAAGCTATTGTTCTTACACCTCAGAATGATGACGAAACATCGAGGGGCCATCGTGTTGGTCGACGATGAGATTGCGGAGCTGGTAATATGGATGGCTGTGCTGGAGTAAACCTCCTTTTTTGTGTCTGGATGCTATATTTATGGCGAACTAAATAACTTAGTCCCTATTTCTGCTCCGCGCTTATGGAATTGAAGACTTGGAGCGATGGCGTCGACCTTTCATATTAAATCTTACTTTTCCTTATTACTAATAATTGTATATAGTTGCGGAACTAATGGTTTCCTGTGCTGCTCTTTTCCTGATATTGCACCTTGTACGGAGAATCTGTATAAGACTAATGTCTTAATAAAGGCTTTGTGTGTGTGAAATTTATTTGAATTGAAAGGATTACATATTCAATATATATAAAGCTAATAAAATAAATAAAAGATCCAGGGCTTAGTTTCTTGTTCACTTTTATTTCTCTAGCTTTCGGGCTAACATGATGCCCTTCAAGATGTTATACTCCTAGTTGTTCCTGTTAAAGGGCATGTTAGTCCGAAAGCTAGACAAAATAAAATTCTACAAGAAACTGTATGATTTATTGATTTTATTGAATTATAAGTTGTTATAAGATGTTATACTCCTGGTTGCTCCTGTTGAAAGGCATGTTAGCCCGTAAGCTAGACAAAATTATATTCTACAAGAAACATCGCTCTAGATGCTTTATTGATTTTATTGAATTATAAGTTGTTATAAGATGTTATACTCCTAGTTGCTGCTGTTGAAGGGCATGTTACCGCGAAGGCTAGAGAAATTAAATTCTACAAGAAACTTAGCCCTGGATGCTTTATTAATATTAAGAAATTATAAGTTGTTATACTCTTACTTTCTCCTGTTGAAGGGCATGTAAGTCCGAAAGCAAGACGGAATAAAATTCTATAAAAAGCATATGCCTGGATTCTTTATTGATCTTATTAAGTTATAAGTTGTTAAAATATGTTATACTCCAAGTTACTCCAAGTATTGAAGGGCGTGTTAGTCCGAAAGCAAGACGAAATAAAATTCTGAAAGAAACTGTATGCTTCATTGATTTTATTGAATTATAAGTTGTTATAAGATATTATACTCCTAGTTCTTTATTTCAATACACAAAACGCGGATAAGGATAATTTCGTCGAATTACATTTTTTTTGAACAGAAACAGTTATAAACATATTGCCACGTGGAAAATTAGGGAAGACAAAAACTTCAGGAGGAAGCAAAATTTATTTCAGGGAAGGACAAACTAAGAAAGGTAAACAAAAGATAAGCCACGAGGGAAATTTACAGAGTCGCAAGATATAAAACATAAAAAGACCACTCTGTTAATAAAATTAATAAATACTATGTTACATAAATAAAATTGATAAATACCATGTTACATAGCTTCTTCCCTATGGGAGCTGTGACCCACAGCTAGCAATTATTGTAGATACTGACATGGATCTGACGTGCTTCTGCCAAGGATTCCATCGAAGTCTTGGAACTTTGTCCCTTGTACCTTTGCGTATTTTTTCTTGCGGCGTGAAGAGCGGCTTTGTCGTCGTATCGTCTATAGGGACATCGTCATCTTCGTAGGAAGTCTTGGCTTTAGCACGGCGGTGGAATCCTGGAGTCAGTCTCGAAAATGTAGATCACAGCACCCATGGCTTCAAGGTCTTCTCGGCGGTCTTCAATTTGTCTTCCCTACCACGTGGCAATATTATACAAGAAAATGTAATCAAAAATAAAAAGAGAGAGAAACGATAATATATATTAGGAACCTGAACCTTTCAGGTTTGAAAGATAATCACAAATTTATTTACAAAAATAGTTAAATCTATGATAATTTATCTCTGCTATTTACAAATTGATATAGATCTACAACATTATTTAATGTATGTTGTCTAGCGGTGAAGAAGAGTAGGCATTATTCTCCTTATTACATATAAATCCTAGTTGCTCCTGTTGAAGGGTATGTTAGCCCGAAAGCTAAACGAAATAATATTTTACAATAAACTTATCTCTAGATGCGCTTTATTGATTTTTTAAAATTATAATTCAGGGGAAGAATCTTATAAATTAATCCGTTTCGTCCAGAGAGGAAGAGAATCGGGCAAGAAAATTTCTGATTTTCCTTCTGTTCGCCCTGTTGTTGGCTGCTATTGGGTGCGGCATCCTACTTGGCATCAGAGGTGAGAAATTGGCCTCTTAACTCTTTTTGTCTGGTGGTTAACATGGTGGTTTTGTAGTGCACAAGGCTGCCAATGCCAAGAAAGTTTGCCTATCTCGGGAATGTATCGAATCAGGTAGTAAAATCTCAACCCAACTATAATTATTTTGTAAATACGATAAAATATTTTGTTATATATTTCATTATTGTTAAAATTTAATCGACTACTCCGTAAAAGGATTATTTTACAAATTTATCCATCATTAGTATTTTAACCAAAAGCCTGAAGCTATTCTGGAATGTGAGATGAACCAACAAGCAGCAACCTGCATTTCCAGGCTCAAAACTGGCATTCATACAAGACCAATCCTCTTACAGGATGGTGTAAAGACCTTCTAACAATGCACCATCTGCAGGACCAAATAGGCTTCACCAGACCACCTCTTGGAATACATGGAAACCTAAAGACAGGACCTGTATTTCAAATCTACCAAGATTGTGAATTTGATCTATGAGTATAGGCTCCATGACTTTGTATAATTATACAATAGTATAATGAAAATATAATTATGATAAGAAAGCTTTTTTTCTGAAGCTTTTATTTAACTTGCCTATCTGTCTGTCTGTCTGTCGCCAAATCTTGTAATCAATTTTTAATATACTTATAGGGCACCTAGAAATATGAAATTTGGTACACATGTTCAAACCTGATGACAATGCTAGCTGACCAATTTTCAGACTTCTGGGTTGTCAGGTTGGCCAAGAACGGACAAATTTCCAAATTTCCTTTCAAATTTTGTATATTTAATTTTATTTATTTTGTTTTGTCAATATCTCGCGAACCGTTCGTTTTTAGCGATTTTCCTTCGATTTCTCCTTCTGTGTTAAACTTTCTTGGTATAATTTTTAAGCTCTTTCTGATGGTACCATTTTCATTGAGATTTGTCAACTTTTTTATTTAAAAGCTTTTATTTAACTTACCTCCATGTCTGTCTGTCTGGATGTCTGTCGCCAAATCTTGTAATCAATTTTTATTAATATACTTATAGGGCACCTAGAAATATAAAATTTGGTACACATGTTCAAACCTGATGACAATGCTAGCTGACCAATTTTCAGACTTCTGGGTTGTCAGGTTGCCCAAGAACGGACAAATTTCCAAATTTCCTTTCAAATTTTGTATATTTAATTTTAATATGCTTCCAGACAATATTGAATAATGAAACTCACAATACTCGCTCAGTCCAATTAATAATTGACAGATAGACAGACATACATTTATTTTTATATATAGAGATTAGCAGTAATTAAACGTAACAGTAAGAAAATGTTGATTTTAATATATGTAAATAGAGTCTCCTTAAGAAAGACCACCTAAAAACATGACTCAACTTGTTTCTCCTGTAGGTGGTCTCTCATTGGAGATTCTAATTGATATTAAAGAATCTCTAATAGACCTTTAATAAGAGACTGCCTTTTGGAGAGACGGGTTAAGCTACGATTTTATGCATCCTCTCAATGGAAGCTCTACTGTATCTACTTTTTCACAATGTTTGACTTAATAAATGCCATTTTAACCATTTGGAATGTGTATCAATCCAGTCTATTTTTTGATATTTTATAGGCAAAATCACTTCATTTCAATTCATAGGGAATTTTCAACATTTTTTTTTGTCTTCATTCAGCTTACTTTCTATTATATTTTAAGCCATTGTTCCCCCCCCCCCCCCCCATTATACATATTTAATACCGTATACACTGTTTTACTTTCAAAAATGTCATTAATAATTTGAATACAGACACACACACACACACATTGAAAACCTTCTTAATAATGATGATAATTTTCAATAAAAATTTAATGGAATTTGGAAAATAAAACGAAACGAAAAAAGAAAATCTGACAAAAAATAGCTTTATAACTTTTCCCAAAGTTCTAAATGGTCAAATAGCAAGTGGCTATATAAATAAAGTTATACCCAAAGATAAAATATAGACTTTAAAATATATTTTTTACTTAATTTTAATGCATTGTAAATTCTTCATCTTCAGGGTCATTGGTAGTTATGTGGAAAATTTGGTGACATTTGGTTAAGTAGTTTCTGAGTTTATCGATAAACAGACAGACAAATTTTGATTTTTATATATATAAAGATAATACAGAGATAATAAATCAGAGTGCTGAAAATATAACAGATTAATTAATATTTATCCTTGTTTTTTCCAAAAAAAAAAAAGTTTTTCAAACTAATTATAAGATAGAAACCTTTCTGGTAGTATATTAAACAATTTCTCAAAGTTAAATTGCGATGAAATGAGTAGTTTGGTCCGGCATAAAAAGAGGCATATAATCATTTTTTTTCTATATGCATGATAATATTTAGAGCAGATTGTTTATTTATAACAGATAAATTAGAATATTTATCTTGATTATTTTTAGGCGAAAAGTTATTTCAAAAATTTTATTTGCTAGAAACCTTCCCAGTACTATACTAAATAACTTCCCAAAGTTTCATGGCGTTCCAGTGGTTTGATCAGGCATAAAGGACAGACACACACACACACACACATTCATTCATTTATATATATATAGATGATCTGGCTTTGTGTCTTCTACTCGAATGAATGTTTTCTGTTAGAATTTTGTTTCTTCATACTAAAAGTGAACTCGCTTCACCCGTGGTCTCTGCTCTTTTGGAATTTTTTCCCTATATAATTTTGTATCTGATTATCAAACATCATACATAAATATTTTCATTATCTTTTTCTGACTAAAAAATAACTATTTTTTCCCAGAACCTGTCGATTTCAAATTTTCTTGGCTAAAAATGCGACAATGCTGGAGGTTGCGAAAGGATTTTTCAATAAATGTTCAAGACATGGAAGGAATTAGAAATCCAAATATTCAGATTCCTATCTAAAACGTACTTGGAATTACAAGCAAATAAATGAGAAAAGCCAATAAATATATTAATTTTATCTGTTATAATTTAGTCATCTTATTCCAATTTCATCACGCATATATTTATATTCATTATATATATAGGTGTGTGTGTAACAATATACCACCATGCATTTCACGACATCTTTTCAAATAGTTTCCCTTTTTCAATTAGTATGTTGTTACTTTTAACTATTTAATCAATTGTTTAATTATAATTCAAATTTTATATGTACCAATTATCCCCTAACAATAATCCACTGGGTGTCTCTAACTTTGTAATATAATTCAATAAATTTAGGGTTCCCAAAAGCAAAGAGACGCAGTTCTGTTCGAAACGGATTTTGCTTACGTCACTTCCGACCTCCCACGAGGAATTGACCAATCTGCTGCGAGCAGGCTTGCAGCTACTCAAGGCCAACCTCGTCTCAGTGATAAGGCTTTTTTTTTTTTTGGACTGGCATATATACGACTAAAAATAGCGTGAATAATTAATTATAAAAAACACTTTAAAAAAGCTTTTATTTAAAATGCACTAAAAAAACAGAATAAATATTTCTGAAGTATTGCTTTTTTTTTCTGAAGGTACCATTTAACAAATAAAATAATAGACTTAGAAATAAAAGCGGTGGGGTACAATAATAATAAATATTAGATCAATGTGATTTAATATGAAGAAAATTATTAGCAAGATTATGCATTTCATTAAATTTATACCTATCTGCTGCATAAATGATTATCACCCCCCACCGCTTTTATTTCTAAGTCTATTATTTTATTTGTTAAATGGTACCTTCAGAAAAAAAAGCAATACTTCATAAATATTTATTCTGTTATTTTTAGTGCATTTTAAATAAAAGCTTTTTTTTTAAGTGTTTTTTATAATTAACTAGCGGACGTACCCGGCTTCGCCCGGGTTTTACCCGAGTAAAGGTTTGTCTAACGAATCTCTCGATAAAGTGAACATTTTTTCCCGGTCCCTTGAAAAATACTCGATAAGTTGAATAAAATCAATATTAATTGGTTCCCTCGGTAATTGGAAGTTAAAGGAATAGTATCTTGCCTTGGAATTGTATCATTATTCTTGTATGGACGTACCCGGCTTTGCCCGGGTTTTACCCGAGTAAAAGTTTGTCTAACGAATCTCTCAATAAAGTGAACATTTTTTCACGGTCCCTTGAAAAATACTCGATAAGTTGAATAAAATCAATATTAATTGGTTCCCTCGGTAATTGGAAGTTAAAGGAATAGTATCTTGCCTATGAATTGTATCATTATTCTTGTCTCAAATAAATTGCCGTGTCATCCTGAATTTTGTCTTTCCTAATTTTCTACATTACAAAATCATCGTATCATCATGATAATATTTAGAGCAGATTGTTGAATTATAACAGATAAATTAGAATATTTATCTTGATTATTTTTAGGCGAAAAGTTATTTCAAAAATTTTATTTGCTAGAAACCTTCCCAGTACTATACTAAATAACTTCCCAAAGTCTTATCGCGTTCCAATGAGTGGTTTGGTCAGGCATAAAGGACAGACACACACACACACACAACATTTATTTATATATATATAGATTTTAGTTTAAGAACTCTTATACAGGTATATGATTAAAATATATACTTACATTTATGATAAATATTTGTACACAGCGCTATTTACATTGTTGAAGGTAAGAAGTTTAGCATCAAAGAATCAGTGAACAATTGAAGTAAAATTTTATAAAACCAATATTCAAAGCGGGTCTGATGAGCTCGAGTCCAGGCTGTGTACAAATATATATTTTAAATATAAATATATATTTGGATTAAATACCTGTACAAGAGTTCTTAAACTTGAGAATTTGCTAATTATAATAAATTTGGAAAAGAGAACTTTTTCGGAGTAGTGATTAAATATTTTAAATATTTTCTAATTTCCAACACGATGGAAAATGTCATGATTTGTTATTGATATATAACCTTCGGTGAAATCATAAACATAAGACAATTCGCTGGGGTAAAAGTTTCTTTATATATATATCGGAAATATAGGTTTTCGAAGGACTGTTGAGTCAGAAAGCTTGTATTGCCTATATATATAAAATAAACTTTTCCCTCAGCGAATTGTCTTGTGTTTATGATTTAATGATTGTTTGAAAATTATAATGATTTATAATACAATATAATGCGGCTTATGATTGTAGAACGACATTTGAAAATTATCCCGCATGTGTTTCTTTTGAACGAAAAATCGAAATTTATTTTAAGGAGAAATAACGATTATTTCTAACCTTAGATATGAAGTATGAAAGGATGAATTGTAAAGAATAATGATAAACGGAAAAATGAAGTGTCCAGAGATGGGAATTTTCCGTTTATCATTACTCTTCACAATTCATCCTTTCATACTTCATCTATAAGGTTAGAAATAATCGTTATTTCTCCTTAAAATAAATTTTGATTTTCGTTCAAAAGAAACACATGCGGGGTAATTTTCAAATGTCGTTCTACTATAATGATTTGTGTTTGTAATTTTCTCCATGTAATCAGGAAGACCTTTTGGCCTAGATCACGATTACGTCAACCAGGTAGGCAACTGGGTGGCATCCCATAGGCATGAGATTGGCAACCAGCTGAAGCTCCTTAGATAAATAACGTCTAAAAGAGCATGTTGGTATTGAGATGTTTGGAGAAGATATGGCCAGGCTACTAATGCATCAGCTCATCTACCACGTAGGTTCCTATCTAAGCTCTGGAGGCCACAGGTAGCGGCAGTTGCTAATGGCACGAATAGCCTGAAGGCGTGTCGGGTGTAGGATCCGATGGTTTAGGTCGAGATACTCGCAGCAGCCTCGAAGAGGTGAAGATTCCGATGAATTCGCAGTGGAAACCAGGTGACAAGAATTCACGTAAAAGTCAGCCGCAACACGTTCTCGGCAGACAAAGTGGGCGGTGCGTTTCCTACGCAATGCTTCCTAGACTTCCTTGATAGACGACAGCTGAAACTGTATGCCGACCTCGATGAATCACAAACCTTCAAAAGAGAACGATTGATTGAGAATGCTGATGAGATGTAATGCGGTGCAATCTAGCCTATACCGAAAGGCGTCAGTCTTTCGAAAGTGGTTAACTAAAGAGATATTCATCAGATGGCAATTGATCGATGGGAGCACCAGCCTATTCGCCACTTTTGCCCTTCCAGCAAGAGAGAGACCGCAGAAAAATGAAGACCCTCTATCTATAGCTTTTTCCAGCAGTTCATGTAGGTGCTTATCTTGGATCAAGCGTTATTTCCTAGGGTTATGATGCTGTTTAAGATGGTGATATGCTTCCTGTTCCAGGAAATATTTACCGATTAGTCAGTTCTGTTCTCCCACCCAGAGAACCAGAAGCCTTCGCCTTTGACGAAATTGACTTTGATTCGTGAGGCACGTCTGAAATCCTCAAATGGTTTCTTTATGAGTAACTGACATCTTCTCGAATAAGCAGAATTATATCGTCAGCGTACGTTAGGGAAACATTTCGGCCAAGAGCTGCTCCAGGTAAAGCACGAAGGGTCCCATGGAGAGGATGAGGAATGAAGACATTCCTTACACCGCTGAGTAGGCAGATAAGAAAGGTTTTATCTACGCTGTCAATTCTTTCCATTTTTTTCTGGCTCCAGAGTAGAATAAGAGAACCGATAGTCTGCTTAGACAAACGGCAAACCAATGGAGATCATGAGGAACACCAGGAAACGATGCATGTTACGTTACATGACGGATTTCTACCTGGAATGGCGTAGCTTTGATACTCCGTTGCGATATCTCTGAGAGATCAGGGCGCATTTTCTTATAGAATACTGGCCTTAGCTCCGGTTGTCCGCAGTTGGTAGTGAAAGAGGTCGCAGTCCTGTGGAACCAGGACCTCCGAACGATTTGAGAATTAGGTACATTTCGCTACGGCTCATTGATGAGACCAGATCATCGCAGTGCTAGGACTCATCGAAGACTCGAGTTTTTCTTACGAAGTAGTCTTCGAAGCCGTGGATAATCTTTCTAGATATATTGTCCCATCCAGCCGTTTTTCCGACCAATGACAGCAGATATCTCATCCTCAACGATCTCTTAGCAGTGGAGTGGTTCGCTTTGATATATTGAGACGCAGGGAATCATGCTTCAAACGAAGAAGCTGAGGTCCTCCTAAGAGTTCGAAGAGCGTGCGAGATGATCCTTCAAGGTAGATTGAGCCATGTCTCTCTTCCTGCTGGTCGCTCGATGATATGATCGACACTATGGTAGATGGTAGTCGTCCAGTCGTCTCTGCGAACGAAATGAAACGCATTTCCGAGATCAGTGATGGATAATATATCTTATTCGAATCGTTTTCGAGGTTTGTAGTGATGAGATAGTTTCATAGTCGCCATCCTTCCCACGTAGGTTGACAAGGGACTTGATGGATCAGGCTAAATTAGCTTTTCATTGCTAATTTCCTTCAAGCGTTTATAGCTGGCATGTCTCCAATATTTCCCGAATGCTTAGCCAAGAAATGTTACAACCTTCGCGATGAACAAATTAGAGAAAGGCTTGCTGTAGTTGCATGGTCGTCGAAGCTCGAAGGTTTCGCCAATTTGGAGAAAAACGGCATGCTGGGCCGAGTTTATATAAAAGAGGTAACGGTATCAAGTGATGCGGTTGGAGCGGCTGATATGTAGAATAAATTTGTCCCTTTTACTAACATGGACACTGATTCCTCAATTGGAGATACTCTTTGGTAAATGCGCGATTTCGAAGATGGCTGCGAAGGCTACAAAGTTCGCTCTATTCAGGATCCTCTCAAGGGTTATAGGTAACCGCATGCAATGCCAATGGTAGACTCCTCTACGATGTTTAAGTCTCCAAGGACCCACCTTCCATTGTTGGCGGCAGTAGCTGCTCGAGCACTTCGTCTTCTTCTTTCTTATCTCCACTCAATCATATTATGGCATAAAGTTGTGACCCTTGATGGTGTCTGTTTGACAACCATCATGACTGGGTGAAGTAGAATGCGTCTGCCTTTGTCATTAAGACTGGAACTACTACTCAGTAGCAGGCCGACTTAGCTCCAAAGGAAATGGTCACCTCTGACATGAGGAGCTGTCACCATGTGCAGCGACTCCTAACAAGGAGCACAAACACTGTTCACCCTGTATCCCTGGAACAGGAGCCCTTACAGTGTACTATCAACCGTGCCAGCTGAACCCAGGTTTTTTAGTGAGCTTGTTACTGCTCCCCTTCCTTCTTTTTCATCCGGGCTTGTGACTGGCAAAGGCAGAGTTGGAGCACTTTGTAAGAAGAATGAGGGGAATGGCATTTTATTACCGTTATCCTTTGTCATAGTAGAGTGACGTCAAAAGCGATTATCTTTCCTGTGTAATAAACCAGGTTTCTTGCAAACATTCAGGTGAGGCTGGTGCCCTGGCAACAGTAGCTGACACGACTGCTCAGAAGAAGCCCAGACAAATATATTCGGCGTCATTCAGTATCTTGACATCTGTTTCCTTCATTACGGTGAGGTCCATTGTGTATGATACAGTAGGAAGCATAGATCCATGCTGTTAGTTTGTTATGACAACCGAAATGTGATATTCTGTTAATAATTTTGATGAAGTCGAGAATAGCCTAGCTCATTATAAATATTTTTCTAAACATCTTAGTTATCTCTCTTACACACATCAATATTGAAATAATGAAATTTATTCATATTATAATTAATATTTTGAAAATAGAGCAATCCATAAATATATCTTTAATTAAATAGGCATATATTGGATCAAAATATCATTTATTTTACCAATATTTCAGTTGGTTGAACGCCAACCTTTATCAAGGTTTTGATTTTATGACATATTTTATTTGTGCCAACAACAAACTCAGCGCCACATAACAAAATATTTTAAAAACTTAATTCTGTTGACGTTATGTGGCGCTGAGTTTGTTTTTGACACACATTAAATATGTTTTAACACCTTGATATAGGTTGGCGTTCAGCCAACTGAAATATTGGTAAAATAAATGATTTTTCGATCCAATATATGCCTTTTTAATTAACATTATAAATATTATTTTAAAAACATCATTATAAGATAGCTCACAACTAACACGATACGTAAATACATCTTTTATTAAGTCCATAATGTCTAAAATACTTTTATGAAACCTTTATTTTATTTTATTCTGAAAATATAAATGAAAAGTAGACACAACAATAAAATCCTATTATATATTTTGAAAGTATTTTATTATTATCATTTTAAAATTATAAGAAATGAAAGAATTGTAAAGCACGAATCTTACTCTTTTTTTCAAACACAAATCAAACTTTTCTACTGTCCTTACTGCGATGAAATAATATATTGGGAGGGGTTGGCTCATCAGTGGTGAACCCTCCCAGAGGTTTCGCCAATTTAATCTACCAGACCGCTTCTCTCAGAGCTCCCATATTGTATTGGAGCTCTAAGAGAAGCGGTCTGGTAGATATCATTGGCGAAACCGCTGGGAGGATTAACCACCAATGAGCCAAACCCTTCCAATATATATTTATTCATTGCAGTAAGGACAGTAGAATAGTTTGTTTTGTGTTTGAAAGAAATATTAGTCCTTTATAATTCTTGCAATTCTTATATATAGATGGCGTGTTATCGCCTTATATTAAATTTTATAGAACGAAATTTAACAATTATACCGCAAATGTTTCTTTTAAACGAAAATTCGATTGTCAAATTTCGTTCTACAATCATTGGAGAGATTAGATTAGCCAAATCTAGCTAAGATTGCCTGACGGCGCCACCGCCGGTGAGAATAGATGCGCCTGCGCGGTCGGCGACCAAGAATCATAGATGATGCTCATGCGCAGTCAGCGAAAAAGAAGCAGAAAGAACTTTTATCAAGAAAGAAGAGAAGCGACGCCATTTGAACGCGCGTCAAACTTTTCATATATAAACCTTTATGTTTTAATTAAAGTACTAAAATTTAATACAATGTCAGTCTTCAATCATCCAAGTTAAATACACTATTTTAAACATATATTTAAGAAGATTTCTACCAAAAATGTATAAATAGTGTTTGTTTATTTACCTCTAAGTTTTATTACCTCTAAGTTTTATTATCTATAAGTTTGATCATCACCAAGTTTTATTATCTAAAAGATTGTTTATCAAAACTAGGATTGTCTATCTATTATTTAAGTACAAGTCAAAGTTATTTTCATCATTTATATCTACAACAATCTTAATCCGCAATATATTATATTTGTCTATGTATTTATGTATCTATGTTTTTTATCTTTACAAAAACTTGAATTCGTGTATATTATATGATTAATCATTTGTTGAATATCTTGTAATGAATCTACTAATACTATATCCTAACATTGGTATGGTCCTGTATAGCCTACATGTTAGCGGACTACATGGACGAGATGGTTGATCCTTGTGAGAATTTCTACCTGTTTTCTTGCGGAAATTTTATCAAGAAACAAGTACTGGCTACTAACGATGTATTCCAAATGCTCTCAGAAGAAGCGAGGACTGCAGTAAAAAGTAAGAATTTTCAATTATATTATTATCTAACATCTTTATATACTCTGAGATATCAAATTTATACCCTAAAAATGTAATAATTGTTTTTCTATATACCATAAAAATGAAGTCGACAAATTTTATATATATATATCATAATATATGCTCTACCAGGAATAATAAAGCAAGCCTACAGTCGAACAGAGAGAGAAGGCAGTTAAAGTACGGTCATTTGAGCCACTGGCCACATTCCAAGGGGCCCCGTTTTCTTAGAACCTCAGGTTAATTAAGACAGTTGGTGATTGATTCGACACAAACGGCCGCCCGGCGGTTGCCGAGCACGGCTTTCTCCCATCTCTCTCTCTGGATTGTCTGGGTTCATCTACCAAACTTGTGTGTGTGCTTATTTCTCTTTCCCCACATTATTATTATATTGCCACATTGAAAGTCGACAGGATCTTATCACAGAAGAGTCGACAGGATCTTATCACAGAAGAGTCGACAGGATAAGACCTGGCCGGGAAACAAATTCCCATACCTACTGGAATCTGAAGAAAAAAGAAGCAAGAAAACGATGATCGAACAAACCCAACTGAACTGTAGCCACTTCTCTTCGAGCTCTCACCCCCTTCCTCGCCAACCTTTGAACCGTGATCCGGAAAAAGTGATCACCTACGACGGAGATGAACCTGCCGCACCCTTCTCCCAGCACTAGATCTGCCCAAGAACGATCGCCGTGCCAGAGCAGGACACCTCCCACCATCATGGACAAGACTCCGCCATATCCCTGCCGCTACTGTGATGTACAACACTGGTACGCACAGTGTCACAGACAGAACTCTCCCGAAGCTCAATGAACTTACCTGCTCTCTAAACCAGCATAACCTGTAAGTGAAATTGTTTTACCCCTTCCATTCATTCTTTAAAGAACTCACTCCTTGTAAACTCTGATGCCAATATTTACATAATTAGCTCCATTTATTCTCTCCACGCCTATTAAGAATGATTTTATTCTCCATACTATTTATCTAGATATTTGTAACCCATTTAATTAGTTACCTTACCAGTAGAATTTAACAATCGTCATTTTAATTAAATAATTTACATTTTAACGTAGCTTTTTAAAAAAATGGAATTCTACCTATTATTGCTTTACGATTTTTACAATTAAAAATAGATTTTTCATAATCAATTTATCTATAAAAATATGCCTCCAGCACCTAAACTTTTGTATACCTATTTGTATATGACCTCTCCTACTTGTAAGCACGGCTCACGAAAAAATAATTTCTTTCCCTAAACGACTCAAAATTCACTCTGTAATTCAGGCGTCGAAGAATTCCAACCACCACGTGAGCCTTGCTTACAACCAACCCTTGGTGACTCTTATCTATCTTCCCCTTAATGTCCCACTCATTCTCACAACTTTGTCAACCTTATACCAGCTCAGGACCATTAATAGAATTATTGATTAATCAATTATCGAACATTATTACAAACAATATTGTCATTTCAAAATCCTAATCTTCGCCCTTCATTTATGATAATATATTTCGTAGTTCATCTCTAGCATATCCACCGACCCACACCATCTAGCCAATGGTGTGTTCGTCACAGGATGCAGATTGACTAACTGCTAGATGTTTATCAACTCATTTTTGTTCGCACTTGAACAATCTGCATCGAGCGGCACAGTTCGCCCCTTCTTCTCGCGCCACACGTTCGCCACACGGACCCTGTCTTCAAATCTATGTTTGTCCTTTGTCCAAACCAGCACGATATAACCTACTTCCGATATTTCCCACGGAGGTACGTTGAACATCGTCGCTGATTTTGTCCGGTCCGTCATTATTTCGCGCAGACATGGGTTTTACGTTCAACCCACCGCGAAATCATCGCCTCGCACAAGCTCCCACGACGGTTCAAATACCTCGTGTCCGAGCAGCTTGTCACTTGTAAAGGACAACGCCGTCCTCGTCCCAATTTTTGGCGCTGTGCGCGCATACTTTCCTTCAATTAGCTAAAACTACTAAAGTCTCATAGTATCGAAATAATTAAGGTGGAAAGGCCCAAAGCAAGTTTCCCCTTGCTATGTTCGCCTATATTCTACCTTTGTATCTCGAAATATTTTATCTTCGCAAATAAAATATAAGTATATTCGACTTCCTCACCTACACACGGGACTTTTCCCCTCGGACTCGCTACACAAGTAACTGCATAGATAAGGTAGAATGGCCCAAAGCAAGTTTCCCCTCGCTCTGTTCGTCAAAGTTCTAACATTGTATGTAGTTCTATATTTACCTCAGTCTTGAACTCACGCAATTTCCAGCCTCAACCTCATTTCTCGTACTCTACATCTATAGCATAGAAAGCCCATACCAAGTCTTCCCCTTGCCATGTCCGCCTGAAAACATATCTTAAAGTGTAGAGTTCCCCAGTCTTAATGGCTCAATATTTTCATCATGTGTATGTGACTCTTCTTCTCCTTGTTCACACCTCTCAATAGCATTTCCCTTATAATACATTAGATGTTATTGTATATAGCCTTTCATAACCTTGATATTTTCAAAAATTCCCTTAAATATCAAACTCTCCGGTGTTGTAAAACTGCTTGTAAATAATGTTTACGTGTGTACTATACAATATTTTATATACATAAACCTATGTCACCATAACCTTAATTAATTTCAACACACTGTAAAATTATTTTCTCTATTCCTGGCTTCACCAGCTTTAAGTATACTCAAACCATGTTCAGCCTTCTTCAACGGGGGCCATATGTCATAATATATGCTCTACCAGGAATAATAAAGCAAGCCTACAGTCGAACAGAGAGAGAAGGCAGTTAAAGTACGGTCATTTGAGCCACTGGCCACATTCCAAGGGGCCCCGTTTTCTTAGAACCTCAGGACTAATTAAGACAGTTGGTGATTGATTCGACACAAACGGCCGCCCGGCGGTTGCCGGGCACGGCTTTCTCCCATCTCTCTTTCTGGATTACCTGGGTTCATCTACCAAACTTGTGTGTGTGCTTATTTCTCTTTCCCCACATTATTATTATATTGCCACATTGAAAGTCGACAGGATCTTATCACAGAAGAGTCGACAGGATCTTATAACATATATATATGTCATAATATATGCTCTTCCAGGAATAATAAAGTAAACCTACAGTCAACGAGAGAGAGACTCGATAGAGGGAAACTAAGTTACGGCCATTTGGCCACATTCCTGAGGGGGCTTTTCTGGGAAACCTGCAGGACTATTTTTGGATAGTCGGGGGGGGGTGGCCCCACACACAAAAAACGGCCGGCCGCCTGGCGGTGCGGGTCGCGCTCCCGTCTCTCTCGCTGACTGCCTGGAATTCCTCACCAAAACTTGTTGTTTCCTTATTTCTCTCCTCACCACATTATTATCACTATATTGCCACATATATATATATATATGGTAATTTAAACCAACAACCCTATATTGTATAATACTTATAACAAGATTGTCCTATTTTGTATATAGAAACACATCTATAAATGATTATACGCATGATTGACATGTGTCATTGCATCACCTATGTAATGTACTCTGTACAAACTGAGGATGAATAAATAAAACTATGTAATAGATTAAGAGCTGAGTTAAAGAAAGATTGAGAAGTCAAACAGGTCTAAAGATGTAAATCACAAAGCAACTTCTAAAGATATATTGGAAGCCGTCAGGTCGGCGCCAGTGTCCAGTTTCGACACGTGCTGTGATGCAATATTTCTTTGTCAGAGGAGTTATATAAAAAGCCTCCCCCGGCTTAGCAACACAGTCATAGTCAGTTCACCATCAGCGCGTCGTCGGTTGTCTCCAAGGTCCACCTCATTCACCATGTAGTCAGTAAGAATTCTTCTATCTCTCCATCTTGCTCTTAGCTCGACTTTTATATGTTCATGGAACTTTCCTGCTACGACTGTGTCTCTTCGTTTTTTTTGTGTGTGGACATTCCCAAGCTTTCCACTCTGCCTCGACCACGACTGCCTGTACTCTGTGAGAACTGTTAAAGGTCCTACAAGGTGCAGAGAGGTACTGGAAAACTCTCCACGCCCTGACTGTCCCTCTCGGCTACTACAGGTTTGACCCTCGGTTACCACAGCTTATAGCGAGAGTCGACGGGATGACCACAACGAAGAAGGTAAGAAGCCTGTCCAGATAGAAGCGACAAAGAGCAAAGATGGAGTAACAAGCCCGCCAGTCCAACAAAACTACCAAGCAAACTCCCCCCAACGACACAGCCGAAAATCCCGCAAAATAAGCCGGTGAGAAGATCCCCACCTTCGGCCTTACAACGCAACCATCTTCCAGGCGACATGCCGCCGTCACCCAACAGAAGTTACAAGCTTCTAAAAGCTCTACTTGAAACGTCTTCCCCATCAGCAGGACAACAACTAAAGACCAAGTCTCCTGACTGAACAATCCTCCAAACTGTGAGTTTTTAAAACCTATGTAACTTTCTCATCATGCTCACAACTTGATTCTCCATAAATTTAATGTTTATTTTCACTGTAATCATTTTAAATCAAATTTCACCATTTTTATAGCATTTCAATTCAAATTTTAAATCTTGTACACCCTCATTTATCAATTTAAACTTATTTGTGTGTTTTTCTTAATATCTTATTTTAGCAAAACACCAATTTCTTAATCAAATACTCCAAACTTTGCAAAAATCATTGTTATGTTCACTATTTATGTACACGCCCCATTCAAATTATAAGTCACTATCATGCCATTGCCCTTTTACAAGGATAATTTTCGCACTATCATAATCAACGATATATTCAAATTTTAATAAACATAGATGAAACGCATTTTATTTTTAATTGCAAAAAATCGAAAATACAATATCTTCAAAATCACAACTAGAAGAGTAACTGTCCTTCCCCAAAACAAGTTAAAAATCCAACAAAGTTACACTCCCTCGTCCTTTTCTTTTTACATGCATAATTATTAATCATTCACACATCTCTCGCAACGAACTTCAACACACTCCCACATCACTTTCTCCAATTGGCCACCATCTCGTATTAGCGCGCGACTTAGCAACAAATCAACCTCGAGCCACACAAGCTCCATATCGTCGCCACTAAACGTGCCACTTCCACTAACAGCCAAAATATCTCGATGTGTTTCGTACAACCACCACCCATGACTAGTAAATTTGTTATTCATGGAAACAGGTTAGATTCTGTACCAAAAACAGACTTCACGTGACACATTTCCATTCAATTCACTCACTAGTGTCACACAGCGCATCACAACAATTTTTCTCACTTAACAGGCCACAAAGACGCCTTCATGCCTGTGACACTTCTCACCCCAAAGCGTGTCCACGTCGAAAGTCGCACTTTTACTCACATCTAAACCTGACATCATTAAATAACATTTTTTACTAAGTCCGCAACAACGTCGAAACACAACACTTACGAACACCAAGAAAACTATATCTTTCAAATATACCATAAAACTGACAACAAGCTTTCATTACTCTCAAAGGGAGTTTAACCAGTAAACCAGTACCCTAACGTACAGTCAGACCCTCAAAACTGTACTACAACAAGGATTTCCAAAACGTCTGTTATCTGACAGAACGCCCGCTTTTACCTCAGAAAAAATCCATAAATTTCTAATAACACAACCCAACTCGGGACGACCGAGGGAAGAAAAACAATTACGTCGGCCAGACATGGGATCGGGTGACAGCAAACAAACAACACCAGCGGCGCCAGCCGGCAACAAAGGATTGGCGCGGCCTGGTCTGCCTACCAGTTGGTCTCTTTTCCTCTGTCCTCTTAACATGTTTAAATGAAGTTAGTTCAAAGAAGATTTTACCCTCTCCTTTCTGCCATTCAGTGATCTGACTCACCAGTCATTAGCCAATTTACTTATTCATTTGAATTTGGATTTTTGAATATCATAACATTTTATTTTTAAAATCTTCAATTATCATTGTGTGTTTTACAACTTTTACATTATTTTCACGCCCAGTGTGGAATATTTTTTCTAAACTAGAACGCCATCTTTTATATAATGTTAACCCTTTATTGTTATTCATTACAATCATCTGCGTCAATGCCATCCATTTTTAAAAATCAATCAAGTTATCATTTATTTTATATTTGTATGCTATATGGCTTTGTTTTTCTATACCCCAGCACACTCAGGCATTATAAACCATCCAAGCCCCCATTGTTATATCAATTTTAATTATTATCATTAGTCATTATATCTTAGAATATTCAACCACATCAAATCAATCATTTATATTATTATTAGTCGAGTATTTTTTATCTGTCATCATATGTGGAATTAAAAAACAAAAAAAACTCAACAACTTCAACTTTTTAAACATAATTTGAGTGGTTTTTGAACATTTAAATATTTTTAAACCTTAAGATCGTCTATTTTCAGATATAATTATTTTAATTAGATTATCATATTCATTTAATATTGACAACCTCAACAAAGCAGAAATGATCTAGTTACACACCACAGTTGTAACTTTTCTTCAAAAGAGACAATTTTTTTCAATTTTTCACTACTTAACATTTATCTAATCATTAATGACCTTTGATTATATTATAATTTTTGTATAAAATCTTGAATAATCTTATTTTTATTTTTTTTACTTTTCAATTATCTAATCAAATATTTATTCCAACAATATGTTAAAAAAAACTTTAATTAAAATTTACTTTTATTTTCATGATATTATTTTAGTATTTCAAAACATTTAATTGATTCAAAAATCATTTTCAATTCATTATTATATTATTTATATATTACATGTTTGATTTTATCCACTTACACTTTTTTTTTATCCGCAATCATATTCTATCTTTTTATTCACTATATTTTATATTCGTTTAAATAACTTTATTATATGACAATGTTTATCATCAACTACCGACATCTACAACAATCGTTTTCAACAATCATATTCTTTAACCACAATTCCCAAAACTTTATCATCACTATCTTTTCAGCCATTGCTTCAAACCATCGTAGAAACGACAGTACTGCTTGACAATTTTTCTTTTTGATTTCGTAATTCAACAAACTCTTTGAACACAGTTCCCCAGATTTACAAATCTCAACTTCTGGTCTGAACACGCTTCAAGAGTTTATTTCAATCATCCGCAGAGCACATCACCAACGCATGCACAAGGCGTTCACTTTTTTCAACTTTCAATTTTTTTTCAGCTCTAGCAGACCACAATCAACCTTTGATTTCGAGTCAAGTCAGATCACCTTCTGTCGCTACAACAATTCTACTTATCGCATGGCTCTACCACCTCTTTCAATCATATTAATAAGCAACTTTTTTTCAACAACTTTTCAACCCAATAACCCTAAAATTGTAACAAAACAATGTAACCCTTATATAGGATCGCAAGTGAAACATTGCCTAGGAAGACGCTCAAGTCTATATCCTCGCTTTGCACCTGGATCTAAGTATTTGGTTTACAAGTGCACTCCTTACAATTGCATATTCTTCAACTACTAACCCTTTCCAGCGCCCGCCAATATTCTCTTAGAATGTGAATTTTTATGTCATCATTTTATTTTAATCATAATTTTTACAAATCAAACAAAAATGTCTTTTTTTTTCACTTTTATATATCCAAACAAATCATCTTGTTATAGCCCTTTTTACCCTTACAGTTTAAATTAATTAAAACAAATTTTAATTACTTACCTGTGTTAGAGAGGCTTTACCCGCTTAAACCTGGATAAACCCTTTCACTCCCGGGGCCCATCTATGAGAATTTAAACCAACAACCCTTAATTGTATAATACTTATAACAAGATTGTCATGTTGTATATAGAAACACATCTATAAATGATTATACGCATGATTGACATGTGTCATTGCATCACCATATGTAATGTACTTTGTACAAACTGAGAATGAATAAATAAAACTATGTAATAGATTAAGAGCTGAGTTAAAGCAAGATTGAGAAGTCAAACAGGTCTAAAGATGTGAATCACAAAGCAACTTCTAAAGATATATTGGAAGCCGTCAGGTCGGCGCCAGTGTCCAGTTTCGACACGTGCTGTAATGCAATATTTCTTTGTCAGAGGAGTTATATAAAAAGCCTTCCCCGGCTTAGCAACACAGTCATAGTCAGTTCACCATCAGCGCGTCGTCGGTTGTCTCCAAGGTCCACCTCATTCACCATGTAGTCAGTAAGAATTCTTCTATCTCTCCATCTTGCTCTTAGCTCGGCTTTTATCTGTTCATGGAACTTTCCTGCTACGACTGTGTCTCTTCGTTTTTTTTGTGTGTGGACATTCCCAAACTTTCCACTCTGCCTCGACCACGACTGCCTGTACTCTGTGAGAGCTGTTAAAGGTCCTACAAGGTGCAGAGAGGTACAGGAAAACTCTCCACGCCCTGACTGTCCCTCTCGGCTACTACAGGTTTGACCCTCGGTTATCACATATATATGTTGTAATATATTCCAATATATATCTATGTTTACATGTATTGTATAGATGTACACTGCGTGACATTGAAAATGGAACACCAAGATATAGTGGCCAGAAAATTATGCAAATTTCAGGGTAGACGCGCCTAACCAAGTTATGCAAATGATGTAAAATGCGCAGCTCTCGTGCGCACATGGAGTAAGATATAAGGGAAGGAACTTGCAGAAAGGACAGTATTCGTGTCGTTATTTATTCAAGGAAAATCATTGTAGAAATTTTGTTCTTGTGTCAAAAGACACGTGTAATAACAGAGAATGCCAGGTCATCGTAAACGGAGGCAGTTCAAGCAGACAAACGCTTTTACGAGGGGCATGGTGATCGGACTGAAAAGGGCAGGTTGGTTCATACGTCAAATCGCAGCTGATACACACCTTGGTGCGTCCACGGTGCACCGACTGTGGAGAAGATGGTTGGAACAAGGAAATGTGGCAATTTATAGGAATGTCGGTGCAACCAGAGTGACGTCAGCACGTGTGGATCGGCGTATCCTTCGACAAGCAGTGGTGGCCCCACAAGCCACTTGTACCGCCATCCTGCAACATGTGCAAGACACCCTAGATCATTCCATCTCGACCAGAACCATTTCCCGTCGATTGGTTGCTAATGGCTTGCACTCATGTCGTCCGCTAAGAAGACTGCCATTGACCCCACCGAATAGGCGCCAACATTTGGAATGGTGCCGGGCTAGATCGACGTGGATGACGGAATGGCACAGGGTCGTGTTCTCAGATGAGTCGCGTTTCTGCTTTTCCAGTGATAGTCGCCGTGTACGCGTGTGGCGTCGACGTGGAGAAAGGTCCAATCCGGCAGCAATTGTGGAACGCCCCACCGTGCGACAACGTGGAATCATGGTTTGGGGCGCAATCGCGTATGATTCCAGGTCACCTTTACTTCGTATTCAGGGCACTATGACGGCCCAACGATACGTTGATGATGTGCTGCGACCGGTGACACTCCCCTACCTTCAGGGGGTACCCAATGCCCTTTATCAGCAGGATAACGCCCGACCGCACACTGCTCGCATTAGCCAACAAGCTCTGCAAGATGTACAGATGCTTCCCTGGCCACCGTACTCTCCTGATCTCTCACCAATCGAGCACGTCTGGGACATCATTGGACGCCGTTTGCATGCCTTGCCACAGCCGCGTTCAGAAGACGAACTGTGGCAAATGGTTGAGAGGGAATGGAGAGCCATCCCTCAGGACGCCATCCGTACTCTGATTGACTCTCTACCTAGATGTGTTGCTGCGTGCATCGCCGTCCGCGGTGGTCCTACTTGCTACTAAGCCGACGCCGTTCTCGCTCTGTATTATGACTATCATTTTGAAATAAAGATCACTTATTGTTCGTCCCTGTCTCTCTCTGTCTGCCGAGTTTCATCACTTACTGGTCACTATTTCTTGGTGTTCCATTTTCAATGTCACGCAGTGTATATGTAATTGCCAAAGTGCCAAATAAAATCGAGTGAGTTACAGTCGGCGCCGGAAAGCCGGAAAAGGGTCCGAAAAACAAGTCGGGTATGCCCCCTTCTTAGGCAAACAGATTAGTACGCTATGAGACACGATTGACAGTTCTCCCCTGACCGGTGTCGACTACACGCTCTATCTCGCAATTTCTATGGTGCCAATCAACATGCCTCGTCCTTTTGTGTAATCCCAATCACGCCTGAAACCACTCTAATCATTGTGGCCACCACGACTGCAAACCAACATGCCGCACTACATTCATCCAACAAGATACAACTACATTACTACATATATACATGTTAAAAACAAAGAAAGCATATTCTGACCACGAGAACATGTGCTTTAAGATGGCAGAGCGCGATCTAGTGGAACGGAAATTAACTAAACGTTGATTTAGCTTGTCCCTTATATATTTGGCCAAAATATTTCTTGATAAATTTGTCGCAGTGGTACAGCCTGTTCCACGCTAACGAGGGCCAACAGCCCACGTTCGTGGATGGCTTTCCTTGATTTATCAAAAAATGGGTTGACCAAATATCAGGGAACAGGCTAAATTAGCGCTTATTTGATTTCTGTTCCACTAGATAGCCCTCTGCCATCTAAAAATAACATGTGCTCATGGTCAGGATTTACCTTCTTTGTTTTAATATCAACACCTGAACTTTTTATTTTTTATATTATTTTTCACTAATATAAATGTGTTGAAGGGGTGCAGTCAAGGCCAAAGAAATGTTACAGCACACAGGAAAAAGAGAAAACTCCAGAATCCTTAGTAAGACAGGTGTTGTAGATGACAAAAGACGAAAAAATAACTTTAGCTGACCGCTGTATCTCTGGACACGCGACTTATAAAACTGCCCCTTCCCCAAGATGCCAGATTTCATTGGAGCCTTCAGGTCAATGATGTATTCTAAACCAATTGGTATTTTTGCAGGCTTCTATCTGCATCAATGATACCCTGAATCAAGGTATTAAGCTCCTAATCTTTTGAGCCGAACCTGTCATTCTTAATCTGATTGGCATAAAGTACAATTTGTTATATAGAATCTAATGCTTTTTTATAACCTATAGGACATACAACAACTGTCCTGGTGTGGAACTAACACCTACCCACATATTCACATGTCCAGCAATGACCGCAGCCTTACAGAAAATTGACATGGACCAGAGCAGCAGCTTTACATACCCAAGATGTGGACATTGCTGCTGCTGTGATAGAGATGCATGGAAAAATCTGGGTCTCTTCATTAGACACGACAACAACAACATATAATTGACATGGACCCATAGAAGCAGCTTGACACACCTAAGATAGTAGACATTGCGACTGCTGTGATAGAGATGTATGAAGACATCTGAGGCTCTTCATTGGACACGACAACAACAACAACAATTTTATATTTGGTAATCAGTTCAAATTTTATTTACGGGTACCTGGTGTGTGGTTATTGGCATTGGGTGTCAAAGTAATGTTATGAAATGTGTTGTGTGTATTATTATATTGTACAAATAAATCTATGGTTGATCAAATATCTTAAAATTTACGTTATAAATTATCAGAGGTCGCCCTGTAAATGAAAAGGGTTTATTATGTTATAATTAAGATCAAAGCTTAATAATAAGGAAAGAAAACTGTTTGCAAATAAATTAGGTAATATTATTAGGTACACATTAGGTTTATACAACAATGTAATGCCTTGACAAAGGTTGGCGTTCAGCCAACCGAAATATTGGCAAATAAATATTTTATTTAATCCAATATATGCTTTTTTAATATCTAAAGATTTAAATATGGATTGCTCTATATTTAGAATGTATATATGTTTTTTTTTTAAATAGAGAAATCCTTGAATAAATCTTTAATTAAAAAGGCATATATTGGATCAAAATATAATTTATTTTACCAATATTTCAGTTGGCTGGCACACATTAATATGTTATGATACCTTGATAAAGGTTGGCGTTCAGCCAACTGAAATATTGGTAAAATAAATGAAATTTTGATCCAATATATGCCTTTATAATTAAATATATATGTCTAACTGGAAAATAAATAATCGTATATATATATATGAATATTTCCTCTAGCGATTTTAGTTTATCCAAAATTGATGGAAAGTTTTATTAACACTTCCGATTTTAACTCTATTGTTTATTTGAAGAATTCTATTGAAAATTATTTTATATTTCAGATATTCTGGAGATGCCAGAAACAAAAAGTTCGAGTCAAGCTGTTGAAAAAATGAAGACTGTGTATCAATCTTGTGTATTCGATCGTAAGTATTTATCATTAAATTTGTTTCAAATTTGGGAATGTATTTCTTCTTCAAAATTAGAATATATTCTTAAACTATTGTATTCTTAAGTTATTCAAGATTGGTGTGTGTGTGTTGAAAAGATATTGATAAATTAAACCTTTTTTTATCTATACAAAAGTCATATACAATATACAAAAGTCATTGTATGTATATATGTATGTATGTATGTATGTATGTCGGCTATACAAATCCTCAATATGGATCTACTCTGGCTGAAATTTTAACAGGAAATAGAGAAAAATCTGGAAGAGATCATTGCCGCATTTTTAGGCAAGAAAAATTTTAATTGACCAGGTTCTGGGCAAAAATAGTTGTCTTTAGTCAAATATGATTATGACACTATTGCTATATCATGTTTGATTATCAGATACAAAATTATATGGGGGAAAATCCATAAAGCCAGTTCAGTTTCAAAAGGCAGGAACAAATTTCTTACAGCAAAACACTCACACGAGCAAAAATAGGAGCCAGATTATCTCTATATATAAAAAATCGCTTCTCAGCTTTTTGTATGAGATCATAGTGTAGTATATATACTCTCTCTATATATAAATGGTACGTCGAGCTCATTACAGAGATGGCTGGCGTCGTGTTTGGGATGTAATACGTACAGTACAACGTTCGATCGCGAATAAAATGGTTATAATATAGATTTATTCTATATAAATATTTAAAAAGTTCTGTATTAGGCTTTTTATAATATATATAAACACTACTTAGATTAAATATATCACAAAGATGTTATATTTAATATTTTATATTGAATATATACAGTAGAACCTCCCTGTAAAGAACACATAATTGCAGAGACTAAGTGTACTTTAGGGAGAGGTATCCACTTACCGGAGAGTTACTGATTTGAAAAAATGTAATTTTGCAAATGAAAATTGTCCTTGGTGGAGAGGTGTCCGCTAGCGGGTTGTTCGCCAAAGGAAGGTTCTACTGTATCACTAATTAAACGTTATATATAAATATAAATTCAGTTTAGACATCACATTCATGATAAAAATGATAAATATATATGTTTCAGTGCCAAATGATGACGTGGAGACAGTCTCCGAGAAGCTTAAAATTGAGCTGGAGAGATCTGGGTTCTCCATGTGGCCACAGATCCTAGTGGGCTGGGATAACCCTGATACAAGCTACTTATCCAAAGAATGGCTTCTGAGTATTCCATACTCCTATTTAATGTCTCCATTATTTGATCTTCGTTATTTAGAAGAAGGAAAAATTATGGTAATTATGATATTTTACAATTATTCTATTTAAATTTATATTTTTACAATTATTTTATATAATATTTTTGTCATTTTTCATGTGTTAAGCGTATTTACGCAAGTTTGGCCTTAAATACACATTTCTTGGTTTTTCAAGATGCCACTGGAACCAAAATTATTTTTGATCGCAGTGATACAGCTTACTCCACGATGACGAGCGTCAAAAGCGCGAAACGCGTTCGTGGGAGACTTTTCTTGATTTATTAAGAAATTGGGTTGGTCAAATATCAGGGAACAGACTAAATCAATGTTTAGTTGATTTCTGTTCCACCAGATGGCGCTCTCCCTTCTGTAAAGCATGTGTGGTCCCTGGTCAAGATATTTAATCGTGTTGAACATCTCTCTCTCTAACAAATTCTACCTCAATAGACAATTAAAATAATTTTATTGACATCTTGTCATTACATGCTAAGTGCACAGTCTGCACTATTTAAAAGATATATAATATAGATTATATACATTATATACAATAAATATGGCGCCTCTGCCAGAGCTGCAGAGTTTGGTGGAGAATCGCCAGTGGGTCACCAGCGACACCACGCAATCTTCTGCCGCAAAATTCTACCTCTATAACAAAAATATATAATAATATAGAACAAGGATCTGCAACCTTTTGAATCGGAAAAGTCAAAAATTACAATTTTGAAAATTTCAAAGTTTTTAAAGAACTTTTTCTTGTATACAATAAATATTACCTGCATAAATAATATTAGAGAATATGGTTTTACGGGCTGCTGAACAAAGTTTATGGTTTTCGAGCCGACCATAAATAACAGCAAAGTAATACGACGATTGAAGAGGAGAATCTTATACGAACTTTATTAGCAAGCTTTCGGATGTATGCGTCCTTCTACAGGATTTACATTGACTAAAAGACTAATAACAAAGTCCAAAAGTCAAATAATTACTCTCATAAATAATATTTACGTATGGAACTAAATAAAGAACCGCAGATTCACATCCAAAGAGCCGCATGTGGCTCCTAATCCGCAGGTTACCGACCCCTGATAGCAGGATATTCAGAAATTTATTAAAGCTATCAGTTAATATTTGCCTATCTCAAATTGAATGCTCAATTAGGAAACTTATAATTAGTCTAATTTCATTCTTCTAATGTATATTAAATATATATACAATATAATACACTGCGGCCTGTGATTGTAAAACGACACTTGAAGTTACACCGCATGAGTTTCTTTCCAACGAAAAATCAAATTTTTTATTTCAAAGTGAAATATCGATCATTTCTAACCTTTTTGGATGAGGTATGAAAGGATGAATTATGAAAAGTAATGATGAATGGAAAAATAAAAGTGCCCAGGGATGGGAATCGAACCCACAATGTTCCGCTTACCGGAATTTTTCCGTTCATCATTACCTTTCATAATTCAACCTTTCATACCTCATCCAAAAAGGTTAGAAATGGTCGATATTTCACCTTGAAATAAAAATTTTGATTTTTCGTTGGAAAGAAACTCATGCGGTGTAACTTCAAGTGTTGTTATATTTTTTTTTTCTACAGGTAAACTCCGTATAATAAGTATAATTGTATAACGAATCGAAAGTTTTACGAAGGAGCCTCTTTTATTATACTTATGCAAGCTTTCGAACCTTTCGGTTCTTCCACAGGCGTGGCTAGTATGACTATACTAACTGTTAGTATAGTCATACTAGCCACGCCTGTGGAAGAACCGAAAGGTTCGAAAGCTTGCATAAGTATAATAAAAGAGGCTCCTTCGTAAAACTTTAGATTCGTTATACAAATATATATATATGTCATAATATTACCCTTCCAGGCATAATAAAGTAAATCTACAGTCGACCAGAGAGAGACGTAGGGAGGAGGATGTAAAGGCCGGTCACTTGATATATCAGTCACATTCCAAGGGGGCTATTTTCGTAGAACATCAGGTCTATTTTTGGACAGTCGGGGGTTGGTGGCGATACAAAACGGTCGTTCAGCGGTGACAGTCCTCTCGCGCTACCTCTCTCTCGCTGGTTGTCTGGGTTATTCCTCTACCAACTCGTCGTGTGATTATTTCTCTTTCCCCACCACATTATTATCACTATATTGCCACATTGAAAGTCGACAGGATCATACCACAGAAGAGTCGACAGGATCATATCACATATATATATGTTATAATAAAATATTATTTTTTTAATTTATATTTCATAGATTCAAATACTTTGTTAAATCGAACGCCAGAGGTCACGCTTCTCTTATAAAAACTAATTTTGGTTGTTTCCCAATGGCCGAATCAAACCTTTTGTACATTATGTAAATAGGTTTTTCATATTTTGATTCTTTCGCCTTAAGCCAGGCAGTACTTTTATCAAATTATGTTTGTTTTTCTATATTCCATAAGCTCAATTAAAGCTATTTATAATGTTTACTATTTTCATTATTATACTTTCTAGATATCAACCACGACAGCATTACCATAGCATAATCTCAACAATTCCAAAATCGAGCAGAAAATCTCTTTTTTATACATAACCTATATATATATATATATTCTGAATATAGAGCAATCCAAAATATATGTATATTTTAAAAATAAGGCTTATTTTGGATTGTAATAAGATTATTTATTAATTCGATATTTCGATGGACAATCTTCCATCTATTACGAGGTATTTTGCTATGAAGCACAGAGCAGGTCGCGTGCTTCACGGCAAAATACCTCGTAAAAGATGAAAGATTGGTCCATCGAAATATCGGATTAATGAATAATCTTATTACAATCCAAAATAAGCCTTATTTAATATATATATATATATATATAGTTGTTTAAATTAATTCATTTATTGCACTCCTACAACTATTTTTGATACAGATGCCGACTAACAGCTTAAATATATGTAAATTTCTATAAAAATTGAGTAGATTAATCTTTCTGCATAACAATATTTACCTGACGAATGAATACATTAAGACACGAATATTTACTTTCACAAATAAATCAAACTTCTACTGTCCTTATTGCGATGAAAAAATATTTGGAGGGTTTGGCTCATCAGTGGTGAACCCTCCCAGTGGTTTCGCCAATTTAATCTAACATACCGCTTCTTTAGAGCTCTAATACTGTATTGGATCATTCTGATTTTATATGCTACACTGAAGGGTGGAATCTTAGAAATGGTATTTAAGTAAACTATGGATATAAGTTTTAAGGACAGTATAATTACATTTAATTTATTGCTTTGTATTAACATTTAACTAAGTTAAAAGTATATATAGGAAGTTATTATTTCTATGAAGAATTGTAGGAAATAATTACTGTACACCTTTTTCACCAGATCATCCTTCATCTTCCACAGATATTTCTTCACACTCATAGCTTTATATCTTATTTATTTTTGATATATATAGGTGGAAGTTTTGTTTCGTGTCTATTTTGTTGGAATAGTTTTATGAAATATTTCATTTTATTAAGAAAAAAGTAATTTCCTGATCGTACAACTGAGAGTTGCTGATGGCTTGCGCCATCTATCGGATTGAATATCAACTAATCGTTTTTTTTAATTATTCCATAATTGGCCAAATACCGTTTTTTTTTAATCAAGAAAAGCTAACCACGTATGCATTTCGGGCTGTTGGCCTTCGTCAGCGGTGCAAACTGTGCCTCGACGACCAAAAAGGCTTGTCTTTGGGGCATCCTGAAATTTGGCCGATTCTGGAATAATTAAAAATCAACGATTAGTTGATATTTAATCCGATAGATGGCGCAAGCCATCAATAACTTTCAGTTTCACGATCAAATGCCTTTTTTCTTAATTTACCCACCTGATTAAAGTACAAATTGACTTTTTTCTATTTTTCACATATTATTTTATGTTTATGTTAATATAATTTTTATTTTATTTCGACTTAGAGTGCTACAAAGCTATTTTGAGGCTATTATAGAATAAGACAATTGATCTGAAGAACCAAAGCTTGTTTTCAGCTGAGCTTGTATTTTGTGAATACACGGATTCTTTAGATTTTTATCGAGGTAAAAACAGAAGTTCGAACTAATAAAGGGTGTAATGGAAAACTGTATTCTAACACCTGTTTAACTTTGGCATAGGGTGCTTGCGGATTTAGAGGGAAATTACATGGAGAGAGTCCATTTTATATTGCACAATGAAATATTAAGGAAGGTCTATATTTATTAATTGGGAAATTGTGTATTATAATAATTGAAAAGATTCAAGTTGGTTGTAACCATAATTTTATTTTATTTCAATTCAAAGCACTACGTCCCTCTAGGGACACTTGCGCTGTTATACATGTATACCTTGACATTTGTCTATATATACAATAATTATAGGCCGTGAATAGAATAGTCAAATGATGTTAACAATCAGAAAGAAATAAAAAATAACTGTGTACAAAAGAAAGAAGTGTCTGGCAATATGTACAATAAGCATAATATAAATTATCAGTTTCTTAAAAGATTATTAGATAAAATGTATTTTCCTGTGAAATCTACATTGGTGTCATATTATGGTTTGAATGAAGATTTTTCATAGAGATACGAGCTAAGATTGTATGCCAAGAGCATCAAAGGAAGCGGAAGCTATGTCGTCATTTTGAGGAAATGGGGTGATAGCCAAATCTGGGGAATTGTTTTCTTGTCTGCTTGTAGAAAAAAATTGGTATGATAAATTGATTTATTTATTCTTTATATCTGGCGAAGTTTATTTAGTTCTTTATCGATGCTTGAATTCTGAAGGTTTTCGAATTCAATTCATTAATCAAATAATGGTTTGTGGCTGGATGCTCAGCTAGAATAGAGAACAAAATTTAGGAAAAAGCGTGTAGCAAAGGTTAGCCATTTTTCCTCTGTCATCAATACGGGTTGATAATCCTTTTGCTTCATCCTTGCTCTTCTTGTTTGTTATCCCGAAGCTTTAAGAAGATTTATCTCTGATTTGGTTTTAACAATTAGAACATTTTTATTGGCTTCTAAGTCAATATTCACATGAGAAAGATCAAGAGAACTATATACAATCAGCCAGGTCCCCACCGTGTCCTCCTCCAGGCGATGACCTCGATGGCCTGGCCCAGACCGACCTGGACGAAGTATCGGTTGATTCTTGATTTCGCCGATGCGAGGATGGCCAGCTCGTTTTCTATCAGGCCTGTCCCGAAGATCCAGGACTGGAGGTCAGGGGCCTTACTAATTTCTGATGTGTTGCAAGCATTCGAGATGGAAGTGACATGGACAGAGGAGAAAGGATCTAAGATCTGTATGAGGAATATGCGTAAAGGGAAAGTCCAACAAAGAACAGAGAGTCTCATAGCATTAGAGAGATCCGCCCATTGATAGCAAGATTATAGTTTTTAAAATTCTTTCTTTTAATCTGTTTGTTTTTTATATAGAGAGTAGAACCTCGTTGAGAGAACATTCGTTCTAAATGACACCTCTCTACAAAGGACAGTTTTCATCACCAAAAATAGAATTTTTACTAAAGTAGAACCCCTCTTTAGCGGACACCTCTTCACAAAGAATATTCTTCATTTGTAAAATTGCTATTTTTACAATTTAACAACTCTCCGGTAAAAGGACACCTCTCCCTAAAGGACACTTTAGCTCTGCAATTAGTTGTTGTCCTTTACAGGGAGGTAGTTCTACTGTAGTTAGAAACTCTCCAGCAAGAGGACACCTCTCTCCAAGGAACACTTTGTTTCTGCAACTAGGTGTCCTTTACAGGGAGGTTCTACTGTATATACAACAACAACAACAAAAACCTTTATTAAGACACTATTGTCTTACAAGGGGATTCCCCTGGAGGTTATATATGTACATGAGTGAGGAGGAAAAGCAATCCAGAGGAGAGGAGGAGCAATCAGCCGTTGTCTGTGGAGTTGAGCACCTCTTCTCTCATTTTATCAATCGCCTTGAAAAATTTAAAATATTTATAAACAAATGCTTTATCCAGCAGGAGAGCATTAAAGATTTTATAAACATGTTGTTCATTGTAGTGAGCTAGCTCCGAAATTTCGCGAATTTCCAGTCTCTTTTCATGTATGAATGGGCAATGGAATAGATAGTGGACCAAATTGTCTTGGATGCCAACATTGCAGAAGTAGCAATATAAAGGGTCGCTGTTCCAAAATCCTGTGATATCCTCGCGGAAAAGTAGCCATAGAATCCTTTGACGGGCTATAAATCGTTTAATTTTCAAAGGGAGGTTTGATAGTAAGTAGTCCTCCGTCATAAAGGAGCTACTTAGAGATTGGTAGTGAATAAAATGAGTTGAGCCTTGTATCTTAGCTCGGTCAAATTGGAGTAGCTGGTCCACTGTGGTTTGAATAATTCTAGGGATTTCTCCTCGCACAACCATATAATCTTCACAGTTCTTAAGAAAAGAAAAACCCCTAGAGTCAATGATACTATTCAAGTTATGAATAAAGTTGTTTCCCGCTTTTCCCACAATTGAAACTTTCCAGAGCTGGGACAAGCAAACATAGGGTAATCTTGTCCTGTCCATTTTTAAAATCCGTATCCAGAACTTTAGAATCAATTTCGTAATGTTTAATTCAAGGGACATCCTTCCGGTTTCTGTTCGCAAGATGTAGCCCGGAGTATATTTGGGTAGGTCAAGAAATCGCCTTAGGAAAATATCCTGGATCTGGTTTACAACTACTATCTGATTTGTCGCCCACATGGGGGCCGAGTATAACAACGTGGATAAAACTATGGAGTCAAGTAATTTCATCACTGCTCCGAACGATTTGGTTCTTGACTTAGATAGTATTCTCCATACTGCGTTTGTAGCAACCAATGCTTTGCTTTTAAAGTGCTGCGCCACGTAAGCAGTTGTATTCATGGTAGTTAAGGGGTAGCCAAGATATGTATATTTTGAAGATACTGTCAAGGGTTGTTGGCCCCAAAACCAAACGTCAGATCTGGCCAAGCGGCCTCCATTTCGAAACACTACGATTTTAGACTTGGATTGGTTCAGAGTTAAACCATTTTCCTCAAAATATCTTTTTATTAGATTAATCTTTATTTGAAGATTTATCTTGGATTCACCAAAGGGGACTATATCATCCGCGAACAGGAGGAGGTGTATAGTTCCATGGCCCGGTAAGTATATACCTGCCAGGTCAAAATCATCCAGTGTAGCAACCAGATCGTTAATAAAAATAATAAATGAATACGGTGAAAGAGGTTCTACTGTATATATATATTATTAAAAAATAATGAGATTTCTGTTGTATTTTGATTGTTATTTATATAGAATTATTATCTGTTGCTTGATTTTGGTATCCATGAGTATGTTATATTATTGTTTTGCATTCGTGGGAATAATAAAATAGTTCTAATCAGAGATTTCTTTATTTGAGCTAAGGAATATATATAAAAAAAACATAATTTGTTAAAAGTATTGTCTGGTTTAAGGCGAGTAGAATAGGGGAAACAAAAGATTATTTACATAATGTACAGAGGTTTTGAGCCAGCCATCGGGGAAGAACAACAACGAGTTTTTATAGGGGAAGCATGACTTCTGGCGGTCGATTTAACAATATTTTGAATCTATGATATATATTTTAATTAAAATAATATTTTCAATATAGCATATATATATAAAAATAAATAGTTGTTTAGTTTTATAGTTTAGTTTTGTATTAAAATTATCTTTATTATTTTGATTATTTAAATTCAAATTATAAAATTTGTAAATTGTTATTATTTAGTAGAGAGAGAGAGAAAAAAAATCCTTTACTTCTTACACATCATCCAATTAATTATATATTTATAATTAATAACAATAAAATTTAACAACGTAACGTCTTTTGCATCGGCTTTTACACGTCATTTAAACATACTCTAATTTGTATATAGAATAATAGAAGTGAGAATATATTTAATATTATAAATTTTAGTAGTTAGAGAAAAGAAAGAAAGACAGAACCATACACTTATAATCAAACTAATAATAAGAAAAATAAAATTTTTGTAAAGAAGGTAGATAAGATTGTTAGTATATATATATATTATTTTTATAATTTTATATTTTATCTTTTTTTTTAAGATTTTTATTTTTTTTATTTTATATAATGAATATATCTAGTTGTATTTAGTGAAATATCTATAATATGAATTAACTTTTGTTATAAATTTGGTTATTATGGTTTGAAACCCTAATGGTAGACCAGACATATACAAAATTTTTTTTTAAAATGAATTAATTAATGGAAAGAGAGATATGCTGAACCGGGGATTATCAAATAGAAATCCAGCTGATATTTCACCCCTGCTCTATTATATCATATATCTCTCTTAGACCGGATTATATGTGTTAATATTAAGTTGTTTTAGTGAAACATTTATATATAAAGATCCAACAAACATAAGTGTTAAGAAATTCTAAATGTTACCTACCTAGTCTGTGACGCGTTCCTCTGTAAGCAGCTATTTCTGGATAACATCTGTTGCGGGGGGGACCCGTGTTCCTCCCTTCAGAAATAGATTGTTTTCTCAAAAATTTCAGAATAATAAGTCAACTGAAGAAGAAAGAAAATAGTTAAGGGAAGAAAGCCAATCTTTATAATCTTTACAGTTATTTATATTAATATAACTGATTCAATTATTATTTATCTTTTAATTTTCCTTTAAAAAGGTAAATTATTAGATGATTAATAAAGCTATTAATTTTGAAAATTCATTAATATATAATTTCCATTTTGCTCCCCAGAAATTGGAGATTAAATAAAATGAATTCTATACAATATTACTTTAAAAATCTTGTGAAAATTTTTTGAAATCAGTTATATAATTTAAGTTTAATTAACTGTTAAAATTATAAGTTTGTATTAGTAATTATTGAGAGAAATTATAAAAAGTTGATTTAATAAATGGATACTTTAATTTATTTTTTTAAAAGTATTTTATAATTGATATACTGTTGAAGTATTTTACTTGTTTAATACTAAATTTGTTTTTAATAAATTCCATGTTTAAATTTTTAATATCTTCTATGAAATTTTCTAATATATTATTTATTCTATAAAATCTTAGAAACTGACCAAAATATATACCTTTGCAGCAGTTTAATGATATATTAGAATTTATATTGCAGTATTTTATAATATTGAAATTATAATTACTTTTTTTATTATAAATTTTAATAGCATTATTTGTAAGGTTTATATTTAAGTCTAAAAAGTTAACATTTTTGTTTCTATTAATTTTTCATTGTTCTTAAGTTTCAAGTATTTAGGATATATTTCAGGTATTATGTTTTTAAACTGTGGATTATTAAATATTATGATGTCATCTACATAACGGAACATTTGCCAATTAACATTATTTTGTAGAAAGTATTCTCTTTTGTACCAGAATAGTATTAGGTTGGCTAATAAAGGACTTGAAGAAGTTCCCATGGGAACGTCTTCTGATTGAATATATATTTTATTTTTAAATTCTATATAATTAAAATTTAAAAATGTTTCCAGTAGAGTTTTTGCTGTTTTAAGATCTAATTTAATTGTTTTATATCTGTTATGAATAATTTTAATGTGGAAAGTTTTGTCATTAATGAATTCGTTAAATAAATTGGTTATTTTATTATTTAGATCTCTTAAATTTATTTTAGAATATAGGTCCTCAAAATCAAATGTGTGTACTGAATCAATGTTTGTCCAATTGTTCATTAAATAGTTAATGATTTTTTTATTTGAGTCGATAAATTTTTATAATTATATTTATTAGTTAATTTATTTATAATAAATTGTAGTGTTGAAGCTAATTGTATATCATTGTTTTTTATAACTGAATTCATACCAGATGTGATTGTTCTGAAAGAAATTGGTTTTTTGTGTAGTTTGGGAATTATATAGAATTTTGGTATGTTTGGATTTTTGTTGTAGTTATAAATCTTTAGTGAATTTTCCACGTTTTTGATGTATTTTTTTATTTTTGTGGCTGTAGTTCTAGCAAAAGTGTATTTATTATTATTATCAATTTCCTTTTTTAGAATATCGTGGTATAGATTTTTACAAATTATAGATAAATTATTGGGACATTTATCTATAGGAGTGATAATAAAGTCCTTCTGTAATTTAATTATATTTTCTTTAAAAGAAGGAATATCTGAATTAGGTTTTGTGTATTTAAGTGTATTATTATAATAATTTATAATTTCCTTTTTAATATTATGTTTCCATTCCAGAAAAGTAAATTCTGGAATACTGTATTTTATACTAGTTTTATTTATGAAAATGTCTATATCTTTTAATATAGATTTAATTGTATTATTATAATTGTGTTTAATTTGAGGTATATATTTATACCCTTTATTTAAAATATCTTGATATTGTGGATTTAAAAAAGAAAAATTGCTAGTTAATATATGACCTGAGAGCTTATATCTATCTATATAGTTGTTGCAATTACATTTAATTTTTTTTTAAATTTGCCAAATTATTAATTAATTGGTTATAATTGAAAACTAAACTACCTATATTTTTGTTGTATCTCCAGATAATTTTAAAATTTAAATTTTTTATAGGGAAAAGATTATTGATGTTTTGGTTATTAAAAATATCATTAAATTTAATATGATTAAATAAATTGTTATTAAATTTAATGATAATATAATAATGTTATTAGTAGATTGTTTAATTTTTCTGTATTTAAAGATGTCGTGTGTGATATCTATTAATCTGTTAGTCAGATTATTAATTTTAATATATTCTATAAGTTTGATAAATTTATTATTTAGTTTAAATAATGTTTTAATAAATTTATTGACGAAGTTGTTAGTATACATTTGTTTTGGGTCCAGTAATTCTTCAAATTCAATGTAACCTAATTTATTGGTAGTTTTACCTCTAGTTTTATTAGGTTTAGTTTTAAATTCATTTTTTTTTTGTATTTGCAGCTGATTTCATAAGTTGAAATTTCATCTGTTTGTGGTTTGTATGTGTAGTTCAATTCGTCATTAAGTCCATAAGGGAATAATGTGTTTATAAATGTAGTTGTTTTCTAATAATAGTCGTTGTTTTTTGTTTTGACATATGTCTAGTATTTCTATGCAAAAGACGTTACGTTGTTAAATTTTATTGTTATTAATTATAAAAATATAATTAATTGGATGATGTTTAAGAAGTAAAGGATTTTTTTTCTCTCTCTCTCTACTAAATAATAACAATTTACAAATTTTATAATTTGAATTTAAATAATCAAAATAATAAAGATAATTTTTATACAAAACTAAACTATAAAACTAAACAACTATTTATTTTTATAATTAATTTAGATTTATCTTGCTAATCTAATCAAATATACTTGATATAAATTATCATTGTTATCAGTTTACTCATTAAATTTTAAATATAGAATCACTATTATATAGAGCAATCCATATATAAATCTTTAATTAAAAAGGTATATATTGGATCAAAATATCATTTATTTTACCAATATTTCAGTTAACTGAACGCCAACCTTTATCAAGGTGTTATAACATATTTAATGTGTGTCAACAACAAACTCAGAGCCACTTAACGTCAACTGAATTAAGATATGTGGCGCTGCGTTTGTTGTTGACACACATTGAATTTTTTATAACACCTTGATAAAGGTTGGCGTTCAGCCAACTGGAATATTGGTAAAATAAATGATATTTTGATCCAATATATGCCTTTTTAATTAAAATTTTATTTATGGATTGATCTATTTTCAATGAATATATATATGTTGAGAATAAAATATTTTTAGAACACAGAAAAGTGAAGTAAAATATAATAATTTAAGTAATACATATCTTGAATATAACATTGAGTCAGAAGAGCAAGTTAATTCTGTATCGGATAATATCGTTAAGAGATTCTAAAAATTTATAAATTTGTTGTTTAATTTAAACATATGAGTTTATTATATATATATATACAATAACTAGATAGCATATAATATATACTAAAAAATAAAAAGAAGAACTCCAGCAAATCTTCGGCCGTTACGTTTAGAAGAACGCTTGGTAGAAAAAAACAGCCTATGACGCGTAACGGCCGAAGCTTTTCTGGAGTTCTTTTTTTTTTTACAACTATAAGCAACATACATATATATATATATGGTAATTTAAAACAACAACCAAATATGGTGTATATAACTTATAATAAGATTGTCATGTTGTATATAGAGACACATCTATAAATAATTATGCGCATGATTAATCTGTGTCATTGCATCACCTATGTAATGTTATTTGTACAAAGTGGATAAATAAATAAAATCTGTAATAGATTTAAAAGTTGAGCTAAAGCAGAGATCGAGCATAGTATTGCCAAAACAACAGAGTCTAAATATGGAAGTCATAAATCAGGTAGATTCACAATTCCCACGACAGGCCACCCACACTGTCACATGTGGTGGAATGCAGAGACCCCTCTCACACCTGGACAGGTAAAGGCGCCCTTTCTCAAACGCCCCTGTCACATAAGGTCCCCCCGTCTTTAACCTATAAATACATCACCTGACAGTGGCTTGACAGCTCAGTTCAGTTCAGTACAGTTCAGTTTAGTTCACCCTTAGTGCAAGCCGCGTCGGTCGTATGTTATGTCGATCTCATCCAACATGTAGTTAGGAAGAACTCGTCTATCTCCATCTTTTCGCTCCTTAGCTCAACTTTTATCTGTTACGGGACTTTCTTAGTGCAACACTGTGTCTTCGTTTTTTGTGTGGATATCCCCAGCTTTCCACTCTGCCTCGACCACGACTGCCTGTATTTTGTGAGAACTTTTAAAGGTCTTCCAAGGTGCAGAGAGGTACTGGAAAACTCTACATCCTGACTGTTCCTCTTGGTCAACACAGTACAACAAGAGCTACTAGGACTTCAACCTTATTTCAGTAGTCGACAGGATCTCTACAAAAGCTACTGGAATTCTCATCTTTATTACATGAGTCGACAAAATTTCTACAAGTCGACAACAACCAAACATTCAACAATATATTTCATGAGCCGACAGGATGACCAAAACGAAGGATGACACAACGAAGAGGTAAGAAGACTGTTCAGATAGGAAGCGAGAAAGAGCGAAGATGGAGGAACAAGCCCGACCATTCCAACGAAACGTCCAAGCAATCTCTTCCCAAGATATTTACGGAAGAAACGCCGCCCCAACGGACTTCCGCATACCCGCTATCCGATCGCCAACGCCGGGAGCAAGCTGACCGCGCTAACGACAGCCGAACTTCCCGCAAGACATGGAAACCGAGCAGCGATGTACCCAAACCCTGTGACAAGCTCCACACCTTCGACCTGACATCATCGAGACAATGCTTAAGGCAACAAGCGACAAACAACTTTCCAGAAGTAACAAGCTTCTACAAGATATACATGGAGCGGCTTCCACGTCAGCAGGAAAACAAGCCAAGATCAAGTCTCCTGACGGAACTTTCGTCAAAACTGTAAGTTTTAAAAACTGCTTAACTTTATCCTCAAGTTCACAACTTGATTCACCATTAATTTTGTATTTATATTTTGACTTTAAGCATTTTAAATTCAATTTTTACCTTTTTTATATCATTTTTCATTCAATTTTTAAAACTTTCACACTATCATTTATCAAATTTACTTTAATTTTTAATCAGATTATAAATTTCAAGTTATTACTCTCAATTTTATTTAAAAAAAAAAATTTTTTTTCGCCCATCACGCTTTTTTTACCATTTTTATTATCTTACATGTCGTTCTTAAATTTATCTAAAATGGTACTATCCAAATCTACAACTTGAAAAAAAAAATCATTATTATTATTTAAAAAAAAAAATCTCATTCATCATATTTCTCAACTTATTTTTGTTTTACTTATTAGTTATCTTTATACCAAAAGACCAATATCTTTATCAATTCTTAAAATTTGGTAATGTTCACCATTTTAAGTAAGCGCCCATTTCAAATTATTGGTAACTCTCACGACATTGCCCTTTTACAAGAATCATTTTAACTACCATAATTAACGATTTAAAAAATATATTCAAATTTTAAATATAAATTAACATAGATGAAACGCATTTTTTTAAATTGCAAAAATCGAAAGATACAATATCTTCAAAAACACCACTAGGAAAAACAAATACCACGCCAGTAGCTAAATTAAGTCACAGACCGCCAAACTTATTACAATCGTTAATATTCGAGGATAAATACACTCCCTCATCTTTCCTTTTACATGCATATTTAATCATCAACAAACGTTACAACACCCTCACACATCACTTTCTTCAATTGGCAACAATTTTTAGTGCACGTCTTAACACGCAAATCCAATTTCGAGCTCCACTTAGCTCTATATCGTCGCCACAATAAAATAATTTCACATTAAGCGTGCCACATCCACTAACAGTCAAATATTCTCTCGATGTGTTTCATACAACAACCACCCATGACTTTATTAAATTTGTTATTCATGGTGAAACAGGTTAGATTTGTACCAAACTAAGACTTCACGTGACACCTTTTCATTCACATTTCTCACTTCGTGTCACAGTGCCACACCACAAAACTTTTTCACTTTTCAGGCCAAAGACGCCTTCACGCCTGTGACACCACATCTCAACTCAAAGCGTGTCCACGTTGAAAGTCGAACTTTCACCACATATCTAAACCTGACAACACTGAATAATATTTTTTCTAAACTAACTTCGAAACACAACAACTACGAACACCGAGAAAATCATATCTTTCAATTATAACAGTAAATTGCCAACTCAACAAGAGAGAGAAAGTCAGTTTCAAGCAAGACAGAAAATAAACACCCCGCACGTGTGACCACCCCAAAAATAGAATTTCCGTGAAAAAAGGAAGTGGACGCCCTTTTTGACGCCACTCCCTTGGTCACTACTATCTTTTGAGAATATCTTTGGACATGCCCTCTCTTCCCCCTCAAAGCAGTCATCTTGACCGCTAGCTTCATGACGCCATTTTGAACACATGTGTAACACTACTCATTTAGATTTCCTCGAGAATCTCACAAATCTCACCAACGAGATATCACAACACAACATACCTTAAACATTTTACATGTTAATTGATAACACCAATTAAAACAATTTGGTTAAGTCTTATATAGACTTTTTAACGCGAAAGAGAAATCATTCTCTACATACCAGCATTGAGGACAAACGAAAAGATCATTTCACATATTCCCAGTTTCAGAGTCATAGAAACACCGATGTTACCAAAGGGATATAATCTAGTCACACACCACAACTGTAACTTTTCGTCAAAAGAGACAATTTTTGTTCAATTTTACACTACTTAAAATTTATCCAATCATTAATAACCTTCAATTATATTATAAATTTTGTATAAAATCTTGAATAATTATTCTTATTCTTACCTTTCAATTATATAAACAAATTTTTTAATCCAACATTAAAAAAAAAAAAACCTTTAATCAAGTTTACTTTTATTTTTCATGATATTATTTTGTATTGTAAAACATCTAATTGTTTCAAAAATTATTTTTATTTTATTATTTATTATATATTTTATATATTACAGGTTTAATTTTGTCCACTTACACTTTTTGTACCCGCAATCATATTTCTATATTTCTATTCACTATATTTTATTTGTTTAAATACCTTTATTATCTGACAAAGTTTATCATCCACTATCGGGCATCTACAACAATCGTTTTTAACAATCATATTCTTTAACCAATCCCCTATATTTTTCATCACTCTTTTTTCAGTCATTGCGTCACATCAATGTAGAAAAACGACAGCACTGCTTGACAATTTATTTTTTGATTTCGTAATTCAACAAACGCCTTGAACACAGTTCCCCAGACTTACAAATCCAAACTTCTGGTCTGAACAAGCTTCAAGAGTTTATTTCATTTCATCCGCAGAGCAAATCACCAACGCATACACAAAGCGTTCACTTTTTTCAACTTTCAACTTTTTTTTTTCAGCTCTAGCGGACCACATTCAACCTTTGATTTCGAGTCAAGTCAGATCACCTACTGTCGCTACAATTCTACTTATCGCATGGCTCTATTTCACTCCTTTCGCAATCATATTAATAAGCAACTTTTCTTCAACAACTTTTCACCCAATAATCCTAAAATTGTGACAAAACACTGTAACCCTTATATAGGATCGCAAGTGAAACATTGCCAAGGAAGACAGCTCAAGTCTATATCCTCGCTTTGCACCTGGATCTGAGTATTTGGTTTACATGAGCACTTCTAACAATTACATATTCTTCAACAACTTTTCAACCCAATAACACTACAATTGTGACAAAGGACTGTTACCCTATACAGGATCACAGGTGAAACATTGCCTAGGAAGACGCTCAAGTCGATATCCTCGCTTTGCACCTGGACCTAAGTATTTGATTGCATGTGTAAATCTCACAATTGCTTATTCTTTAACTACTAACCCTGTCCAACGCCCACCAATATTCTCTTAGAATGTGAATTTTTATGTCATCATTTTATTTTAATCATCTTTTTTGTTAATCAAACAAAATGTCATTTTTATATCACTTTTATATATCCAACAAATATCATCTTGTTATAGGCTTTTTAACCCTCATAGTTCAAATTAATTAAAAGAAATTTTAATTACTTACCTGTGTTAGAGAGGCTTTACCCGCCTAAACCCAGATAAACCCTTTCACTCCCGGGGCCCATCTATGGTAATTTAAAACAACAACCTCATATGGTGTATATAACTTATAATAAGATTGTCATGTTGTATATAGAGACACATCTATAAATAATTATGCGCATGATTAATCTGTGTCATTGCATCACCTATGTAATGTTATTTGTACAAAGTGGATAAATAAATAAAATCTGTAATAGATTTAAAAGTTGAGCTAAAGCAGAGATCGAGCATAGTATTGCCAAAACAACAGAGTCTAAATATGGAAGTCATAAATCAGGTAGATTCACAATTCCCACGACAGGCCACCCACACTGTCACATGTGGTGGAATGCAGAGACCCCTCTCACACCTGGACAGGTAAAGGCGCCCTTTCTCAAACGCCCCTGTCACATAAGGTCCCCCCCCCCGTCTTTAACCTATAAATACATCACCTGACAGTGGTTTGACAGCTCAGTTCAGTTCAGTACAGTTCAGTTTAGTTCACCCTTAGTGCAAGCCGCGTCGGTCGTATGTTATGTCGATCTCATCCAACATGTAGTTAGGAAGAACTCGTCTATCTCTATCTTTTCGCTCCTTAGCTCAACTTTTATCTGTTACGGGACTTTCTTAGTGCAACTTTGTCTTCGTTTTTTGTGTGGATATCCCCAGCTTTCCACTCTGCCTCGACCACGACTGCCTGTATTTTGTGAGAACTTTTAAAGGTCTTCCAAGGTGCAGAGAGGTACTGGAAAACTCTACATCCTGACTGTTCCTCTTGGTCAACACAGTACAACAAGAGCTACCAGGACTTAAACATTATTTCAGTAGTCGACAGGATCTCTACAAAAGCTACTGGAATTCTCATCTCATTACATATATATATATATATATATATATATATATTATGAATAAAATATTTTCTGTTTGATTTTGATTATCTTGAGAATTATGCTATGGTAATGCAGTCGTGGTTAAAATCTTTAAAGTATAATAATAAAAATACTAAAGATTAGAAATAGCTTCAATTGAGCTTATGGAATATAGAAAACATAATTTGAGAAAGGTATGCCAGACTAAAGACGTAAGAATTTAAAAAATGAAAAACTTATTTACATAATGTACAAACGGTTCGAGCCGGCCATCGGGAAACAACAACAATGAGTTCTTATAGGGGAAGCGTGACCTCTGGCGGTCGATTTAACAGAGTATTTGTACCTATGAAATATATTTTTAAATAAAATAATATTTTAATATGACATATATATATATATATACTAGCCGAATGACCCGGGCAACGCCTGGGTTTTACCCGATTAAATGTTTTTATTCAAATAATATTCGTTACAATTATAAATTGGCACCGTGGATGTCACTTTTGTGGAACGTCCCGCTCCAAACTTTGTGTCTGAGAAGCGATATTGGAGGATGGCCTATCTGTAAATAGGTAACTGAATGTGAGACAAACTTTATTTTGTTGTAAAAATGTTTCCTCTTCCCTCTCATCTTGTTGATGTGTAAATACGGCGAATCCTATATGGGGCGGAATGCCCGCGTGGCAGGCGAGCATTCTACCACTGAACCACCGATGCTTTAAAAAATGGCCATATTTAGGTATTCATTCCATTCCGGATTAGTCCGCGTAAAAAAAAAGTTCTTCAAATGAAAAAAAGAAATAGCCAAAAATACTAATCAAAATGCAGCCGAAAATTTTACTCATGTTTATAAAAAGCGACATGCAAAATATTTTTTATAGAAAGATGATCTGGCTTTTGTTTTCTGCTCGAATGAATGTTTTTCTGTTAGAATTTTGTTCCTGCGTACAAAATAATGAACTGGTTTCACCCGTGGTCTCTGCTTTTTGGAATTTTTCCCGATATAATTATTTATCTAATAATCAAACATGATACAGCAATATCGTCATCATCATTTTCTGACTAAAATATATAGTTTTAATAATTGATTTGATTAATATAGTTGATAATATATATATATATATTATTTATATTATATATAATATAAATGAGTTTTAAAAATTGTAAAAAAAAAATGCATCGGCCGGGAATCGAACCCGGGCCGCCCGCGTGGCAGGCGAGCATTCTACCACTGAACCACCGATGCTTTAAAAAATGGCCATATTTAGGTATTCATTCCATTCCGGATTAGTCCGCGTAAAAAAAAGTTCTTCAAATGAAAAAAATAAATAGCCAAAAATACTAATCAAAATGCAGCCGAAAATTTTCCTCATGTTTATAAAAAGCGACATGCAAAATTTGGTACCAATTGGTTCAGTAGTTTTTGAGTTTATCGCGAAACAGACAGACAGACAGAAATTGACTTTTATATATATAAAATAAAAGGATTTAAAAGCGCGAATGTTCCTTTTATACATAAAACGAATTTCTACTGTCCTTACTGCGATGAAAAAATATATTGGGAGGGCTTGGCTCATCAGTGGTGAACCCTCCCAGCGGTTTCGCCAATTTAATCCACCAGACCGCTTCTCAGAGCTCTAAAACTGTTTCGGATCATTCTGCTTTTATATGCTACACTGAAGGATGGATTCTTAGAAATGGTTTTAAAGTAAAATATGGACATAAGAGCATTATAGTTTGCTGAAGAGCATTGCTCGAAGCAAATATTTGAATGTAATTCTACTGTCCTATGTCCAAAGAGTTGTGGCGATATATGATTCCCTCTTTCTGAATTGTCGAAATCCGCAATCAGTTTACCATGAATATGCCTTTTTATTATCTAATATTTATATATATATATTTTTTATTTTTTAGTTAAAAAATATTATATTGGATCAAAAAATAATTTATTTTACCAATATTTCAGTCACCAAATTGCCACTATAATCAACGAGAATAGTTGATATTTATTCCGATAGATGGCGCAAGCCATTCGCAACTTTCAGTTGCACGATAAGTAGATGCCTTTTTCTTAATTTATGCACCTTATCCCAGTACAATATTACATTTGTACTATTTTTTCACATTTGTAGCGTTCTCACGCAATTCTGGCCTTAACTACCCGTTTCATGATTTTTCAGGATGCCTTAATTGAACAATTTTTTGGTCGTTGAGGTACAGCTTGCACCACGCTGATGAGGGCCAACAGCCCGAAACGCGTCCGTGGTTAGCTTTTCTTGATTAATCAAGAATGGGTATTTGCCAATTCTGGAATAATTAAAAATCAACGAGAATAGTTGATATTTATTCCGATAGATGGCGCAAGCCATTCGCAACTTTCAGTTGCACGATAAGTAGATGCCTTTTTCTTAATTTATGCATCTTATCCTAGTACAATATTACATTTGTACTATTTTTTCATATATATATATGAGTTAAATAAATTTAAAATATTTGCAGTTTCTTCATTAAGATATTGGAAGGCAAGCTTTCGCGCGGTCGAGCTTCATCAGGCCTGTGGTTCCGCAAAGGCTTGCAACAGATACAATAGAGATTCAGAGAAATACATTTAAAAAAATCAAAAATAAAAGTAGTTTCCAGTTGTAGAGGGTTAGTTGTAACTGAATCTCTATTATATATGTTGTACACCTTTGCGGAGCCAGTGGCCTGATGAAGCTCGACCGCGCGAAAGCTTGTCTCCCAATATCTTAATGAAGAAACTGCAAATATTTTAAATTCATTTAACTCAATTATAATATTATTACATCAATATTTCAAGTATATATATTTGTTTTCTAAGCGATCCAAGAAGTTTATAAGAGCTACAAGTTGAAACATTAAATGAAAATCATGTTTAATAGTAAAAATATTCCATAGAAACCTTCAAACACACTTTCACACTTCTCTATAAATTTATTCAATATGTATTGTGTTAACATGGATAAATAAAGTCGGTGGACGAGTGGGTAACCCCCTCAATTCTCGACAGTCATGAACCGGGATTGAATCCCGCGTTAATATTTGTTTAATATGTGAATAACCTTCACATATTATTCAATGTTCAATTATCATGAACTAGGTTGCTCTTGCGAGCGGTACCTATTCATGTGAATTTGAACCAGGACATGGATAAATATATTGTATATGTTTCCAGATAAATTATCAACCTCAATACATCTTCAAAAGTGAAACTCTAGCAGAACACTACGTTGCCATGATGGATACATTTTTTGAATACCTCGATGTACCCAACCAAGATCGCATGATTGAAGATATTATTGAATTTGAGAAGAAATTTCATGAAGTAAGTGAACAATATTTGTGTGTTTGAACCACTAATTTCTATATTATTACAAAAGATATGCATGCTGACTATTATGCATACACCTTCATATTTCATAAGTGTTAAAGAACCTTTGCGCAATCTTTTATTAATGTTGCCACGTGGAAAATCAGGGAAGACCAACTTCTAGAGGACACAGCAATTTATTTAAGGCAAGAACAAACTATGAAAGATAAAAAAAGATAAGCAATGAGGGAAGTTTACAGAATAGAAAAATATAAACATAAAAAATGATACTCTGTTAATAAAATAATATATACTTTGATACATAGCTCCTTCCCTATTTGAGCTGTGACCCACAGCTAGCAATTATTGTAGATACTGACATGTTTCTGACGGATTTTGACAAGGTTCCATCGAATTCTTGGAACTTTGCCCCTAGTACCTTTGCGTCTTTTTTCTTGCAGCGTGAAAAGCGGCTTTGTCGTCGTATCGTCTATAGGGACATCGTCATTTTGGAGGGAAGTCTTGGCTTTAGCACGACGGTGAAATCCTGGAGCCAATCTCTGAAAATGTAGATCATAGCATCCATGGTCTCTAGGTCTTCTCGGCGATCTTCAGTTTTGTCTTCCCTAATTTACCCAGCATCTCCACCAAAATGCTACGTGGAAAATTAGGGAAGACCAACTTCAGGATGGACAGCAATTTATTTAAAGCAAAAACAAACTATGAATGATAAACAAAAGATAAGCAATGAGGGAAGTATACAGAGTAGCAAAATATAAACATAAAAAATGTTACTCTGTTAATAAAATAATAAATAATTAACTAAAATATAAAAGTAGTTGAAATAAATTGTGTAAAACCTTTTTACAAATAAATATTTGAGGAATTAGATCATTATTCTATCTCTCATTGATGAATATTTCTAGATTGCTGTTATAACAGGTTTAATTATATATATAACATATAATAATTAAATTCACGGGAATATGTAGTAGTCACAGGATAAAGTTAAATACTGAAAACAATATCTGAACAATACTAAAAACCAATATCTGAAAGAATTTCTACGTATAAATATTAATATGAAAAAATATTTATGGAGTCGTAGAGGAAGACAAAGATCCTTTATTTACCTAAAGATATAAAAGAATAAAAGAAGGACAAATTATATGTACATCAGCAGACGGCCTGTCCTATCCAATAACCACTAGCCTACACAACAAAGCTGTGATATATAGACAGAGATGTCAATTAACATAGAAAATACTAAAACTATGCAAATATCTGCATATCAAATATTGTAGAAACATCTGCAATTGTCAATTTCAACATATTCTTTGCATATTTATGTTTTGTATTTATGAGTTTATTCAAAAATATATTTATAAATAGATATGATATTTTAACCTATTTGTAAAATATACAAGGTTGTTCCAAAAGTTGATAAACACTTTCAAAAAATTGAAATCTCAATATTATTCCCCGTTATGTATAATGTCTTTGTATTACGTATTATTATGTATTGGTCGTAATAATTTTATTCGTCAAGTAATTAGAAAAAAACGTTTAAAGAAAAACACAAACTTTTGGAAAACCTTTTAAGTAGCAAAATCACTTGGTCTCTCTATATTAAATGTTTTAATATTGTAGCAAAGTTTTTATTATTTTATTAACAGAGTATCATTTTTATATTGATATTATTTATTACTCTGTAAACTTCCCTCATTGCTTATCTTTTTATCATTCTCAATTTGTTCATGCCTAAAATAAATTTCTGTGTCATCCTGAAGTTTGTCTTTTCTAATTCTCTACGAAGAATTTTGGTGGACATGCTGGGAAATTAAGGAAGACAAACTGAAGATGGCGGAGAAGACCTTGAAGCCATGGGTGCTATGATCTACATTTTCAGAGACTGGCTCCAGGAGTCCACCGCCGTGTCAAAGACTTCTCTCCAAGATGACGATGTCCTTATAGACGATACGACCACAAAACCGCTCTTCACGCCGCAAAAAAAAAGGACGCAAATCTACTAGAAACAAAGTTCCAAGACTTCGATGGAAACCTTGACAAGGAGCACGTCAGATCCATGTCAGTAACTAGAATAATTGCAATCTGTGGGTCACAGGTCCCATAGGGAAGGTGCTATGTAGCAAGGTATTTATTTTATCATTAACAGAATATCATTTATAATACAAAATAATGCGGCTTATGATTGTAAAACGAAATTTGACAACTATACCCGCAAATGTTTGTTTTGAACGAAAATTCGAAATTTATTTTAAGGAGAAATGACGATTATTTCTAACCTTAGGGATGAAGTATGATAGGATGAATTGTGAAGGGTAATGATAAACGGAGAAATAAAGTGTTATAATTTCCATCCCTGGACACTTTATTTTCCGTTTATCATTATTCTTCACAATTCATCCTATCACACTTCATCTCTAAGGATAGAAATTATCGTTATTTCTCCATAAAATAAATTTCGATTTTTCGTTCAAATGAAACATTTGCGGGTATAGTTGTTGAGTATAGTTCTAGAATATCATTTCTTGTATTTATATTTTGCTACTCTGTAACATACCTCATTGTTCATCCTTAATTTGTTCTTGCCTCTAAAATAAATTGCTGTGTCATCCTGAAGTTTGTCTTTCCTAATTTTCCACGTGGAAATATCATATTGAATATTTCTTTTACCTATACATCATTCTAGTTATTTTTGTATCTTCCTTGACACCTATTTATATCAGTCGGTCATAATAAAGGCATTGTATTATTCCCAGGTTTCCAATGTCACAGCTGACGACTCAACAAGATATCGTTATCGGGAAGATTATAATAGAACATATTATAATCTGTCTCAGATGAATGAACTTTACCCTCAGGTAGGTATCTTATACTATCTTCATTAAAATTATTGTTAAAATTGGAATGAAAATATACACTACTGGCCACCCTAATTGCAACACCAAGAAAGACAAGAGATATCACAATAAAATTTATTTTGTAGATAACATGTGGACCAAGTATTAAATTATTAAATTTATAACTTCTGCAAACTCCCTGAGAGAATCAGAAGCCAGAGATCAGAAGCCATTTTCGAAATTTTGATCATTTTTACATGATGTCAAAGCCCGCCCTGAATTGACAGAGTTCATTACACCTAAGCTATTGTCCCAAGGCGGACTTTATGAAATTTCTGATGAATATTGTAGCTTTTTTTGTCTCTGATAAGACTCCGCTAATTTGCGATAGACGTTGTTAATTATAGCGCTTGTTTTACCGGAAGAGGTGAAATCATTTTATATAATTATCCTTATTTTAGAAATTCATATCCTTCTCTTTCAATGTCTTCCTCTACTGAGGGTAGGCCACATGGTGTCTCCATATCTCCCTCCTTCAGTGTCTTCCTCTACTGAGGGTAGGCCACATGGTTTCTCCATATCTCCCTCCTTCAATGCCTTCCTCTACTGAGAGTAGGCCACATGGTCTCCCCATATCTCCCTCCTTCAGTGTCTTCCTCTACTGAGGGTAGGCCACATGGTCTCTTCATATATCTCTCCTTCAGTGTCTTCCTCTACTGAGGGTTGGCCACATAGTCTCTTCCTATCTCCCTCTTTCAATGTCTTCCTCTACTGAGGGTAGGCCACATGGTCTCTACATATCTCCCTTCTTCAGTGTCTTCCTCTACTGAGGGTGGGCCACATGGTCTTCCCATATCTCCCTTCTTTCAGTGTCTTCCTCTACCAAGGGTGGGCCACATGGTCTCTCCATATCTCCCTCCTTCAGTGTCTTCCTCTACTGAGGGTGGGCCACATGGTCTCTCCATATCTCCCTCCTTCAGTGTCTTCCCCTACTGAGGGTGGGCCACATGGTCTCTCCATATCTCCCTCCTTCAATGCCTTCCTCTACTGAAGATGGGCCTCATGGTATCTCCATACTTCCCGGTCTTCCGCCATCCTCTTCATCTCTTCGTAGGTGTGTCGTCCAGTCAATTGTTTTAGGTTGTCTGTGTATCTTTATTGTCATTTCCCCCCATATGTTACTCTGGGGCTGATACTGTGCCTCAAGAACCTGCCACAGTCTTTGGTCTACCCTGGGTATTCCAAGTACCACCCATTCCTGGGAGGCATTCCCCTATATATAAATTCCTATAAATGATAGCCCTATGTTGTTATATAAAATACAAAAACCTTTTGATACCTTATAAATAACATTCATCTTATCTTTTTTTAACTACTAATACTCCCTTCTTTATACCAATTAACTTTCATATATTATAGATATAACTCTACAATTATTATAAGTATATATTTAAATAAAAAGGCATATATTGGATTAAAATATCATTTATTTCACCAATATTTCAGTTGACTGAACCCCAACCTTTATCACGTTATTATAACATTTTATTGGCGTTCAGCCAACTGAAATATTGGTAAACAAAATTATATTTTGATCCAATATATACCTTTTTTTAAAAGATTTATTTATGGATTTCTCTTTTTTAAGAAAATATAATTTTAAGTAATTATGTACAAATTGTTAACGACAATGGCAGATTAACTGGACGCTCTTCCTCCTCCACACTTCAGAAAGACTGGGTATGGATCCTATCATCTTGAATTCCCTCGAGGTCACCATCGGCAACGAAGATTACCTGACTGACCTCCTGGATTTGATAGCTGATACCCCTGCCAGGTAACTTTACAACTCCATGTTCTGTAAAGCTCTATGAATACTTCCAAATATACAAAATCTATAATACAATATAATGCGGCTTTTGTAAAAGACATTTGAAAATTATCCCGCATGCGTTTCTTTTGAACGCAAAATCGAAATTTATTTTTAAGGAGAAATAACGATTATTTCTAACCTTAGGGATGAAGTATGAAAGGATGAATTGTGAAGGGTAATGATAATTTCCATCCCTGGACACTTTTATTTTTCCGTTTATCATTACCCTTCACAATTCATCATTTCATACTTCATACCTATAGTTAGAAATAATCCTTATTTCTCCTTAAAAAGAAACGCATGCGGAATAATTTTCAAATGTCGTTTATATACAAAATCTATATTTATTACTGATATTCTAAATGGAGCATTTCACAACTCTACACAAAATTTCTTTATTACATCAAGAAAAAAAGATGGAGAAACCTTTCGAGTGTTTATAAGGGCTTGTTTTAAAAAATGGTAAAGTACTATATATATGTGAAAATGAAAATTTGTTATCACATGTTAAGCGTATATACGCAAGTTTGGCCTTTAATACCCATTTCTTGATTCCCCATAAAGCCTCTGGGACCAAAAGATTATTTTTCGCAGTGGTACAGCCTGTTACAAGCTGACAAGGGTCAATAGCCTGAAACGCGTTCCTGGATGGCTTTTCTTGATTTTATTGGCTTTTCTTTCAAGAAAATGGGTTGGCCAATTATCAATTTGGATGAAGAAAGTGAAGACTAAAACACGGCTGATTCCACACTAGCCTGTTCAGTTAAACGCTAACTTTGACGTATGCATGAAAGAACGTGTGGCCACTGGACATACGTCGGACCTAGAGGCCTGGAGTACAGGACCTCATCAGTGCTATCTTTCTTCCTGTGGTGAATCTGTATAAGATCGCTGGTCTTGATAAAGATGTGTGTTAATATAGTTTCGGGATTTTTATTCAATGTTCTTGGTTTCTCTGAGACTATTGCTAATAAGACACTCTTCTCTCAGTCTAGCAAAAAGCATAAAGATTTCGCTTCTAATTGCCGCATGTTAATTTTTTTGGCAAACTACACCAAGTGGAGATTACATTACTCAATATTCTGGAATTCCACGAAGGATTACCATTGCTAAATTACTCTTTTCAATTTAGTCATTTGTATTTGTAAGTTCACTTACAACAAACCTCATGCACCAAACATAAATTCATACTTGAATACTGAACATAATTCTGTGGATTTTTTTCGTTGTTTCAAAATGCGTATTTTTTATCCTTAGGTGCATAGAATTTTTTAAGTTCAGCTCAAACCTCTTTTGATGAATTTTTATTTCTAAAATGCCTTCGTTGTTGATGACTATCTAAGGACAGGCAGATCTTTTCTCTAATGCTCTATTTTTATCTATAATTAAATTTTGTCAATGTTTCTTGATATGCTTACTCGGAATTAGTCTCGCATTGATTTACTGTAAATCATATTTCATAATCAATTAAAATTAATTTGAATTGACGGGCAATTGTAGAATAATTTTGTTTAACTGTTATTAACGTGAGAAACATATGAATTTACTAAGTTAGCAAAACGTGAAAACATTTCTTTCTTCTACGTCGAAAAATAAGTTTGGAAATTAGTTTAGGTATCAGAGAAAAAGATAAACATTCATATGTGAATCTTAATTATTATTTATATTATTTATATTATGTATATTATTTATTATTGTTGATATTTAAGATGGCGTCTTTACACTATCCCCCATGTTGCTCTGCTGGGCGGTAGCAGTTGACGCTGATGCAACTGTATTTTTCATATACAGTTAAACCTCTCTATAGCGCCCCCTCTTGGTACTAACCAAAATAGGGTAGTATAGAGGGAGAGTGCTATAGACAGGTCACTATTAATGTAAATCGCATCGTACTACGTATTTAAAATCGGGCGCTATAGAGAGGGAGGCGCTATTTAGAGGGGGCGCTTTAAACAGGTTTAACTGTATTTCAAATTTATATATGTTATGATTATTTTGTTTTGTTATTGAAAAAGATAGAGAATTGAAGGTGCAGTCGTGAAAAAGAAAATATAGTTATTTACCTTTCAAGTAGTTTTTATTTTTAATTACTTGAAGTAAATTACACATTAAATATTTTTCACAGTAACATAGAATTTATAAAATAAATCTTATATCCGTGAATTAAAAAATAGGTAGGTTAACTATACATATTTACAACAAATATTCAAAGTATTATGTTCTAAATCCATGGTCAGAAAATAAAAGAATAGTCAATGATGAAAGTAAAATACATGTTTTTTTTTTAAATATTTGAATTTCAGATTATATAACATATATATCTACTTACTAACACAAAGTCATTTGTTTTAGAACCTTCCACAATTTCCTGGCATGGCAATTCGTCTTAGAAACCGCGGAATACCTGGGGATGCCTTTCAGCCTCACTAAAACTATCTTTCAGTTAGAAATGTATGGATCCAGATATAAAAGGGACATTGATCCTATTTGGGCATCTTGCTTACAGTACATCAGTTTATCCTTCAGTCAACCACTCACACTTGAATATGCAAAGGTCATGTTCAACCAGAAAATGAAAGACGATGTAAGTATACTTTAGAAACGACTCAATATTTACAGTAATTATTATGATACCTTGTAATTTCTCTTCTCTTTCTATTTATATTATTTTTTATATTTATTCATTATATTATTTATTTATATTTATTTTTATTCTGTATTTTACCTTATATAATCTTATATGTACATTGAAATAAATCAGTTTCAATCTCAATTTTTTCTTTCTCTCTCTACAATCCCGAGGCAATAAATATCACAAGTGTGGCGAAGGCAACCATCTAGAAGTACCATCTTGATATTGAGGTGGGTAACACCAGCCATCACCTCGACCTACCCACTTTGTGGGAAAGAACTCTCGCAGTCCATCGGTGGCGGAGTCTTTCTCGCGGTGGGCGCCACCAATGAAGACCTTGTATATATATATATATATATGTAGTACGGAGGGTGTTTCCTTTCAAATGAAACGATTTTCGAGCGCTCGCGTTTTGCACGTGCAGGCATGCTGCACACGACACTGGTTCCAATAGATCTAGAATCTTCTGGAGAATTCATTTTCATCAGGTATCATGATTTTTGCAACATGGGGGGAGAGAGACTAACGCTCCAAGTCGAACAAACAATTCGGACCCTTTCCAAAGAAGGAAACAGTTATAGCGTCATAGTGAAAAAGCTAAAAGCAGAAGGACTAGATGTTGGCAAAGCTACAATATGTAGGGTAGTAAATGGCATCGGAAAGAAAAGGGAAGCTGAATCCAATGGGCAAAAATTTCAAGTCGATCGACCACGTCCGGTGCGGACCCCCGCCACTACTGAAAATCCACCATCTCAGCGCCAACTTTCCAGAATGTGTGGAACATCGCTAAAAACGATAAATAACATCATTCACAAAGATTTGGAACTGGATACCCGACGAAAAGGCAAGGTTCACAAGCTCACCCCTTTCCACATGAAAAACCGTGCAACGAATGCCCGGAAGCTCTACGAGGAACACCTGGCCGGTTCCAGATCGGAATATACTGCAACATTGGACGAAGCATGGATGTATGTGACGTATTGCAATGGAATCCGAAAGATCTGTTACATCAAAAGAGGCAATCAGGTCCCGGATAATTGGGTTCACCAATGCTCCGAAACTTTCCCTAAAGGTTTCATGGTTGTCGGGGTAATGACTGGCCGTGGAGTCCTTCCGCTCATAAAGGTTCCATCGAAGGTGAAGGTGAACTCAGAATTCTATATAGAATGCGTTCTGAAACCTGTCATCGAACAACTGAAGGACCTTTACACAGGGGAAATGGACAAAGTGTTCCTTCATCACGACAAAGCCTCTTCCCATACCTCCAACAAAACCCAACAGTTCCTACAAGAAATGAAGGACACCCTAGGCCTAAATTTTATCAGGAACTCGGACATTCCAGTGAAGTCTCCCGACGCCAGCCCACTGGATTTTTACGGGTTCGGTATGTTGAAACAACGGCTCTTCAACCGACGTCCCAAAACTGAGGCCGGACTTTGGAAAGCCGCACAAGAGGAGTGGTCGAATGTTTCGCTCTCCAAAGTCAAGGAAGTGTTCGCAGCTTGGAAAGTCCGATGCAGGGAGATAGCCAAGAAGAAGGGGAAGCACATAGAACACATGAAAAAAATTCACGTTCGAAAAATAAAGTTCTAACGGACGTTTGAAATCGTTTCATTTGAAAGGAAACACCCTCTGTAAACCCGATGTGGAATGTGCTGGGCAGTCGTGGTAGTGGGTGCGTGATGGGATTCCCGCACTGGGACAGCAAGAGACAGAGGCAGGTCTAGATGGTAACTCCAAGAGGAAGAGGTAGACCACGGACGAAGGTAGTCGAACCACGGGTGTCGCGGATGCCCTAGCCAAGCGTATAACGGCGTCGCTCTGAAACAAATAACTGAATAACTGCCTTTGTCCCATTTCTGGGCTCTTTATATACTGGACGCCCGCATATGTGGTGATTCCTGATTGGCTACTGTAATCACGCCACTTTATGGCGCCAGGTTGTTTTCGTCTGGCCTTTGTCGTCTGGTCTACCTCCTTCTTTGTTTTATTTGTCACTTCCATTGTTCGATACATATTTTTATATATAGATATGGGGTTATATAATTAATATCAGAAGTAGGTTGTGGACTATCTAACTCAAAATATACTACAGAATGTGTCCCCGGTGATGAAGGTTTGGTTGGGGGAATGACATGTAATGAATGATGACCTAAAAAACCTATTATAAAAAAAAATAAAAGAAATAATTTGTATACAAATTAGTTAAAATTATTATTAAGCTACAAGTTAAAAAGAGAAAGATGTTGTAATGGTGGTGTATCAATGAGAAAAAAAAATCAAGGTTATAAAAATAAAAACGCACAAAATGAATGATAAAAGATTAAGAGAAAGTATATAATACAAAATGGTAAATATGGTAAAATGAATCGTACAAGGAAAATAATATCTTATTGCATAAAAGATAAGCGGCAAAAAAAGTTAATTTATTGATTGAACGTATAATGTGACGCTAAGGTTGAAAAGGGGAAAGGGAGTATCTGAGCATGTTTCTGCAAAGTAGTATCCCAAGCATTCTGCAATGCAATGCGAACTTGTTTAAGTGAGGCATTGTTTTCATTAACAGAAGGCCCAAGATATTCCGTCTGCATCATTAGCTCAGACAGTGAAAAGAGGTGGGAAGATTGGTGGAGGTAAAAGGGAGAGGTAGAGATAAGAGGGATCCCTGTTGTCCATAATGATTGTGCCCGTTTGAATTATGAAAAAAAAAGAGTGAAAAGTTGAAAAAATGGTGAATTGATATGATGAGTCGGGCGATGAGAAAAAGAAAATAAAAATATCGCGCTGGATATCCTGAACTCATTATTGGGAATGGGTATAACGAGGAAGGATTGTTCCAGTCGGATTAATCAATGAAAAAAAAAACAAAAATGTTCGGCGAACTGGAATCCCTTGGAAGGTAGTTGGAGGTTTGAAGGATGCGGAAAAGGAGAGGTGGGTGTAAGAGATTTATTGCTGTCAATTTTGATTGTGTTCGACTTGTGTGGTGAAAAGAAAAAGTTGAAAAAATGAAAAAATGATGAGCCGGACGATGAGAGAGAAAAAAAAAACTAACTGGGTCTCCTGAGCTCACTGTTGGGAAATGTACAGCGAGGAAGGGTCTTCTAGTTAGTTTAATCAAATATAAAAAAAAAAAAATGGCTGACGAACAATAATCTCTTGATGGATGTAAAAAGTTGGGAGGAAAGGTTCATGGGATAGAGTTAGAGGTTGTAAGGGAAGCGTCAAAAATAACATTTTTAAAATCTATTAAGAAAAATAAATTGATAAATGTTTTATCTGTTTAAGAAATATTATAAATATTGTTAGGTGTAGGATTTTAAAATGGTGCCTAAAATAGTTGAAGTTGTAAAATGCTAAGTCTAAACATGATGAGAAAAAAAATTAAAATAAAATAAAAATATTAAAGGTAATAATATATAAAGGGTTGATTGGTAGTTGAAGGCATTAATAAACAAAATGATATTATCGATTAATAGTGAAATGTTTTATCTACATCTGTAAGTTAAAAAACAAAGTCCAACACCACAAAACTAGTAAAACTGTAAGTCTATTTACAAATTAATGAGAGAAAAGCTAGTAAACCTATTAAATGGGAAATAATTTGGGGTACAAATTAGTTACTAGAATAAAAATAAAGATAATGGGGAAGTGGTTACACACTGATATAATATTATAAAACTATAAAAAATATATAAGAGGAGTACATATGAAGGATAAATTTAAAGTAAACACACACAATAGCGAAAGTAAATATTTGGGAAAGTTGGTATACTAGTTACCGTTTTTTGTTACTTAAGGTGCCTTGAATATTTACAACATAGTTTCAGGGATGTAATACAGGAAGGAGGAGAAGTAGAGGTAATAAAAGTGAAATTAAAATATAAAAGAAAATTGACTTAAGCAAAAGGTTTGCGATAGGTAGTGACGCAGTGAGGAATAAAGAAAGAAGGTCTGAATTGGTTTCTGCAAAGGACATCTCAGGAGTCCTGCCCTGCAATACGAGCTTAGAAGCGAAGTATTGTTTTCAGGGTTCAGCAATCTCAAGATGCTCTGTAAGTAGCATTAGATCAGATGAGCAAAAGGCGTGAAGATCGAAGGAGAGGTAGTTAATGGGAGAATATGGGAAAGATTTTTTTTTCTGAGAGAGGTTAAAAAGAGATGGGGCTCAAGAGCTGCGCTGCTGTCGGTCATTGAGCTCGACCAGATGAAAAATAAAATTAAACGAAAAATGAGTGGGCGCATCGTGCTGATGGTGGCCTGAGTCGAGCGTTAGAGAAAAAAAAATATCGCTGGTTACCCAAGCTCTCCGTGTGGAGTTAACATGGGGAGGAAGAGTGTACCAGGTCGATGAATCATTAAAAATAAAAATTAAAAAATGTTGGCGAGCAGGAGTCTCAGGAACCGTTGAAGAGGTTAGAGGATGGAAGGTAGATTGTGAAAACAGGGCTCGACTGTTGCCATTGATTGATTGAACCCGAGTTTGAGGAAAAAAGAATGAAATAAAGAATGCTGGGACGGCGACCTGGGTGTAAATAAAAAAAGTCGGCAAACAGGAACTTTGCGATGGACATGGGGAGGTTAGAATGAAGGCATAGAAGGCCAATGGAAAATGATCAAGAGACGAGAGAAGTATGGAAGGCAGAGTTGGAAGGATCAAGATATAAGAAGGGACAGTTGGTATAAGGCGTCACTGTTAAAACAAATTTTTTAAGTTAAAATTAGCTTAGACGTAGTCCATGGAAAATTAAAACAAATGATGCCAAAGAATATAAGGTTTCAGGTGATGTTTATATAGGTTGGCTAATGGTTTTAACCCCTTAGGGATGGAAGGAGAAGAAATATCTTAATGTAAAAGAAATATCCTAAAATATATGGATAGATTCTAAAATATAAAATGGCACACATCAAGGATCGTAAAGATATAAGTGAATACGATTTTAAAATATAGTAAGTATTTAGGTTAGTGTGTTCCCCACGTGATGCAATACTTATAAACGCAAATTAGACGATGTTTGGAATAGTGTAGTGGCGATGGACGCCATTTTGGGGATTTAATTGTCCTTTCAGGAGGCCAAGATGGCGTCTCAAATGGTGTCATGTACAGGATCGATTTTAGAGATGGTGGGAACCTAATTTTTAAACAGGTTGACAAAACAATAAACTATTCTATAACATTATAAAAATAAGATTTGCCATAAAAGGGATTTTATATAATTTTCCTATCCGTTTTAATCTGGCATATTATTTGGTGGACACGAAAGTCTAGTATTCCGGTGTGCCAATATCACGTGTTTCAAGTACAGGTGAACTGAAACTGGAGTCAATATGGCCGCCATTGTGGGGGCTATGGATGACGTACCGCGCGCCGGCAATAAAAACAAACAGGAGATGTCACCGCTGTGGCGGGCGTTATGTTTTGTTAGGACGGTAATATCATAGCTATTTATGTAACATGGATTGTTTGCCAGTCTTTCAGGGCCTAGATTCCACTAATTCTATGAGAATAGATGGAAAAACAAGTGATTAAAAGGTTCGGAAAATCGATGAGCTATACAAGTTGGGACCTAAATGTCGGAAAGGATCTATTATTCTATTTATTTTTAGGGGTTCTATATATATATATATATATATATAATTTGGGTGGTGAAATATAGAGGACACCTTAATTATAATATTGTAATTTATTTACATGCACAGTATCGCTATCATTACCTGTAATCCTATTGGGTCTATTTATACGCACGACATTATCAGAAATTATTTCAGTAATTTTATATGGACCTGTAAAGTAGGGTACTAACTTACCGCTATTTGGATGATGATACGCCTTTACTAATACTAAATCCCCTGTATCAAAGTGTGGATTCTTATGTTTGTTGTCATATTTAATTTTCTCTTTGTCGTGTCTGTCATTTGTACGTTGTATTGCTAGTTTTCTACTTTCTATTATATTGGGATAGGGGTTTATGTGATTATTTAAGTCTGAGGGGATTATATTATACATTAAAAAGATAGGGATGTTATAGTATGGGGCGTGTCCTTATATTTATTAGTAACTATCTTAATTAACTTCGTCCACGAGGTTCTCGGATTCTCTAGGTGAAATAACCTTAGTTTCCCAGTAAGTTTTGCGTTAAGATTATCAGACAAATCGTTAGATTGGAGGGTTATTAGCGGTGATTAGGTTTAGAAAAATTATAGAATAATGAATTTACGAAATTTTCGATTACGATATTAGTTTTCGCATACTACATTTATAGTTGTATTTATAATTGTGGGAAAAATGGGAGGCACATTTTGAGATGAGATAATTTAAAATTGATATTTATAAAAATACAAATCTAGGACTAATTTTTAAAACTTTTAAGTATTGAGAAAATATCAATTGAAATAGTAATAGGTCAAGTAAAATAAAGAGCGCAATAAATTTAATTATTAATACTATGGCCATAAATAAGGCATTAAAAAAACACACAAATAACTCTAGAAAATATGATTCGAGTAATTAAAATATAATATGATTTTTTTAATGTAAAATTGAAAGTTTCATATTTGGATAATGCCATTTTAGGTGACTTTAAGAAAGGGATGTAAGATTAGTAAATTGGCAAAAATGCGTGATTGAATATTTTTAATAATAAAATTGAAAATGAATTAATATTTATAATTTGATTAAAATAAAGTAAAAATGATAAATGAGAGTGTGAAAGTTTTAAAAATTGAATAAAAATGCTATAAAAAGGTTATAATTGATTTTAAAATGCTTAAAGTGAAAATATAAGTATAAAATTTATGGGGAAAATGGCAGAAACAAAGTATAAAGTACCTTGAAATGGCTGATGCTGGCTGGAGTTGATCTCTGGAGATGGCTGTATGGAAGAAGGCTGCTTGTTGCGTGGGATCCATCAAAAAAGGAGATGAGGGCTTCCTCCGCACGAGGTACGGCTAGTCCCCGAATGGCGTCTGTTAGGCGGCTTACTAGTTCGTCGCAGTGGGGTTGCATGTTGGTGAGGGCATCCGCGAAGTACTCGACTCCGGCCTCCGTCATCCTCTGCATGCTGCTGTCCTCAGTTATCCTGTCGACTTTAACGGGTTCTGTAGTAAACCCGATGTGGAATGTGCTGGGCAGTCGTGGTAGTGGTTGCGTGATGGGATTCCCGCACTGGGACAGCAAGAGACAGAGGCAGGTCTAGATGGTAACTCCATGAGGAAGAGGTAGACCACGGACGAAGGTAGTCGAACCACGGGTGTCGCGGATGCCCTAGCCGAGCGTATAACGGCGTCGCTCTGAAACAACTAACTGAATAACTGCCTTTGTCCCATTTCTGGGCTCTTTATATACTGGACGCCCGCATATGTGGTGATTCCTGATTGGCTACTGTAATCACGCCACTTTATGGCGCCAGGTTGTTTTCGTCTGGCCTTTGTCGTCTGGTCTACCTCCTTCTTTGTTTTATTTGTCACTTCCATTATTCGATACATATTTTTATATATAGATATGGGGTTATATAATTAATATCAGAGTTAGATAGTTCACAACCTTCTTCTGATATTAATTATATAACCCCATATCTATATATAAAAATATGTATCGAACAATGGAAGTGACAAATAAAACAAAGAAGGAGGTAGACCAGACGACAAAGGCCAGACGAAAACAACCTGGCGCCATAAAGTGGCGTGATTACAGTAGCCAATCAGGAATCACCACATATACGGGCGTCCAGTATATAAAGAGCCCAGAAATGGGACAAAGGCAGTTGTTCAGGTAGTTGTTTTCAGAGCGACGCCGTTATACGGTCGGATCTTTCACTCGCCCCTATCCGCGATGTAGGCATCCGTGGCGCCCGTGGTCTACCTCTACCTTCTCGGAGTTACCATCTAGACCTGCCTCTGTCTCTTGCTGTCCCAGTGCGAGAATCCCATCACGCACCCACTACCACGACTGCCCAGCACATTCCACAACGGGTTTACTACATATATATATATATGTCATAATATATACTCTTCCAGGAATAATAAAACAAACCTAGAGCCATCCCAGAGAGAGATGGGATGTAAAGTCCGGTCAATTGAGAAAGCAGCAACATTCTAAACGGGCGGCAAATGTGGCCCGCCCGTCAACACCTGTGGACTATTTTTGGGGTAGTCGGGGGGTGGTGACCACACAAGCAGTCGTTCAGCGGACAGCGCTCTCGCTCCCTCTCTCTCTCGGATGGCTTCCAGATTCCTCTTCCAACTCGTCGTGTGATTATTTCTCTCCTCACCACATTATTACCTCTATATTGTCATATATATATATACCAAAAGATTTTTTGGTCCCAATGGCTTCCCGAGAAATCAAGAAATGGGTATGTAAGGCCAAATTTGGTCGCAGTGGTTACAGTCTACTCCACGCTGACGAGCGCCAACAGCGCGAAACGCTTTCGAGGATGACTTTTCTTGATTTATCAAGAAATTGGGTTGGCCAAATATCACGGAGCAAGCTAAATAAACGTTTAGTTTATTCTTGCTCCACTAGATGGCGCTCTGCCATCTAAAAAGCACATGTATTCGTGGTCAGGAGATGCCTTCTTTATTTTTAATATATATATATATATATATATATATTTATGTATATATTTATCATCTATTTTATCTATTTATATCTATTTATTCATATATCTATTATTATTAATCTTATTTAGTCATTTTATGTATTTAACCTTATATAATATAATATGGACATTGTAATAAAACAGTTTCAATCTCAAACTCTTCTCTCTCTCTCTTCCATCCCGAGGCAATAAATATCACATGGGTGGCGAATGCTACCATCTACAAGTACCATCTTGGTCTTGAGGGGAGTAACACCAATCATTACCTCGACCTGTCCACTCTGTGGGAGAGAACTCTCGCAGTCCATCGGTGGCGGAGTCTTTCCCGCGGTGGGCGCCTCCAATGAAGACCTTGTATATATTTTATATATAAGTATATTTATCATTTATTTTTATCTATTTACATCTATTTATTCATATATTTATCATTATATAATAATATTTATTCATATTAACGTTATATAATCCTATATGGACATTGTAATAAATCAGTTTCAATCTCAATCTCTCTAATAGAAAATCTAATATAAACCTAATACCCCTCTACCCTAGGGATGACCAAATGTGCCAAAGACATCACGAAATGCGTATAAAAAATCTGAAAAAAAAATTCTATTAATATTTATCTACTTTAAATACAGTTCAGAATATATTAATTATTCTCTCTATACAGCCTACTCCACGCTGACGGGCACCAAAAGCGCGAAACGCGTTCGTGGATTGCTTTTCTTAATTTATCAAGAAATTGGGTTGGCCATATATCAGGTAACAGGTTAAATCAATGTTTAGTTGATTTCTGTTCCACCAGATGGCGCTCTGTCTTCTGTAAAGCACATGTGCTCCTGATCAGGATATGCCATTTTTAATATTTATTTCAACACCTGATCTTTTTATCTTTTATTTTTCTTTCGATTTTTCGTGTGCTAAGCGTATTTACGCAAGTTTGGCCTCAAATACCCATTTCTTGGTTTTTCAAGAAGCCACTGGGACCAAAAAATATGTTTTGGTCGCAGTGGTTCAGCCTACACCACGCTGACGAGCGATAAAAGCACGAAACGCGTTCGTCGTGGATTGCTTTTCTTGATTTATCAAGAAATTGGGTTGGCCAAATATCAGGGAACAGGTTAAATCAATGATTAGTTGATTTCTGTTCCACCAGATGGCGCTCTGTCTTCTGTAAAGCACATGTGCTCATGTTCTCTATTGCTATTTATTCTGTATATTTTTAACCTTATATTATATAAAATAAAAATAATCTTCCCTGTTTTAACACACCTATTTCTTCAATATGAAATCAAGTATTTTGTTTCTTATTTCTTTTATTTCTTAAGATTTCTTCCTGGCCAACATGCCCTTCAAAACGGAAATCTCGAAGTACAACCTCACACCGAATTAACACTGCTAGCCATCCAAAGTGCAACACTAAGAAAGACAAGAGATATCACAAAAATATTATTTTGTAGATAACATTATATCATTTTAATTGCCTGTTCAAATTGGCTATTTTACAAGCGTTTTATATTTCTGCTTTATTGAACAATAAAATTGTGTAAAGCATTGTTATTATAACTTAAAATGGGTGTAGATAGAGGATTTAAAAAAATATATAAGAATATAATCTATAAATATTTTATATATATATTTATAAATATTCAATAAATTTTACATATGAAATATTTTGTTGTATTAAAAGTCCTTCTTTGTTCATCCTTTCGATTTATATAGTTTTTTTCCAGGTAACGGACTCTTTGAACAGAATCAAGAAATCTTTCGCCAATAATTTACCAAAACATTCTTGGCTAACATCTAGAACCATCGATTTAATTGAAAAAAAGGTAAGAAAATATATATGTAGTAATCCCGAGTAAGCCGACGTGGAATGTACTGGGCAGTCGTGGTCGTGGGTGCGTGATGGGATTCACGCACGGGGACAGCAAGAGACAGAGGCAGGTCTAGATGGTAGCTCCAAGAGGTAGAGGTAGACCACGGACGAAGGCAGTCGAACCACGGGCGGCGCGGATGCCCTAAACCTACTTGCGGATGGAAGGGGCGGTGAGAGATCCGACCGACCGTATAACGGCGTCAATCTGAAAACAACTACTTTTGTCTCTTTTCTCGGCCTTTTTATATTGGACTCTCGCATATATTGGATCAAAATATCATTTATTTTACCAATATTTCAGTTGGCTGAACGCCAACCTTTATCAAGGTATCAAGGTTTATCAACAACAATATGTGGCGCTGAGTTTTTTGTTGACACACATTAATATGTTATAATACCTTGATAAAGGTTGGCGTTCAGCCAACTGAAATATTGGTAAAATGAATGATATTTTGATCCAATAAATGTATTTATAATTTAAAATATATATATATATATATATATATATATATATATATGTGTGGTGATGTAGTTTATCATGTCGGATGACTTTATTGTGGTAATGATTGGTTGTCTCGTGTTTATCGTGGTAGGCAGGTTGATCAGATGCAGTCGTCATGATGGCCACAATAGTCAGAGTGGTTTCAGGCGTCAAAGGGATAGCACAAAAGGATGAGGCATGTTGGATGACACCTCAGAGAGCGAGAGAGCGGGTTGATTTCCGGCGGAAGGTCTGATCTATTCTAGAGCCAGAGGGGAACTGTCTGTAATCCGACTATGTTTCTCGGACTGAATGTGAATCAGAGACCTTTCTCCTGTCTGGGTGCCGGCTGTCTCTCAAAATTTATTATTCTGTTCTGTATTATATGATGTCCAAACTGGCGATTTGGATTGTGTCTACAATTATGGCTGTTACACTATAACGATTTTGCATATGGATATCAAGTTAATATTGGAATATAAAAATAAATAAAAGTAAATAAAATAAGAAACTTAACCAATATTGAAATTTCTCAAAAGCTTATTTATTAACAAATATAAAATTTAGTATACAAATAGTTTAAACTATGGAGAATTTGACTACCTATATGAAAATTTAAAAAATATATTTGAAATTATGAAATATGTGCAAATTATTACCAACATACCCAAAGCTAAGGTTCCAGATCTTAAAGAAATAATATATCAATAGGGAGTATGATCACCTCTAACAGCTATCAAGGTCTCACAGCGAGCCCTCATACTGTTTACCAGGCTTTGAATGAGGTCCAGGGGTAGTAAACCCCACTCCTCCAATAGAGCATTTCATAGCTCAACGAGGTTTCTGGGAGAGGGGTGACGATCTCCAATACGCCTCCCTAGAGCATCCCACACATGCTCTATTGGATTCAGGTCCGGAGATCTGGCTGGCCTATCCATCCTTCGAATATTCTCACTCTGGAGATATTCATTGACTAGCCTAGCCCTATGCGGACGAGCATTATCGTCCATAAAAATTAAATTGTGACCAAATTTGATCTCTATAAGGTCTTAGATAGGGCTCAAGGATCTCGTCCCTGTACCTTTGGGCAGTTAAAGTGCCCCCAGAAAAAATGTGGAGAGGTGTGCGTCTGCTAAAACTGATGCCAGCCCAGACTAAGAGACTGCCCCCTCTAAAACTGTCTATTTCCCTGATGTTACTGGGATTATAGCGGGTTCCAGGCTCCCTCCAGATGAAAAATCGTCGATAATCTGTGTTCAAACTAAATCTTGACTCGTCACTGAAGAGAACATTGGCCCACCGATCATGAGTTCAGGCGTGATGTTCCAAGCACCAATTCAAGCGGGCTCTCCTGCGAGCAGAGGTTAAAGGGATACAGACCATTGGTCGTCTTGCATAAAGAGCACCTTTGTGAAGCCTTCGGTAAACAGTTTGTCTTGAAATTCTCGTTCCAGTAGCACTTGAGAGTTCATTAGAATGTTGAATAGCTGTCATCTCCCTATGGCGCTTGGCAGTTACGACCAGATAACGGTCTTCAGAGGTACCTGTTTTTCTTTTTCTACCAGAACCTTCTTTTCTTTTGATGGTTCCTGTCTCAATGAACTGTTTCCATATTTTGCTGACCACAGATTTATTCACATTTAGCCATTTTGCTACTTCAACTTGTGATTGCCCTGCCTCCATTCTTCCAACAGCTTTCCATTTTAAATCATCTGCTAAAATATTTCGTAAACTTATAATTAACTAAGGATTAAATAAAATTATAATTGGACACTTCTTAGATGGGGTAAACGACACGCCAAATAGCACACTTATAAAGACAAGCAAAAATTTGCATATTTTAAATTTTACCGAATCGAATGGTTGCGATAAATAAATTCTACGACTTAAAATACCTAATTAAATTACTTTTTAGCTTTTAGCGTTGTATATTTTGAAACATATCATTAAAAAACAAAAGTTTTTTATTTTTTGGACACCAGTGTATTAAAACATGTACAGTTAAACCTGTCTATAGCGCTCCCTCTTGAGACTCGCCAAAATAGGGTGCTATAGAGAGGGAGGGCAATAGACAGGTCAACTTTTATGTAAATCGCATCGTACTACGTATTTAAAATCGGGCGCATTATTTAGAGGGAGCGCTATAGAAAGATTTAACTGTATACAGTTAAACCTGTCTATAGCGCCCTCATTTGGGACTCGCCAAAATAGGGTACTATAGAGAGGGGGTGCTATAGACAGGTCACTTTTAATGTAAATCTCAGCGTACTACGTATTTAAAATCGGGTGCTATTTAGAGGGGGCGCTATAGACCGATTTAACCGTATACAGTTAAACCTGTCTATAGCGCTCCCTCTTGGATATGACCAAAATAGGGTAATATGGAGAGGGGGTGATATAGACAGGTCACTTTCAATGTAAATCTCAGCGTACTACGTATTTAAAATCGGGTGCTATTTAGAGGGGGCGCTATAGACAGATTTAACCGTATACAGTTAAACCTGTCTATAGCGCTCCCTCTTGGGACTGACCAAAAATAGGGTGCTATAGACAAGTCACTTTTAATGTAAATCGCATCGTACTACATATTTAAAATCGGGCGCTATAGAGAGGGAGGCGCTATTTAGAGGGGTCTCTATAGACAGGTTTAACTGTATATATGTTATATGAAAATATTATTTTATTCAAAATTATAATTTCATATTGATACAAATACTCTGGTAAATCGACTGCCAGAGGTCACTCTTACCCTATAAAAATTCAATGTTGTTATTTACCGATGGGCGGTTCAAACCTTTTGAACATTATGTAAATAAGTTTTTCATTTCTTAGATTCTTACGCCTTAAGACAGGCAGTACTTAGAATCAAATTATGTTTTTTATATATTCCTTTAGTTCAATAAAAGCAATATCTGATCAAAACTATTTTATTATTCCCACGACTGTAAAACAATATCATAATGGATACTCATGAATCCAAAAAATAATTTGAAAATAATATTCCAAAATCAACAGATATCTCATTTCTTTTTTTATAACATATATATGTTATATAAAAAATATTATTTTATTTTAAATTATAATTTCATAGATTCAAATACTCTGCTAAATCGACCGCCAGAGGTCACTCTTCCCCTATAAAAACTCGTTGTTGTTTTATCCCAATGGCAGGCTCAAAACTTTGTACATTATGTAAGTAATCTTTTGTTTTCCTTGTTTACTCGCCTTAAGCCAGGCAGCACTTTTATCAAACCATGTTTCTTATTTATTTCATAAGCTTAATTAAAGTAACCTCTGATCAAAACCATCTTTATTATTATTCTTTCAATATTTATGCCACGACTGTTCAACAAATATCTCTATTCTCAAAATAATCAGCATCAAGTATTAATTCTATATAGCTCTAATAATCAAAATACAACAGAAATCTAATTATTTATATAATATATATATTCTAATTTTCAATAAATATTTCAATTGAAATTGTTTCTAATTATTGATCATTCTTTCTAGTGATGCCTCATGTTATTGATTTAGTGCTTGTGCCTTTAATAAATTGCTTCGTCAGCCTAAAGTTTGTCTTTCCTAATTTTCTACCTTGCAATATTAAAATATTACCAAACACAGAATAAAATTAATACTTTCTATTTTATGGATATTAATTTATTTTATAACAAATATTTGTGGTGCCTAGCTGGAAAACATCACTGCTGTGATCGCCTATCCTCCTTCTTTAATGAACATCGAAAAATTAGACAAAAAATTTGAAGAGGTAAGTTTGTGTTTTCATCTTATTTCTGTAAATATATTCCATTGTAATATATTAATAGATTCTTATTTTTAATGTTTTTGTATATGAAATTTCATATTTATAAAAAGGAGTTGGTAGAAGGATTGCCTAAACCGTTGGTTTTCGACCGCTACGACCCGGGTTCGATTCCCGCATTGGGCACTTTTTTCTGATTAAAAAAATGCTTCAATGGCCCCTGATTCTTGAAAAGGTTCAAACTCAGCGAGTGTAAGTAACTGAACGGGGATCTGGCATATTTGTAAGTGCAAAGTCGAAATGCTTTTTACATGTGTAGATATGTGGTGCACTTAGAGTAAAAGCAGTCGCCTACTTCTACCTACCATGATTATAATGGCCTGTATTACGTGTACTTGGAATAAACAAAAAAAATGTAAAGGTCAACGTATGAATATATGGTTGTTTAAATGTCATTGTTGTGTCCATTTATTGGGATATGGATGCCGTTTCCAGATTAGTCACCTTTGACTAGAATTTGGTCGAATTACCAATGGTCCAGTCGATCCACAGGAAAGTGTGGGACAAAATACAGGAATATTTTTAAGTTTATAATACCTAAAAGGGTACCTAAAATAAAATATTTTACAGTAACTCTCGTTATTAAATATGCACACTCAATCTATATAAAAAGAAAAAAGTTCAAATAACTTATTCGGCTAAGCTTCCACTACCTAAACAGTGGTAAATTATTTTGAAGGAACAGAACTGTTTTCTGAGGGTTGGAGTCTTCCCAGACTTGCAACTTTGAATATGTCTTCAAGCGGAAGCTCTGCCTTCTGGGAAACTCCAATAAATAGGTACCTTGTAGCGATATATATTGAGTTAAGAAAGATAATAATATAATCAAAAAGGATAGGAGGAAATATCTGCAGGAAATTTCAAACAAATCGCATTGAATTTGAACCTGAAGTGGTTAAGAAGAAAGTTCTTCTCTATTTTCAGAAAAGTGACGCTTGTCATTGGGTATTTAGTGACTTACAACATCGGAGAGCAATGATGTCTAATCTCCATGCTTTAATTTCTATTGAATGCTAATTTATTAACTATTAGTCAAATAATAATTTAAGATTTTGGTATGAGAATGCGAAACTATTATAGACCTTTATATAAAAGGGCGTACCTGGATATGTAAAGAAAAAAAAAAACAATTTTTTCTCTAAATATTTCGAGAAAAAAAATGTTTATTTTTCTTTACAGATCCAGGTACGCCCTTTTATACACTGCGTGACATTGAAAATGGAACACCAAGAAATAGTGGCCAGAAAGTGATGAAACTCGGCAGACAGAGAGAGACAGGGACGAACAATAAGTGATCTTTATTTCAAAATGATAGTCATAATACAGAGCGAGAACGGCGTCGGCTTAGTAGCAAGTAGGACCACCGCGGACGGCGATGCACGCAGCAACACGTCTAGGTAGAGAGTCAATCAGAGTACGGATGGCGTCCTGAGGGATGGCTCTCCATTCCCTCTCAAACATTTGCCACAGTTCGTCTTCTGAACGCGGCTGTGGCAAGGCATGCAAACGGCGTCCAATGATGTCCCAGACGTGCTCGATTGGTGAGAGATCAGGAGAGTACGGTGGCCAGGGAAGCATATGTACATCTTGCAGAGCTTGTTGGCTAATGCGAGCAGTGTGCGGTCGGGCGTTATCCTGCTGATAAAGGGCATTGGGTACCCCCTGAAGGTAGGGGAGTGTCACCGGTCGCAGCACCTCATCAACGTATCGTTGGGCCGTCATAGTGCCCTGAATACGAAGTAAAGGTGACCTGGAATCATACGCGATTGCGCCCCAAACCATGATTCCACGTTGTCGCACGGTGGGGCGTTCCACAATTGCTGCCGGATTGGACCTTTCTCCACGTCGACGCCACACGCGTACACGGCGACTATCACTGGACAAGCAGAAACGCGACTCATCTGAGAACACGACCCTGTGCCATTCCGTCATCCACGTCGATCTAGCCCGGCACCATTCCAAACGTTGGCGCCTATTCGGTGGGGTCAATGGCAGTCTTCTTAGTGGACGGCATGAGTGCAAGCCATTAGCAACCAATCGACGGGAAATGGTTCTGGTCGAGATGGAATGATCTAGGGTGTCTTGCACATGTTGCAGGATGGCGGTACAAGTGGCTTGTGGGGCCGCCACTGCTTGTCGAAGGAGACGCCGATCCACACGTGCTGACGTCACTCTGGTTGCACTGACATTCCTATAAATTGCCACATTCCCTTGTTCCAACCATCTTCTCCACAGTCGGTGCACCGTGGACGCACCAAGGTGTGTATCAGCTGCGATTTGACGTATGGACCAACCTGCCCTTTTCAGTCTGATCACCATGCCCCTCGTAAAAGCGTCTGTCTGCTTGAACTGCCTCCGTTTACGATGACCTGGCATTCTCTGTTATTACACGTGACTTTTGACACAAGAACAAAATTTCTACAATGATTTTCCTTGAAGAAATAACGACACGAATACTGTCCTTTCTGCAAGTTCCTTCCCTTATATATTACTCCATGTGCGCACGAGGGCTGCGCATTTTACATCATTTGCATAACTCGGTTAGGCGCGTCTATCCTGAAATTTGCATAATTTTCTGGCCACTATTTCTTGGTGTTCCATTTTCAATGTCACGCAGTGTATAATAAACGTATTTGATGGATCGTCTTTTGACTCAAACTATTATAAACGTGCATGATTCTTTTTAAAAATTAAACATTATCAATTGTTCTTACTGAAATTGAAGCCTTCTCGTATATTTTTTATTGCAGTTAGGGCGGTAGAGAAAATTGTTTAATTTTAAAAGAATCATACGCGTCTATAATAGTTTCGAATTTCATAACAGATGGCACGCTAAGGTAACATAAGATTTTGGTAAATTTTCAAAATATCGGGAAGTGATTATGTAACAGCAAATTGTTCATTGAGAAAAATGAAAGATACAAAAAAATGATTAAATTCAACAGCAAACAAAGGCCAAGCTGACCGGCGATTTGATTAAACTTAATGTAGATCCCCCTGGTGGTGGCGTCTGGAACTAGTAGGCGACTGCCGCGCCACCACACCACCAGTCCACCGCTTTCACTTTTAGCAACAATATATATCCACGCACGACAAAATAAAAATGTAAAGATGATAAAATTTACAAACAAAAATAAATTTGCGATTGTTTCTAACCAAATATGCAAAAAGGATGTCAAACAGATTACTTTTACTGAGAGGTAATAATCAAATACAGGATATTTTATACACTTCCCCGAGAGGGACGGGGCTGAAACTCTTTCTTTCCAGAATTTAACAGCCAATATGTAGAAAGTAACACAACGTGGAAGACTGTACTTAATCTTACTAACTTACTCTTTCTCTCTTTGTATATTATGTATATTTTTAAGAAATAATTTTGAAGAGAAAACTTTTAATATAGTTCTTTTTATTATTACATATATTAATCTTTTTGAAAATAGAGCAATCCATATTTAATTCATTAGATAATAAAAAGGCATATATTGGATTTAATAAAATATTTATTTTGCCAATATTTCGGCTGGCTGAACGCCAACCTTTATCGAGGCATTACATTTTTTTTTTTTTTTTTTTTTTTTTTTTTTTTTGTGTATACAAAAAAATGTAATGCCTCGATAAAGGTTGGCGTTCAGCCAGCCGAAATATTGGCAAAATAAATATTTTATTAAATCCAATATATGCCTTTTTATTATCTAATATATTAATCTCATAAATAATATGAAATATTTTAAGGGGAAATGATGCATTTCTAACAGAATAAAATATATTTATTATGACGAATGAAGACATTAAGACGCGAATGTTTCTTTTTACAAATACACCTATCCCCCGATTTACACGATAGATACGTTCCTAAGAAAAACGTGTAAATCGAAAATATATTTTTTTTTAATTAGAAATACAGACACAGTGTGCGTGTGCAGCAAGTCAGCACATAAGCTCGTGATTCCTCGTGAGATGTGTACACAGCGCATGTGTTCAATCACAGTAACATTTAGTATAGTGCGATAAAAACAAAAAAAAACTTATTTAGAAAACCGTGTAAAAGCGAAAACGTGTAAAACAAGTACCGTGTAAATCGGGGGATAGGTGTATATCAAACTTCTACTCTACTTACTGCGATGAAAAAAGATTCCACCCTTCAATGCAGCATATATTAATAAAATCAGAATGATCCAATACAGTATTAGATCTCTAAGAAAGCGGTCTGGTAGATAAAAAATTAGCGAAACCGCTGGGAGGGTTCACCATTGATGACCCAAGTCCTCCCAATATTTTTTTCATCGCAGTAAGGACAGTAGAAGTTTGATTTATTTGTAAAAAGAAACATTCGTGTCTTAAATGTCTTCATTCGTTATATATAGATGGCGCTCTTTTGCTTTGTATAAATGTATTATTTCAAACAAGCACATTATGCAAGGTTTGACCTATATATATATATTATATAAAGGTATTATTTAAAATGTTATTTTATTTTAAATATATTTCATAGATTCAAATACTCTGCTAAATCGAACGCCAGAGGTCACGCTTCCCATATAAAACTCAGTGTTGTTTTTTCCCGATGGCCGGGTCAAATCTTTTGTATATTATGTAAATATGTTTTTCATTTTTTTATTCTTACGACTTAAGCCAGGCAGTATATTAATCAAATTATGTTTTATATATATATTCAATAAGCTCAATCAAAGCTATTTTTGATACCTATTTTATTTTATTATTCCCACGACTACAAAACAATATTGTAACATACTCTTGTATACAAAAATCAAGCAACAAATAATAATAATTCAATATATCAATCTAATTCCAAAATAAAACAGAAATCTCATATTTTTATTTATAATATACTAGGCGAATGACCCGGCTACGCCCGAGAAATCCCTTGGGTGCAATTTCCTTCATACTAAAAGTATATCAATAATAAATATTAGAAGTGCCATAGAATAGCAATACAGAAGTAACACATAATCTACAGGAAAAAAGTGTGTGTGATGGGAAAAATTGTATTATATTAGTGTTTAGGTATTTGATTTAATTAATATAGTTGATATAATAATATATATTTATATTATATATAATATATAATAAATAATATATATAATAATAATATAATATATAATATAATATAAATGAATTTCCTGGGAATCCGTTTCTTTTAAATATCATCAAATATTATCTCTACAGACCTTACTGCAATGATATGAGTTATTGAATGAGAGGGCTTGGCTCATCAGTAGTGAACCCTCTCAGCGGTTTCGCCAAATTAATCTCTAGACCGCTCTACTATTGTATTGGACTGGTTTTGTTATATACCCTGCATTTTCTATGGAAGGCAGCTTAGGGGTGTTTAGTGAACTATGGACATAAGCTTATAGGTCTGTAGAGGTGCTTACATATAATTTCAAGGTATTGCATCGAGCAAAGTTCTTCCGCAAAATATGTTTTCATAACCAATATATATTAATAAATTAAATTTTATTGCCATCTATCGTTAAAATTTTACACAAATAAATTTACTGGCAATGCGTTTCTTTTAAATATCATCAAATATTATCTCTACAGACCTTACTGCAATGATATGAGTTATTGAATGAGAGGGCTTGGCTCATCAGTAGTGAACCCTCTCAGCGGTTTCGCCAAATTAATCTCTAGACCGCTCTACTATTGTATTGGACTGGTTTTGTTATATACCCTGCATTTTCTATGGAAGGCAGCTTAGGGGTGTTTAGTGAACTATGGACATAAGCTTATAGGTCTGTAGAGGTGCTTACATATAATTTCAAGGTATTGCATCGAGCAAAGTTCTTCCGCAAAATATGTTTTCATAACCAATATATATTAATAAATTAAATTTTATTGCCATCTATCGTTAAAATTTTACACAAATAAATTTACTGGCAATGCGTTTCTTTTAAATATCATCAAATATTATCTCTACAAACCTTACTGCAATGATATGAGTTATTGAATGAGAGGGCTTGGCTCATCAGTAGTGAACCCTCTCAGCGGTTTCGCCAAATTAATCTCTAGAACGCTCTACTATTGTATTGGACTGGACTGGACGATAGATGGCAATAAAATTTAATTTAATAATATAAATGAGTTTTAAAAATTGTAAAAAAAAAAATGCATCGGCCGGGAATCGAACCCGGGCCGCCCGCGTGGCAGGCGAGCATTCTACCACTGAACCACCGATGCTTATAAAAAATGGCCATATTTGGGTATTCATTCCATTCCGGATTACTCCGCGTAAAAAAAAAGGTTCTTCAAAAGAAAAAAAGAAAAAGCCAAAAATACTAATCAAAATGTAGCCGAAATTTTTCCTCAGGTTTATAAAAAGCGACATGCAAAATTTGGTACCAATTGGTTCAGTAGTTTTTGAGTTTATCGCGAAACAGACAGACAGAAATTGACTTTTATAGAGATAATAGAGATAGAGATATATATATATATATATACAGGGTGTACCAGGTAAATTGGGACTAACTTTGACAGTCCATAAAACAAAAACTACTTGAGATTAAAAACTTTTTTTTCATTACGTAGCCATATTCATGTAAAATGCAACAGTACATGTGTGCGCAGTGTAGTGATGAAGAGTAACCGAGAATTTGAAAATCGAGCTGCCATCATCGTTGCTCTGCGCGCCGGAAGGAGCCCCAAAGAGATAGTGGATTTTCTTAAGCTGCCCAAAACCACTATTTATCGTGTCAAGAAGCAGTTTGATGAGGCCGACAGTAACAAAGAGGGGATAGCTACAAGGAAAAAGCACTCGCGTCGATCGGACAGGGTAAGAGGCGAAGAATTTGTCAAAAATATCAAGGAGAAGATTGATGGAAACCCTGGGAAGAGCATGAGGGCCATAGCCAAGGAAATGGACGTTGGCTCTATGACAATTGTCAGAACTATCCATGAGGACCTTGGTCTCAAGTCTTATGCCCTTCGGAAAGGTCAGTTGCTGACTGAGAATATGAAGAATAACAGAAAAGGAAAGGCTGCTGCCCTCCTCAACAACCTGAAACACGACTCTTTTGGCATGCTAAGGTTCTTCTCTGACGAAAAGAACTTTGACGTGGACCAAAAGGTAAATCCCAGGAATGATCGCTGGATCTGTAAAGACCCCTCAGAGATACCTGTCGTGATGCACACGAAATTTCCTGCCTCCGTAATGGTCCATGGCGTTATCAGCAGTGAAGGTGATGTCATGCCTCCCCATTTCTTTGAGAAGGGCCTTAGGATGAACGCTGACACCTACATCAATGTTCTGGAGACCGTTGTGAAGCCTTGGATGGACATGGTGGCCGCAGGAAGGAAGTATGTCTTCCAACAGGACTCAGCTCCAGCCCATAAGGCAAAAAAGACACAATAGTGGCTGACACTTAACGTCCCTAGTCACTAGGGTCCTGATATTTGGCCCCCTAATTCTCCAGATTGCAATCCCCTCGACTACTATGTATGGGGCGTTGTTGAGAGAGATGTCAACAAAGCTCCTCATACCACCATCCAGTCTGTCAAGAAAGCAGTTCACACGGTGATGACCCAAATGGACAAGGTCATCGTCGCCAAGGCCTGTGCTTCATTCCGCACTCGCCTCGAGACTGTTGTAGCTAATAATGGAAACTACATTGAATAAATAAAAGCTATATCCTTTTATCTACTACTGTGTCAAATTTCATTCGGATATTTTAATTTTTGATTATAACATGAATCATGAAAATTTCTCTTATAGAATTGTAAATAGTTATAAAACGAAGAGAAAATTATTTTTTATTTTTACTATACATGGGCTACAAGCTTTCGGGCTTCACGCCCTTCGACGGGTACAACATATTGAGAGAAAATAACGCTATATATAGTATCGATATGTGAGGAATCTGCATACATAACCATATACGAGTTAACTATATCAGATTAAGTTATGGAAATAAGGCTTTTTTATAGAAATATTTGACGAAAGTAGGATGTGATGCTAATTAAAAATTAAAATGAAAAACTAAAAATATATTGACAGATTTAACATAACTAAGACTATTGCAATTTATAGAAGAACATATGATCATCTATGGATGTCAAACAACTTAAACCAATGTGATGTTATATTAAAAAACACCAACAGCGAGGAACTATGGCATGGCCCGCCATCAGCGCGATCATCGGACAAAGGAAAAAAATTTTATATAGGGGTAGGTGTCTGGGTGGGGGGGTGGTTTGTTTGCGGCGGGATTAACAGTAAGATCAGGGAAAGAAGTGAACGGCCTAAAGGTTATTACAAATATCTAAATACTGCGATGGTATGTCGATGTGTCTGTTATTTCTGGTGTTGAGCCCGCCATCAGCTCCCTTTCCCACACAGCCCAATATGACATACGGAGTTCCATAGCCCATATCCTCCGGAAACTCACCCCTTCTCAGTCCCAATCTCTTGGTAAGTACCGCTCCCTGGCTACCATAAGGCGAAACCCTAACATTATAGTCACCAGATCGGATAAAGGTTCCCAGACCGTCGTCTTGGACACGGCTGACTATGCCTCCAAGATGACGGAGATACTCAGCGACCGCAATACATTTGTTCCCATTACACAGTCTGACGCATCTGCCTCAACTAAATCTTTCAGATTGGGGTTATTGCGTTTGAAAAAATCGGGTCACATAACACCGGATCAATATAGTACTTTCACCTCCGACCTTAATAATACCCCCTATATCTATGGTCTTCCTAAGACCCATAAGCCTGGCATCCCCCTACGCCCCATCATAGCCTACCATCTTTCACCTGCCTATAAGCTGTCCAAATATCTGACTGGCTTTCTCACACCTTGGGTGAAGGCCAGTCCACAATCCTCTGCCATTAGGGATATCCCTTCATTTGTGCAATCCGTTAACTCTCTCTGCCCTGTCCCCAACACCGTTATGGTGTCTTATGATGTAGTTGCCATGTATCTTTCCCTCCCCCACCAGCTTATCATTAGGCACTTGACTAATTTCTTACAGGATAACCAGGTAGATCACCGTACCGCAGAATCCATAGTCGCACTATCCTCACTGTGTTTGGACTTTACTACTTTTACATTTAACAACCAGTTGTTCAAACAAATCAGAGGCTCGCCCATGGGCAGCCCACTATCCTCCCCACTTGCAGAAATAGTCATGGCCAACATAGACCACTGGGTCCAACAGCAAATTGCACCGGGCATTCACATGTGGCGGAGATATATTGATGATATCTTCTGCATATGTGATACCGGACAAGAAATCAATATTTTAGATTCTCTAAACTCCTATCATCCCGAGATCTCTTTCACCCTGGAATTGGAAAACAGGTCCGTATTGCCGTATCTTGATATACTGGTCATACGTACTTCCTCTCATTACCACACCACCGTATACCACAAGGTTAACAATCCCACATTTTATACAGACTTCAAATCTTCTTGTCCCCTATCGCATAAAATAAATACTGTCCGTACTCTTACCAAGAGATTGTTCACCCACTGCTCCCTTCCACTGTTTAGAACCATTGAATTTTCCCTAATCATTAAACAGTTGGCCCGATCCCAATACCCCCCCCATTTCATACATAAGTATAAATTTGACCCTTCTTCCGTTAGACCTCCTGCAATTACCAGAAACAGTTGTTTACTTCCCTTTTCCACCCAATCAGTCGCCATCTCCCGCATCCTCAGAACGCACGGAATTAACACCCATTTTACTAATAGCAATAGTATCGGCGCCATCCTCAGACACCCTATCACCAGATTACCTAGATCTACCGTTGCTCGGTCCTCTGGTGGCTCGGTCTACTCAGTCTCTTGTAACGATTGCAGTGCATCTTACATAGGCGAGACTGGTAGGTCCGTGGCCATCAGGATGACCGAACACGGTAGATGCATTGCCAACAAAGACAACAGGTCGCTCATTTACAACCATATTAACACCACCGGCCATTCATTCAACCTTTCCTCCCCTACCACCCTGTACTCTGGTGTCAATACCAAGTACCAAAGGTTGATCATTGAAGCTATTTTATCCATCAATAACCATAGTATTAACAGACACATCGACATACCATCGCAGTATTTAGATATTTGTAATAACCTTTAGGCCGTTCACTTCTTTCCCTGATCTTACTGTTAATCCCGCCGCAAACAAACCACCTCCCCCACCCAGACACCTACCCCTATATAAAAATTTTTTCCTTTGTCCGATGATCGCGCTGATGGCGGGCCATGCCATAGTTCCTCACTGTTGGTGTTTTTTAATATAACATCACATTGGTTTAAATTGTTTGACATCCATAGATGATCATATGTTCTTCTATAAATTGCAATAGTCTTAGTTATGTTAAATCTGTCAATATATTTTTAGTTTTTCATTTTAATTTTTAATTAGCATTACATCCTACTTTCGTCAAATATTTCTATAAAAAAGCCTTATTTCCATAACTTAATCTGATATAGTTAACTCGTATATGGTTATGTATGCAGATTCCTCACATATCGATACTATATATAGCGTTATTTTCTCTCAATATGTTGTACCCGTCGAAGGGCGTGAAGCCCGAAAGCTTGTAGCCCATGTATAGTAAAAATAAAAAATAATTTTCTCTTCGTTTTATAACTATTTTAATTTTTACTTGCAAAATATTTCAGTTAAAATACCATTGTTGAAATTCCCAATTTACCTGGTACACCCTGTATATATATGATGAGGTTCTGTTGCCTCTTGTAGAATCCTGTGTTGACCGAGAGGAACAGTCAGGATGGGGAGTTTTCCAGTACCTCTCTGCACCTTGAAAGACCTTTAACAGTTCTCACAAAGTTCAGGCAGTCGTGGTCGAGGCAGATTGGAGAGCTTGGGGATGTCCATACACAAAAAAAACGAAGACACAGTTGCACTAAGAAAGTTCCGTGAACAGATAAAAGTTGAGCTAGGAGCGAAAGATGGAGAGATCGAAGAGTTCTTACTAACTACATGGTGAATGAGGAGGACCTTGGTGACAACCGACAAGGGCTCGCGCAGATGGTGAACTGACTATCAAGTGGCTGTAAAGTGACTGTATTTTTGGCTAAAGACGGGGGGGCTTTATATACCTTTTCTGAAAAAGGGGGTGTGGATTTCAACAGATGTGAAGAGCGTGGGTCGTCTGGCGAAAATTCTAAACTGGCGCCGTCCTGACAGTTTCCAATCTATCTTTAGACCTTGTTTTGTGACTTCCAACTATCACAAATTTAGACGTTTTTTGACTTCTATCTCTTTAGCTCAACTCTTAATCAATTACAGAGTTTTATTTATTTATCCTCAGTTTGTACAAAGTACATTACATATGATGATGTTATGACACATGTCAATAATGCGTATAATCATTTACAGATGTGTTTCTATTATTCAACATAAAAATCTTGTTATAAGTTATATACAATATGGGGTTCTCGATTTAAATTACCATATATATATATATAGTGTAGAAACTATATAACAAAATTATAACAGTGATTCTAATTTTAAAAACTTAAGGAGCAAACTGATAATAATGATAACTTATATCAGTTAGATTTGATTAGATTAGCAAGCTAAATCTAAATTAATTATAATAATAAATAGTTATTTAATTTTATAGTCCAGTTTTGTATTAAGATTATCTTCACTATTATGATCATTTAAATACAAATTATAAAATTTGTAAAATGTTATTAATTTGTAGATAGAGAGAGAAAAAAAAAAAATCCTTTACTTCTATTACATCCTCAAGTTAATTATATATTTATAATTAATAACAATAAAAAAAATTAACAAAGTAACGTCTATTACATCGGCTTTTACACGTCATTCAGACATACTCTAATCCTATATATAGAATAATCGAAGAGATAATATATATAATAGTTAGAAAAAAGAGAGAAAGACAGAACCATGCACTTTTAATCAAACTAATAATAAGGAAAAAAAAAAAGAGTTTTATAAAGAAGGTAGATAAGATTGTTAGTATATATATATATATTTTTTTATGATTTTATATTTTATCCTTTTTTTTTTTTTTAAAAAGATTTTTAAAGGTTTTTTTATTTTATAATATGATTATAAATAGTTGTATTTAGTAATATATCTATAGTATGAATTAACATTTGTTATAAGTTTGGATATTATGTTTTGAAACCCTAATGGTAGACCAGACATACACAAAAAACTTTAAATTGAAATAAATTGGAAAAAGAGATCTGCTGGAACGGGGATCATCAGATAAAATTCTAGCGACATTTCAACCCCTTCTTTATTATGTCATAGATCTCTTTTAAACCGGATTTTATGTGTTAATATTAAGTTGTTTCAGTGAAATATTTAAATGAACATATATAACAGATACGAGTGTTAACAAATTCAAACTGTAAACCTACCTCTGCCGTGGAGTCCTCCATTGTGAATATCTATTTCTGGCTAACACATGTCGCGGGAGGGGAATGTCCCCCCACATTTCAAATTTAGACCATTTATTCAGAATTTTTTTGAACAACAAGAAAATTAAAGAAGAAAGGAAAAATAGTTAAGGGAAGAAAGCTAAATTTCATAATCTTTACAGCTAGTTATATCAAAATAACTGATTTAACACTTATTCCTCTTTTAATATTCCTTTAAAAAGGCAAATTATAATAGTTTAATAAAGCTATTAATTGTGTAAATTCAACTTTATTTAACTTCCATTTTCCTCCCCAGAAATTGGAGATTAAACAAAAATGAACTATATACTTTAACACTTTAAAAATCTTGTGAAAAAATCTTTTAATCAGTTATTTAATCAAAGTTTAATTAACTGTTAAAGATTATAAATTTGTATTAGTTAATATTAATAGAAATTATAGAAAGTTGAATTCATAAATGGATATTTCCATTTATTTTTTTTTTAATATTTTATAATTGATATACTGTTGAAATATTTTACTTGTTTGATACTAAATTTGTTTTTAATAAATTCCATGTTTAAATTTTTAACATCTTCTATGAAATTATCTAATATATTATTTATTCTATAAAATCTTAGAAACTGACCATAATATATACCTTTACAGCAATTTAATGATATATTAGAATTCATATTACAGTATTTTATAATATTGAAATTATAATTACTCTTTTTGTTATAAACTCTAACAGCACTATTTGTAAGGTCTATATTCAAGTCTAAAAAGTTAACTTTTTTGTTTCTATAAATTTTTTCATTGTTCTTAAGTTTCAAGTATTTAGGATATATTTCAGGTATTAATTTTTTAAACAGTGGATTATTAAATATTATTATGTCATCTACATATCGGAATATTTGCCAATTAATATTATTTTGTAGAAAGTATTCTCTTTCGTACCAGAACAATATTAAATTTGCTAATAACGGACTAGAAGAAGTACCCATGGGAACGCCTTCTGATTGAATATATATTTTATTTTTAAATTCTATATAGTTAAAATTTAAAAATGTTTCCAGAAGAGTTTTTGCTGTTTTAAGATCTAATTTAAATGTTTTATATCTGTTATGAATAATTTTAATGTAGAAAGTTTTGTCATTAATGAATTCATTAAATAAATTGGTTATTTTATTATTTAGATCTCTTAAATTTATTTTAGAATATAGGTCCTCAAAGTCAAATGTGTGTACTGTTTCAATGTTTGTCCAATTGTTCATTAAATAATTAATGATTTTTTTATTTGAGTCGATAAATTTATAATTATATTTATTAGTTAATTTATTTATAATAAATTGTAGTGTTGAGGCTAATTGTATATCAATATTTTTTATGACTGAATTTATACCAGATGTGATTGTTCTGAAAGAAATAGGTTTTTTGTGTAGTTTAGGAATTATATAGAACTTTGGTATGTTTGGATTTTTGTGGTTATTATAAATTTTTAGTGAATTTTCAACATTTTTGATGTCTTTTTTGATTTTTGTGCCTGTAGTTCTAGCAAAAGTGTATTTATGATTATTATCAATTTCCTTTTTTAGTATATCGTGGTATAGATTTTTACAAATTAAAGATAAATTATTGGAACATTTATCTATAGGAGTGATAATATAGTCCTTCTGTAAATTAATTATATTTTCTTTAAAAGAAGGAATGTCTGAATTGGGTTTTGTGTATTTAAGTGTATTATTATAATAATTTATAATTTCCTTTTTAATATTATGTTTCCATTCCAGAAAAGTAAATTCTGGAATACTGTATCTTATACTAGTTTTATTTATGAAAATATCTATATCTTTTAATATAGATTTAATTGTATTATTATAATTGTGTTTAATTTGAGGTATATATTTATACCCTTTATTTAAAATTTCTTGATATTCTGGATTTAAAAAAGAAAAGTTGCTAGTTAATATATGACCTGAGAACTTATATTTATCAATATAGTTGTTGCAATTACATTTAATTTTTTTAAAATTTGCCAAATTATTAATAAATTGGTTATAATTGCAAACTAAATTACCTATATTTTTATTGTATCTCCAGATTGTTTTAAAATTTAAATTTTTTATAGGGAAAAGATTATTGATGATTTGGTTATTAAAAATATCATTAAATTTAATATGATTAAATAAATTGTTATTAAATTTAATGATAATATTAATGTTATTAGTATTTTGTTTAATTTTTCTGTATTTAAAGATGTCGTGTGTGATATCTATTAATCTGTTAGTCAGATTATGAATTTTAATATATTCTATGAGTTTGATAAATTTATTATTATTTAGTTTAAATAATGTTTTAATAAATTTATCGACGAAGTTGTTAGTGTACATTTGTTTTGGGTCCAGTAATTCTTCAAATTCAATGTAACCTAATTTATTTGTAGTTTTACCTCTAGTTTTATTAGGTTTAGTTTTAAATTCATTTTTATATTTGCAACTGATTTCATAAGTTGAAATTTCTTCTGTTTGTGGTTTGTATGTGTAGTTTAATTCGTCGTTAAGTCCATAAGGGAATAATGTGTTGTGTTTATAAATGTAGTTGTTTTCTAATAATAGTCGTTGTTTTTTGTTTTGACATATGTCTAGTATTTCTATCTTAAAGTTGTTAAAACTCTGTTCTCTCTATCTACAAATTAATAACATTTTACAAATTTTATAATTTGTATTTAAATGATCATAATAGTGAAGATAATCTTAATACAAAACTGGACTATAAAATTAAATAACTATTTATTATTATAATTAATTTAGATTTAGCTTGCTAATCTAATCAAATCTAACTGATATAAGTTATCATTATTATCAGTTTGCTCCTTAAGTTTTTAAAATTAGAATCACTGTTATAATTTTGTTATATAGTTTCTACACTATATTAATTCATATGAGCTTGCTCTATGATATATTTTTTTTATATATAACATAATATACAAATTAAATTATATTAGATATTCTAATATAAATAAATCTTCATACAAATTTTAATTATCTTTCATTGTTTGATTATTAAAAATTAAATTATAAAAGTAATTCTAGAAAAAAAAATAATTTCAGAACTTTTGTTTTTTTCAGTGTTTTTGTTAGTTTAAAGATGTTTTTTTTATTAGTTATTCTTAAAAATATAACAGATAACAAACAGTAATATCTATATATTTATAGATTAATTATTCAATTTATTACAAATTTTATCACCACAAAAACAATTAAGTAAAATATATTTAAAAAATTCATAAGAATAACAAACTAAAAAAACTAAAAAAAACTACAAACATATTAGTGTTAGCACCTCTTTTATGTTAATTTAAACTCGCTAAGAATTGCCTAAGAAAAAATTGTCAAACTTGTCCCTCTCTTAAGAACCATGACACTTTTCAAACAACTAGTTGTAAATTAGTGAATACTATTTATAAATTAACATGCCAAATTTGTCAACTATCATATATAGGACAAACTTGTAATCCATTAAATATACGAATAAACCTACATAGAAACCACGCTAAAAAATCAATTGGTAATATATATATGAAAGAACACAATCAATTACATACTTTTAACAACTTTAAGATAGAAATACTAGACATATGTCAAAACAAAAAACAACGACTATTATTAGAAAACAACTACATTTATAAACACAACACATTATTCCCTTATGGACTTAACGACGAATTAAACTACACATACAAACCACAAACAGAAGAAATTTCAACTTATGAAATCAGTTGCAAATATAAAAATGAATTTAAAACTAAACCTAATAAAACTAGAGGTAAAACTACAAATAAATTAGGTTACATTGAATTTGAAGAATTACTGGACCCAAAACAAATGTACACTAACAACTTCGTCGATAAATTTATTAAAACATTATTTAAACTAAATAATAATAAATTTATCAAACTCATAGAATATATTAAAATTCATAATCTGACTAACAGATTAATAGATATCACACACGACATCTTTAAATACAGAAAAATTAAACAAAATACTAATAACATTAATATTATCATTAAATTTAATAACAATTTATTTAATCATATTAAATTTAATGATATTTTTAATAACCAAATCATCAATAATCTTTTCCCTATAAAAAATTTAAATTTTAAAACAATCTGGAGATACAATAAAAATATAGGTAATTTAGTTTGCAATTATAACCAATTTATTAATAATTTGGCAAATTTTAAAAAAATTAAATGTAATTGCAACAACTATATTGATAAATATAAGTTCTCAGGTCATATATTAACTAGCAACTTTTCTTTTTTAAATCCAGAATATCAAGAAATTTTAAATAAAGGGTATAAATATATACCTCAAATTAAACACAATTATAATAATACAATTAAATCTATATTAAAAGATATAGATATTTTCATAAATAAAACTAGTATAAGATACAGTATTCCAGAATTTACTTTTCTGGAATGGAAACATAATATTAAAAAGGAAATTATAAATTATTATAATAATACACTTAAATACACAAAACCCAATTCAGACATTCCTTCTTTTAAAGAAAATATAATTAATTTACAGAAGGACTATATTATCACTCCTATAGATAAATGTTCCAATAATTTATCTTTAATTTGTAAAAATCTATACCACGATATACTAAAAAAGGAAATTGATAATAATCATAAATACACTTTTGCTAGAACTACAGGCACAAAAATCAAAAAAGACATCAAAAATGTTGAAAATTCACTAAAAATTTATAATAACCACAAAACTCCAAACATACCAAAGTTCTATATAATTCCTAAACTACACAAAAAACCTATTTCTTTCAGAACAATCACATCTGGTATAAATTCAGTCATAAAAAATATTGATATACAATTAGCCTCAACACTACAATTTATTATAAATAAATTAACTAATAAATATAATTATAAATTTATCGACTCAAATAAAAAAATCATTAATTATTTAATGAACAATTGGACAAACATTGAAACAGTACACACATTTGACTTTGAGGACCTATATTCTAAAATAAATTTAAGAGATCTAAATAATAAAATAACCAATTTATTTAATGAATTAATTAATGACAAAACTTTCTACATTAAAATTATTCATAACAGATATAAAACATTTAAATTAGATCTTAAAACAGCAAAAACTCTACTGGAAACATTTTTAAATTTTAACTATATAGAATTTAAAAATAAAATATATATTCAATCAGAAGGCGTTCCCATGGGTACTTCTTCTAGTCCGTTATTAGCAAATTTAATATTGTTCTGGTACGAAAGAGAATACTTTCTACAAAATAATATTAATTGGCAAATATTCCGATATGTAGATGACATAATAATATTTAATAATCCACTGTTTAAAAAATTAATACCTGAAATATATCCTAAATACTTGAAACTTAAGAACAATGAAAAAATTTATAGAAACAAAAAAGTTAACTTTTTAGACTTGAATATAGACCTTACAAATAGTGCTGTTAGAGTTTATAACAAAAAGAGTAATTATAATTTCAATATTATAAAATACTGTAATATGAATTCTAATATATCATTAAATTGCTGTAAAGGTATATATTATGGTCAGTTTCTAAGATTTTATAGAATAAATAATATATTAGATAATTTCATAGAAGATGTTAAAAATTTAAACATGGAATTTATTAAAAACAAATTTAGTATCAAACAAGTAAAATATTTCAACAGTATATCAATTATAAAATATTTAAAAAAAAATAAATGGAAATATCCATTTATGAATTCAACTTTCTATAATTTCTATTAATATTAACTAATACAAATTTATAATCTTTAACAGTTAATTAAACTTTGATTAAATAACTGATTAAAAGATTTTTTCACAAGATTTTTAAAGTGTTAAAGTATATAGTTCATTTTTGTTTAATCTCCAATTTCTGGGGAGGAAAATGGAAGTTAAATAAAGTTGAATTTACACAATTAATAGCTTTATTAAACTATTATAATTTGCCTTTTTAAAGGAATATTAAAAGAGGAATAAGTGTTAAATCAGTTATTTTGATATAACTAGCTGTAAAGATTATGAAATTTAGCTTTCTTCCCTTAACTATTTTTCCTTTCTTCTTTAATTTTCTTGTTGTTCAAAAAAATTCTGAATAAATGGTCTAAATTTGAAATGTGGGGGGACATTCCCCTCCCGCGACATGTGTTAGCCAGAAATAGATATTCACAATGGAGGACTCCACGGCAGAGGTAGGTTTACAGTTTGAATTTGTTAACACTTGTATCTGTTATATATGTTCATTTAAATATTTCACTGAAACAACTTAATATTAACACATAAAATCCGGTTTAAAAGAGATCTATGACATAATAAAGAAGGGGTTGAAATGTCGCTGGAATTTTATCTGATGATCCCCGTTCCAGCAGATCTCTTTTTCCAATTTATTTCAATTTAAAGTTTTTTGTGTATGTCTGGTCTACCATTAGGGTTTCAAAACATAATATCCAAACTTATAACAAATGTTAATTCATACTATAGATATATTACTAAATACAACTATTTATAATCATATTATAAAATAAAAAAACCTTTAAAAATCTTTTTTAAAAAAAAAAAAAAAGGATAAAATATAAAATCATAAAAAAATATATATATATATACTAACAATCTTATCTACCTTCTTTATAAAACTCTTTTTTTTTTTTTTCCTTATTATTAGTTTGATTAAAAGTGCATGGTTCTGTCTTTCTCTCTTTTTTCTAACTATTATATATATTATCTCTTCGATTATTCTATATATAGGATTAAAGTATGTCTGAATGACGTGTAAAAGCCGATGTAATAGACGTTACTTTGTTAATTTTTTTTATTGTTATTAATTATAAATATATAATTAACTTGAGGATGTAATAGAAGTAAAGGATTTTTTTTTTCCTCTCTCTATCTACAAATTAATAACATTTTACAAATTTTATAATTTGTATTTAAATGATCATAATAGTGAAGATAATCTTAATACAAAACTGGACTATAAAATTAAATAACTATTTATTATTATATATATATATATATATATATATATATATGTGGTAACCGAGGGTCAGACCTGTAGTAATCGAGAGGGACAGTCAGGGCGTGGAGAGTTTTCCAGTACCTCTCTGCACCTTGGAAGACCTTTAACAGTTTTCACAGAGTACAGGCAGTCGTGGTCGAGGCAGAGTGGAAAGCTTGGGAATGTCCACACACACAAACAAACGAAGAGACACAGCTGTAGTAGGAAAGTTCCATGAACAGATAGGAGTCGAGCTTAGAGCAAGATGGAGTTAAAGAATATTTCTAACTGTTTTACATGGTGATGAGGTGGTCCTGGCTAAGACCGACAAGGGCTCACGCCGACGGTAAAGTGACTGTCTGCCTAACTAACTAGGCTCGGCTAAAACCGAGGTTTTTATATACCATTCCCGAGGAGGGGGGGGGGGTTGGAGATGTCTGAGAATGTGGACTTTGGACGTCTGCGGCATTCTGCACCCTTAGACCTTAATGGCGATGGGCTGCCACATTCCTTTAGGGTTGTCTCGATTTTATACGTTTTTGAACTTCTCAATCTTGTGAAAAAAAATAGTAGAAATGTAATATTGTACTGTGATAAGGTGCATAAATTAAGAAAAAGGCTTCTTCTTATCGAGCAACTGAAAGTTGCTCGATAAGAAGAAGCCTTTTTCTTAATTTTCAATCTTGCTTTAACTCAGCTCTTAATCTATTACATAGTTTTATTTATTCATCCTCAGTTTGTACAAAGTACATTACATATGGTGATGCAATGACACATGTCAATCATGCGTATAATTATTTATAGATGTGGTTCTATATACAACATGACAATCTTGTTATAAGTATTATACAATTAAGGGTTGTTGGTTTAAATTACCATATATATATATATATATATATTAAAAATAAAAAAGGCATCTCCTGACCACGAGCACAAGTGCTGTTTAGATGGCAGAGCGCCATCTAGAGGAGCAAAAATGCACATGTGCTCGTGGTCAGGAGATGCCTTTTTTATTTTTAATATCAACACCTGACCCACTTATCTTTTATATTTTTCTATTGTTTTTTCAAGTGTTAAGCGTCTTTACGCAAATTTGGCCTTAAATACCCATTTTCTGATTTCTCGGAAGGCCATTGGGACCAAAAATATTTTTTGGTCGCAGTGGTTACAGCCTTCTCCACGGTGACGAGCGCCAACAGCGCGAAACGCGTTCGTGGATGGCTTTTCTTGATAAATCAAGAAATTGGGTAGGCCAAATATCACGGAACAAGCTAAATAAACGTTTAGTTTATTTTTGCTCCACTAGATGGCGCTCTGCCATCTAAAAAGCACATGTGCTCGTGGTCAGGGGATGCCCTTTTTATTTTTAATAACAACACCTGACCCACTTATCTTTTATTTTTTTCTATTGTTTTTCATATACAAATATATATATATTCAATTTTAAAATGATGTATACGAAGTTTGTGTTCCAGATTGAGATCAAGAAAAATAATTTCCTCTACAATATGCTTAATTTGAGGGCATCTTTTTTACGAAACGTTGTCAAAAATAGTGGCGATGTTGATGAGTAAGTATTTCTAGTCCCAAATGAAAATATTAAACAAATGTAGAATAATTTTTGAATATTCGTATATACACAGAAAAATAACCATATTTTATTATTCATATGTATAAATTTATTTTGAAAATAGAGCAATCCATAATTAAATATTTAATTAAAAAGGAATATATTGAATCTAAATATAATTTATTTTACCAATATTTCAGTAAGCTGAACTCCAACCTTTATTAAGCTGTTATAAGATATTTAATATTATATATAACACTCATTAAATATATTTAAAAAACCTTGATTAGGTTGGCGTTCAGCCAACTGGAATATTGGTAAAATAAATTATATTTTGATCCAATAAATGCCTTTTTAATTAAAAAAATATATATATATGTGTGATATGATCCTGTCGACTTTTTATGTGATATGATCCTGTCGACTCTTCTGTGATGATCCTATCGACTTTCAATGTGGCAATATATGGTAATAATGTGGTGAGGAGAGAAATAATCACACGACGAGTTGGTAGAGTAAATAATCCAGGCAGCCAGCCGAGAGAGAGGGGGAGCGAGGTTCTATATCCGTTGAACGACCGTTTGTGCCGCACGCCCCCAGCAACTGTCCAAAATAGTCCCCAGGTGTTGACGGACGGGCCCCATTTGCCGCTCCTTTGGAATGTCGCTGCTTTCTCCATTGACCGGACTTTACAATCCATCTCTCTCTGGGATGGCTCTAGGTTTGTTTTATTATTCCTGGAAGGGTATATATTATGACATATGGCCCCCGTTGAAGAAGGCTGAACATGGTTTGAGTATACTTAAAGCTGGAGAAAAGAATAGAGAAAATATTTTTACAGTTGAAATTAGTTAAGGTAATGGTGACATAGTTTCATGTAAATAAAATATTGTATAGTACACAAATAAATATTATTTACAAGCAGTTTTACAACACCGGAGGGTTTGATATTTATGGGAAATTTTGAAAATATCAAGGTTATAAAAGGCTATATACAATAAATTCTAATGTACTATAAGGGAAATGACATTGAGGAGTGTGAACAAGGAGAAGGGAAGTCACAAACACATAATGAAATTCTGGAGATCATTAAGGCTGGGGAACTCTACACTTTAAGATATTTCTCAGGCGGACATGGCAAGGGGAAACTTGGCATGGGCTTTCTATGCTAAAGGTGTAAAGTACGAGAAATGAGGTTGAGGTTGGCAATTGTGTGAGATCAGGACTGAGGTAAATATAAAACTACATACAATGTTAGAACCTTGGCGAACAGAGCGAGGGGAAACTTGCCCTGGGCCATTCTACCTTATCTATGTAGTTACTTGTGTAGCGAGTCCGAGGGGAAAAGTCCCGTGTGTAGGTGAGGAAGTCGAATGGACTTATATTTAATTTGCGGAAAGTATGCGCGCACGGTGCCAAAATTGGGACGAGGACAGCGTTTTCCGTTACAAGTGACAAGCTGCTCGGACACGAGGTATTTGAACCGTCGTGGGAGCTTGTGCAAGGCGATGATTTCGCGGTGGGTTGAAAGTAAGACCCATGTCTGCGCGAAATGATGACGGACCGGACAGAATCAGCGATGATGTTTAACGTACCTCCGTGGGAAATATCGAAGGTAGGCTATATCGTGCTGGTTTGGACAATGGACAAACAAAGATTTGAAGACAGGGTCCGAGTGGCGAACGTGTGGCTCGAGAAGAAGGGGCGAACTGTGTCGCTCGATGCAGATTGTTCAAGTGCGAACTAAAAGGAGTTGATAAATATCTAGCAGTTAGTCAATCTGCATCCTGTGACGAACACACCATTGGCTATATGGTGTGGGTTGGTGGATATGCTAGAAATGAACTACGAAATATATTATCATAAATGAAGGGCGAAGATTGGATTTTGAAATGACAATATTGTTTGCAATAATGTTCGATAATTGATTAATCAATAATTCTTTAAAAGGTCCTGAGCTGGTATAAGGTTGACAAGGTTTTAAGAATGAGTGGGACATTAAGGGGAAGATAGATAAGAGTCACCAAGGGTTGGTTGTAAGCAAGGCTCACGTGGTGGTTGGAATTCTTCGACGCCTGAATTACAGGGTGAATTTTGAGTCGTTTAGGGAAAGAAATTATCTTTGGTGAGCCGTGCTTACAAGTAGGAGAGGTCATATACAAATAGGTATACAAAAGTTTAGGTGCTGGAGGCATATTTTTATAGATAAATTGATTATGAAAAATCTATTGTTAATAGGAAAAATCGTAAAGCATTAATAGGTAGAATTCCAATTTTTTTCTTTTTTTTTTAAGTTACGTTAAAATGGAAATTATTTAATTAAAATGACGATTGTTAAATTCTACTGGTAAGGTAACTAATTAAATGAGTTACAAATATCTAGATAAATAGTATGGAGAATAAAACCATTGTTAATAGGCGTGGAGAAAATAAATGGAGTTAATTATGTAAAGATTGGCATTAGAGTTTACAAGGAGTGAGTTCTCTAAAGAATGAATGGAAGGGGTAAAACAATTTCACTTACAGGTTATGCTGGTTTAGAGAGCAGGTAAGTTCATTGATATTCGGGAGAGTTCTTTCTGTGACACTGTGTGTACCAGTGTTGTACATCACAGTAGCGGCAGGGATATGGCGGAGTCTTGTCCATGATGATGGAAGGTGTCCTGCTCTGGCGCGGCGATCGTTCTTGGGCAGGTCTAATGCTGGAAGAAGTGGGCGGCAGCTTCATCTCCGTCGTAGGCGATCACTTCTTCAGGGTAATGGTTCAAAAGTTGGCGAGGAAGGGGTTGAGGGCTCGAAGAGGAGTGTTTACAGTTGAGTTGGGTTTGGCCGATCATCGTGGCTTGGCTTCTTGTTTCTTCATACTCCGGTATATGAGGGATTTGCTTCCCGGCCAGGTCTTATCCTGTCGACTCTTCTGTGATATGATCCTGTCGACTTTTTATGTGATATGATCCTGTCGACTCTTCTGTGATGATCCTGTCGACTTTCAATGTGGCAATATAGTGGTAATAATGTGGTGAGGAGAGAAATAATCACACGACGAGTTGGTAGAGGAAATAACCCAGGCAGCCAGCCGAGAGAGAGGGGGAGCGAGGTTCTATATCCGCTGAACGACCGTTTGTGCCGCATGCCCCCAGCAACTGTCCAAAATAGTCCCCAGGTGTTGACGGACGGGCCCCATTTGCCGCCCCTTTGGAATGTCGCTGCTGTCTCAATTGACCGGACTTTACATCCCATCTCTCTCTGGGGTGGCTCTAGGTTTGTTTTATTATTCCTGGAAGGGTATATATTATGACATATATATAAATTTATGATACAATAAATAAGGAATCAAGGGTTTGGTTTCTTTTCTCATTTCTTTTTCTTCTCGAGTTTTTGGGCTAACATGTCCTTCAACAAGGAGATCCAGAAGTACTACAATAAATACTAGTTCAATTTTGAAGAGGTTGATTAAGCCTACTTCTGCTGGTGAGGACTTACTCACCACTACGTCACGGCCAGCCAATCACAGTGCTGCCCAGGGGGCAGCCCATCCTCCCCCCCCCCCCATTAGTCTAAATAAAGGAGCTTAACACTTGCCTGTTGTTCGCGTCGACTCCGCGTGCTTCTAATCTATCCATTTCAATCGACAGATGTAGTGAGATTATTGACTACTTCCTTACATTATTATATCATCTAGTCCAGCTTCAACTTATAGCCCAACAAATTTGATATAGAGACTTTGTATCCAAGTCTCCCCCGTGTATTGATCATTCAAAATACTAGAATCATGTTAATAGAAAATAGTATAAAACTTTAAACATTGAAAATTCGAAACTATTATAGACGCGTGTTGGAAATGATTCTGGAAGACGGCTCTAGATGGCGCGCGCCAAGGGATGCGCCACAGAGTGCGCCACAGAGTCCGTCCACGTGACCTTATACGACTATAAAAGTCGCGGGGAAAAGGAGGTATCAGATCGGGGGAGAGTGTGAGTGTGGAGATTAGGAGAGAAAAAGGCATAGTAAAGATGGAAGTGCCTGAGCCTAGGAGTCAGGGAACTCGAGCTCAAGTGAAAAAGCAAGAGAAGTTTATAAGAAGCCTGAAGATAAAGTTGAAGTGAAAGAAGATAAAGTTGAAGAATAATTAAAGGTAAAGAAGATAGAGGTAAAGAAGAATTAAAGGAAAAGAAGATAAAGTTAAAGTAAAAGAAGATAAAGTCAAAGAATAATTAAAGGTAAAGAAGATAGAGTTAAAGAAGAATTAAAGGAAAGTTAAAAGTAAAAGAAGATAAAGTTAAAGAATAATTAAAGGTAAAGAAGATAAAGTCCATTGAAGAAAGTGAAAAGGCTGAACTAGAGAAAAGGGCTGTTAAAGAAGCTGAAGCAAGCTTACCCTAATAGATCGGGATTGTTTAGATTGAAATTAGTTCATTTTTTGTATGTTATCATTGTAGAATAAAGCCTAATATGTTAAAATCATCAAATCCGGCTGATCATTTCCTCCAGAATAACACCAGCCTATCGCTACAGTAATTGCCATAGATAGAAAAAAAGGATTATTTAAATTATTCATTTGTTTATTATTTTGTTTCTGAAATTATTTTCTTTTTTCTTTTCAACATTTCTGGTGAGCCGGAGGTGATAGGCTTGGTGGTAAGATGGAGGAGGTGAACGAAAGAAGAAAAGCTGTGAGAGGTACTTCTGCGGAACAAGTCAATGATTTATATACATAATTGAAAAATACTTGAATTGATAAAGAAAAGGTTTATGCAAAGTTTGATCAGCTTGAATGTTTCGAAAGAATTCGAAAATTGTGAAATATACATACAGGAAAGATTTAACATAGAGCATAAAATTTGCGTAATGCGTAAGCAGGAAAAAGATGCTCTTTCAACTAAAGGTAATAATGAAGTTGAACCTAAAGAAGAAAATATTACTAAAGATAAATACAACGAGGGAAAAGATCATGATAGAAATGAAGCGAAAAATATAGATGAAGAACATTGTACAGAGTCAAAGAACTTGGAAGAAAAGCTAGATGTAGAACAAGGTACTGATTCAAAGGTGGAAGAAAAGCTAGATGCAGAACAAGGTACTGATTCAAAGGTGGAAGAAAAGCTAGATGCAGAACAAGGTACTAATTCAAAGGTGGAAGAAAAAATTACTGATACAAAAGATTGGTTGAATGAGGGGTTTATCGAAAGAGTTAATGATAATTCACCTGAAGTAAAAGGATACTATTTTCCTGATCGCCCTGTATTTAAGTGTGAATCCAAAACGAAGCCTATACGGCCAGTATTTGACGACGCCCCCTGTCGAGGACACAACGGACTCTCCTTGAAACGGTATTTAAAAAGGGACCCAATCTACTGAAAAGAATCCCTGAAATAAGGATAAAATTTCGGGAAAATAAGTTTGGAGTCTTGGCAGACATGAGAAGATATTTCCAGATGATAGCTATTAAGGAGAATGATCGAGACTACCTCAGATTTCTTTGGAAGAAGAAGATAGATAACTGATGGCTTTTCGGCATAAAAAAACTTGTTCTCGACCTGAATTGTAGTCCATTTTTGCTAAATGCCGTGGTTGAGTGTTATCTTCAAACGATAAAGGGTTCTCTAGAAAAGATGGCAGGGATGTTGGCTCAGTCCTTCTATACGAATGATTGTGTTGCCTCTCTGGAAACAAAGCAAGAGGTCGAAGAGTTTCTAAGGTCTGCCACCGAGATTATAGAAAGAGCGAAAATGAGCTCAAGAAGGTGGGATTTAAAAATGGGAGGTGATACACCATAGCCTGAAAGTATGGCTCGTGAGTTTCAAACTAAGTGTGATCAGATGAGATTCATTGATTTAATAAGGATACCCCCAGATAAATGTGGAGTGATCTTTCCTGATTGGAATTTATTGCCTTTTTTGTTTTGTTTTGTATTCCCATACAAAAAGGTGGGAGTATGTTGGAAATGATTCAGGAAGACGGCTCTAGATGGCGCGCGCCAAGGGATGCGCCACAGAGTGCGCCACAGAGTCCGTCCACGTGACCTTATACGACTATAAAAGTCGCGGGGAAAAGGAGGTTTCATATCGGGGGAGAGTGAGAGTGTGGAGATTAGGAGAGAAAAGGGCATAGTAAAGATTGGAGTGCCTGAGCTTAGGAGTCAGGGAACTCGAGCTCAAGTAAAAAGGCAAGAGAGGTTTATAAGAAGCCTGAAGATAAAGTTAAAGTAAAAGAAGATAAAATTAAAGAATAATTAAAAGTAAAGAAGATAGAGTTAAAGAAGAATTAAAGGAAAAGAAGATAAAGTTAAAGTGAAAGAAGATAAAGTTAAAGAATAACTAAAGGTAATAAAGATAAAGTCTATTGAAGAAATTGAAAAGGCTGAAGTAGAGAAAAGGGCTGTTAAAGAAGCTGAAGCAAGCTTACCCTAACAGATCGGGATTGTTTAGATTGAAATTAGTTCATTTTTTGTATGTTATCATTGTAGAATAAAGCCTAATATGTTAAAATCATCAAATCCGGCTGATCATTTCCTCCAGAATAACACCAGCCTATCGCTACAGTAATTGCAATAGTTAGAAAAAAAGTATTATTTAAATTATGCATTTGTTTATTATTTTGTTTTTAAAATTATTTTCTTTTTTCTTTTCAACAACGCGTATGATTATTTTAAATATTAAACAACTTCTACTGCCCTTACTGCAATGGAAAAATTAATAGGAGGGCCTGGCTCATCAGTAGCGAACCCTCCCAGCGCTTTCGCAAGTTTAATTTACCATACCGCTTTTATATTGAATTTTTCGATCTTCCTTTTATAATGATACTGATGCTGGACTCTTGTGATGGGTATTTTAGATGAACTGTGGACATAAGCTTTGAGGACAGTAGAATTGCATACAATGATAAATATATAATATGCTTCGAGCAATCGCTCATCCGCAAATATCAAATTAATTTTTCCGTGGGGCAATGAGGACTTTAGAAATTGTTTAATTTTCAAAAGAATCATACGCGTCTATAATAGTTTCGAATTTTCATAACAGGTGGCAACTCCGCCTTTGCCGGTCCCAAGCCCGGATGAAATAGGAGAAGGGGGAGCAGCAACAAGCTCAATAAAAACCTGGGCTCAGCTGACCCGGCTGATAGTACCCTGTAAGGTCTCCAGATCCAGGATTACAGGATGAGCAGAGTCTGTACTTCATGTTAGGAGTGGCTGCACATGGCGTCTGTTCTCATGTCAGAGGCGGCCATTTCTTTTGGAGCTGAGTCTGCCTGCCACTGAGTATTTCTCCCAGTCTTAATGACAAAGGTAGACGCATTCTACTTCACCAGTCATGAGGGTTGTCCCCCGTCAGATACCATCAACAAGCTTTACAAGCTTGATACTCTAATATGATTTAGTGGAGATAGGAAAGAAGAAGATAACAGATGGCGTTCTAATTCATCATAATAGATAATATTATAAATTTGATATCATTGTGTCTGAAAATAAACATATTTATATTCAAAATAAAAACATATAAAGTAGTACATCTGAATCTCCTTTCGGAGAAAAAACGAAATGAGAAAAAAACCAAACCCTTGATTCCTAATTGATCATATCAAATTATAGAAGAAGGGAAGACGCTTTATTAATATAAATTTCTGAAAAATAGTTCAATTTATTTTTATAATATTCAATCAAAAAGGCATATATTAAATCAAAATATCATTTATTTTACCAATATTTCAGATGGCTGAACGCCAACTAATATATTGGTAAAATAAATGATATTTTGATCCAATATATGCCTTTTTAAATGAAGATGTATTTATGGATTGCTCTATTTTGAAATTTTATAATATTTTTAGTGAGTCCTTAAATCTGAACATAAAACAAGAGACCTACTCGGAGCTATAAATGAAACATATAGTTATTTCGATAGAGAGCTTGAATAATTTTTCATTTTTTCAAATACATATCCATATAGGCCTAGATTATTAGATTATAAAATTATTGTAATTATAATTTTTGAAAATATTTGCTTGTTTTCAGAATGCAGTGGCTTTATAACCCAATTGAAATCAATGCTTATAATTTTCGATTTGAAAATATGATTGGTAAGTATATTTTATGAAATATTAATATAATTCTGAATGCATTTTTTAGATTTTAACCTATATCAATAAACGAATTATCTTTGATATATTCTGAAATCCAATGGTTAAATAAATTTGATAATTTGCATTAACTAAAAGTCTATAACATAAATTATAGTTATTTTACAATATAAACAAAAATGCTCAGGTGAATGATCAGAAAATGCCAATTACGTTTTTAATATTGTCAAGTAACTCTGCAACCACAGAAAGCTCCATGGGACACCTGTCAATCATCCCCGGACTCCGGGGGGACGACCACAGGTGTGAGGGGTTTCCGGAATCTTATCGGCAAATAAGGAAAACGGGACGTATCGGTGGCTGACGACGCTCATTATCATTATCTTTACCTTGGGATAAGTTATAATATCTCTCTCCCTATAAATACCTCTTGTATATAATTTTATTGGAGAACTAAAAGGTAAATATCCTTTATAATAAATTATTATCTCCAAATTTTCTCTTGCTTTATTTATCTCGGCGACAATATGAACATCTGACCAATTTTTTTATGTGTTTTTTTTTTTACATAAAAGCCTATTTACGCAAACTTAGCACATTTCCCATACCCATTTTTTGTTATCTTAGGAAGCCTCTGGGACCATACCTAAGTCGTAGAGGCTTAAACTACTCAGAATATTGAGAAAAAAATAATCAATTTGAAGCATTTATTGTATTTTTAGTATCCACGCGGCATATTATGTTGTGCTTCAGTGATTATAGGTTGAGGCTGAATGATGAACTATTGTATTGTGGTGGTGGTGTCTTGTCCATCTGATTTTGTTACTCCAATGAAAGGAAGGATGCCATTGCCCCGTTATTCAGCCACATTTCAGAGTCCCTGTTCACAGTTACCGTAGCGGCTCGGGGCTCACGACACCGTACTCACCTTACAGGACAGTCCCTTACTTGTGCTGCTTCTCCCGCCCGCCACGTAGACGACTTCTGGGCAGGACTATTGTATTGTACAAATGTCTTTTAGTTTCACAATTATGCATTGATATATTTTTTAGCGAATAAGGAATTTTATTAATACTTCCATACTATATGCATGTTATATAAAGGTATTATTTAAAATGCTATATTAAAATATTATTTTATTTAGAAATATATTTCATGGATACAAATACCGCTAAATCGACCGCAAGAGGTCATGCTTCCCCTATAAAAACTCGTTGTTGTTCTTCTCTGTTGGTCGGCTCAAAACCTTTGTACATTATGTAAATAATCTTTTGTTTTTCCTTGTTCTTCTCGCCTTAAGCCAGGCATTACTTTAATCAAATTATGTTCTTATATATTACTTTAGCTCAATCAAACCAATCTCTAATCAAAACTCTTTTAAAGATTCTTGCCACGACTGCATTAGCAATACCATTTAGTACTAAAAAGAACCAGCAAATAACCACCATAGCTTAATCCTCAAGATAACCAAAATCAAGATAATCTCAACAATTCTAAATACAAGTAGAAAATCTCTTTTCTTTATATAAGATGCATAATATGGCAAACCTTTGTGTTTCCAGTGATTCCTATCAGCATCCTCTATCCACCTAGTTACCAGCCACATCGACCTAAGTATGTCACATACTACATACCCTTCAATATATATATGTTGTAATATATTCTAATATTAAATCCCCATATGTAATATAGCTATAGTGTAATAACCAAAACTAAAAACAAAATTCAACTGACCAGTTCGGCCATCTTGTCTTACCAAAACGACATAATAAAATTCGATTGAGTGACAGCCGGCGCCAGACAGGAAAAAGGTCCGAAAAACATGTCAGGGTACCAGGTGTGTCCCTTACTTGCTAAAAATATAGCAGTCCCTCTGAGACACGATGATTTACAGACTCCTCCTGGACAGACCTGCCTTGATCGGTGTCGGATTCACACTCTCTCGCCATCTCGGTGATGACATCCAACATGTCTCGCTCTTTGGTGCAATTAATTTACTCCTGAAACCATTCTATTCTATCTAACCCACTATTCTAAGATATATTTTAACCTTTGTTTGTTACACGTAGCACGCGTAGGGGTGTGATTATTAAAATATGGAAGTTTTAACAGAATCAACTATCTAATTACCATATACATATATGTGGTAACCGAGAGGTCCCAATCCTGTCGACTCTCTAAATCCTGTAGTAACCGAAAAAGACAGTCAGGGTGTTGAGAGGTTTTCAGTATCTCTCAGCAACTTGGAAGACCTTTAACAGTTCTTACAGAGTACAGGCAGTCGTGGTCGGCAGAATGGAAGACTTGGGAATGTCCACACAATAAATTGAGGGACACAGTTGTACTAGAAAGGTTCCGTGAACAGAAAGAGTTGAGATAAGCAACAAGAGATGGAGAGAGTAAAGTAGAGGTTTCCTTCTGTTCTATGGCGGCATGGTCGATGGGATGGAAGGACGACATACGCTCCCGTGGACTTGGAAGTGGCTATACATTTCCAGCTTATCGGGGTTTTTATAGCTTTTAGATGCAGATGTATTGGGCATTAGTCTGATGCAATATTTGGTTGAATCACGTAAGAGAGGTTATTGTACTCTCTTAACGACCTTCTGGAAACTTCCTACATCTTTAAGCCTCGTTCTTACATATTGTTGGACTACTATATCTCACTCTCTGCTAGTTAACTCAACTCTTCTTCTATTACACAGTTTTATTTTATTATCTCCAGTTTATACAGAGTACGTTACATATTGTGATGCAATCATACATGTATGACCTGCGTATAAATATAATTACAGAGGTGTCTCTATTATACAACACGTTTTACATCATACAATCTTGTTATGTTATACACCAATATGGGGTTGTTCGTTCATATGTTGGTTACCATATGCATATTTTATTATCATTATTAAATTTACAATTGATACCTATACACCTATCCCCCGATTTACACGGTACTTGTTTTACACGTTTTCGCTTTTACACGGTTTTTTACACATGAGTTTTTTTTTGTTTTTATCGCACTATACTAAATGCTACTGTGATTGAACACATGCGCTGTGTACACATCTCACGAGGAATCCCGAGCTTATGTGCTGACTACATATTTTAACTTGTCAATGCATTACATTTTATTTCTGTGTACACCTATTCCCCGATTTACACGTTTTTCTCAGGAACGTATCTACCGTGTAAATCGGGGGATAGGTGTATATTGAACTTTTTTTTTTTCAGTTACCTGAATTACGGAGCCCTTGGTAGCACCCTCGGACATGAACTTGGGCATACCTTCGACAATGACGGTATGGTACTATTTCAATGTGATATTTTATATTCGTTAAACACATCATATATATGTGAGCAATAGGTACCCATAAATTATATGAATAAGGAACAATAAAAATCAGGTAAAAGGTTTCCTTTAATTTTGGTTTTGCAAGTTTTCGAACAAATATATTCTGCACTTCAACGGGCAAATACTTTAAGTACAATCTTTAAATGATATTTATACAAAATAATTGATTCTTTTTTATTGACATGTGTTCTCGCGAGTGTGCATCAGACTGTTTACAGCTAAAATAAAATATATTATACTGGGATGAAATAAATATGAACAAACCATTATTAATATTTAGATAATTAGTCAAGGATATCGCCACGTGGAAAATTAGGGAAGACAAAAACTTCAGGAGGAGACAACAATTTATTTCAGGCAAGGTCAAACTATGAATGGTAAACAAAAGATAATCCACGAGGGAAATTTACAGAGTAGCAAAATATAAACATAAAAATGACCACTCTGTTAATAAAAAATAATGAAAATTAATAAATAATTTGTTACAATATTGTTATATTGGGTTGGGAGGTCTATTTTTTTATTGATTCTGTTTTTGATGATACCAGTGTTTCCATATTTATATTGACATTTAAAATATTTTAGTGATCTCGAAAATATATTATATAATTAATTCCTATTTTTTCACATATTTAATATTTATCAAATCTTAGTTATTTAATTTTAGTTCTTAAAACTTTTTATTAATGATATTATTTTTAATATTGATGTGTTTTTTTTTTTTAATTTCATAATGCAGAAATATCAGAATCTATACAATATGCAAATAGGATCACCTGATGAGTATGAATTCGATTATAATTCCGTAATTATTGAACAGATTTTGAGATTTTGGGTGAGAATCATGAAAATGGAAGATAATAGGTTGCCTCGCGTATGTTTGGCACAACTCTGGAAATTGCACAAACATCAGAGAGCATGCTCAAATTTGTTGAAAATCTGTCAACTTTTTTATACTCAAAGGGCTTCTCTTTCTTGAAGGATTGTACGGACTATATTGTTATACAGACTGAAATACCCAGGGTTATTCGAATAGCAACTGAACCAAGCATTCAAAACGCAAAGCTCAAATTTTAAATACCTCTAAATACAGTCACTTTACACACTTTAAGAATCCAATAACAGCGGAACTATATCTACTCACAAATACTCCTCTGGTAATTAAAAGACTTATTACCCAACTGAGACTCCTATGGGTGTTATTCCTAGAAAATCATTTAAAGCGCTGGAAGACCGATTGTCCTTTAACTTGTGATCTATGTAATATCAGAATACAAGATGAAATCATGCATATAATATTTGGTTGGTTTTGCTTGGAGAATCAGAGAAAAGAACCCTCAGGCGACTTATCCTTGTCTCAATCCGACAGTCAACAAATATATAACTGGATGAATACAATGATGTTTGATCAAGGTCTTTTCTTTGGTTTATATAAATTCTTCAAAGCCGCAGTCACCGTTCGGAGGAGATTAATAGAATCGCCGAATGTCGTGGCTCATTTGGATGAGGAAAGTGAAGACTAAAACGCGGTTTATTCAACACTAGCCTGTTCAGTGATACGCTGACCTATGTACGGTGGATTCTGTGGCCACTGGACATGTGTCGGACCTGAAGGCTGTTGGGTTCTGTGCTACCTGGAGTATAGGAACTCCATCTATGCTTCCTTTGGTGAATCTGTATAAGACCGGTGTTCTTAATAAAGCTGTATGTGTGTATCTCCTAAATAATTGATTTTTACTCATTCATATCACTAAATCATATTATAAGTGTAAAGCTTTATGTGTTAACCTTGTGAAGATATATTTTTTTTACATGTGAATATAAATATAAATATATATAAACTAGACGAATGGCCCGGGCAGCGCCCGGGTTTTACCCGAGTGCGAATATATTTTAAAAACGTTGTCTTGGGTGGTCGCTATAGACAGGGTGGTCTGTATAGACAGGTGTATGTATCACACAGCCGATAACAGGGTTGTCTAGAGTGGCCGCTGTAGACAGGGTGGTCTGTATAGACAGGTGTATGTATCACACAGCCGATAACAGGGTTGTCTAGAGTGGCCGCTGTAGACAGGGTGGTCTGTATAGACAGGTATATGTATCACACAGCCGATAACAGGATTGTCTAGAGTGGCCGCCATAGACAGGGTGGTCTGTATAGACAGGTGTACGTATCACACTGCTGATAACAGGGTTGCCTAAGGTGACCGCTATAGACAGGGTGGTCTGTATAGACAGGTGAATGTAACACACTAATGATAACAGGGTTGCCTAAGGTGACCGCTATAGACAGGGTGGTCTGTATAGACAGGTGGATGTATCATACAGCTGATAACAGGGTTGTCTAGAGTGGCCGCTATAGACAGGTGTATGTATCACACAGCTGATAACAGGGTTTTCTAGAATGGCCGCTATATACAGGGTGGTCTGTATAGACAGGTGGATGTAACACACTGCTGATTACAGGGTTGCCTAAAGTGTCCGCTATAGACAGGGTGGTCTGTATAGACAGGTGAATGTAACACACTAATGATAACAGGGTTGCCTAAGGTGACCGCTATAGGCAGGGTGGTCTGTATAGACAGGTGGATGTATCACACAGCTGATAACAGGGTTGTCTAGAGTGGCCGCTATAGACAGGTGTATGTATCACATAGCTGATAACAGGGTTTTCTAGAGGGGGGCAGGGAGGACACGTGTTCGCCGGCGGCAGCCAATGGGCGCGCATTCTATCCGTGAGCTTCAGAATAAGGCAATTATATAAGTAGATATATATGTTTGTATCATTTAAAATATTGTTCAATAGAATGTGTATTGTGTGAATAACACTAATGGATATTTTAACTTAAATAGATATTTTAGCTCAGAAATAATAAATCATTGGTTTACTTGAATTATAAATGAAATATTAACGTAAGGGCGTGTGAATTTTCCAGGAATTCAAGTAAAATTCAAAGAAACTGAATGGTCTGAAGATCAAATCAAGGAATACCAAAGCCGAGCCGAGTGCTACGCTGAACAGTATTCCAACCTGAAGATTTCCAATCCGGGAGCACCAGAAAATGTATGTTATTTGTCTATGTTGAACTTGAAATTGTATTATTAGATATTCAAATACATTTTTATTTTATATTCATGTTTATTTTATTTAACACTAGACGTATGACCCGGCTTCGCCCGAGAATTCCCCCGATTGCAATTTCCTTCATACTGAAAGTACATCAATAATAAATATTAGAAGTGCCATAGAATAGCAATACAGAAGTAACACATAAACTACAGGAAAAAAGTGTGTGATGACAAAAATTGTATTATATTAGTGTTTAGGTGATTGATTTAATTAATATAGTTGATATAATATTATATATAGTATAAATGTGTGTGAGTTTTAAAAATTGTAAAAAAAAAAATGCATCGGCCGGGAATCGAACCCGGGCAGCCCGCGTGGCAGGTGAGCATTCTACCACTGAACCACCGATGCTTATAAAAAATGGCCATATTTGGGTATTTATTCCATTCCGGATTACTCCGCGTAAAAAAAAGTTCTTCAAATGAAAAAAAGAAATAGCCAAAAATACTAATCAAAATGTAGCCGAAAATTTTCCTCAGGTTTATAAAAAGCGACATGCAAAATTTGGTACCAATTGGTTCAGTAGTTTTTTGAGTTTATCGCGAAACAGACAGACATTGACTTTTATATATATAGAGATATCGGACGCGATATCACAGCTTGGGATTCTTGCGCAAAAAAATACATGTGGTAATGTAGTTGTTGTTATAATGTAGGATGACTGTAGTGTGGCATGTTGGTTGAAGTCGTGATGGCCACAATGTTTAGAGTGGGTTCAGGCGTGGAATTGGGATTACACAAAAGGACGAGGCATGTTGGATGTCACCATAGAGATGGCGAGAGAGTAAGTGAAGCCGACACCAGTCAGGGGAGATCTTTCTAAAGGGGTCTGTCCATCATCATGCCTCAAAGCGGGCTAATCTGTTTGAGTAAGAAAGGGGCACACCTGGAAACCTGACTTGTTTTTCGGACCTTTTTCCTCCACCGAAAATTTTATTTCTGTCAACTTGGCAATTACAATAAAAGTTTATAAAACATGGAGATATAGGTATATATTTGAATATATTACAACATACATATATCTTGCAATGTGATTTCTAAGTGATGTGTGTTATTTATAATTTAACAGCATATCATCATCAGGAAAAAGTGTATTTAGCATTTCCTTCATCTTTTTCTCTTTCATGCACTCTTCAGTTTTATCCAGTAATGGTATGCCCACTTGAATGTCGGCCGATGTTAACCGTTTAAAAATCCTGTATGGATTCCCGAAAGCTTTCGTAGAATCATTTTCTCCAATAAATATTCTCCACGACTATTTTTTTTTTCTCTAGTAATGGCTTTTGAGAATTTATATCTTGCTGCTATGAAAATACTCGGATTCGGGTTAGCCTTTCAATAATATAAATTCCCGAAATAATATGAATTTCCTATAATTGTTCAAGCTCTGTTATATTATTTGATATTCTTACGAGTTTTTCCTGAATATTCTTGATTCAAATACTTGCCAAGTTGCTTAAATGTTATTTTATATATATTGTTGAAATTTCTATGAAAATATTTATTTGAAAAAAAATGTTTGATATATGGAACGATCTTTATTTTTAAAATTCATTCTGATGAATCATTGGTAATCAGATTAAATTCTGAAAAGATGTAATTTATCATTTTCTAAACCAATTTTACTAATATAATATATAGGTTAAAAACATATATACTAATAGTAATATTCAGAAGTTTCAAAACCTGTATTGAAAATTTAATAAATAGAAAACCGCATAAGACTTCAGCGGAGACTTTAATAGATTAAAATGAAAATGACATAGTTTTTACTGTTTGTATATAGTAATCAACGGTATAATACAATATTGAATTATTGAGGTGAAAAAACCAAGCTTCCAGTGATTGGCTTCTTTTCAAAACTTGAGTTCACTCTTTCAGTAGAATAAACTCATGTATCTTTAATTTTATTAACATCTTCTAACGCGATATCCCAAACTCAGGGATATTTGCGTCAATACATTTCTTTACATCATAACAAATTGGCTATATACAAGGAGAAAAAGGAAAACATACAAAAGCAATTCTCTTAAAATTTCCTTCCCTATCTTTACCAGTTCAAAATATAGTTATATATATATATCTACAAAATTGATTTAAAATTTTATAGGCTCTTTTCTCATAAATAATTCATGTAGCTGTCTGATGCCACTAAATTTTCTTTCCCTATAAATCCGAAAAAATTGGGCATTCAAATAGTAGATGTTCGAGTCTTCAATTTCTTCTCTACAGAAGCATCTCGGTTCCTTTACCAAGTCGATATTTGCCAAAATATTCCATGATCTATTTCATAAACCCATGTATCAATAGTGAGATGGAAATATCAAAGCATCCAAGGATAGGTTTATTTTAGCGAATACTAGTAAATTAATAAATTTATTTTATTGTTTTTACAGTGGTATGGAATCAACTCAATGCCTGATGATATATCTGATAACGTCGGACTTTTACATGCTTATCTGGTAAGTAATAAGTGATATCCGAGTGAATAATCTCCTTTATATATATTTAAGAATAATTTAATAATCACACTTATTTCTATAAAAAAAAAAGGTCACACGTGGATCTGTGAAGAAAAAAAACATTCAACAAAACAAAACATTGCACAATTAACCTACTTTACAAATTATTGTAAATCCCATGAAAACAACTTTCTGGAAGAGAAATTTTTTGAAAGATCACATTTGTTTTGAGATATTCTGAAAACTCTAATATATCTAATTAAAAAGGCATATATTGGATAAAAATATGATTTATTTTATCAATATTTCAGTTAGCTGAAAGGCAAATTTTTTCAAGGTATTATAACATATTAAATTATATTTTTATCCAATATATGCCTTTTCAATTAAATATCTATTTATGGATTGCTCTATTTTCAAAACTCTAATATATACATAGCGGTATAACTAAATTTATTGTTTTAATATTCAATTTTCCTATTATGAATATATTAAATGTACCTGAAATGTGAGTAGCAACACGCACATATATCTCATGTTTTACTGTGAAAAATAAATATTTATTTGACATACAGTAGAACCTCCCTGTAAAGGACACCTAATTGCAGAACCAAAGTGCCCTTTAGAGAGAGGTGTCGTCTTACTGGAGAGTTGCTAAATACAGTAGAACCTCCCTGTAAAGGACAACACCTAATTGCAGAGCCAAAGTATCCTCTAGGGAGAGGTGTCTTTTTACCAGAGAGTTGATATATAGTTAAAATGTTATTTTTGCAAATGAAAACTGTCCTTTGTAGAGGGGTATCCTCTAGCGGGAGTGTCCTCTCATGGAGGTTCTGCTGTAATACCAAAAATGATATGTAAACATTTGTATAGTATAATTGAATATAATACACTGCGGCATGTAATTGTAAAACGACACTTGCAAATTTAACCGCATGAGTTTCTTTTCAACGACAAATTAAAATTTTTATTTTAAGGTGAAATATCGACAATTTCTAACCTATTTTGGATGAGGTATGAAAGGATGAATTATGAAGAGTAATGACGAATTTGTATAGTATATTATTTAATTTTACCTCTTTAGTTTACTTGGGAATACAGTAAAGGTATATAATACAGTATAGTAAAAATTGCAATTTTACAAATGAAATCTTTCCTCTTTAGATAGTACTGTCCTCTAGCGGGAGTGTCCTCTCATGCAGGTTCTACTGTAATACCTAAAAATGATAAGCAAACATTTGTACATTATATTATTTGATTTTACCTCTTTAGTTTACTTGGGAATACAGTAAGACTACATTATGCTCGGTTTAATTGATATCCAAAAATCTTCCGCCGATACTATTGAACCTGTATACAATGTTTGATAGTTGTTTTCTTCATGATTTGAGTTGTTTAACGTGTTTAGGAAACTCCATGGAAAAATAGACCTAACCCACCAAATACATGAAATCTTAAGCCGTCTTAACAAATAGGCAAAAGATATACCATGCAATGAATACTAGCCCATGTTTGAAAAAGAAGAGGGGAAATATATAGGAAGGACGAAAACAGACACTGGAAACCAGTACAATAACATTGTAAGACGCGCGCAAATACAATAGCAAAAGCAAATTCATTACAAAAACCAAAATACCCCTGCCCATATGCAAACTCAACATTAACAGAGAATTAACAACAAAAATTTCAAGAATCAGAACAGGACATTTAAAGGAATGAAGATAAACCAGACATGATAAGATAAAAAAGGAACAGCAATAACTGTTACAACACTCAACTCACTCCGGACCATATATACCCGGCCATCCTTGCAGCCCTCTATATGGCAGACATCAATCCAGAAGACGACATTTTAAAGGAATGAAGATAAACCCAGACATGGCTAATTCCTACAGGAACTACAATAACTGTTACAACACCCAACTCACTCCGGACCATATAAACCCAACCATCTTTGCAGCCCTCTATATGACAGACATCAATCCGGAACAGGACATTTTAAAGGAATGAAATAAACCCAGACATGACTAGATCCTAAAGAAACTGCAATAAGTGTCACAAAACCCAACTCACTCCGGACCAAATAAACCCAACCATCTTTGTAGCCCTCTATATGATAGATATCAATCCAGAAGAGGACATTTTAAAGGAATGAAGATAAACCCAGTCATGACTAGATCCTACAGGAATTGAAATAACTGTTGCAACACTCAACTCACTCCGGACCATATATACCCGTTCATCCTTTCAGCCCTCTATATGGCAGACATCAATCCAGAAAAGGACATCCACACGGACAAGGCACCTCAGTTGGCCGGTATTGTGATCAGGGTGCATGGACCGATCTGATCTGTTCCATGGACAAGACACCTCCACCACGTTTTCAGGTTGATATATTTATATTAACATTGAAACTAGGCTGTATAAAGATATATCAATGAAATAGTTTAATCAAAAATAATGAGAAAATAAATTATTTCAATAAATTAGCTATTTAAACATTATAAAATATAGACCTTTAGTAGGTTATGCGTGTATTGCATAGTATTATTTGTCATCACATACCATATTGACACGTGGAAAATTAGGGAAGACAAAAACTTCAGGAGGAAACAAAATTTATTTCAGGCAAGGACAAACTAAGAATTAATAGGCTAATCCCCTAATAGAATGTTCAAATCAATAAGCTTGAGGGATAAGTATCTTTTTGATTATCCCTCAAGCTTATTGATTTGAACAAACAACACAAACTAAGAATAGTAAACAAAAGATAAGCCACGAGGGAAATTTACAGAGTCGCAATATATAAACATAAAAATGACCACTCTGTTAATAAAAAATAATAAAATTAATAAATACTTTGTTACATAAATAAAATTTATAAATACTATGTTACAATATTATTATCCTAAAGCCACACAGATAATTTATAAAATATTTATAGATTATATTAACCTTGGAGGATATAGATTTTTAACAATACATTACAATTTAGAGTATAGGAAATTTGAACCTTTTTGACGCTTATGATTCTTTTTTAAAATAAACCAATTTTATACTGCCCTTACTGCAATGATAAAACCAAAATACCCCTGCCCATATGCAAACTCAACATTAACAGAGAATTAACAACAAAAATTTCAAGAATCAGAACAGGACATTTAAAGGAATGAAGATAAACCAGACATGATAAGATAAAAAAGGAACAGCAATAACTGTTACAACACTCAACTCACTCCGGACCATATATACCCGGCCATCCTTGCAGCCCTCTATATGGCAGACATCAATCCAGAAGACGACATTTTAAAGGAATGAAGATAAACCCAGACATGGCTAATTCCTACAGGAACTACAATAACTGTTACAACACCCAACTCACTCCGGACCATATAAACCCAACCATCTTTGCAGCCCTCTATATGACAGACATCAATCCGGAACAGGACATTTTAAAGGAATGAAATAAACCCAGACATGACTAGATCCTAAAGAAACTGCAATAAGTGTCACAAAACCCAACTCACTCCGGACCAAATAAACCCAACCATCTTTGTAGCCCTCTATATGATAGATATCAATCCAGAAGAGGACATTTTAAAGGAATGAAGATAAACCCAGTCATGACTAGATCCTACAGGAATTGAAATAACTGTTGCAACACTCAACTCACTCCGGACCATATATACCCGTTCATCCTTTCAGCCCTCTATATGGCAGACATCAATCCAGAAAAGGACATCCACACGGACAAGGCACCTCAGTTGGCCGGTATTGTGATCAGGGTGCATGGACCGATCTGATCTGTTCCATGGACAAGACACCTCCACCACGTTTTCAGGTTGATATATTTATATTAACATTGAAACTAGGCTGTATAAAGATATATCAATGAAATAGTTTAATCAAAAATAATGAGAAAATAAATTATTTCAATAAATTAGCTATTTAAACATTATAAAATATAGACCTTTAGTAGGTTATGCGTGTATTGCATAGTATTATTTGTCATCACATACCATATTGACACGTGGAAAATTAGGGAAGACAAAAACTTCAGGAGGAAACAAAATTTATTTCAGGCAAGGACAAACTAAGAATTAATAGGCTAATCCCCTAATAGAATGTTCAAATCAATAAGCTTGAGGGATAAGTATCTTTTTGATTATCCCTCAAGCTTATTGATTTGAACAAACAACACAAACTAAGAATAGTAAACAAAAGATAAGCCACGAGGGAAATTTACAGAGTCGCAATATATAAACATAAAAATGACCACTCTGTTAATAAAAAATAATAAAATTAATAAATACTTTGTTACATAAATAAAATTTATAAATACTATGTTACAATATTATTATCCTAAAGCCACACAGATAATTTATAAAATATTTATAGATTATATTAACCTTGGAGGATATAGATTTTTAACAATACATTACAATTTAGAGTATAGGAAATTTGAACCTTTTTGACGCTTATGATTCTTTTTTAAAATAAACCAATTTTATACTGCCCTTACTGCAATGATAAAAATAGTGGGAGGGCCTGGCCTATCAGTAGTGAACCGCTAGGAGGGCTCACCAACCAATGAACAACCTTGTATTAATACAAATGTATATTGAAACTATTATAGACGCGTATGATTCTTTTGAAAATTAAACATACACGTCTAGAATAGTTTCAAATATTCATAACAGATGGCGCGCTGATGCATCATAATATAAATGCTATATGTTTATAAAATAGTTGATTTATATATATGTTATAAATAAAGATGAATGAGATTTGATTTTCTGCTTGATTTTTGATCATGTTGAGGATTATGGTAATGTAATGCAATCGTGGTTAAATCTTGAAAGTATGATAATAAAAATAATTTTGATCAGTAATTTAATTGAACTAAAGGAATATATAAAAGAACATAATTTGATAAAAGTAATGCCTGGCTTAAGGCGAGTTCAATAAGGAAAACAAAAGATTATTTACATAATGTACAAAAGTTTTGAGCCGGCCATCGTGAAACAACAATAATTGCTTTTATATAGGGAAAGTCCCGACATCTGGTGGTAGATTTAAAAAGAATATTTGAATCCATGAAATATATTTTCAAATGAAATAATATTTTAATATATATAACATATATATATATATATATATATATATATATATAAGGGAAAACTTTGATTGACTATATAAATACGTTTTATTTTTAAAACCATATTTGAATTTGATAGCAATATTCACTGCCAAACAAAAACTGTGTCAATGCTCTTATATTTTAATGAGAAAATGGTGTAATATGTGAAATTTGAGTTATTTGTTCAATGATGATTTAGGAAAACATTAGAGATGCTCCAATAAAAAAAAAGTATCTAATAATCGAATGTTTTCAGGCCTATCTCCGCTATGAAGCAGATAATGGCCAGGAACCAGGGCTTCCAGGTTTACAGTACACAAACAAGCAACTTTTTTTCATCCAGCATGCCCAGGTAAATAATAACTTTGATATATACAAGTGATTTACTATTCTAATAGAAGAAAGTTTATCATCTAAAGCTTTCATCAATCTTTCATGGGATTCTTTAGAAGATAAATTACTTTTAATCTTAAAATATCATGACTCCCAAACTTTCTGTAGTCAACTCCATTGTGTCTGACACAATATTTAGAAATTCAGCTGCCCTGTAAACAAAGTCACGCCCTCTATGAATGATTGTTGTTACTATTTCATGAAAATGTTTATGTAAGGTAAAAAATGCATGTATATTTTAATGGTATAATTTATTTTAAACATTTTTTTTAAATTATACCTAGTACACGTTGTAAAGGCCATGATAATCATGGTGGGTAGTTAGCGACTGCTTTTTACTGTAAGCGCACCACATGTCTACACATGTGAAAATCAGTTCGGCTTTACACTTACAAATGTGCCAGAGCCCCGTTTGGTTACTTGCACTCGCTGGTGGGGTTGGACTTTTGCAAGAATCGGGGGCCATTGGAGCATTTTTTTCAAAACAGAAAAGTGTCCAATGCGGGAATCGAACCTGGGTCGTAGCGGTCAAAACCAAACGGTTTAACCAGCCTTCCACCGACCCCGTAAAATTTTAATTATTTATTATTGATTAAAAAACCTTTGAAGTGAACCTTGTGATAGATGTTAATCTCCTTTATATGAATTGAATATGGTAACAGATTTCTGGATTTGCGAGTTTCTTTTCATTACGTTCACTTTTGTACTCCTGTAGATGGTCCCAGTATAACTTTACTTTATTACTATTTATTAACTTTGTTAACGTTTATCTTCTTGCAAAACGGCACTTGAAGTTACACCGCATGAGTTTCTTTTCAATGAAAAATCAAAATTTTATTACAAGGTGAAATATTGTTGCACTGGGCTGCGGTTTGGCAGATTCTTCAGTCTTGAGTCTCTCCTCAGACGTGTCTTGCATCTTTCCAGAACGTGTCTCAACCATCTTACAAGGTTAAACCAGTCAATAATAAGACAACTATAAATTTAGGTAGCACCTAGAATCTCCCCTTATTTACCACATCAAAGTTTAAAGCATGTAGGGTATTTAGTGTATCAAAATACAAATGTTTTATAGTACATAATATTTTATATTAATAATCTGTTTTATAAAAATAAATAAATTTATAATTTAAATTTTAAATATATTGAAAATAATATTATAAATAATTTTAAAAATAGGCGCATTAATCATGATGCAACACTTCCCCCTCTCCAGAGGTCGTCACGTCCTCGTGAGTGACCTCATCAATTCTTTCAAAATAGGGTTTGAGTCTTGAGACATGGACAATCAATGGGTCTTGGCCAGGATTATCTTTCGGCTCAATTAAGTAATTTACGTTGGACAGCTTCTTTAATATTCGATATGGCCCAAAATATTTTCTCAATAGTTTTTCACATTTTCCGATTTTCCTGACTGGTGTCCAAACTGCCACTAAATGTCCTGGTTCATAGATTCTCTCGTTGTGTTTTTTGTCATAGTTTCTTTTCATTCTTTCCTGAGTCTTCTCTGTGTTGTTAATGACTACCTGTCTCGTCTCCTTTCTATTTTATCTAAGTAGTTTTCTATATATTCGTCGTAATCGTCCATGTTACTGTCCGTTGGGATATTCTCGTCGTCTAAGAGGGACATGGGTTCCCTCCCAAACAACAGGAAAAATGGAGAGTAGCCTGTGGTTTCTTGAATTGTGGTATTATATGCGTGGGTGATAAAAGGAAGGATTCCGTCCCAGTTCTTCTGATCCGTATTTACATACATGCTGATCATATTGATTAAAGTTCTATTTAGCCGTTCCGTTAGTCCGTTAGTAGTCTGGGGGTGGTAGCTCGTTGTGAAGCAATGTTTAACTTTGCACATTTTCATAACCTCCTTCATCAAATTGCTAGTGAATTGTGAACCTCTGTCGCTGATAATAAATCTTGGAGCCCCGTGACGTAAAAATATATGTTCGATTAAAAATGTAGAGACTTCTTTCACTGTCGCTTCTGGTACTGCCTTTGTTTCAGCATACTTGGTATAATAATCCGTCAACACAATGATCCATTTCCTTCTTCTTTTCGTTGATGGCAAGGGGCCAACAAAGTCAATTCCGATTCTTTCAAAAGGGTAGTTAGCTGGGGGAATAGGTTGTAGAAGTCCAGATGGCAACTGATTTGAACCTTTCCGACTTTGGCAAAGATGGCACGTCTTTACAAATTCGGAAACATCTTTCAGCATGGAAGGCCAATAGTATTTATTCTTCAATCGGTATGTGGTTCTGGCGACGCCTAGATGGCCATTCAGCATATGGTTGTGGTATTCACTCATGATTTCTTTCCTTCTCTTCTTTGGCACTACCAGCAACCATTCTCTACCTTCAGGATTTGGATTTTTCTTGTAGAGACACCCATTTTCTTCTTTAAAGTTCTGTGTAATTGAACGCTTGTTTCCACTAAGGTTCTCCTTAATATTCTCAATAAAATCATCCTTTTCGTCTATTATTTGATTCAAAAATAGTCTTTCATAATCCTCGTCCCATTCGTTTTCTGGTAAGGGTCCTCTAGATAGACCATCAGCGTCCAGATGTTTTTTTCCCGATTTGTGTATAATTTCGAAATTATATTCCTGAATCTTCAGTGCCCATCGTGCTAATCGACCGGTCGGATCTTTTAAATTCTTAAGCCAGCATAGTGCGTGATGATCAGTTACGATTTTAAAGTGCCTTCCATATAAATAGGGCCGTAATTTTGATATCGACCACACTACAGCTAAACATTCCTTTTCGGTGGTTGAATAATTTTGCTCAGGTTTACTTAGGGTTCGGCTCAAATATGATATTACCTTCTTTTCGCCACCGATATTTTGAATTAGTGTTGCGCCTAAGCCGATGTTAGAGGCATCTGTGTGAATGCAGGTGGCTGCATTTGGATCAAAGTGACCTAAAATTGGCGGATTCATAAGAGCTTTTTTAAGGTTTTGGAACGCTTCTTCCTGTTTTCCTGTCCAGATAAATTGCACATTTTTTCTGATGAGACTGGTCAATGGGTCAGCGATTAATGAGAAATCTTTAATAAATTTTCTATAATATGAGCACATTCCTAGGAATGATTGCACTTCTTTGGCCTTCTTGGGCTGAGGAAAATCTCTAACGGCTTTGATATTATATTCGGCAGGTTTTATACCCTCCTGGTTGGTTATATGTCCAAGGATCTCAAGTTCCTCGAAAGCAAATCTGCATTTCTTGGCGTTCAGTTTTAAATTAGATTCGCTGAAGCATCTGAGGACAGCTTCAAGTCTTTTAATGTGGGTTGGAAAGTCCGAGCTGTATATAATTACATCGTCCAGGTAGCAAAGGCAAATCTGCCATCTCAGATTTCCGAGGACATTGTCCATGTTCCTCTCAAAAGTAGCAGGGGCGTTGCATAGACCGAAGGGCATTACGTTGAATTCATATAACCCATGTGCAGTAGTGAAAGCCGTCTTCTCTTTGTCTCTCTCTTCAATTTCGACTTGCCAATATCCCGATTTGAGATCTATTGCTGAGAAGTACTTGGATCCTTGGAGAGTATCCATTACATCATCAATTCTTGGGATTGGATAAACATCCTTCACTGTTACTTCATTTAATTTCCTGTAGTCCACACAAAATCTGTATTTGCCATCTCGTTTTTTGACCAATATAACGGGAAAGGACCAGGGACTTGAAGATTGTCTAATTATTCCTTCTTCGAGCATCTCGTCTATTTGATCCTTTATGGTGGTTCGTTCCTTAGCGCTTACCCGGTAAGGCTTGTGCTTTATTGGTTTTGCGTCTTCTGTATGAATCTGATGTTTTGCCAAACTGGTCCTACCTAACCTCGATGAGAACAAATCAGTATACTTGGCCAAAATTTGTTTTAACCTCTCTTGTTCTTTAAATGATAATTTTTTGTTTATTTGAAATTGTATTTCGTCATTTTCATTCTGCTTCTCTTTATTCTCTATAAAATTTACCCCTGCAGGAAGACTTCCATAAGCCAATGTTTGGCCTTTCATGATTTTTAAAGGTCGAGGATAAGGGTTCGTTATCCAGATATGGGTTTTCTTATCCGTGACAGTAAGCAAACTTCTTGCCAATCGAAGACCATTTGTTTGAGTCATTCTGTTGTTCTCTTCGATGACATATTCGCCATCATCTGCTTCTATTGAGGCCCTAATCAATTTAATAGATAGTTTAGGTATAACGGTATCTGTAGTGCTCTTTATTTTTTTTAGATCATAATTGCTTACGTCATGATTACTCATCAAATTATATTTTATTGTTTTTCGTTTACAATCAATTTTAGCATTCATTTTTTTAAGGAAATCTCGTCCAAGAATAAGAGTTCGTAGATGCGCGTCCATTACTACAAATTCGTGGGATAATTCAGTGTCATCAATTTTTAAATCTAAAATAATGCTACCTACCATATCTAATTTTTTTCCATCGGGTCCTGAACACGTTTTAGTGAGACTATTTATTTCACGGCCAGCAAAAAGTGCTGTTCTTAGGTCGACCACTGAAAGATCGGCGCCTGTATCAATCAAAGCTTCGCATAACCCTATCTTGTCCACATTAATATTAATTTTGTACCTAGGGTCCAACTTTCTAATTCCATTTATGGTCGACTTGCTTTGATTGAAGGAATCAGGCGCGACACTTAGTTTAAATCTTCCAACACGGAATATCTATTCCGTGTAGGAATATTCATTTGTGTGTCATTACAAACATCCGCATAGAGGCGAGGCCGTGTATAATCTTTCCTTTCGTCCATTTGAAGATTTTCTTGGCTCTTGTCTTGGGAAACTGAGGGGTCCTCTTCTACGATCCTCACAAACTTGACTCTGCAATACCGCGCTACGTGTCCTGGCTTGTTTCACTTGAAACATATTGGTCTCCCGTCTTCTGTCCTATTCCTGTTTGAATCTGGACTCTTATTGTAGGTTTTCCTTGGGTAGACCGGTTTTGGCTCAGGAATGGGAGTGTAAAATCGTCTAGGGGCAGATACCTGGGGCAGCGGCTTGTTCTTGGTAGTACCTCGGAGCGGGGGCCTGGGGCTTGGGGGTGTTCTGGTCTGGTCTTCTGAACGACGGAGCGTTCTTCCATTGCTCTTGATGGTGGGAACGAGGAGAGCGTGGTCCATTATATAGAACCTTTGATTTTTCTATACGTTCTTGATAATTATTTTCAAACAAATCCATCTTTTTACACAATCTTAGGAGTTCGTTGGTATTCTTAGGAGGGTTTAAGTAGAGGGCAAAAGAGTATTCTTTCTTTAACCCTCCAATAACCCAATTTATTTTATTCTCTTCTTCCATTTGGGGGTCGACCTTGTTGCACAGAACCAGGATATCCTCTGCAAACCTGATTGCAGGTTCATTCCACTGCTGCATTCTGTTCAGCCTCATCTTCAATTCTTCTTTGTTGGCGTCTGAGCCAAAATCCTGAATTAGGCGGCTCTTGAAATGTTCCCAGCTGGTAAAACTTATCTTGTGTAGGTCCAGCCAGGTTTTGGCGCTACCAATCATGTTCATGGCTGCATAGCGAGAAATAATATATTCTGCCCAGTGGTACAGGAAGCCAATTTCTTCAAGGGACTCAATCCATGGGCGAGGGTCTTCTGTTCCATCATATTTGGGGATGTCTATGTTGGGGTTCAAAACAACTGGGTCGGCACTTGCATCTCCACCAATTGTTGCACTGGGCTGCGGTTTGGCAGATTCTTCAGTCTTGAGTCTCTCCTCAGACGTGTCTTGCATCTTTCCAGAACGTGTCTCAACCATCTTACAAGGTTAAACCAGTCAATAATAAGACAACTATAAATTTAGGTAGCACCTAGAATCTCCCCTTATTTACCACATCAAAGTTTAAGGCATGTAGGGTATTTAGTGTATCAAAATACAAATGTTTTATAGTACATAATATTTTATATTAATAATCTGTTTTATAAAAATAAATAAATTTATAATTTAAATTTTAAATATATTGAAAATAATATTATAAATAATTTTAAAAATAGGCGCGTTAATCATGATGCAACAATATTGACTATTTCTAACCTTTTTACTCGGATTAGTACTTACCAGATAAGCATGTAAAAGTCCGACATTGTCAGCTATATCGTCAGGCATTGAGTTGATTCCATACCACTATAAAAACAATAAAATCAATTTATTAATTCACTAGTATTCGATAAAGGTTAACCTATCCTTAGAGGCTTGATACTTCTACAATATTTCACCTTGAAATAAAATTTTGATTTTTTCATTAAAAAGAAACTCATGCGGTGTAACTTCAAGTGCCGTTTTGCAATCACAGGCCGCGGTGTATTATATTTATCTTCTTCTTTATATCTAGTTGTTGAGATCTTGTTCAGCAAACTGACGTGTACCCACGGCCTGTTGCAGCAATTCTGTGAAATTATGGACGAAGAGTACATTAGCCGCTGGGTGAACCAATCACACAGCCCGGGAGAAATTCGGTAATTTTTTTTTTTTTAAGAAAAAGGCATCTCCTTATCGTGCAACTGAAAGTTGCTAATGGTTTGCGTCATCTATCCGAATAAATATCAACTATTCTCGTTGATTTTCACATTGTGTAGCGTTCTCACGCAATTCTGGCCTCAACTACCTGTTTCATGATTTTTCAAGATACCTGAATGACCAGTTCTTTGGTCGTTGAGGTACAGCTTGCACCACACTGATGAGGGCCAACAGCCCGAAACGCGTCCGTGGTTAGCTTTTATTGATTAATCGAGAATGGGTATTTGGCCAATTCTGGAATATTTAATAATCAAAAAGAATCGTTAATATTTATTCCGATAGATGGTGCAAGCCATCAGTAACTTTCAATTGCACTAAAGGAGATGCCTTTTTCTTAATATACCTTAATGCACCTTATCCCAGTATAATATTACATTTGTACTATTTTTTCATATATTTTCTTAAATTCAATATAAACATCTTACTCGAAAAAAAAAACAATATTAAGGTAAAGGGTTTCTTTTAAATTTGATTTTCGCAAGTTTTCGAGCAAATTTTCTGCTCTTCAACGGGCATATACTTCTATGTACAATATCATTATGGTATGCCCGTTAAAGAGCAGAAATTTTGCTCAAAAATTTGCGAAAATCAAAATTGAAAGAAACCCTTTACCTTAATATTATTTATTGTTTCTTTTTCGAATAATTTATAGGTAACTGTTACTCACATAAATATCTTACGTTTATCATGATTATTCATTTATTATTATTAAATCAGACGTGATATCTCCACAAAGGATGCTTGCGTCAAGAAACAACATTAATTTCAGAGAAGTATATTAAATGAACATTTGGTGAATTACAAGGTTCGAGTAGAAGTTTAAAGAAGATAATGATAGATTTATATATAATAAATTTTAAAATATTTATTATTAAATAAAGAAATATATTTAAATAAAAAGGCATATATTGGATCAAAAAAATATTTATTTTACCAATATTTCAGCTGGCTGAACGCCAACCTTTATCAAGGTGTTATAACACCTTGATAAAGGTTGGCGTTCAGCCAGCTGAAATATTGGTAAAATAAATAATTTTTTGATCCAATATATGCCTTTTTAATTAAATATTTATCTATGGATTGCTCTATTTTCAAAAAGAAATATATATAGATGGAAATTTTGCCGAGAGGATATTGATCTAAAGAGACAAAGGTCGCCTCTCCGGTCAAAATAGACGTCAAAACTAGTTGCAATCTATTGACCGCCACCGCAAACTAGCGTCCATCTAGAGACCATGGTTTCGGGCTAATGGCCCTCGTCAGCTTTTCAGTTTTCCAAAGCTGGTGTTGTGGCTTTGTCACCGACCCGAGGCCGCTAAGTTTGCGGTGGTAAGCAATAGATGGCGTCTAGTTTTGACGTCTATTTTGACGGGAGAGGCGACCTTTGTCTCTTTAGAAATATATATGTGTAAAAAGTAATTTTAAAAATAAAATAAAAAAGGACAGATGTTGGTATTATAATCAAAGAAGGCATATCCTGACCACAAGCACATGTGTTCGTGGTCAAGATTGACCTTTTTGATATCAATATTATATATTATCAGGAAGCCTCTGAGACCAAAATTATTTTTGGTCGCAGTGGTACAGCATACTTCACGCTGACGAGCGCCAACAGCGCGAAACGTGTCCGTGAATGGCTTTTCTTGATTTATCAAGAAATTGGGTTGGCCAAATATCAGTGAACAGGCTAAATCAATGTTTAGTTGATTTCTGTTCCATCAGATGGCGTTCTGCCTTCTGAAAAGCAGATGTGCTCCTGGTCAGGATATGCCCTTTTTATTTTCAATATTATATATATAAAGCCATATTTTGATTTGAATAAAAGATTTATTTGCCAATATTTCGGTTGACTGAACGCCAAATTTTATCAAGGCATTTTATTTTTGTATAAACAAACTCAGTGCCGCATAGTGTTATAATATCACAGTTGAAATAATTAAGCAAATACAAAGAAGGTGGGGGAAATTTGTGCATGAAATAATTATTATAAAAGTTACAAGCAGAATAAGTTAAATATATTAAAATATTAAAGGAGAAAAGAATGATGTCTATCCTATATTTTGAAATGTTTGAAGTTGGAAAACTGTTTTGGTTTAATAGTGGGATTTGTTGCTTCAAGAGCTCTTCAATTCCCTAATAAACAGAATGAAATATCGTTGTGACAGCTGTTTAACTGTTCGAGGCACCTATGCCCCCTATTAGGTCATCAAATATTAGTCAACTTCTATCTGACCTTTGTACTAATTAACAAATATTTGTATAACTCTGTAAAAAGAATTTTCAAGAAGAAAATTATTTTTGCTTTATATTTATCATAGTCTATCCACCTACAAATTTTCGTTCAAAATAATTCTATATTTTTAAAGGAAATTAAAACAATTCTATCCTTGGAGCCTTGTTGTTAATTATGATTGTAATCAAAGGATTCTAAACATTTAATTCTATTTTATAAAATCATTTAACCCACTGAATGGAAAACAAAATCTCTTATATTATGATGCATTAGTGCGCCATCTGTTATCAAAATTCGAAACTATTATAGACGTGTATGATTATTTTTAAAAATGAAAAATTTCTACTGTCCTTACTGCAATTGCAGTAAGGACAGTAGAAATTGTTATTTTTAAAAAGACGTTTATAATAGTTTCGAATTTTGATAACAAATCCCTTATGTTTTAATGTATTATATGATAATAAATTAGCTTAGCTATATATTCTTATCTAAACACTATTCAATATTAAGAATGCCTGAGAAAAATTTATTTTAAAAAGGTTTATCTTTAAATTACCTTTAAATAAAAAGGCATATATTGGATCAAAATACTGTATCATTTATTTTACCTATATTTCAGTTGGGCGAACGCCAACCTTTTAAAGGTATTATAAAATATTAATGTGGATAATAAAAGGCATATATTGGATTTAATAAAATATTTATTTTGCCAATATTTCGGCTGGCTGAACGCCAACCTTTATCGAGGCATTACATTATAACATACAAAATACAAAAATAAATAAAAAATATAAAAATGTAATGACTCGATAAAGGTTGGCGTTCAGCCAGCCAAAATATTGGCAAAATAAATATTTTATTAAATCCAATATATGCCTTTTATTATCTAATGAATTAAGTATGGGTTGCTCTATTTTCAAAACATATTAATGTGTGTCAACAACAAACTCAGTGCCACATAACGTTGTTGTTGGCAAACATTAATATGTTATAATACCCTGAAAAAGATTGGCGTTCAGCCAACTGAAATATTGGTAAAATAAATTATATTTTGATCCAATATATGCCTTTTTATTTAAATATCTATTTGTGGAATGCTCTTTTTTTCAAAATGCATCCCGAAACAGACTCTACCTGCATAAACTGTTCAGAAGAGCCACAGACAGTCGATCATCTTCTCTTCAGCTGTCCAGCATTCCTGAGAAATAGGATGCAGACAACTATCCTGTTTGGACTGACCCACCTCAATCCTAGATCTATGGCCAGACTCCCAGTCTCAACCTCAGCATGGAAATTTCTGGTCAACTGGTTCAACTCAGCAATCAAAACAGGACACGAGTAAAAGCGCTCAACACCAGTCCATACTGGTGAGCTGGACTCCCCAGGTAGTTGGTGTTCTGCGCTCCCTGGGTTATAAATATCTCTCTCTAATTATATATGTTTTCAATTGTTTGAATTCAAGTTGTACATTAATTTTAAGTTGTTGTGTGTTTTCAGAGTATTGGGGCCAATAATGAACCTTCCAGAATTTGGAGAAGTTTTCAATTGTCCGTTAGGGTCCGCCATGAATCCTAAATCCAAATGTCAACTTTGGATCTGAGTTGAACTTATCATGAATCTAGCAGCTGACATAGTAAATAATGTTGCCCTTAGAGTTTATATATATATTTATCTGTGAAATTATTTATAATGTTTTGTGTTTAATAAATTGAAATTTCAAATTATAATTAGTGATTATTTTACACACAGAAATATCATAATTTGAATTAATCAAATTGATGGGTATCAGCAGTGACACTCCTTCCATAATTAATATTTTGACAAATTTTAAGAGCGAGTATATATAATATTTAATATATGTATATTTTATAAATAAAAATATATTCTGCTTGATTTTGGTATGCAGTCGCGGAAAAAATCTTGACAAATTATAATAAAATTAGTTTTCAAAAATAGCCTTATTTGAGCTTATGAAATATAGAACACATAATTTGAGAAAGGTATGCCTGACCTAAAGCATAAAAATTTAAAAAATTAAAAACTTATTTACATAATGTACAAAAGGTTTGAGCCGGCCATCGGGATACAATAACAATCAGTTTTATATAGGGAAAGTCCCGATATCTAGTGGTAGATATAAACAGAATATTTGAATCTATGAATATAATTTTGAATAGAATAATATTTTTATATAGCATATATATACGAGGTGTGTTCAAAAGGTATCGCGACTTTTGTGTTTTTTCAAAAAATATTTATTTATTCATGAATACCTATTTTGTCCCCTTCAAAGTAATCCCTATGAGATATTATACACTTGTAACAACGGTTTTTCCAATCTTCGAAGCACTTCAAAAAATATTTTTTCAGCTCCTCCTTCGATGCCGTCTTTATCTCGTCAAGCGTAGCGTAACGTCGTCCTTTCATGGGCCTCTTCAGTTTAGGGAACAAGAAAAAGTCACAGGGGGCCAGATCTGGGGAATACGGTGGCTGGGGCATCATTAGTGTGTTGTTTTTGGCCAAAAAGTCGCGCACAAGCAACGATGTGTAGCAGGGGCGTTATCGTGGTGCAAAAGCCATTTTTTGTTCTTCCACAAATCCGGACGTTTCTGTCGGATTGCTTCGCGCAAATTGCGCATAACTTGCAGGTAATATTCCTTATTGACCGTTCTACCCTGTGGCAAGAACTCATGATGCACCACGCCCCTGAAATCGAAGAAAACTGTCAGCAAAACTTTCACATTCGACCGACCTTGGCGCGCTTTTTTCGGTCTTGGTTCGTGCGGCAGCTTCCATTGAGATAATTGAGCTTTGGTTTCCACGTCATAACCATAAACCCACGCTTCGTCACCAGTTATGACCCTCTGGAGCAAATTTGGGTCGTCGCGGACAGAGTCCAACATCTCATTAGCAATGTTCATGCGATGCTGTTTTTGGTCGCAATTGAGCAATTTTGGTACGAATTTCGCGGCGACCCGTCTCATGCCCAAATCATTGATAAAAATCGAATGGCACGAGCCAATCGATATGTTTAGGTCCTCAGCAACTTCTCTAACGGTGATTCGACGATTGGCCAATATCATTTTCTCCCCTTCATTAATATTTTCGTCTGTTATTGAAGTGCTCGGGCGTCCGGCACGCTCTTCGTCGTTCACATCTTCTCGGCCTTCTGAGAACATTTTGTACCACCGATATAAACGTTGCTTCGGTCCAAGATAGCTTCTCAGTATACCACAGTCAACATTCGGAATGCATCCGCGCACTTAATTTCGTTTCCCACACAAAATATGATACAGGTTCTTTGATCCATTTTTTTTAATAGGTAAAAATCGAAGACGATCCAAAATACCTGCAAGCAAAGCATCTGTCAACAATTAAGTGAACATTCAAAATGGCCGAGCTTGTCGGCATAAGTGAGAGACATGAGTACCAACATGAAGCCACAAAAAGATCGAAATTCGAATATACGTAACCCGCGAAAATTCAAAATTCGCGATACCTTTTGAACACACCTCGTATACCTAATTCATTGTTACTTGCTTGTAGTTAATAAAGTTAAAGGAAGTCTGAGGTCTCCAGAGATAGTTGTGACAACCTGACGCCACATAACATCATAACAGGAAAACAGGGAACAGGAATAAAAAATAAAAATATATCATAAAAAATTAAATTGAATATAACATATATATAAGGTTGTCCCAAAAGTTCGTGTTTTTCTTATTACTTGGCAAATAATATTATTACGGCGAATACATAATAATATGTAATACAATTACTTTCTACATAATACAGAGACATTATACATTACGGCGAATAATATTATGGCGAATAATATATTGGTATTTCAATTTTTTACAAGTGTTTATGAACTTTTGGGACAACCTTGTAATTATTATGAATGTGTAGTATAATCTATTCTATTGTTGTGTATGGTTGGTCCCAGATACCTTAATCTTGGCTCTTTGGGATTCATTCTTGGCCATGAACTCGCCCATAGTATTCAGCCAAGCGGTGAGAGATCCGCTATCAATTTTATTAGATGCTTGTAGAATTGGCATCCTTCACTGGCTACCTTACCCTCTATATATATTTATATATGTTTTCAATAACTCCTTGAAATGCAATAGTGCAGAAGCTTCTCCGGAGCATATCTTATCATGCTCAGAACTGACAATAGAGGACCCCAGGCCTATAACTACCATCGCAAAATTGGAGAGGAGTGGATTTCAGGAATTGGTTTAACCATGGAGATAAGCACCACCACCATATATGTTGTCTATACAAGGTTTACTTCAAGCTTCAATAAAATTGTTTACTTATTTAATATTTATCAATTATTCTCTTCTATACGTCCAATTGTAAAACTTATTAAAACATTTTATATAGAAAAAAGTATTTCAATTAAAACCAAAATACGCCTGGCTTATAAACGATTTTAACCCGTCTTTGATTTTTTTACTTCACTATATCTATGGTTCTCTTCATTTGCGTTTCTACTATCCGATGCTACCTTCTTATGCTCAGTTACCCGATGCTTTCTTCTTCTCCCTCACCCATCTCCTCCTTTTTGAAGCTCCGCTCCCTAAAGCATCTCCCGCTTTTCCTATCCCTGGTACCCTGAACGTCTCTTTGCCCCTCGATGCTTTTCCTTTTATATCTCTTTCTGATGCCACGTGAGGGAACTATGTGGCGCACACTGTATAAGGGGTTGATGGAAATGATGGTCAAAACCGTTGGTTTTAGACAGCTACGACCAGGGTTCGATTCCCTTATTGGGAATTTTTTGATTATTTGAAAAAAATGCTCCAATGGCCCCTGATTATTGCAAAAGTTCAACCCCATCAGCGAGTGCAAGTAATCAAACGGGGCTCTGGCATATTTGTAAGTGCTAAGTCGAACTGTTTTTCACATGTGTAGACATGTGGTGCACTTAGAGTAGAAACATTAGCCTATCTCTACTCACCATGAATATAATGGCCTGTACCACGTACACTAGGGATAATTAAACTTTCTTTACTATTTTAAACAGGTACTTAATTTTAAAATTTTTAAATGTCTGTCAGCAGAGCTTGTGAAAGAGCGAAAGATAGGCCGACGGTCGGAGTACAATAAATAACTGGAGTGTCTGGATAACCAGTACAAAGCCTATGTACCAAGGGATCACAACGTAAGTACATTTCACAATTAACAACCTCAACTATTGCTTGCTGATTTATTTTGAATTTTATAAAGAAAACTACTGAATTTCATTGGAACGCTTTTATTTAGAAATTAACTCTTTTTAGTATTGTTTTAATTGAATAATTCTCTAAAAAATCTAGCATATTTACATTCTAAAATATTCCTTAAAACCTTTTTTTTCAATCTGTAAATTATTTTTCTCGAATACACACAATACTTTACAATTTGATTTCATTTAACTAAATTTGCATACCAACCCTTTGTATATATATCAATTGTGTTGATATTTTTTATCTTTTCATCTAACCAACTTGCATACTAATTCTGTACAAATTTAAAATATCTTTCTTTTCTTTCAAAAATTTTGTTTATCTTTGAAGTGCAAGTTTCCCTAGGGGGACAAAGAGCTCTAAGTCGAAATAAATAATTAAGAAAGGTTACAGTTTAAATATTTATATAAAAAAAGGAATATATTGGATTTAATAAAATAAATCATTTTTATTATCTAATGATTTAAATATTGATTGCTCTATTTTCAAAAGGTTTAAATATTATGAAGAAATATCTAGGCGAACAAACGCTTTTTAAAATATTAACGAATTTTTTAAGTGCTAGAATTGTTGATTCGTTTTTGAAGACAACTCTCAGATTTATAAAGTTAAACTTTGAACACATTTAGTATAGAGAGAGAAACGAGTTAATTACCTCGTATTTAAGGCAACAAAAGAATCATCTAATTTATATACATCGTTCTAACCAGATTCAACTTGTGTAAAAACAGACGACAAAGAAAAAATATTAATAATTGAGGGTAAGTTCCTATTTTTTACAAGTTTTCACACTCAAAGAATGATCATTTTCTTGCTTCAAGAATTAATATAATTGGCAAAAGAAATAATCTTAAATATTTACCTACTGGAATTATATATTTGATTTATTGTTCTTGAAAATATGCAAATTTGTTTTCTCATTTAAAAGGCGTTCTCTCCTCCTTACTTTAGACACATCATAAATACAATAGATGAGAATTTACTAGAGAATAATTAAAGAATTCAACAAGTTTCTAAAGATGAGTTTATTCCCCTAATTCTGTTGCATTATTTAATTTACACATAAAAAAATATATATATTTTGAAAATAGAGCAATCCATAAATAAATCTTTGATTAAAAAGGCATATATTGGATCAAAATTTCATTTATTTAACCAATATTTCAGTTGGCAAAACACATTAATTTTTTATAATACCTTGATAAAGGTTGGAGTTCAGCCAACTGAAATATTGGTAAAATAAATGATATTTTGATTTAATATATGCCTTTTTAATAAAAAAAAGTTTTTATATTCAATTCTTGTGCATGTTGAGAAAAAATCTGATATGTTATTCAGAAGGTTTTTGGAAATATGGAAATAAATTAATCCCAGAAAGCAGTTGCTATATAGCACCAACTAACTGAAATATCATCGGCCAGGTATTGAAGACAATTCAATCAAAACAAAGCCGTCATCAGAACAAAGCCAGGCCTCTTTACATTATTTTACTATTGCAGTAAGGGCAATAGAAACTTGTTTTCTTTATAAAAGAAACATACGTGTCAAAATAATTTCAATTAATTATAGAAATATTTATATGAATAAATTTATATTTTAAATTTTATTGCCATCTATCGTTAAAATTTATTTGTGTAAAATTTTAAATTTATATTTCTTCAAATTTTGATACTAATTGCTTTTAGAATGTGATCATTTCAGCATAATATAAAGGATTTATTATGTTTTCAGTGTAATGAAACATCCAAATTATTCGAAAATGAAGCTGACAACTTGGCTTTGCAAGCAATATTCAAGGTAAGAGTTTGTACTTTAAATACGTACTGACTTCAATTATATCTTAGTGTATAGAATTTCAATTCATATAATAGATATGTTGTCGTGTCCAATGAAGAGCCTTAGATGTCTCCATACATCTCTATGACAGCAGTTGCAATGTCCTCTATCTTGGGTGTGTAAAGTTTCTGTTTTGGGTCCATGTCAATTTTCTGTTGTTGTTGTCATGTCCAATAAAGAACCTCAGATGTCTCCATACATCTCTATCATATCAGTCACAATATCCTCTATCTTAGGTGTGTAAAGCTGCTGTTCTGGGTCCATGTCAAATTTCTGAAATGCTGCGGCCATTTCTGGACATGAGAATATGTGGGTAGGCGTTAGTTCCACACCAGGACAGTTGTTTCATGTCCTGTAGGTTCTTGTGTTACTGGATGCATTGTCATTCCTTCATAGTGTTTCGTTCTGGTTTATATGATGTATATTCTGCTATAGTTTAAAAATGGGAATATGTGCAAATTTTAAATGAAATATACATTTTCATATTGAGGAGATTAATAGAATCGCCGAATGTTGTGGTCCATTTGGATGAGTGTCGGACCTGAAGGCTGTTGGGCTCTGCGCTGCCTGGAGTATAGGAGTTCCATCTATGCTTCCTTCCTGTGATGGATCTACATAAGATTGGTGGTCTTAATAAAGCTATATGTGTTTGTGTATTTTCATCATAAATATAACTGTATATATATTATAAAATAATATTACAAATAATATAACTTGTTTATTAAATATTTGTATATGTAGTCTCAAGTGTGCTGTTATTCAACATAAAATAATCCCAGATCTCTCTTCCATTTTTCAAAAATAATTGAAATAAATAAAGAAAAATATTATATTTGATTGAAATACAACTGCTTGAAATTCTTCACAATAGCTTCTTTTGCCTCGCTTCTCCGTTTCTAACTTCTCTACCAGTTGCAGTACTCTACCTAGAAGGTCTCGACAGGAACCCTGTTCAGGCACATCATCACGGCCTTGTCGCAATTTTCCAGATTTCGAAGTCGGTGTCCTGTCAAGCTCATTCTAAATCTTAATATCGAAAATGAATATAACCAGTTCCAAATCGGGATAGTAGACTGACTAGCAAATCATTGCCACCTTGAGGTTAGCTAGAAGGTAGTTTGGAATGATATTTTTCCATGGTACAGCCAAGTTTCAAACTGATTTTTTTCTTAAACGTTGTGCTCATTAAGAATGCCCTTTGAGTATACTACACACTGTGCTGTTCACTGCCTACCCATGAGTAATAAACCTTTGTGAATAACGTCATTCATTAAAAAACCGTCGTTTGCGGACTTCAAGGACATTCTTCAACCTCCTTCTGTTCTTCAAAAGCATCTTTAGCAGCGAGAAGCTATTTCTTGGGACTTATTGTTATCAATACAATACAATCCTGAAAACTTCTAAAAATGTTATTTTTTCTAAAGATTATCAGCATTATTTATTTAGACGTTACACATATAAGTATTTACATAAAATGACAAATAAACATACCAGAGAGAATGTGTACAGAGTTATATTGGAGTCGCTAAAATAAAGTTGAGCTCTTTTTCTGCATCATATTCTTTATCAAAATCAACATTTTTCCATAGGTTGTATATGACATATTTAGTAATATCAAAATTCCTTATTATATCAATTGCTTCTTTATCAAAGACTGCCTCGATCGAAAACGAAATTCGAATTCATTTTTTCACATAGGAATACCAATTTTTTTTTTTGTAAATAGACGTCAGCAAGGGACAGTAACAGTATTCTAAACATGTTTCAGTTTGCTTATATACTTCTGTAGAAGGGATTATAATACCTGAGAGCGTGATACAATATATAAATAAAACACCCCTGGTACACCCCCATTCCTAATGAATCTTTTTTCCACACCCTTACTAGGTAGGAACAAACGGCGATTTTATGATTAAGAACAGGGCATCTTAGAATTCTCAAATTTAATGGTAAAATAAAAAATACCTGAAATGCTCCAAATGCGATTCCCAGCCTGCTAGTCCTGAACATCTATTGAATTGTATCAAATCCTCCAAAAAAGACTTCTGAGAAAATCCCAGGACTATAATAGAAAAGCTGAGACAATTAGACAAATGGAGATCATTTAAACGACTTGAGGAAAAGGCAACAAAAACATAAAACAGAATATTTATCCTCGAAAGTCGTTTATTATTATTATTATATCTTCGTGTTTTAATCATTCTATTGTGTATTAAGGCCTATGTCACCTTTGAATAAAAGCACGGGAAGGAAAACCTCTTCCAGGAATCGACTACGACATGAAGCAGCTTTTATTTTTGGCTTTCGCCCAGGTAGGTTACCTAACATTCATTTAAATTCTAACACAAACACATTATAAATTATATAACGTATTCACAATTAGGTAGAAACTGCTTGAATATCATCATAATAAATTTGAAGCATCTCTCGTTTATAATTTTTACCAATTATACAAGAAAGACCTTCCCATAATTTTATATCGCATTGAATTTAATATTTGTTTATAATGGTCATCACTGAAATTATACAAAACTCTGGCTTATATAAGTACAGACCTGAAAAAAGCCTTTGTACAATGTTATTCTTTTTTTTTTCATATACAATATCCATATTGTCAGGAGGACAGAGTTTCCTGGTATTTCCTCTTATCTGGACGGACAGGTCAGGGAAAACAGTGGCGCCACGTGGAAGGTAGAAATAACTCAGTTCTCCCCTCTTGTTCTAACTGCTGGGTCGATTTGGCTCATGTTCATAGTAACTTTTATTTTATATTTAAAATATTTTCATATAACTAATTAAATAAATATTTAATGAAATTCGAAAAAATATATATATTAATGTAATGATTCAAGAGCACGAATGTTTCTTTTATACACAATACAAACTTCTAATAAATAATAAATACTTTGCTACAATATTTAACCATTAAGTGGTAATAGAAGAATTTTCCATTGGTTATGTCTTTTAAAATAATATCATTGTTTGTTTGTTTTTTTGTGTGAAGGGTCAAATTAATTTTATTTTTGCATTTATGATCATAATATTAGATTTCTGCTAAAATTATAACTTATTCCTCGGCATTATGATATTGTTTTCGGCCTCAATCGATATCGTTGTACTCTAAAGAATTATTACCAGTCAAAACTTCAGTAGCTAGAGTTCTTCCTAAGTTGAAGGTAGTATTTCAATGTTTACCAACATCTACTATAATAATAAGTACACATTATATATATATAGAATCATGAAAATTTTAAATTTTCAAAAAATTGAAATTGGTTATATTAATTTATATTGATAAAGATAATAACTGTGTTCTGATTTTTTACAGACTTTCTGTGAAAATCGGTCTGAGGAAGGGATGAAGAAACTTCAAAAGTCCTCACGCGGTGCTTCAATCTTCAGGTAATTCAGGTCAAAATGGAATATTTACGGACATACAAGTAAAACTTGTAATATTTTATAATCTTCCCAGATTATTATGAATTTACACATTTAAGAAGATAGTTTTAAAATGCTATTTAACTTTGAAGACATGTATTGTTTTGAAAACATTTTTACCTATGTGTATTTAACTATAGTAATATATTTGGTTCACACTATATATAATTATCTCTACACCACATTCTCACTATCTCCTCAGCGGTGAATACGCGCTCATTTTTTTTCTTCGTAGATCACGAAATACGTGGTGTCGTTGAAGACCCGCTGGTAATTCTCCACCAAACTCTACAGCGGTGGCAGTGACGCCATATCCATTGTACATAGTGTCATGCATATATATGTAGTAAACCCGATGTGGAATGTACTGGGCAGTCGTGGTAGTGGGTGCGTGATGGGATTCCCGCACTGGGACAGCAAGAGACAGAGGCAGGTCTAGATGGTAACTCCAAGAAGGTAGAGGTAGACCACGGACGAAGGCAAGTCGAACCACGGGCGCCACGGATGCCTACATCGCGGATAGGGGTGAGTGAAAGATCCGACCGTATAACGGCGTCGCTCTGAAAACAACTACACAACTGTCTTTGTCCCATTTCTGGGCTCTTTATATACTGGACGCCCGCATATGTGGTGATTCCTGATTGGCTACTGTAATCACGCCATTTTATGGCGCCAGGTTGTTTTCGTCTGGCCTTTGTCGTCTGGTCTACCTCCTTCTTTGTTTTATTTGTCACATCCATTGTTCGATACATATTTTTATATATAGATATGGGGTTATTTAATGAATATCAGAAGAAGGTTGTGAACTATCTAACTCAAAATATACTACAGAATGTGTCCCCGGTGATGAAGGTTTGGTTGGGGGAATGACATGTAATGAATGATAACCTAACAAACCTATTATAAAAAAAAATAAAAGAAATAATTTGTATACAAATTAGTTAAAATTATTATTAAGCTACAAGTTAAAAAGAGAAAGATGTTGTAATGGTGGTGTATCAATGAGAAAAAAAAATCAAGGTTATAAAAATAAAAACGCACAAAATGAATGATAAAAGATTAAGAGAAAGTATATAATACAAAATGGTAAATATGGTAAAATGAATCGTACAAGGAAAATAATATCTTATTGCATAAAAGATGAGAGAAAAAAAATGAAGTTAGTTTATTGACTGAACGTATAATGTGACGCTAAGGTTGAAAAAGGGAAAGCGGGTATCTGAGCATGTTTCTGCAAAGTAGTATCCCAAGCATTCTGCAATGCAATGCGAACTTGTTCAAGTGAGGCATTGTTTTCATTAACAGAAGGCCCAAGATATTCCGTCTGCATCATTAGTTCAGACAGTGAAAAGAGGTGGGAAGATTGATGGAGGTAAAAGGGAGAGGTAGAGGTAAGAGGGATCCCTGTTGTCCATAATGATTGTGCCCGTTTGAATTATGAAAAAAAAAGATTGAAAAGTTGAAAAAATGGTGAATTGATATGATGAGTCGGGCGATGAGAAAAATAAAATAAAAAGATCGCGCTGGATATCCTGAACTCATTAATGGGGATGGGTATAACGAGAAAGGATCGTTCCAGTCGGATTAATCAATGAAAAAAAAACAAAAATGTTCGGCGAACTGGAATCCCTTGGAAGGTAGTTGGAGGTTTGAAGGATGCGGAAAAGGAAAGGTGGGTGTAAGAGATTCATTGCTGTCAATTTTGATTGTGTCCGGCTTGTGTGGTGAAAAGAAAAAGTTGAAAAATGAAAAAATGATTATCCCGGACGATGAGAGGAAAAAAAAATAAAAATCTAACAGGGTCTCCTGAGCTCACTGTTGGGAAATGTACAGCGAGGAAGGGTCTTCTAGTTAGTTTAATCAAATAAAAAAAAAAGAAAATGGCTGACGAACAATAATCTCTTGATGGATGTAAGGGAAGCGTCAAAAATAACATTTTGAAAATCTATTAAGAAAAATAAAATGATAAATGTTTTATATGTTTAAGAAATATTATAAATATTGTTAGGTGTAGGTTTTTTAAAATGGCGCCTAAAATAGTTGAAATTGTAAAATTCTAAGTCTAATCATGATGAAAAAAAAGAAAATAAAAATATTAAAGGTAATAATATATAAAGGGTTGATTGGTAGTTGAAGGCATTAATATTGATGGTTAATAAACAAAATGATATTATCGATTAATATTGAAATGTTTTAAAAAACAAAGTTCAACACCACAAAACTAGTAAAACTGTAAGTCTATTTACAAATAAATGAGAGAAAAGCTAGCAAACCTATTAAATGGGAAATAATTTGGGGCACAAATTAGTTACTAGAATAAAAATAAAGATAAAGGGGAGTAGTGGTGACACACTGATATAATATTATAAAACTATAAAAAATATATAAGAGGAGTACATAGGAAGGATAAATTTAAAGTAAACACACACAATAGTGTGTTGCTTAAGGTGTCTTGAATATTTACAACATAGTTTCAGGGATGTAATACAGGAAGGAGGAGAAGTAGAGATAATAAAAGTAAAATAAAATATAAAAGAAAATTGACTTAAGAAAATCGTTTGCGATAGGTAGTGCAGCAGTGAGGAATAAAGGAAGAAGGTCTGAATTGGTTTCTGCAAAGGACATCTCAGGAGTCCTGCCCTGCAATACGAGCTTAGAAGCGAAGTATTGTTTTCAGGGTTCAGCAATCTCAAGATGTTCTGTAAGTAGCATTAGATCAGATGGGCAAAAGGTGTGAAGATCGAAGGAGAGGTAGGTAATGGGAGAATATGGGAAAGAAAACTTTTCTGAGAGAGGTTAAAAAGAGATGGGGCTCAAGAGCTGCGCTGCTGTCGGTGATTGAGCTCGACCAGATGAAAAATAAAATTAAACGAAAAATGAGTGTGCGCATCGTGCTGATGGTGGCCTGAGTCGAGCGTTAGAGAAAAAAAAAATATCGCTGGTTACCCAAGCTCTCCGTGTGGAGTTAACATGGGGAGGAAGGGTGTACCAGGTCGATGAATCATTAAAAAATAAAAATTAAAAAATGTTGGCGAGCAGGAGTCTCAGGAACCGTTGAATAGGTTAGAGGATGGAAGGAAAAGAAATATCTTAATGTAAAAGAAATATCCTAATATATATGGATTGATTCTAAAATATAAAATGGCACACATCAAGGATCGTAAAAATATAAATGAATAAGATTTTAAAATATAGTAAGTATTTAGGTTAGTGTGTTCCCCACGTGATGCTATACTTATAAACGCAAATTAGACGATGTTTGGAATAGTATCGTGGCGATGGACGCCATTTTGGGGATTTAATTGTCCTTTTAGGGGGCCAAGATGGCGTCTCACATGGTGTAATGTGCAGGATCGATTTCAGAGATGGTGGAGACCTAATTTTTAAACGGGTTGACAAAACAATAAACTATTCTATAACATTATAAAAATAAGATTTGCTATAAAAGGGATTTTATATAATTTTCCTATCCGTTTTAATCTGGCAGGTTGTTTGGTGGACACGAAGTCTAGAATACCGGTGTGCCACTATCTTATGTAATCTCTCTGTCCTGCGAGTTGGAGCACGTGGATACTGAAACTAGAGATGTCAATATGGCCGCGGTAATCCTTTGTTGCCTGCTGACGCCGCTGGGTTGTTTGTTTTTGTTGGCGGCGCTGTGAGTCATTCAGTAGGCTGGAAGAAAATCTCAGCCCCCACAGTGGTAATTGGTTTCTTGCCTATTTTGAAAAAATAGTTTTCTCGGTGTTCGCGAGTGTTGTGTCTCGACGTTGTTGCGGACTTATTAAAAAATGTTATTGTAGCCTATTAAGTGAGAAAAATTGTTGTGATGCGCTGTGTGACACTAGTGAGTGAATTGAATAGAAAGGTGTCACGTGAAGTCTTTGTTTTTGGTACAGCATCTAACTTGTTTCCGAATGGGTGGTTGTTGTACGAAACACATCGAGAATTTTCAGATTGTTATATAGGTGGCATGTTTATCGCGAAATATTTTTGTTCGCGACGATATGGCTCTCGTGTGGCTCGAAATTGGATGTGTTGTTAAATCGCGCGTTAATAGATGGTGGCCAATTGGAGAAAGTGATGTGGGAGTGTGTTGAAGTTTGTTGAGAGAGATGTGTGAATGATTAATAATTATGCATGTAAAAGGAAATGGACGAGGGAGTGTAGCTATGTTGGAATTTTTAGCTTGTTTTAAACTTTAATTTTTAACTTGGAAAGGACAGTTACTTTTCTAGTTGTGCTTTTGAAGATATTGTATCTTTCGATTTTTGTATTAAAAAAAATGCGTTTCACCTATGTTTATTAAAATTTGAATATTTATTTTAAATTGTTGATTATGGTAGTGCGAAAATTATACTTGTAAAAGGGCAATGGCATGATAGTGACTTATAATTTAAATGGGGCGTGTACATAAAATAGTGAACATAAAAATGAATTTTGCAAAGTTCTGAATATTTGATTAAGACATTGGTGTTTTTGGTATAAAAATAAGATATTAAAAAAACACACAAATAAGTTTAGAAAATATGATTCGAGTAATTAAAATATAATATGATTTTTTAATGTAAAATTGAAAGTTGCATATTTGGATAATGCCATTTTAGGTGAATTTAAGAAAGGCATGTAAGATTAGTAAATTGGCAAAAATGCGTGATTGAATATTTTTAATAATAAAATTGAAAATGATGAATTAAAATTTATAATTTGATTAAAATAAAGTAAAAATGATAAATGAGAGTGTGAAAGTTTTAAAATTTGAATAAAAATGTTATAAAAAAGGTTATAATTGATTTTTTAAAATGCTTAAAGTGAAAATATAAAATTTATGGGGAAATGGCAGAAACAAAGTATAAAGTACCTTGAAATGGCTTATGCTGGCTGGAGTTGATCTCTGGAGATGGCTGTATGGAAAAAGGCTGCTTGTTGCGTGGGATCCGCCGAAGGGGGAGATGAGGGCTTCCTCCGCACGAGGCACGGCTAGTCCCCGAATGGCGTCTGCCAGGCGGCTCACTAGGTCTTCGCAGTGGGGCTGCATGTTGGTGAGGGTATCCGTGAAGTAGTCGTCGCTGACCTCCGTCATCCTCTGCATGCTGCTGTCCTCAGTTATCCTGTCGACTTTAACGGGTTCTGTAGTAAACCCGATGTGGAATGTACTGGGCAGTCGTGGTAGTGGGTGCGTGATGGGATTCCCGCACTGGGACAGCAAGAGACAGAGGCAGGTCTAGATGGTAACTCCAAGAAGGTAGAGGTAGACCACGGACGAAGGCAAGTCGAACCACGGGCGCCACGGATGCCTACATCGCGGATAGGGGTGAGTGAAAGATCCGACCGTATAACGGCGTCGCTCTGAAAACAACTACACAACTGTCTTTGTCCCATTTCTGGGCTCTTTATATACTGGACGCCCGCACGTGGTGATTCCTGATTGGCTACTGTAATCACGCCATTTTATGGCGCCAGGTTGTTTTCGTCTGGCCTTTGTCGTCTGGTCTACCTCCTTCTTTGTTTTATTTGTCACTTCCATTGTTCGATACATATTTTTATATATAGATATGGGGTTATTTAATAAATATCAGAAGAAGGTTGTGAACTATCTAACTCAAAATATACTACATATACATATGAAAAAACAATATAAAAAATAAAAAGGTCAGACGCTGACACGAAAAACAAAGACGGCATATCCCGACTAAAAGCACATGTGCCCCCTATATGGCAGAGCGCCCTCCAGTGGAACAGAAATCAACCAAACTTTGATTTAACCTGTTCCCCGACACTTGGTTAACCCAACCTTGTTGTCGGGGAACAGGTTAAATCAATATTTGGTTGATTTCTGCTACACCAGATGGCGCTCTGCCATCCAAAAAGCACATATGCTCCTGGTCAGGATATGTCTACTTTGTTTACGACATATATAGTTATATTTTAAATATAGTACAGACTGTGCATTTTTGAATGTATTGACAAGATGTCAATAGAATAATGTTAATTGTCAATTGTCTATTCCTATACCATGTATATTCGCCCATCAATCGCTATTTCTGGTATTCTTCTATACATAACACAATAGTTCACGAATTTATGAAAATTAAATTTGAAGTCTCGAGATATCACCCATCCACCACGCACGTATATTTCCAAAATAAATTTGATTTTCAAACAGAAATAATGTAGAATATTTTTCTCTCATTATATAGTAGGTATTTAAACTATATATATAATAACGTGTATATAAAAATGTATTTATTATTAAATTGTTAAAGTGATCCTGTTGAAGGACTGACAAGTCCGAAAGCTTGAAAAAAAAAAGTTGTACAATAAACTTAACCCTGGAAGCTTTATTTACAGGGTGATCCAAAAGTCCCGCACAACTTTAAAAATTAATAACTCCGCGAATATTTGCGCTAGAGCAATGCAGTAAACACCATTGTGTTCAGGATGCAATGGGATCTTTTATGGCAAATAATGAAAAATTTGAAATTGATTTTAGTTACAATTTTATTCGCCAGATGGCGCTCTACCAGATTCAGAGATTCAGCGGCCAAATTGTTTGATAAATTGAAAAATATAACTGATCGACACGTATTTTTCCTTTTTGAATACCAGGAAAGAACCCTAATAATATCAAATAACAAATTAATAAAACCACACTTCGCCAAAAGTATGAAGAATTGGTTAACGATTTTCAAATACAATCAGAGATATGTAAAATAGGCAAATGCAAATTAAAACATGTAGCAAAAATATTTATATTTTATATGGGGTTTTGTGAAATAGATTTGAAAAATACTGCTGATATCAATACACGAATTTTTGATATGTTAATATAGTACCAAAAATTATGATGGCACTATTAATAGGATTTATTGCTATAAGAAATGTGTAGTTTCTTGACTAATTGGAGACCCTTGACTATTTAACTGGATATTTGTCATGATCCAACAAATGAAATATAGAGGGAAGTGACAAAATATATTTGTCGTACTTTATTCCAAATATCCTATGGGCTTGTTAAATGTTATCATTGTTTATTATACTGTACACAATTTTAAAAAATGTTTACCCTCAAATAAAAATAATTTTTAAATCGACCTTTTGCGTTGAAAATGGTGGTAGTAAAATCATTTTGTATTATTTTTTTTTCACAAAATTTCTAAAGTTATTGGTATACAGAAAATATTCCTTATGCTATTTCTTCTAATGAGCGAAAAGCGAAAACTAAACATAAGGGGAAAAATTGTGTGTACCAGTGTTATTCGAGAAGTTATAACACTCTGGTTTGCACGACATAATATGTGAGCAAATGACAAACAAAATATTACTGTTCACAAAAATAAAAAGAGTCAAGATGTGAAGACAGCATTTATTATCCCCATATCCCTACACAAAGAGCTGCAAAATATTGGTAGATAATATAATACATGGCGGCTTATATAACACATGAGGTAACTGCCTTCTCTCTTGTATTAGGTCACAATCCTTGCTCAATGTGGCACCCTTCATTCTCAATCACCGCCTGCAGACGATAAATGACAGAATGGACAGCATTAAATGACATATCTGTTGAAATTGATAAAACGTGCCATCTGATAGAATTCTTCAACATGGCCAATGTGGTAGGCCAGCATCGATAAACACACGATTTAATGTACCCCCATAAACAAAAATCGCAAGGCGTCAAGTCTGGTGATCCTGGAGGCCACTGGTATATAAAGTGGCGACTTATCACACGATTTTCACAGAACGTATCCTTCAGCAATTGTTTGGCACCTCGGGAGATATGAGGATGTCCTCCATCTTTCATGAATGTTATTTCGCTTAGTGCTTTTGCCCTGCAATATGGGAATACCCTTTTCTCTCAAAAGTTGGACATAACGTTCATCAGTTACAAAAACGGTTTTGAAAGTTCTTCCATTAATTTTTCAAAGAAAAATGGCCCATTAATAAAAGAAGTGAACCCACACAAAACTGTAACTCTAGGCTGGTAAAGTGGCATTTCTGTAAAAATCCTAAGGTTGTCTGTTGCCCGAATGCGGCTGTTTTGAATGTTAAATTCTCCGTTTAGAGAAAAGTGAGCATCATCTGTCCACAGAACCATCGACAGCCAGTTTTTATCAATATCAATTTGCCGGAAAACCCATGCAGCGAATTCTTGACGCATCTCAAAATCGCCAACTTTCAGCTAGTGAAATCTTTGAATTTTGTATGGGTACACACAATAGAGACATTAAGTGAAGCGTCTTCGGATATCACAATCATACTCGGCGAATTTAACGCCAAAAGTTCAATTTGGGGATCACCTGTCCTGGATAACAAAAGTCAGCAGGTTGAGGACATGCTAACCGACCTCGACCTTACACCGTTAAATAACGGAGAGAACACCTATCTATCCAAGTCCACAGGCACAGAATCCGCAATAGACATCACAGCGATAAATTACAACATCGCACCCACAACACAATGGAAAATCTTGAAAAGTGCAATCAGTGACCACAGACCAATTTTAACAACCCTAAACTTCAAAATTGAGAACGTCCATTAGAATAAAAGAACATGGAACTTTAGGAAAGCCGACTTGAAAAAAATTCACAGAAAAGCTTGAAGAACTGTGCAACGAAAAATTTAATTACAGAACGCTTGACACAAACATGGAAAAATTCTCTTCGAACATTTCAAAATCTGCAAAAGCGTCGATGCCTAGAGGTAGACGTAAATACTTGTGGATAACTTACTGGAAGGACCACAACATCGAGGCAGTGATTTCAGAGAGAGAGAGACAATATCAATGAACTTCTTAAAAAAATAAAACAGAAGAAAACAGAAAGAACTCATTGAAATTAGTCACAAAATAGAACAAGAAATTTGGATATGCAAACAAGAAAAATGGCAGAATTCTGCGAAAAAATGGATCCAAGAAAGGACAGCCAACACTGGAATATGATTAGAGTGTTAGAGAACAATCAAAACCAACACCAATCCTCCAATACTCTAACCGATATGAATAGAACAGCGAGAACGAGAACAAACAGATGGCTGACATAATTGCTGAATATCTTTCAAGCACTTCTATACTCAACTATACGAATGAAGACAGGACTCTAAAAATAATATAAACCAGTTAGTTAAACAAGCAAGAAACTTCCATCAACAAGATATTTTCTCGAGAGACTTCACACTGAATGAGCTAAACTTATCAATAAAAAAATCCAAGAGGTCACCGAAAGATAAACTAATCTTTGGTTAAATGATCAAACACTTTGAAGACAAAGCTAATAATCAACTCCTACGAATACTGAACATTTCATGGCAAACTGGTAAACTACCAAAGAATTGGAAGATATCAATTATAGTGCCAATACTGAAGCCAAAAAAAGATGCCAAGGAATACAAGAACTATCGGCCAATTGCTCTCACCAGCAAACTTTGTAAAATACCAGAACGAAATATCCACTCTAGGCTCATAGTCTGGCTCACTAACAATAATAAAATAAACCTCTACCAAACTGCCTATAGATCCCAGCACTATACGACTGAACAACTGTTCTACTTCTGTCAATCAATAATAGATTCTTTCCAGGAAAAACCGCCAAAGAAGACCACGGCTATATTCCTTGATATGACGTCAGCTTTTGATCGAGTGTGGAGGGAGAAATTACGTGAAAAGCTGCACAACATCGGGGTAAGAGAAAAACCTTAATCTGGATTGCAGACTTCTTAAGGGGAAGAAGGTTAAAGGTTCGGGTCAATGGAGAATTTTCCAAGGAAGGAAGAACATGGGCTGGTATAACTCAGGGATCTGTGCTCAGTCCTCTACTCTATCTGCTATATATTAACGACATCTATCCTTACCTCACTGAAGACACAAAGGTTGTCTGTTATGCAGATGATATAGCCATATGGCACACAAGTAGCAGCATAGAAAAATCGTAAAAAATACTGAACAAATGAATTAGAGGACTGGAGAAGTGGGCAATGGAACTCCAAATGACCATAAACCCAATAAAACCAAACCTATGCGTCTTCTCCACTCACAGGGGAAAAGGCATAAATATAACAAAAAAATAAGCATAAACAAACAAATAATTGATAGAATTAGAAATCCATAATACGTAGGTGTGATACTGCAGTCCTGTATCTTTCAAGTTGGTCTCGAGGACCACGCCATCACCATCTCCTAAGCGGCAAAGTACGCGATCTACGTATTCATCGTAGATCGCAAAATGCGTGGTGTCGCTGGAGACCCACTGGCGATTCTCCACAAACTCTGCAGCGCTGGAAGAGGCGCCATATTCATTGTACATAGTGTATATAATGCATATTGTCTTTTTTAATAGTGCAGACTGTGCATGTATTGACAAGATGTAAATAAAATTATTTTAATTATTATTGATGAGGAATTGGAATTTTCAGAACACATAATTAGCACCTCAAATAGAACTATCAGAAAACTAAACATTCTGAGAAGGCTATGTGGAACAAATTGGGGAGCAAAACCCAGAATTCTCAAAACAACATATACCACCTTAATAAGGCCGATAATGGAATATGCAACACCGGTCTGGGCTCCCTCAAGCTCATCACTAAAAGTAAGACTAGACAGTGTTCAAGCAAAAGCGGCCAAAATAATCATTGGTGCTGTTTCATCCACCAACAATGAGAAAATTCCTAGAGAATGTGTTCTAGACCTACTCGCTCGAAAGCAGAAGACAAAATAAAAACAACTTGGATCGGCACTTCGGAAACGAGGAACCAAAGGACGAGATCTCACTGACCACTTGTGGTTTGGTAGATCCACCCTTTCTGAGAATGAAGTGAAACTGACGGCTTTCAAGTTCGGGAAAAGGAAATATCCTGGTCCCGAAGGGATCGATAACACGGTCGTGAAAGCCCTGGTAAGGATGCACCCATCGCTTCTTTCCAGGTTATTCAATAGGTGCCTGGACACTGATACATATCCTGAGGCATGGAAGGTTGTCCGAGTAGTGCTTCTCGAAAAGTCTGGTAGAAAGGGTAATTCTCCTAATGATTATCGTATGCTTTCTTTACTAGCGTGTCTAGGTAAGGTCCTGGATAGCCTACTAGCTCAGCGACTGAAGCACTGGCTAGAAAGTAATTAGCGCCTTTCCTCTTTCCAACATGGTTTTAGGGAAGTGAAGTCCACAACCACAGCTCTGAACGAGGTGTTAGAGGGGGTTGAGATGGGCTTAAATAAGGGTGCTTGGGTTCTTTTCGTGGCCCTGGACATTGATGGCGCGTTCAACTCCATGAACTGGAACAAGCTGATGAGAAATTTGATGGACATGGGTTGTCCTGATAATTTGTGCAGCTTGGTTCGTGACTTCCTGAGGGATAGACGGATTAGCCTCAGTTTTGGTGGGCGGAAGTTGGAAAGAAACTGTGCTAGGGGTTGCCCCCAGGGCTCTTGCTGCGGACCTATTCTGTGGAATATCCTGGTAAACACCGTTTTCCAGGAGGAGCTCCATGAGGGAGCCAGGCTGGTTCTCTATGCTGACGACCAGTTCCTCATCATTGAGGCTGCTTCGAGAGCGAAGGCTGAGAAGTGTGTTGAAACTTCTCTCCAAATTCTCTCGAACTGGGCCCATGACTCTGGCCTTAAGTTCAATGTCTCCAAAACTAAAGCCCTCAGCTTTAAGCCTAGGAACATAAAAACTAAAAGGAAAGGGATCAAATGGGAACACAAGCCGGCTATCCGGATCGAAGGACGGAGGGTAGCGTTGGTCAATAGGATGACCATCCTGGGAGTGGTCATTGATGACAAGATGGGTTGGCAATACCAGGCGGAGGAGATGGTGGCGAGAGGCAGGGAGGCGTTGTGCAGGCCTGTCCTGGTTGGCTCTCAACAGGGGGGGGGGGGAGAAGGAGGGTACTATTTTTAGGAACCTCTGCCTCTCCTGTGTCGAGCCAATCCTGCTATATGCTTCCAGGGCTTGGTGTCGCCGAAACAGGGATCAGAAGGTGGCGACTACTCTAGATAGAGTGCAGAGGACAGCGGCACTCAGAATCACAGGGGGATATCGCACTACCAGCAGTGAGGCCTTATTGGTCCTCGCTAGTCTTATTCCCCTGGGGTTGAAACTAGAGGAGGAGACCATCAGACAGAAGATCTGGGAGAACAGGGAAGATGCCCTGGGACTTGAAGCGGGTGCCCTGGAATGGAAGAGGGACCCAAGAAAGCCTCCGCAGTGGTTGCCAAAGTGGAATTGGAGTCCCGGAGAGCCGACAGGGAATGGCACGGAGGTTTTCACTGATGGGAGTAAGTCTGGAACCAATACTGGAGCTGGGGTAGTGATTTTCACTAATCGAGAGCTGATCTTCCAAGAAAGTTTAACACTCAGAGTGGACGAATTGGTCTTTTCAGCCGAGCTGGTTGCGATCAGGGTAGCCCGCAGAGTGTGTGCCGAGAAGAACTTCAGCCCGGACCGCCTCTATTCAGATTGTATGTCGGCCCTCGTCGCCATCAATCTGGAGAAGGGGCAACTCGCGCATCAAATATTCCAGGAGCTGGAAATGATGACGCGGGCTCCGGAGCTCCCTTGGTTTAGGAGACACAGCCTCATTGAAGGTAATGAGTTCGCAGACAGGCTCGCTAAGGCAGGATGCTTAAGGGGTAGATCATTGAGGACCACAGTGACCAAGAAAGAAGTTTATAGGAGGATCAGGGGGCACCTCCAGGACTTATGGTTGGACAGATGGAGGGATAGTGTGAAGGGGAGAGAGGTATTCAATGGGGTAACAACACCTCTGTAAGGTAATGTCCCACAAACTCATTAGGGTAGTTCGGGACATGGGCTCTTCCCCAAGTCTCCACAGATTTGAAATTAAGAGAAACCCTGATTGCGTCTATGGAGAAAGGGATGTGAATGCACGCTACTGCGTCTTGGATTGTCCAAGGGTAGTGGGTGTGCAGGAAGAGAGAAGGAGGGCGAGGGGCGCGATCGAAAGTGAGCTGCTGAGAAACCACAGGAAGTTTCTTGAGAAAGCCCACGACGTGGCAGCTGAGATCTTCCTCAGCTGTGAGTAAACAGAGTCGACCGAGGGTTGCCTCCCCGCGGTCCCTGCTGGACACAGTAGATAGTTTCCTATTTTGCTGTGATTAAAGGCCACCGGTATAGAAATCCTTCCAGACACGTTGTCTGGGAGATGGTGTTTAAAGGTACAATGTCCAATCACTAGCTTGGATACCGTTACTTGGCTTATGAGTTGAACAGAATAGCAGCTAAGGGCATGCTTCGCATGCCGGCTTGTGGCCCGAAAGGTCTGGGTGGCCATCTGCTTCTAGGGTATACCAACTGTGCTTAGGTGGGATCCTCCAGTTCTTGTTTATTTTGGCTACTGTTTCTATTTCTCTAAAAGTAAGTTTATTTTTCTGCAGCAAGGGTTCTTTTGTGCCTTTTTTCGCTAGCGCATCAGCAGCTTCATTGCCTTCAATGCTAACATGTAAGGGTATCCATTGTAGATGAATTTTTGAGGTATTGAGAGTTTTTGGAGATAACCAATTATGTTCCTGCTTACTTTGTCTCTAAGTGTGACTGTTTGACTAAAGTGTTGTATGGCACTTCTACTATCAGTGTTTATGATGGATTTTAAGACTTCATAGATGGCTATAAGTTCTGATCTGAAGACTGAGCAAAATTCTGGGTTTCTTCTGTTTATTTTCTCAATGCCATTTGTGGTTTTAATGAGAGAGCCACTGCCAGTGTGTCCCAACTCATCTCTGCTACCATCGGTATGAATAGTTATTGCATTTTTAGGAATTTTATTAATTATTTCTAATGATAATTGTTTTAAGTATTCTGGATTTTGGTATTGTCTGTTGGTGGATTCATTTAAAGTGGCATTAAAAATAACATTTTGTTAGTGGTTCGCATGGAGATATTTTTTTCAGCTAAATAATATTTTTCCACTTTATATTTTACAAATCCATTTCTTTTGGCCAGGTGGAGAGGGCCTTCTTTTTTGAGTCTTATATTGGGTTCCCAATTAAGTATGTAATTGAAAGTTCTGTGTTTGTTTTCATAACTCTTGATTTTGTTTATATATTTTGGCAGATTGTAGCTTATTCTATTCTTTAAGGGCATAATGTCTGCCTCGTAAAGTACAATATCATTAGGGCAGGTTTTTCGAAGACCTGTAATAATTCTAGCTGCACTTAGTTGTATCATTTCCAGTGATTTTAGATTTGTTTCAGATGCTGTACCATAGATTTGATATCCATATTCCAGGATAAGTCTCATTAGAGATGTGTAAGTTAGTTTTATTGTTGTTGCTTCAGCTCCCCACTCTTCCTGAAATATATTTCAAGATTTTAAGTCGGTCTCTTCCTTTTCTAACAACTCCTTCAATATGCTTACTGGAGTTGATTTCTGGATTCAGGGTGTAGCCGAGATATTTAGGATGTTTATTATATTGCAATTGTTGTTCTTTCAGAATAATATTTGGTCTTATTTTCTATAGTTTCTTATCGGTAGTAAAAAGACAGGTTTAAGATTTTTGGGGGTTAAATTCTAATTTATGTTTATTAGCAAATTTTTCTAGGTGGAGAAGAGTCTTGTTCAAATCTCTTTCAGCTTTTTTCCAGTTAGTGCTGCTGCTCCCTAGAATAATGTCATCAGCGAAAAGTCCAATATTGGTTTTATGTGAAATTTTTTCTTCTATGCCTGCAATAAATAGAGCGAAGAGAGTTGGGCTAAGGACGGATCCTTGTGGTAATCCTTGGTACAATTTGAAGGTTTTAGATAGAGTGCCATTATATTTGATCCTGATTTATATATTTTTAAGAGAATCATTTATCCAAGTGATAGCTTTTCCATCAATTTTGAAATGTTTGTATAATTTTGTAATTAACTTGTTTTTCCATACCTTATCAAAAGCTTGTGTAAGGTCTAAAAAGCAGCTATGGTGTGGTTAGTTGGTTTTTTGTTTCGTGCATCTTTTACCTTTTGTGTGAAAAATAAGAGTTGGTCTATTGTCCCATGTCCTTTCCTAAATCCATATTGTTCTTCTGGTAAGAGATTTATTGTGTCGAGGTGGTGGTGAGTCGTCTGAGTATAATTTTTTTCATTAATTTGCAGCAAATATCTGTGAGGGAGATAGGTAGGTAGTTTTTGGGTCATCAACAGATTTGTCAAGTTTTTTATTGGGAATTATTGTTGCATTTTTACAGTCTTGAGGCAATTTTCCAGTTTTCCAGGAGTTATTGAAAATACAGTCGAACTTGGATAATTCGAACCCCAAGGGACCATAAAAAATTCGAATTATCCAAAAAAATCGAATTAAAAACGGAAATTATATATATAGGAAATTCTAGGGACCAAGATAAATATTCGAATTAAAGAGGTTTTCGAATTAAAGAAGTTTTGCCCAAGTGTGATATCATTCGGCCATGGATTCCATCTGGCCCAGGAGTCTTGTTTAGGTGAGTTTTTTTAATGCATAAGCTAGCTCTTTCATATTGATTTTTTTCATGGAAAATATTATGAGTGCTGGTGACATTTTTTACAGTAATGAATACTTTTTTGGGCCTTTTTTCAACCTTGATTTTACTACTTATTTGATATGAATTACCTAAAAGATTGGCAGCAATTTTGTCATTAGTTGCTGGTGTACCATCTGTATTCTTAATCATATTTGTGTTTTCAGTTTGTGGCTGGACTCTGTCAATTTGTTTTGCCAAATGCCAAAGTTTTGTATTTGGGTTTCTTGGGTTCAGGTTTTCATAAGTTTGTTTCCATTTTTCCCTTTTCATATTTACGTATAATCTTTTTATTTTTAATTTTGCAATCACAATGTTCAGTTCAGTTCTACAATTTTTTTTTTGTTTTGGGTGCACTTTTTTGTAGTTCATTTCTTTTAGTTATAAGTCTTTGAATATTTTTTGCCTGGTGTCTATAATTTGGAATCCATTTCTTAATATTACCTCTTGGTATTGAAACTTTGGCTGCTTTAATAATGGTATTTTCGAAAGATAGCATATTAGCCTTTTTGAAGTTCCAGAATTTTTCTTAATTGAGCTAGTTTTGGTCTTGGTGCTAATTTCTATCAAATTAGGCAAATGATCACTTCCAAAACTTTTTAATATTTTCTATTTGCATTTGTGGAAAATGTCAGGATAGTAAAAAATTATATCAAGTTCTTGTGCAGTATTATAGCTTGTAGGAATGATGGGTAGGATTCCCATAATTTAAGCACATGAAGGCATTGTCGTCAAATATGTTTGATAGTATTTTGCCTCTTGGGTTTGGCGTAGAACATCCCCATAGTTGATGTTTGGCATTAAGGTCACCTACAAAAATAGTGTTGTCTGTAAGAAATTGAGCCATTGTTCCATCGTCAATAAATGTATTGTTTGGAGGGTGATACATATTGTATATGTGGATGGCTTTGTTTTGATTGAGGTAGACTTTGATACCTTAGGCTTCGAGATCTAATGTGTTTGTAATATTAACGGCTATGTCCTCATAGTACAAATTCTTGATTAAAATTGCTAGGCCACGCCCTTCAACAACATATACAGATGGATCTTCAGACCTTACCCTGAGTAATGGAGGGGCCGGAATTAACATAATACTGCAAGATGGAACAAACATCAAAATCAAAGAAGGAGCAGGACAGATTTCGTCAAACTTCACTTGTGAACTGACAGCTATCTGGAAAGTCCTTGATGTATGCCTTAACCAACCATCCCTGCATCAGGGTGAAGGAATTTTAATATACAGCGACCCCATATCCGCTCTAGAAGCAATTCAGAAGGGCAATACTAAAATCACACAGAAAATACACTCGTTACTTACCCAACTGGAACCATTGGAGAATAACTGCATTCTACAATAAATCCCTGCCCATGCTGGGATCAAGGGTAATGAAATGGCATTCGAATTGGCAAAGGAAGCCAGAAAGTTGAGCCAAAGGAAAGAACAAATGTCATTATTTGACGCTGATTCTTTGTCAAAATACAAGATATTTATACGAAAAATAAGAAAAGATCAAAATGCGAAATAAACTCTGAGAGAAAAATGACAAAAACTATAACAAAACTTAGAACAAAACAATATAAAGGAGTGACAATACATCCAGATGGCACAAGAACCTATAGGGCATGCAACAATTGTCCTGGTGTGGAACTTACCCCTACCCACATATTCTCATAGCCAGCCATGGCCGCAGCCTTGCAGAAATTAGACATAGACCCTGAGCAGCAGCTTTACACACCCAATATAGTGGACATTGCTGCTGCTTTGATGGAGATGAATGGATACATCTGAGGCTCTTTATTGGACACGACAACAACAACGGCATTCCAGAGTAAATATAAATTATCAAAGATAGATACATATTTTTCAAATTAATTGAAATAAATATAATCGATACTGAGTGAGAGTTGAATTAAAAATATTAGAAATATATTATCTTCGGAAACAAACCGTATCTAAAATATCAATTTTGTTTTTCTACATGTTTTAATTTGCCTTCACCTATTTTACATATCTCTGATTGTATTTGAAAATCGTTAACCAATTCTTCATACTTTTGCCGAAGTGGTGTTTTATTAATTTGTTATTTGATATTATTAGGGTACTTTCCTGGTATTCAAAAAGGAAAAATACATGTCGATCTGTTATATTTTTCAATTTATCAAACAATTTGGCCGCTGAATCTCTGATTCTGGTAGAGCGCCATCTGGCGAATAAAATTGTAACTAAAATCAATTTCGAATTTTTCATTATTTGCCATAAAAAATCCCATTGCATCCTGAACATAATGGTGTTTACCGCATTGCTCTAGCGCAAATATTCGCGGAGTTATTAATTTTTAAAATAGTGCGGGACTTTTGGATCACCCTGTATTTTATAATATTTCTGGTATCAACTCGGTGTAAGTCCAGGGTGAACGGGGCCCTGCAGAACTCCCACAGTTTCTCGAAGGTGTTCCATTGTAGGAAAGGATCACCAATGGCTCCTACAAGGAAATGTAGACCTTGGAACATTGACTGAAGACTCTTTCACTGGATGGAAAGATGTTTAAATGTTGTATTTGTGTATTGAATGCATTAAAATATTGTATTTTCCTCGTCTTTGCTATTTTTGTGATTGCGAATATATAATATCCAATTTACTCACAATCTTCAGAAATAGAGTTTTAAATTTTATTAGACCAATATAAATGTTCATTATGTTTTAATACACACATGGGAAAAACTTCAAAAAGTTACATATATCGGTTGGCTGAACGCCAAGGCATTACATTATAATAATAGAATTATTGACTAATAAGTCTCTCATTCAATATATTCATTTTTATCCTGAAGATAGAGGCTGCCTGGCCGGCATTCATATTTCTATGAAAAATAGACACTTCGGCCAGTTAGAGTTTTTTTATTTTCTCAACGTTTCGACAAAAATATTTTGTATTCATCAGGAGAAGTAAATAAAAATAAAGAATTTGGTAAGGCGTTAACGCCTTTCTATTTTTTATAGAAATATTCCTTTTAATTATCTAAATTTTCAAATATTAATTGCTCTTCATTCAGAATAATTATTTTTATACTTACAGCTAAATGAATTATCAAATTATAATTTAATATTTAGATAAAAAAGGCATATATTAGATTGAATAAAATATTTGCCAATATTTAGGTTGGCTGAACGCCAACTTTTATCAAGACATTACATTTTTGTATAAAATATTAAGCGCCGCATAGTGTTATAATAACAAAGTTGAGATAATTTTTATTTTATAACACTATGCGGCGCTGAACTTGTTTATACAAAAGGATAATGCCTTGTTAAAGGTTGGCATTCAGCCAACCGAAATATTTGCAAATAAATATTTTATTCAATCCAATATATGCCTTTTTATTATCTAATGATTTAAATATGGATTGCTCTATTTTCAAAATAATTGTAATTTAAAAATACAATAACAAGGTCAACACATTTGAATATGTCAGGTAATTCATAATACAATATAATACGGCTTTTTATTGTAAAACTACATTTGAAAACTATCCCGCATGTGTTTCTTTTGAACGAAAAATCGATTTTTTTTAAGGAGAAATAATGATTATTTCTAACCTTAGAGATGAAGTATGAAACCCATCCCTAGACACTTTTATTTTTCCCGCTTATCATTACTCTTCACAATTCATCCTTTCATACTTCATCTCTAAGGTTAGAAATAAGCGTTATTTCTCCTTAAAAATAAATTTCGATTTTTCGTTTGAAAGAAAGCATGCCGTATAAATTTCAAATGTTGTTTTACATTTATATATGCAAAATTATCTATTTAGAAATAAGGAATAGTCACAAATACTTTTTGTTTTAATATATAATTAAATTACAGCAAGGTTAACCATAATTTATAAACAAAAAAAATAACTTATGCAAATTTAGAGAAAAAGAAAGTACAGTGTTGCCGACTGTCTAAATTTAAAGAAAAATCATAGAATAATTAATTTATTTACATAAATAAATACAAAGAATGTTATAATATACACCCATACCTCGCTTTGCGTCGTGGTTACGTTCCAAAAAAACACGACGCAAATTGAAACGACGCAAAGTGAAAATATGTGAAGGCGCAATCAAAAACAAAGATGTTGCCATATTTTAGGAAAAAATTCAAAAAAAAAAAAAAAAATTGAAGACTCGAATCCAAAACAACGCAACTTCGAAAATCTAACGACGCACAGTGAAAATCAGTCAAAATTAAGCAGCGACGCAACTTCGAAAAAAACGCAAAACGAAACGACGCATAGCGAGGTATTGGTGTATATTCTAAATATAAATATATATGAAATATTTATTAATAGTACGAATATTCTACATAGTAAATAAATACGTAAGCGTGAACGTTACCTTTTTGGTGCGCCAATAGCCTTGGGCCAATTATTCCTCATCAGACTTCATTCATCTAATCGCCTTGGCCATGGAAAGTCAGAAGAAAAAGTAAGTCCGCTTTTCTTTTATCATATTTGAAGAATAATCAGACTCTTTGTATACAGATTTTTTTATGTTTCCTTATAACCATAGGTGTAAGTATCCCAAGCTGGATATCGCGTACGATATGTAAAATAATAAAAAATACCATTATAATGACTAAAATATAATGTATCATACTTTATTACTATATCATGAAGTTATAGATTGCCTCTGGCCGTTATTAATGTTTTTTTTTAATTAAAGATACTTCGGTCAGTAAATCTTTTTTCATTATCTCGAAGTTTTGATTAAAAAAATATTTTGTCCTCGTCAGGAACAAATAAAATTGAAGCATTTGGCAAGGCGTTGAAAATTATTCTAAGTATTGATTGTAGTATTGATCTGCAAAAGCATGCATATTATAGCATTTAAAATAATATATATTCTTATTACATATAGTGTCATAATATTTAATATTGTTACTAAAAGATGAACAGAAAAATGATTATGGAAGCAATGAATACCTTAAACTATAGTATAGAATTCAAAAGTTAACTAAAGCCTTTGCCAATGCATTATTGCGTTCACTAAAAATGTGTTTATATTATATGGATATTGATTTTTATATGGATCATATATGAATTTTGAAGCTTATTTCAATGTTCTTTTTGTTCTTATTTGGAATTTGGGTACCCAGTTTTATCATTCAGCTAGCCAATCGAATCATACAGTCGAATCATAAAAAAACGCTCAAAAAACTTTGACCCACCTGTAAAGAAGAGTAACAAAGCGAAATCTGTCTGGAAGGTTAGATGCTTCACTGCCTGGTTGGAAAACTAGGAGAAAAATATTTCAAGATAAAGGAAAATAGCCAAGCCATTGGTAATCATACTATTTTTACACCTTTTAAATATTACTATAGACATGTTTGCTTTATTTACTAAATTTATATAACTGTTTCTTGAATCTTTCCGAGATTGAACTTCAGAAATCTGAAGGTCATATTCGTGACCTCAAACCCTGGCTGTATGTACTATATCCAGAAATATACACAGAATATTACTTCATTGCTTTATAAAAGCTCCATGCTTTCTGGAGCATATTTGTGGTATTTAAGAAATTTAAGAAAAAGTGGGGGTCGGTGGAAGAATGGTATAAACTGTTGGTTTTCGACCGCTACGACCCGGGTTCGATTCCCGCATTGGGCATTTTTTTCTGATAAAAAATGCTCCAATGATCCCCGATTCTTTCAAAATTCAAACCCCCACCAGCGAGTGTAAGTAACCAAACGAGGCTCTGGCACATTTGTAAGGGCAAAGTCAAACTGCTTTTCACATGTGTAGACATGTGGTGCACTTACAGTAAAAGAAGTCGCCTACTTCTACCCTTCATGATTAATATGGCCTGCACCACGTGTATTAGGGATATGAAAAAAAAAGTATTTAAGAAAAAGGTCTTTTTGGACAATCAAATCTCCAATCCTCTTCTAAAGACCTATGGTTTCTGTATCTGAGAATAAGTAATGGCTATGGCTAATGGGTAAGACTACGTAAACTGTGTCACTGATTCAGAGAATGAATATTCTCATTGCGATGCATTTAGTCAGGCAGTTAGGATCATGCCTCGCTGTCGTCGAATCTTGGCGAAATCTTCTTCCACCTCAATGATGGTATCTTCTACACTACTATCTTGTTGGGCGTTCATGAAGGACAGTTCTGATGACATTACCCTATGGTGATTTGGCTGTTATTAAGCCAGTTCTGTAATATCTTTTTATATATTTATATTCATAACAAATTTAACCTTTTCCCTTGACTGAAGAGCCTACTAAATAGTGACATAAAGAGTAAAAAGATAAATAAAAAGTATTATTAACTAAAAAGGCTTTAATGGGTTAGTGTAGGTGTTTATATTTATATATTTATACACTCATTTTCGACACCTACGATCCGAATTGAATCCCGTACTTGTAATATTTTGCTTAAGAAGATATCTCTTCGAGATCATACTTTTTTCTAAAGTAAAATCCCTTAATTTAGTACGAATAATCAAACGGGGACTTAGGCCAAATCACGTAAAATCATTCAAAGATACAAAAGGAGTTAATGTTACGTTAGGATTGATCCAATTGTTTAGGAGTTTATCAGAAAACAGATAAAAATATTTGACTTCATTATTTAAAATTGGATAGAGATAAATATAAGGATGATGAAATATATTTGAATAAATTATTGATCATCACACACACACCGTACCTTAAAAGTAAAAATAAGTGTTTTCCATAACTCAGTTGACGAAAATGAAACCTAGTATTTATTTGTACATTTGAGAACCTTATAAATAAGAACCCTATGATTCTTATGTATTTAGAAAATACCATAAAGTTGTATTTCGTTAAAATAGAATTGTGTTGGAATATATTTGAATTGAAAAAAAAAAGGATTACATATTCAATATGAATAAATCTGATAAAATGAATAAAAGATCCAGTGCTTAGATTCTCGTTTACTTCTATTTCTCTAGCTTTAAGGCTAACATGATGCCCTTCAAGATGTTATAATCCTAGTTGTTCCTGTTGTAAGGCATGTTAGTCCGAAAGCAATACAAAAAATCTAGAAGAAACTTATTCCTCGGTGCTTGTTTATTAAATAATAAGTTGTTATACTCCTAGTTGCTCCTGTTGAAGGGCATGTTAGTCCGAAAGCTAGACGAAATAAAATTCAAGAAATCTATCCCTGAAACTTGATTGATTTTATTGAATTATAAGTTGTTATAAGAAGTTATACTCCTAGTTGCTCCTGTTGAAGGGCATGTTAGCCCGAAAGCTAGACGAAATAAAATTCTATAAGACACTGTATGATTTATTGATTTTATTGAATTATAAGTTGTTATAAGATGTTATACTCCTAGTTGCTACTGTTGAAGGGCATGTTAACCCGAACGCTAGACAAAATAAAATTCTATAAGTAACTTATCCTAGATACTTTATTGATTTTATTGAATTTATAAGTTGTTATAAGATGTTATACTCCTAGTTGTTCCTGTTGAAGGGCATGTTAGGCCGAAAGCTAGACAGAATAAAATTCTATAAGAAACTGGATGTTTTTTTGATCTTATTGTTATAAGTTGTTATAAGATATTATACTCCTAGTTCTTTATTTCAACACAAAACGCGGCTAGGGATAATTGCGTCGATTTACATTTTTTTAAACAGAAACAGTTATAAACATATTATACAAGAGAAAGTAATCAAAATAAAAAGAGAAACAATAATATATATTAGGAACTCGAACCTTTCAGGTTAGAAAGATAATCATAAATATATTTACAAAAATAGTTAAACCTATGATAATTCTCTCTGCTATTTACAAATTGATATAGATCTACAACATTATTTAATGTATGTTGTCTAGCGGTGAAGAAGAGTGGGCATTATACTCCTTATTATATATAACTCCTAGTTGCTCCTGTTGAAGGGTATGTTATTCCGAATGCTAAATGAAATAATATTTTACGATAAACTTATCTCTAGATGCTTTATTGATTTTATTAAATTATAATTCAGGGGAAGAATCTTATAAATGAATCCGTTTTGTCCAGAGAGGAAGAGAATCGGGCAAGAAAATTTCTGATTTTCCTTCTGTTCGCCCTGTTGTTGGCTGCTATTGGGTGCGGCATCCTACTTGGCATCAGAGGTGAGAACTTTGCCTTTTAACTATTTTTGTCTAGTAGTTGACATGGTGGTTTTGTAGTGCATAAGGCTGCCAATGCCAAGAAAGTTTGCCTATCTCGGGAATGTATCGAATCAGGTAGTAAAATCTCAACCCAACTATAATTATTTTGTAAATACGATAGAATATTCTGCTATATATTTCAGGATTCAAATATTCAATCGACTACTCCTTAAAATGATTATTTTACAAATTTATCCATAATTGGTATCTGAACTAAAAACCCATTCTGGAAGGTGGGATGAACCAACAGGCAGGCACCTGTATTTTCAGGCTCAGAACTTTATCATTTAAAACTTATTTAAAATAAATATTTGTACACAGCCCTTACGTTGTTTAAGGCAAGAGGTTTGGCTTCAAAGTATCATCGAACAATTGAAGTAAAATTTTATAAAACCAATATTCAAAGCAGGTCTGATGAGCTTGAGTCCAGGCTGTGTACAAATATGTATTTTAAATGTATGTATATTTGGATTAAATACCTGTACAAGAGTTCTTAAACTTGAGAATTTGCTAATTATAATAAATTTGGGAAAGAGACCTTTTTCGGTGTAGTGATTAAATATTTTAAATATTTTCTAATTTCCAACACGATGGAAAATTTCACATGATTTGTTATTGATATATAACCTTCGGTGAAATCATAAACATAAGACAATTCGCTGGGGTAAAAGTTTCTTTATATATATATCGGAAATATAGGTTTTCGAAGGACTGTTGAGTCAGAAAGCTTGTATTGCCTATATATATAAAATAAACTTTTCCCTCAGCGAATTGTCTTGTGTTTATGATTTCATGATTGTTTGAAAATTATAATGATTTATAATACAATATAATGCGGCTTATGATTGTAGAACGACATTTGAAAATCATCCCGCGTGTGTTTATTTTGAACGAAAATTTGAAATTTATTTTAAGGAGAAATAAGGATTATTTTTAACCTTAGAGATGGAGTATGAAAGGATGAATTGTGAAGGGTAATGATAAACGCAAAATTTCCATCCCTGGACACTTTATTTTTCCGTTTATCATTACTCTTTACAATTCATCCTTTCATACTTCATCTCTAAGGTTAGAAATAATCATTATTTCTCCTTAAAATAAATTTCGATTTTCGTTCATAAAGAAACACATGCGGGATAATTTTCAAATGTCGTTCTACTATAATGAATTATGTTTGTAATTTTCTCCATGTAATCAGGAAGACCTTTTGGCCTAGATCACGATTACGTCAACCAGGTAGGCAACTGGGTGGCATCCCATAGGCATGGGATTGCCAACCAGCTGAAGCTCCTTAAAGCAATAGCATCTAAAAGAGCTTGTCGGTATTGAGATGTTAGGAGTAGACACGGCCAGGCTACTAATGCGTCAGCTTATCTACCACGTAGGTGCCTATGTTTCTACCTAAGCTCTGAAGGCCACAGGTAGCGGCAGTTGCTAATGGGACGAATAGCCTGAAGGCGTGTCGGCTTTACGATCCGATGGTTCAGGTCGAGATACTCGCAGCAGCCTCGAAGAGGTGAAGATTCCGATGAATTCGCAGTGGAAGCCAGGCGACAATAGTTCACGTAAAAGTCAGCCACAACACGTTCTCGGCAGACAAAGTGGGCGGTGCGTTTTCTACGCAATGCTTCCTAGACTTCCTTGATACACGACAGCTGAAGCTGCATGCCGACCTTGATGAATCACAAATTTTCAACAGAAAACGATTGGTTCAGGATGCTGAAGGGATGCCATATGGTACAATCTAATCTATAACGGAAACGCGTCAGTCTTTCGAAAGTGGTTAACTGAAGATATATTCATCATATGTCAATGAATCGATGGAAGCACCAGCCTATTGGCCGCTTTTGCCTTTCCAGCAAGAGAGAGACCGCAGAAAAATGGAGACCATATAGCTATAGCTTTCTCCAGTAGTTCATGTAGGTGCTTATCTTGGATCAAGCGTTATTTCCTAGGGTCATGATGCTGTTTAAGATGGTGATATGCTTCCTGTTCCACAGTAAATATTTACCGATTAGTCAGTTCGGTTCTACCACCCAGAGAACCAGAAGCCTTGGCCTTGGGCGAAATTGACTTTGATTCGTGAGGCACGTCTTATGTCCTCAAAAGGTTTCTTTATGAGTAACTGCCATCTTCTCGAATAAGCAGAATTATATCGTCAGCGTACTTTAGGGAAACATTTCAGCCAAGAGCTGCTCCAGGTAAAGCACGAAGGGTCCCATGGAGAGGATGAGGAATGAAGACATTCCTTACACCGCTGAGTAGGCAGATAAGAGAGGTTTTATCTACGCTTTCAATTCTTTCCATTGTTTCTGGCTCCAAAGTAGAATAAGAGAACCTAGAGTATTCTTAGACAAACGGCAAACCAATGGAGATCATGAGGAACACCAGGAAACGGTACGGGTTACGTTACATGACGATGTTCTTCCTGGAATGGCGTAGCTTTGACACTCCGTTGCGATATCCCTGAGGATCAAGGCGCATTGACTTATAGAATACTGCGCTTAGCTCCGGTTGTCCGCAGTTGGTAGTGAAAGAGGTCGCAGTCCTGTGACACCAGGACCTCCGAACGAATTGAAAATTAGACACATTTCGCTATGACTCATTGATGAGAACAGTTCATTGCAGTGCTAGGACTCATCAAGACATCTCGTTCCATCCAGCCGATTTTCCAGCCAGTGACAGCATTTATCTCATCCTCAACGATCTCTTAGCAGTGAGTGGTTTGCGTTGATATATTGAGATGCAAGGAATCACGCCTCGAACGAAGCAGCTGATGTCTTCCGAAGAGTAGGAAGAGCATGCTTGAAGAGACTATCCTTCAAGTTAGCGTAAGCTATGTCTATAACTGCTGGTCACACGATGATATAATCGGCACTATGGTAGATGGTAGTCGCCCTTTCGCCTCTGCGAAAGGAAGTGAAGCGCATTTCCGAGATCAGTGATGGATAATATATCTTATTCGAAGCGTTTTCGAGGTTTTAAGTGATGAGATATTTAGCTCTAATTTCATAGTCGTCACCCTTCCCACGTAGATTGACAAGGGACTTGATGGATCAGGCTAAATTAGCTTTTCATTGTTAATTTCCTTCAAGCCTTTCCAACTGGCATGTCTCCAATATTTCCCGAATGCTTTGCCAAGAAATGTTACAACCTTCGTGATGAACAAATTAGAGAAAATCATACTGTCGCTGCAAGGTTGTCGAAGCTCTAAGGTTTCGCCAATTTGGAGAAGAAACGCATGGTTTACAGAGTTTAAATAAAAGAAGACCGTTATCAGGTGAAGCGGTTGGAACAGCTGATATGTAGAAGAACTTTATCCATTTTACAACATAAACCCTGATCTTGCAATTGGAGATACTCTTTGGTAGTTGCGCGACGTCGAAGATGACTGCGAAGTCTACAAGATTCGATCTGTTCAGGATTTCTTCAAGAACTTATAGGTAACCGCATGCAATGCTGATGGTAGACTCCTCTACGATGTTTAGGTCTCCAAGGACCCACGTTCCATTGTTGACGGCAATAGCTGCTGGGGCACTTCGTCTATTTCTTCTTTCTTATCTCCACTCAATCACATTAGGGCATCAAGTTGTGTCCCTTGATAGTGTCTGTTTGACAACCATCATGACTGGATGAAATAGAATGCGTCTGCCTTTGTCATTAAGACTGGAACCACTATTCAGTAGCAGGTCGACTTAGCTCCAAAAGAAATAGCCGCCTCTGACATGAGGAACAGACGCCATATGCAGCGACTCCTAACAAGGAGCACAAGCACTTCTCACCCTGTATCCCTGGAACAGGAGCTCTTATAGGGTACTCTCAGCCGGGCCAGCTGAACCCAGTTTTTTCAGTGAGCTTGTTACTGCTCCCCCTCCTTCTTTTTCATCCGGGCTTGGGACCGGCAAAGCCAGAGTTGAAGCACTTTGTAAGAAGAGTGAGGGGGATGGCAGTTTATTACCGTTGTCCTTTGTCCCAGTAGAGGGACGCCAAAAGCGATGATCTTTCCTGGATAATAAATCTGTTGTCTTGCAAAAAGATACAGGTGAGGCAGGATCCCTTGGCAACAGTAGCTGACACGACTGCTTAGAAGAAGCCAAGACAAATATGTTCGGCGTCAATCAGTGTCTTGACATCTGTTTCCTTCATTACGGTGAGGTCCTTTGCGTATGATTCAGTAGGAAGCATAGATCCATGCTGTTAGTTTGTTATGACAACCGAAACGATATTCTGTTAATATTTGTGATGAAGTCGAGAATAGCTTAGCTCATTATAAATATTTCTCTGAACATCCCCAGTTATCTTTATTACAACATCAATATTGAGATAATGAAATTTATACATTATAATTAATATTTTAAAAACCTCATTATAAATTAGCTCGCAACTAACATGATACGTAAATACATCTTTTATCAAGTCCATAATGTCTGAAATACTTTTATAATACCTTTATTTTCTTTTATTCTGAAAATATAAATGAAATAAATTCCACAATAGGACCTTATCAACTATAATTTTGAGTTCTGAAAATAGAGGAATCCATACTCAAATCATTAGATAGCAAATAGGTATATATTGGATTGAATAAAATATTTATTTGCCAATATTTCGGCTGGCTAAACGCCAACCTTTATCAAGGCATTACATTTTTGTATACACAGTGTATACAAAAATGTAATACCTCGATGAAGGTTGGCGTTCAGCCAGCCGAAATATTGGCAAATAAATCCTTTATGCAATCCAATATATGACTTTTTACTATCTAATGATTTTTTTTTGTTGTTATATGATTATTATTTTAAAATTTTAAGAAATGGAAGCATTATAAATCACGAATGTTTTTTTTTTCAAACACAAAACAAACTTTTCTACTGTCCTTACTGCAATGAAAAAATATATTGGAAGGGCTTGGCTCATTGGTGGCGAACCCTTCCAGCGGTTTTGCCAATTTTGACTACCATACCCGCTCCTCTTAGAACTCCAATACTGTTTTGGATCTCTAAGAGAAGCGGTCTGGTAAATTAAATTGGCGAAACCGCTGGGAGGGTTCACCACCAATGAGCCAAGCCCTTCCAATATATTTTCATCGCAGTGAGGACAGTAGAAAAGTTTGTTTTGTGTTTGAAAAAAAAAAGAGAAAGATTCGTGCTTTATAATGCTTCCATTTCTTATACGAGGCACGTTATCGCCTTATCTTGAATTTTATAGAACGAAATTTGACAATTATACCGCAAATGTTTCTTTTAAACGAAAAATCGATTGTCAAATTTCGTTCTACACTCATTGGATAGATTAGATTAGCCAAATCTAGCTGAGCTTGCCTGGCGGCCACACCGTCGGTGAGAATTGGAGCGCCTGCGCGGTCGGCGACCAAGAATCATAGTGGTGCGCATGCGCAGTCAGCGAAAAAGAAACAGAAAGAACTTTTATCAAGAAAGAAGGGAAGCGACGCCATTCAAACGCGCGTCAAACTTTTCATATTTAATCCTTTATGTTTTAATTAAAGTAATAAATTTAATCCAATGTCAGTCTTCAATCATCCAAGTTAAGTACACTATTATAAACATATAATTTAAGAAGTTTTCTACCAAAAGTTTATAAAAAGTGTTTGTTTATTTACCTATAAGTTTTATTACCTCTAAGTTTTATTATCTATAAGTTTGAATAACAACAAGTTTTATCATCTTAAAGATGGTTTATCAAAACTACGATTGTCTATCTATTATTTAAGTACAAGTCAAAGTTATTTTTATCATTTATCTACAACAATCTTCCGCATTATATTGTACTAGCCGAATGACCCGGGCAACGCCCGTGTTTTACCCGATTGAATGTTTTGATTCAAATACTATTTGTTACAATTATAAATTGGCGCCTTAATTAATTGCATATGTTAGTTAATAACTATAGCCTATGTGCTTTATCTGTCTATGTGCTGTTGGCTTCCGTAGGCGTCTCTTACTGGGAAAAAGAAAGAGAGGATTCCATTTGGTTATTATCTAATATATGCGTTTATTTAGGGAGCGACCCGCTCCAACACAATAGTTAAATGGCGAGTGGAGGGGGGGAATGATGGGGGGGGGGGGGGGGCAAAGGTGGCGTGACCTTAGCCAACCAATAGGAGGGCGCCATTCAAAAAAAAAAAGCAAACGGTGATAGAGTTGATTGATTAGGAGATTAGGAGATGAGGAATGACGCTCGTAACTGTATATAAAATTTGCCTATGTATTTATGTATCTATGTATTTAATCTTTACAAAAACTTGAATTCGTGCATATTATATGATTATTCATTTGTTGAGTAACTTGTAAAGATTCTACTCATACTATATCTTACGTGCAATATTTCTAAGGAATTTAGTAAAGAAGAATTGTTCAATGCAACTATGCAAGCTTTTAAACGGAGCATACAAGTGTCTTCCACCTTTCTAAAATTTAAAATGTCTCCACAAAGGCTTTGGTGGTAAAACATATCTCCCTGCGTTGCTGATTGTTGGCAGTTGTAAATCAACAATTTAAGTTTAGTTTTGAATATGTTTATTTAACTTTAGGTTAGCACAACCTAATGAAGCCATCACTGCAAACATTCAAATTAAACTTTAAAAAAGAGTAGAAACCAATTTAGTGTTGCTCACTTAACACTGAAGTGGATACTACGCATATTATCAACCAGCAGATTCTTTTGTAACAATTTTAGTGAAATTTTCATACTCATACTATATCCTAACATTGGTATGGTCCTGTATAGCCTACATGTTGGCGGATTACATGGACGAGATGGTTGATCCTTGTGAGAATTTCTACCTGTTTTCTTGCGGAAATTTTATCAAGAAACAAGTACTGGCTAATAACAATCTATTCCAAATGCTCTCAGAAGAAGCGAGGACTGCAGTAAAAAGTAAGAATTTTCAATTATATTATTATCTAACATCTTTATATACTCTGCGATATCAAATTTATACCTTAAAAATGGAATAAATATTTTTTCTAAATGAAGTCGACAAATTTTCTATATATACTATATACGAGGTGTGTTCAAAAAGTATCGCGAATTTTGAATTTTCGCGGGTTACGTATATTCGAATTTCGATCTTTTTGTGGCTTTATGTTGGTACTCATGTCTCTAACCTATGCCGACAAGCTCGGCCATTTTGAATGTTCACTTAATTGTTGACAGCTGCTTTGCTTGCAGGTGTTTTGGATCGTCTTCGATTTTTACCTATCAAAAAAAAAAAAAGAATCAAAGAACCTGTATCAAATTTTGTGTGAAAAACGAAATTAAGTGCGCGGATGCATTCCGAATGTTGACTGTGGCATACGGAGAAGCTACCTTGGACCGAAGCAACGTTTATCGGTGGTACAAAATGTTCTCAGAAGGCCGAGAAGATGTGAACGACGAAGAGCGTGCCGGACGCCCGAGCACTTCAACAACAGACGAAAAAATTAATGAAGTGGAGAAAATGATATTGGCCAATCGTCGAATCACCGTTAGAGAAGTTGCTGAGGACCTAAACATATCGATTGGCTCGTGCCATTCGAATATTATCAATGATTTGGGTATGAGACGGGTAGCCGCGAAATTCGTACCAAAATTGCTCAATTGCGACCAAAAACAGCATCGCATGAACATTGCTAATGAGATGTTTGACTCTGTCCGCGACGACCCAAATTTGCTCCAGAGGGTCATAACTGGTAACGAAGCGTGGGTTTATGGTTATGACGTGGAAACCAAAGCTCAATCATCTCAATGGAAGCTGCCGCACGAACCAAGACCGAAAAAAGCGCGCCAAGTTCCGTCGAATGTGAAAGTTTTGCTGACAGTTTTCTTCGATTGCAGGGGCATTGTGCATCATGAGTTCTTGCCACAGGGTAGAACGGTCAATAAGGAATATTACCTGCAAGTTATGCGCAATTTGCGCGAAGCAATCCGCCAGAAACGCCCGGATTTGTGGAAGAACAAAAATTGGCTTTTGCACCACGATAACGCCCCTGCTCAAACATCGTTGCTAGTGCGCGACTTTTTGGCCAAAAAAAAACACACTAATGATGCCGCTGCCACCGTATTCCCCAGATCTGGCCTCCTGTGACTATTTCTTGTTCCCTAAACTGATGAAGCACATGAAAGGACGACGTTACGCTAGGCTTGACGAGATAAAGACGGCATCGAAGGAGGAGCTGAAAAAAAAATTAAAAATTGATTTTTTGAAGTGCTTCGAAGATTGGAAAAACCGTTGGCACAAGTGTATATCATCTCTTGGGGATTACTTTGTAGGGGACAAAATAGGTATTCATGAATAAATAAATAATTTTTGAAAAACACAAAATTCGCGAAACTTTTTGAACACATCTCGTACATGTTAAAAACAAAGAAAGAATATCCTACCACGAGAACATGTGCTTTCTAGATGGCATAACGCCATCTAGTGGAACAGAAATTAACTAAACGTTGATTTAGCCTGTTCCCTTATATATTTGGCCAAATATTTCTTGATAAATTTGGTCGTAGTGGTACAGCCTGCTCCAGCCTGATTTAGGGCTAACAGCCCACGTTCGTGGATGGCTTTCTTTGATTTATCAAGAAAATGGGTTGGCCAAATATCAGGGAACAAGCTCAATTAACGTTTAGTTAATTTCTGTTCCACTAGATAGCGCCCTGCCATCTAAAAAGCACATGTGCTCATGGTCAGAATTTGCCTTCTTTGTTTTTAATATCAACACCTGATCTTTTTATTTTTTATATTATTTTTCACATATAAAATGTGATAGATGGCGCTCTGCCATCTAAAAAGCACATGTGCTCGTGGTCAGAAGATGCCTTCTTTATTTTTAATATATAGATGTGTTGAAGGGGTGCAGTCGTGGCCAACGAAAGGTTACAGCACACAGAGAAAAAGAGAAAACTCGGAATCTTCAGTGAGACAGTTGTCGTAGATGACAAAAGACGAAAAAACTACTTTAGCTGACCGCTGTATCTCTGGACACGGTACCTATAAAACTGCCCCTTCCCCAAGATGACTGGTTTTATTGGAGCATCCAGGTCAATGATATATTCTAAACCAAATAGTATTTTTGTAGCCTTCTATCTAGGCCAATGATACCCTGAATCAAGATTTTAAGCTCCTAATATTTTCAGCCAATCCTGTTATTATTTATTTGATTTGCATAAAGTACAATTTGTCATATGGAATTTAATGCTTTTTATAACCTATAGGACATGCAACAACTGTCCGGGTGTGGTGCTAACACCTCCAAATTATTCTCATGCCCAGCAATAGCCGCACTCTTCGCAGAAAATTGACATGGACCAGAGCAGCAACTTTACACACCCAAGATAGAGGACATTGCTGTGACAGAGATGCATGGAAACATCTGAGGCTCTTCATTGGACACGACAACAACAACAGATAATTGACATGGACCCAGAATATCAGCTTTACACACCCAAGTAGAGGAATTACGACTGCTGTGATAGAGATGCATGGAGACATCTGAGGCTCTTCATTGGACACGATAAAAACAACAAATAATTGACATGGACCCAGAACAGCAGCTTTACATACCCAAGATAGAGGACATTGCGACTACTGTGATAGAGATGTATGAAGACATCTGAGGCTCTTCATTGGACACGACAACAACAATTTTATATTTTTTAATCAGTTCAAATTTTATTTACGTGTACATAGTGTGTAGTTATTGACATTGGGTTTCAAAACAATGTTATTAAATGATTTGTTTATTATTATATTGTACACAAATAAATCTATGGTTGTGATCAAATATCTTAATATTTACGTTATAAATTATCAGAGGTCGCCCTTTAAATGTAAAGGTTTTAATATGTTATAATTAAGATCAAAGCTTAATAATAAGGAAAGAAAACTGATTGCAAACAATTAGATGAAATTATAGAATATTATATGAAAATAAAAAAGGCATATCCTGACCAAGAGCACATGTGCTTTTCAGAAGGCAGATGGCCATCTGGTGGAACAGAAATTAAATATTCAACGATTTAGCCTGTTCCTCGATATTTGGCCTATCCAATTTCTTGATAAATCAAGAAAGGCCATCCACGAACGCATATAGAATAATATATATTGACATTAGTTTTTATTATTTTATGATCATTTATTCTGTATAGGGATTTTATATTTTTTATCTGTAAAATGTTCAACAAGTTCAAATTTGAAATTATGAAAGAATTATTCTCATAGAATGAGATTTATTTTACAATATTCCGATTGGCTTAATGCCAACCTTTGTCAAGGCATTGCAATTTTGATTATACAAATTGGATACACATTAGGTGTATACAATAATGTAATGCCTTGACAAAGGTTGACATTCAGCCAACCGAAATATTGGCAAAAATCTTTTATTCAATCCAATATATGCCTTTTTATCAAATAAAAATTTAAATATGGATTTCTCTATATTCAGAATATATATACTCGTATATATTGAAAATAGAGCAATCCATGAATGAATCTTTAATTAAAAATGCATATATTGGATCAAAATATTGTGACGAAGAAATAATTTATTAATTAAATTATTCAATGAAACTATTCAACAGATTATATAAATATATATTAATCTTTTATGTAAAATAATTATCAAAATATCTCTTTGCTTGCTTGCTCAAGATTCTCTAGCTGTAAATAGTTTTTGCTGACTTGTTGATAATTGCCGACTTGTCGCCGTGACGTCATCAATAAATACTTTTACATCTTAGGATATTTCGAGGCTTGATTTCTACGCTACAACTGGTGAAGAAGCTGGATCGATACCCATTCAGAAAAAAACGTAAAATTGATTCGGTTGAGCAAGAAGAAACAACCATGACCATCAAGAAAGAAGCAACAAATCAGGTAGGTTCATTTTTTATACAACATCTACCTAGAAACCCCTCAATGTTCTCTGGTGAGGGTTCTGAAGATCCCCATAACTGGTTGAAAAAGTATGAACGTGTGGCGAAGCATAACCAATGGGATGAAACACTTTGTCTCGCCAACGTTTACTTTTATTTGACCGGCACTGCTCTCAAATGGTTTGAGAACAATGAGGAGAGCATCCTAACATGGACGGAGTTCATGTCCCAGTTAAAATCAGTTTTCGGAAAAAAACGAAAACTTGAGTTCACGAGCAGAGAAAACCTTAAAAACTCGCGCACAATTAAAAGGTGAAAGCACCGAATTTTATATTCAAGACGTCCTGCGCCTCTGCAAAGAGGTAGACCCTCATATGAATGAGCAAGATAAAATATCCCATTTGATGAAAGGGATAGCAGAGGAGCTCTACCAGGCACTTCTCCCAAGAGATGCACATACCACTCAACAATTCGTCACCGAGTGTCGCCGCATTGAAGCGCTACATTGTAAGCGAGTGACCCCAACCAGGTACGAGCGACTACCAAATGTGGCGTCTCTCAGTGATCATGATGACAGGGCAGATCTGTCATCTATGATTAGGCAAATAGTTCGCGAGGAGGTACAGCGAGCATTAGCCTCTCCTAGAGAAGAACCAGAAATTTCTGCAATTGAACATATGGTGCAGCAAGAAATTGAAAAAACAATTGCGCCAATTTCTAGAAGTGTCCCTCAAAATAGAGCGCCAAGGCCATTACCAAGCCCTAGGTACGAGTTCCAACCCAGAAATTTCCAACCTAGACCGCAGCAGCCAAAACAATTAAACGGAAGACGCGATACCAACGAATGGCGAACCACGGAAGGTAAGCCAATCTGTTTCCACTGCGGACGCCCTGGCCACGTCGTGCGCTACTGCCGTGACAGGAGGAGAGAATATGAAGGAGAACAAACTTGGAATTACAAACAGAGAGATAGGCTAGAGCCTAGAACATTCTATAATTCTCGGAGCAGCCAAGAGCCCAACGACGACCTGCCAAGAGAAAATAGACGCCGCTACCGAAGCCCCTCTCCTCACACTGGCCGAAAAGGACAATATTCGTCTCCTGATAGAAGAGCCAGCCAGTCGCCTCGCCGTTCCCGTCAGGAAAACTAGAAGATGCATCCTATTTTGGAGGTAAGGCCGCAAAATTTATAAATCCTCCCTTATCGACTACATTAGAATTAAAAGAAAATACCATAGACATTAAAATAGAAGGAAAAATGACGCGTGCCCTCGTCGACTCAGGAGCCTCATATTCTGTCATTTCTGAGAGGTTCAGACTCAAACTAAAAAAAATAATGTTTGCCGAAACTGACGTCACATTACGAGTAGCCAACGGTAAAATTGTAAGACCAAAAGGACGCTGCACACTGAAACTGGACTTGAAAGCACTACAGGAAAGCTTTGAATTTGTCGTTATGGAAGACTGTAGTCACGAAGTTATTCTTGGTTGGGACTTTTTGAAGTTATCTAGGGCGATAATTGATTCAGCTGACGACACACTCTTCTTAGAAAAATGTCTTTTTGAGGATACCCCTAAGAACAGCTCACCTCTCTACTCGGAATTGGAATATAGAATCGAACCCGCCTCTATTCAGTTAATAGAAGTAGCAAGTCGTGACATTCCTAATGACGCAATTGTGGTGGCAGAATGTCGAAAAGAGCTATTGCTGGAAAGAGAACTAACGGCTCCCTCCTCTGTCATTTCACTTACCAATAACCGAGGTAAACTTTGGGTGGTGAATTGGAGTCCATATCCGAAACTAATCCCACAGGGGATGCATGTAGCCGATAGTGCTGTCATCGAAGATAGTCAATTATGTACTCTAGCCGATTGTAACCAAGTTGAAACAGAGGCGGAACATTCTGAAGACCCAAAAACCTCGGAATTTTTTATAGATGATTCGCTTGATGAATCTCAAAAAGAAAAATTAAGAAATTTGTTTAAAAACTATACAGATATTTTCGAATTTAATAAAAGAAAACAATTCAAGGACGTCAATGTTAAACGCCGAATTAACACTGGAGACCACCTACCGACCAAACAAAGACCTTACCGAGTTGCACCAAGAGAACGCCAAATTATTCAGAATGAGGTAAACAAGATGGAAAAACTTGACATCATTCAGCCCTCTGAAAGTCCGTGGGCCTCACCTGTAGTATTGATAAGAAAAAAGGATGGAAGCTGGAGATTCTGCGTCGATTACCGCCGCCTTAACAAAATAACAAAAAAGAATGTCTACCCTCTCCCAAGGATCGACGACACTTTAGACTGCTTACGGGGAGCTAGATTTTATTCTTCCATGGACCTCCAATCAGGGTACTGGCAAATCGACGTATGGAACGCTTCACGATTTTGCGTGTCATCCTTGCGCAGGGGCCATGCTAATCTTCTCTGTATCGTTCCAATTTTAGTATATGTACCGCCGAACAAGCGTGTACGACGGCAAATCGACGTAGAAGAATCGGACCGTGAGAAGACAGCATTTATAACTCCAGATGGACTGTACGAGTTCAAAGTAATGCCATTTGGGTTATGTAATGCTCCAGCTACCTTCGAACGAATGATCGATAATCTTCTAAAGGGTCTTAAGTGGACTATTTGCTTGTGTTACCTCGATGACATCATCGTTTTTTCAGATGGCTTTGAAGAACATCTAAGACGCCTTCAACTTGTATTAAATTGCCTTAAAAAAGCCGGATTATGTCTCAATTCCAAGAAATGCAAGTTTGGTGCAAAAACTATCACGGTTCTTGGACATGAGGTGAGTGAAAATGGAATTCGTCCCGACCAAGAAGAGATTCGAGCAGTCCGCGACTTCGCTACGCCAAGGTCATTGAAGGAAGTTAGAAGTTTTCTTGGCCTTTCATCCTACTACCGCCGCTTCATACCCAATTATGCCCACGTAGCCCAACCCTTGAATGACCTTTTGAAGAAAGACTCAGCATTTAATTGGAACCAGGAAGAGCAAAATGCATTTGAAGCTCTCAAGTCAGCGTTAATTTCCGAACCCGCTCTTGGGCATTTTGATTACTCATCCCCAACCGAAATACACACTGACGCAAGCAACTACGGAATAGGAGCAGTATTAGTGCAGATACAAAAGGGAAAGGAAAGAGCCATTGCTTATGCATCCAGAACCTTAAATAAGGCAGAAAAAAATTATTCAACCACAGAAAGGGAATGCCTTGCCATCATTTGGGCTATCAATAAATTCCGACCATATGTCTTTGGACAGCCGTTCACTATTGTTACAGACCACCACTCTTTGTGCTGGCTGACCAACCTCAAAGACCCATGTGGGAGGTTAGCAAGATGGGCACTTCGGCTGCAAGAGTTTGACGTCACTGTCGTGTATAAGAGCGGAAGGAAACATCAGGACGCAGACTGTTTATCAAGAAGTCCATTAGAATACAGTGAAGATATGGAGGAAGATATTCCAAGCATAGTGACTTTGCAGAACTTTAGCGAAGAGCAGATGAATGATCAAGCTCTTAGAAAAATTGCTGACCAATTGCAAAGTACTCCTAATAATACCTTTGTAAAAATCGATAACACGCTCTACAGAAAAAATTATGATCCAATGGGGAAACCATGGCTTTTGGTGGTTCCACGCCATTTGAGGCAGGAATTACTGAAAAATTTCCATGATTCACCCACTGCTGGTCACCTCGGATTTACTAAAACCTATGACCGAATAAGAAAAAAGTATTACTGGCCCGGAATGTATAGAACGGTTAGAAAGTATGTGGCACACTGTTCAGATTGTCAGAGGCGTAAACATCAGCCCCAACTCCCCTCAGGGCACTTACAGCCAATACCTGTTCCTGAAGTTGCTTTTGAAAAGGTAGGAATGGATCTCCTGGGGAGATTTCCAACATCAGTTATTGCCTATCACCCCCAGACAAACGGCCTCACGGAGAGGTTGAATAAGACCATAGCAGACATGCTGTCCATGTATGTAGATGTCAACCAGAAAGATTGGGACAGGATTCTTCCATTCGTTACATTTGCATACAACACAGCAAAACAAGAGTCAACTGGGCTCACCCCATTTTTCCTTGTACACGGGCGTGAAGCCGAGACTCCACTGGACGTGTTATTCTCCAAGTTATTGCCAGAAGACGACGATTTCATCCAAACTCTAGGGGCAAGAGCCGAAGAAGCACGAAAACTGGCACGTATCCACTCCATGAGATCTCAAGATAGCAATAAACAACGCTATGACGCCCATCACAGAAATATAATTTATCAGCCTGGAGATCTTGTATGGATCTTTATCCCTGTGCGTAAAGTGGGATATTCGGAGAAACTAATGAGACGTTACTTCGGCCCATACAAAGTAACCCGAAAAATATCTGATGTGACCTATGAAGTTGAAACATACGGAAACCAGCAAGGTCGTCGTAAAACCAAAGATTTAGTTCACATTTGTAGGATGAAACCATATTTAAACCCAGAGGACCAGGAGGACCACCTAGAAGAGGACCCAGAAGATGACTCGACAAACTTCCAGGAAGAAGACATCCCCACTGAACGAACACAACAACCACAGACCCGCGTAGAGATCTCAGGCCCTATCAACCGTTCTCGAGCCTTGAGACTGAGGATGTAAGTCTCCTTCTGAGCATCGGGTCGATGCTCTTTATAGGAGGAGGCTATGTGACGAAGAAATAATTTATTAATTAAATTATTCAATGAAACTATTCAACAGATTATATAAATATATATTAATCTTTTATGTAAAATAATTATCAAAATATCTCTTTGCTTGCTTGCTCAAGATTCTCTAGCTGTAAATAGTTTTTGCTGACTTGTTAATAATTGCCGACTTGTCGCCGTGACGTCATCAATAAATACTTTTACATCTTAGGATATTTCAAGGCTTGATTTCTACGCTACAATATCATATATTTTACCACTATTTCAGTTGGCTGGCACATATTAATATTTTATAATACCTTGATAAAGGTTGGCGTTCAGCCATCTGAAATATTGGTAAAATAAATGATATTTTGATCCAATATATGCCTTTTTAATTAAATATATATATATATATATGTATATGTTGTAATATATTCCAATATATCTATGTCTCCATGTGTTGTAGTTATAATGTAATTGCCAAAGTAACAAATAAAATTCGAGTGAGTGACAGTCGACGCCAGAAGGAGGAAAGAGGTCCGAAAAACAAGTCGGGTTCCTAGGTGTGCCCTTTCTTACTCAAACAGATTAGTCGGCTTTGAGACACAATGCTTACAGACCCCTCTAGACAGATCTCTCCCCTTTCCGGTGTCGGCTACACTGGCTCTCTCGCCATCTCTATGGTGCCATCCAACATGTCTCGTCCTTTTGTGTAATCCCAATCACGCCTGAACCCACTCTAATCATTGTGGCCACCACAACTACAAATCAACATTCCACACTGCATTCATCCAACAAAATACAACAACACTACATTACTACATATATATATCTAACTGTAAAATGAATTATCTTATATACCTATATATGAATATTTCCTCTAGCGATTTTAGTTTATCCAAAATTAATGGAAAATTTTATTACACTTGCGATTTTCACTCTATAGTTTATTTGAAGAATTCTATTAAAATTATTTTATTTTTCAGATATTCTGGAGATGCCAGAAACAAAGAGTTCGAGTCAAGCTGTTGAGAAAATGAAGACTGTGTATCAATCCTGTGTATTCGATCGTAAGTACTCATTAGCATTAAATTTGTTTCTAATTTGTGAATGTATTTCTTCTTTAGAAATATAAAATATTCTCAAACACTATTGCATTCTTAAGTTATTCAAGATTGGTGTGTGTGTGTTGAAAATATATTGATAAATTAAACCTTTTTTAATCTATTATATATATGTAGTAAACCCGATCTGGAATGTGCTGGGCAGTCGTGGTAGTGGGTGCGTGATGGGATTCCCGCACTGGGACAGCAAAGAACAGAGGCAGGTCTAGATGGTAACTCCAAGAGAAAGAGGTAGACCACGGACGAAGGCAGAGGACCACGGCCGACGCAGATAGAAGGGGGGTGAGAGGTCCCACTGACTGTATAACGGCGTCGCTCTGAAAACCAACTGCCTTTGTTTCTTTTCTGGGCCTTTTATATTATTGGCTGCCCGCATATGTGGTGATTCCTGATTGGCTACTGTAATCACGCCACTTTCTGGCGCCGGGTTGTTTTCGTCTGGTCTACCTCGTCCTCTTTGTTTTATTTGTCACTTCCATTGTTCAATACATATTTTTAGATATAGATATGGGGTTATATATAATAAATATCAGAAGAAGGTTGTGAAACTATCTAACTCAAAATATACTACATATATACAAAAGTCATTGTATGTATGTATGTATGTATGTATTTCGGCTATACAAATCCTCAATATCGATCTAATCTGGCTGAAATTTTAACAGAAAATAGAGAAAAATCTGGAAGAGATCATTGTCGCATTTTTAGCCAAGAAAAATTGAAATTGACCAAGTTCTGGGCAAAAATAGTTTTTTTTAGTCAGAAAATGATGATGATGCTATTGCTGTATCATGATATCAGATAAAAATAATATATCGGGGGAAAATCCATAAAGCCAGTTCATTTTTTAGAAGGCAGGAACAAAATTCTTACAGCAAAATACTCAATCGAGCAAAAAAAAACGGAGCCAGATCATCTCTATATATATATAAAAATAGGTTCTAAGCTTTTTGTATGAGATCATAGTGTAGTATATATATACTCTCTCTATATATAAATGGTACGTCGAGCTCAATACAGAGATGGCTAGTGTCGCATCGTGTTAGGGATGTAATACGTACAGTGAACCACACCGTTCAATCGCGAATAAAATGGTTATAATATAGATATACACCTATCCCCCGATTTACACGGGACTTGTTTTACACGTTTTCGCTTTTACACGGTTTTCCAAATAAGTTTTTTTGTGTTTTTATCACACTATACTAAATGCTACTGTGATTGAACACATGCGCTGTGTACACATCTCACGAGGAATCCCGAGCTTATGTGCTGACTTGCTGCACACGCACACTGTGTCTGTATTTCTTCGCATAAAAATTTCGCGTAAATTTTTAATTTTCGATTTACACGTTTTTCTCAGGAAGGTATCTACCGTGTAAATCGGGGGATAGGTGTATTCTATTTAAATGTTTAATTTTCTGTATTTGGCTTTTTATAATTCTACTTGACGAATGGCCCGGGCAACGCTCGGGGTTTACCCGAGTGCGAATATATTTTGAAAACGTTGTCTTGGGTGGTCGCTATAGACAGGGTGGTCTGTATAGACAGGTGTATGTATCACACAGCTGATAACAGGGTTGTCTAGAGTGGCCGCTATAGACAGGGTGGTCTGTATAGACAGGTGTATGTATCACACTGCTGATAACAGGGTTGCCTAAAGTGACCGCTATAGACAGGGTGGTCTGTATAGACAGGTGAATGTAACACACTGATGATAACAGGGTTGCCTAAAGTGACCGCTATAGACAGGGTGGACTGTATAGACAGGTGGATGTATCACACAGCTGATAACAGGGTTGTCTGGAGTGGCCGCTATAGACAGGTGTATGTATCACACAGCTGATAACAGGGTTATCTAGAATGGCCGCTATATACAGGGTGTGTAACACACTGATGATAACAGGGTTGCCTAAAGTGACCGCTATAGACAGGGTGGACTGTATAGACAGGTAGATGTATCACACAGCTGATAACAGGGTTGTCTGGAGTGGCCGCTATAGACAGGTGTATGTATCACACAGCTGATAACAGGGTTATCTAGAATGGCCGCTATATACAGGGTGGCCTGTATAGACAGGTGGATGTATCACACAGCTGATAACAGGGTTGTCTAGAGTGGTCGCTATAGGCAGGGTGGTCTGTATAGACAGGTGGATGTAACACACTGCTGATAACAGGGTTGTCTAGAATGGCCGCTATAGACAGGGTGGTCTGTATAGACAGGTGGATGTAACACACTGCTGATAACAGGGTTGTCTAGAATGGCCGCTATAGACAGGTGTATGTATCACACAGCTGATAACAGGGTTGTCTAGAGGGGGGCAGGGAGGACAAGTGTTCTCCGGCAGCCAATGGGCGCGCATTCTATCCGTGAGCTTCAGACAGAATAAGGCAATTATATATATAGATTAGATAATAAAAGGCATATATTGGATTTAAGAATATATTTATCCAATATTTTATCCAATATATGCCTTTTATTATCTAATGAATTAAGTATGGATTGCTCTATTTTCAAAACAAAAAAAATATATATAGATATACAGTTACGAGCGTCATTCTTCATCAGTCATCTCTGTCACCGTTTGCTTTTTTTTTTTTTGAATGGCGCCCTCCTATTGGTCGGCTACGATCACGCCACCTTTGCCCCCCCCCCCCCCCCCATCATGCCCCCCCCCCCCCCACTCGCCTTTTCGTTTTTGTAACCATTGTGTTGGAGCGGGTCGCTCCTTAAATAAATGCATATATTAGTTAATAACCAAATGGAACCCTCTCTTTCTTTTTCCCAGTAAGAGACGCCTACGGAAGCCAACAGTACATAGACAGATAAAGCACATAGGCTATAGTTATTAACTAACATATGCATTTATATAAGGCGCCGATTTATAATTATAACAAATAGTATTTGAATCAAAACATTCAATCGGGTAAAACACGGGCGTTGCCCGGGTCATTCGGCTAGTATATATATATAAACAGTACTTAGATTAAATATCTCACAAAGATGTTATATTTAATAATTTATATTGAATATATTGCCACGTGGAAAATTAGGGAAGACAAAAAATTCAGGAGGAAACAAAATTTATTTCAGGTAAGGAGAAACTATCAAAGGTAAACAAAAGATAAGCCACGAGGTATATTTACAGAGTCACAAGATATAAAACATAAGAATGACCACTCTGTTAAATAAAAAATAATAAAATTAAGAAATACTATGTTACAATATAGTAAAACCTCCCTGTAAAGAACACATAATTGCAGAGCCAGTGTATCCTTTAAAGAGAGATGTCTACTTACCGGAGAGTTGCTAAATTATAAAAATGGTAATTTTGCAAATGAAAACTGTCCTTTGTGGAGAGGTGTCCGCTAAAGGGAGGTTCTACTGTATTAGGTTTTCTTTAATTTGTGCTCCTTATATATTCACTAAAAATACAGTAAAGAACATCTAATTGCAGAGCCAGTGCATCCTTTAGGGAGATATGTCCTCTTATCGGAGAGTTGCTAAATAGTAAAAATGTCAATTTTGCAAATGGAAACTGTCCTTTGTGGAGAGGTGTCGGCTAACGGGGTGTCCGCTAAAGGGTGGTTCTACTGTATCACTAATTAAGCGTTATATATAAATGTAAATTCAGTTTAGACATGACATTCATGATAAAAATGATAAATATATATGTTTCAGTGCCAAATGATGACGTGAAGACAGCTTCCGAGAAGCTTAAAATTGAGCTGGAGAGATCTGGGTTCTCCATGTGGCCACAGATCCTAGTAGGCTGGGATAACCCTGATACAAGCTACTTATCCAAAGAATGGCTTCTGAGTATCCCATACTCATATTTAATGTCTCCATTATTTGATCTCCGTTATTTAGAAGAAGGAAAAATTATGGTAATTATGATATTTTGCAATTATTCTATTTAAATTTATATTTTTACAATTATTCTATATATTTTTGTCATTTTTTCATGTGTTAAGCGTATTTACGCTAGTTTGACCTTAAATACCCATTTCTTGGTTTTCAAGAAACCACTGGAGCGAAAAATATTTTTAGTCACAGTGGTACAGCCTATTCCACACTGACGAGCGTCAAAATCTGGTTCAAATCACATTAATAAGTACCGCTCAGCAAGAGCAACCTAGTTCATGATAATTGAAACAATGAATAATATGTGAAGGTTATTCACATATTAAACAATTTTTAACGGGGGATTCAATCCCGGTTCATGACTGTCAGGAATCGAGCGTGTTACCCTCTCATCCACCGACTTTTTTTGACGAGCGTCAAAAGCGCAAAACGCGTTCGTGGTTTGACTTTTCTTGATTTATCAAGAAATTGGGTTGGTCAAATATCAGGGAACAAGCTAAATCAATGTTTAGTTGATTTCTGTTCCATCAGATGGCGCTCTGCCTTCTGTAAAGCAGATGTGCTACTGGTCAGGATATTTAATCGTGCTGAACATCTATCACTCTAACAAATTCTTCCTCAATAGACAATTAAAATAATTTTATTGACATATTGTCGATACATGCAAAGTGCACAGTCTTCACTATTTAAAAAATATATAATATGGATTATATACACTATGTACAATGAATATGGCGCCTCTGCCAGCGCTGCAGAGTTTGGTGGAGAATCGCCAGCGGGTCTCCAGCTACACCCCGCAATCTTCTGCCGCAAAATTCTACATCAATAACAAAAATATATAATGATATAGAACAGGGATCGGTAACCTTTTGAATCGGAAAAGTCAAAAATTACAATTTAAAAAATTTCAAAGTTTTTAAAGAGCCACGACATTTTTCTTGTATACACACACACACACACAATAAATATTACTCGCATATAAATAATATGGTATAATATGAAAGAATATGGTTTTACGAAATTCAATAAGCAAATAATGGTTCGTGGCTAGATGCGCTGCTAGAGTAGAGAACGAAATTTGGGGAAAGCGTGGTACAAAGTTTGACCATTTATCCTCCGTCATCAAGACGGGTTGATAATCCTTTTGCTTAATCCTTGATTACCTTGCCTATTATCCTGAAGATTTAAGAAGGTTTATCTATGTTGTTTTGGCAATAAGAACACTTTTATTGACTTCTTAGTCAATATTTACATGAAAAAGATTAAGAGAACTATATACAATCAGCCAGGTCCCCACCGTGATAGCGTCCTCCTCCAGGCGATGACCTCGATGGTCTGGGCCAGTCCGACCTGGATGAAGTATCGGTTGATTCTTGATTTCGCCGATGCGAGGATGGCCAGATCGTCTTTTATCAGTCCTGTCCCGAAGATCCAGGACTGGAGGTCAGGGGGCCTTCCTAATCTTTGATGTGTTGCAAGCATTCGAGATGGAAGTGACATGGACAAACAAAGGAGGAAGTATCTAAGATCTGTATGAGGATTATGCGTAAAGGGAGTGTCCAGGGTCCCCAACAAAGAACAGAAGGTCTCATAGCGTTAGAGAGACCCGCCCATTGATAGCAAGATTATAGTTTTTAAAATGCTTTCATTTAATTTGTTTGTTTTTTATATATAAAGCAGAACCTCGATGAGAAAACACTCGTTCTAGAGGACACCTATCTACTATGGACAGTTTTCATCACCAAAAATACAATTTTACTACAGTAGAACCTCTCTTTAGCGGACATCTCTCCATAAAAGGCAGTTTTCACTTGCAAAATCACTATTTTTACAATTTAACAACTCTCCAGTAAGAGGACACGTCTTCCTAAAGGACACTTTAGCTCTGTAATTAGGTGCCCTTTACAAGGATGTTCTACTGTAGTTAGAAACTCTCCAGCAAGAGGACACCTCTCTCAAAGGAACACTTTGTTTCTGCAACTAGGCGTCCTTTACAAGGAGGTTCTCCTGTATATATAATGAAGGGGGAACAAACGAGGAGTTTTTTTAATACTTTCCTCAGAGTGGAACAAGGCATTGACCTCTGAGTCTCCCGAATTTACCGACATGAGAAGTTAAGATATTGTGCTAGACAACTGGAACTGACGAGGACTAAATGCTTCATATTTACCTATCTCTTTATAGATCCCAACTTCGATTATATTTTGATTAAAATCATCTTTACATCACACACAGATTCCTTATATGACACGTATAATGCCTTGACCAGTTAACTTCTTTTCTTTATATATATGTAGTAAGGTAGTCGATCCAGTAGGATGACTGCAGTGTGTTGGTTATATTAGTCGTGGTGGCCTCAATGTTGGAGTGGGTTCAGGCGTGAATGTATTGCAACAAAGATGTCACCACGGAGATGGCGAGAGAGTGAGTGTAGCCGACACCGGTCGGGGAGATCTGTCTAAAGGGGTCTGTCAATCCTCGTGTCTCAAAGAGGACTAATCTGTTTGAGTAAGAAAGGGGCACACCTGTAAACCCGACTTGTTTTTCGGACCTCTTTCCTCCTACAGGCGCCGATTGTCACTCATTCGGAATTTTATTTGTTACCTTAGCAATTACACTACATCTATACAATACATGGAGACATAGATATATATTGGAATATGTTACAACATATATATATATATACACTTGGTCTTTTTTTATGCGGTAGATGCGTTCCAGGGGAATCCGCATAAAAAATCGCACAAAAAAAGACATACATTTATATGTAAAATGATGGATACGTTCCATTTATTAAAAAATCGCATAAAACCTAAATAATGTTTTGAAATGCACCAGAAATCGCATAAAAAAAGATTTATAAATAATAAGATTTAATTTTTTTCTCATCATATTTTAATAAATGGCACATATGTGTGTTAATAACAAAAACAAAACTTAATATGTAAAAAAAAAAACTTTATTTAAAATCATATTAAGAATGTTTTCATCATTATTCGCTGTCTGATAATGTGCGAACCCGTTTGTGGATTGGTGCAAGATCACTTTCATCACTTGAAGATAAAATTACGTCATCAGATCTACATGGTAATGCTTCTTTAGGAACTTCAGTGATTTTTTTTTTCTTTGACAAGGTAGTCAGTAATCAAACGCTGTGATGGCTTGACTAGTTCTTTGTAGAGTTCTCTGTAGCCAGACATACAAAATTTCAGATCACGTTGGAATTTTAAGGCGCGTTCTACATCATTATCATTTTGAATAAAAAAAATTCCAATTTACCGGAAAGTTGAAGGCCTTCTCGAAGTAATTTTACGTCCAGTGGAGTAACATCTTCCAGTTCGCTATCTACACACTGTTTCGAAATCTTTAGTAGTATCTACCATACTTTCCAAAATATCATCATCATTTAGGGCTTCGTCCACAAGCAATTCTTCTATATCATGCTCGCCAAAATCATCAAAACTTTCCCCACCTATTTCCTTAGCAATTGAAATAATATCTGATGTTACTATTGTTGTTCTATTTGATTCATTTCTCTCTTTGATACGCATTCAGGCCAAGCAGCTTTCCAACATGCATTTAAAGTTTGTGATTTTATCTCGGCAATTGCTAACGCAACATGATCTACACAGTTCAAGATATTTAATTGTTTCCAAACTTCAGTAACTGTTATTGTATCGGATTCCAGTTTATCGAAAATGAATTGGAAAGTGAATTTTACATAATATTTTTTAAATGTTGAAATAATTCCCTGATCTAATGGTTGAATTAGGCTCGTTGTGTTTGGAGGGAAAAAACTACCTTTATATTTAGATGTTCTAAGTTTGGATGACCTGGTGCATTGTCAAGAATTAATAAGATCTTAAATTCGAGACCCATCTCTTTCATATAATTTTCTACTTCGGGTACGAAGCATTTATTGAACCATTCAGTGAAAATAGCCGTTGTTACCCAGGCCTTCTTGTTTGCCATCCAATGTACGGGCAGTGTATTTAAGTCTTTTCCTTTTAATGCACGTGGTTTTAAAGATCGATTTACAAGCAGCGGTTTTAACATTCGATCGCCAGATGCATTGCTGCACAGCAATAAAGTAACTCGATCTTTAGCAGCTTTAAAACCACTGGCATTTTTTTCGGACTTTGCAATGTAAGTACGGGTTGGCATTTTTTTCCAAAACAATCCTGTTTCATCAGCATTGAAGATTTGATGTGGGCACAATATCCTCCATCTTTAATAATTTTAGCCAACTTTTCAGGATATTTTCTAGCAGCTTCTTCATCTGCAGAAGCCACCTCACCTTTTATTTTTAGATTATGAAAAGAATGTCTTTTTATAAAACCAGTTAACCACCCTGTGCTGGCAGAGAATTGTGGATTACTTTCACGTGAAGATGTAGATGGCTCTGATTCTTTTAACTCCTTGTAAAATTTAAGGGATTTCATCTTAATTAAATGTCCATCTAACCGAATTATTTTTTGAGTTAAATCTTCAATCCAAATTACGAGAGCCTTTTCTGTTTTTTCTATTAAAGTGCCTCTTGAATATGATGAAATTTTAGAACTAAAATTTGTACCAGATCTGACTGATCTTATTGCCGCTTCATTTTTTTTATTGCTCTTATAGTTGATTCGCCTAAATTATAACGTTTACCTATTGCTGTTGATCTTTCTCCTTTCGCCAAGCAATCGAGAATTATAATTTTGGTTTCTAGCGAAATTGCACTTCGTTTTTGTTTTTTATTATTGTCACACATTTTCTTTAAGAGGACTAAAAATTATAGAAAAAACTTAATGTACAATTACGCACTAAAATTATTCAAAAAAACTTACAATTCACTTGAGTAAATTTATCTTCCGGTTTTCGGTAGTAACCTTCTTTCACAAAGTTTTATTTTCTAATGCTTTCCAATATGCAGGCTTTTTTAATTAGTTTCATACAAAAACAAAATGCAGCATAAAAACACGCAATTTTAACGAGGTATTTTTGTTTTTGTCTCTTTGTTTTTAAGAACAAATCAAGAGAAAACATGTCAATAAAAGAAAAAAGAAATTTGTAACGGCAGCTGGCACGCCGGCGGGTTTTCAGTTTTGATTTCGGTTTTGCACGAGTTGTGTAAGACACCGGCAGGCGCGGAATAAAATACATTGGAACTTCCCCTCTACTGTTTGTTGGATAACTTAACATACAACCACGACGTTACAAAATTCTTTCTTTGTATTGATTGCGTAATAGTAGAGTTGTAGTTGTTATTCTTATTCGTTTTCAGAAAAAGTTAATCACCAAAAAAAAATTTTCGAAATTCGAATAATTTTTTTTTCTTGCACCGCATAACTCCAAAACCGCATAAAAAGAGAACGAAGTGTATATTTTAATTAAAAATACATATATTGGATCAAAATATCATATATTGGATCAAAATATCATATTTTACCAATATACAAGGTATGTCCCATAAGTTCCCGGACTGGGTCCATAAAAAAAAGGTAAGATTTTTTTAAAATTTTTTTATTAAAACTTTTCAAAGTAATCCCCCCTTGCTTCAACGCACCAGCGCCATCGTTTCTCCCAATTGTAGAAACAGTTTTTATAAGCCTCTTTTGGAATGCTCTTCAATGCTAACGGCGATTTTTCTATTATGCCATCCCTGGTGTCAAAATGTCTTCCTTTTAGAACTGCTTTAAGTTTGGGGAACAGGAGAAAGTCATTTGGTGCGATGTCTGGGAAATAGGGTGGTTGAAGTAGGATTTGTGTCCCGTTTTTCGCCAAAAAGCTAGTCATCAAGTGCGCTGTGTGAGGGTGAGCATTGTCATGGTGTAGGATCCAGCCACCATTAGTCCATTTTTCTGGCCTTTTTTTCGAATCGCTTCCCTTAGACGGCGAAGAATGCCCAAATACATTTCCTTAATAACTGTTTGGCCTGCAGGAAGATACTCGTGATGAACAATGCCCTTGTTATCCGAAAAAGCGACCAGCAACACCTTGTTTCTGGATTTTTTTGGGTCTAGGCTCACCCTAACCTCTCCACTCGGCAGATTGAGGTTTGGTTTCAGGGTCATAGCCATAGACCCATGTCTCGTCGCCTGTGATTATCTTGTCTTTCCATTCTGGATCCGTTCTTGTCATTTCCATCATGTCCTCACAGGTTGCAAGCCGACACAGTTTTTGCTCATTGGTGAGGAATCTTGGGATGTTTTTGCAGGAGTCTTTTTGAGCTTCAAATCTTCGGTTACGATCCTTCCAATCGTTGTTTTAGAGATGCCTGTGTCTTGCTCTAGCTCCAGCAAAGTGGTTCGAGGATTTTCTTTTATCAAATCGGTGATTTTTTGCACATTTTCATCAGTCCTTTGAAATTTTGGGCGTCCTTGACGAGGATCATCTTCAATGGAAATTCTGCCAGCTTTGAATCTAGAATGCCATTCAAAAACAGTTGTTCTCTTTGGGGCGTCATTGGGGAATGCTTTATTAAGCATTTCAAAAGTTTCGGTTGCTGATATTTGAAGTTTCACACAAAATTTTATGCAAATCCTCTGCTTCAATTTTTGTTCCATCGTAAAATCGCCGCAGCGCTAGGTGTGACCTTTGATACGTTTCTATTAATTGTTAAATATTAATGGTGAAAATTATTTTGTAAGAAATTGCACTTTATATATATATATATAGATAAATGAAAGATACACTATTTTTAAGCTACTATAATTATTTTATTCTTTTTACAATTCGATTATACGTATATTGTTGTTTACAAGATGATGATCAATAATACAGAGTAGAGTAATAATATATCACAGATCATTCCTCCTTCCTTATATTGTTCATAGTTGGAGAAAACCGGCAAGGAGGGCATCGAGGTCGGGTAGATCTCCTAGGTGGAGGTGACGTGGAAATTTGAGGGTCTTGTTCCAGTCGGTGAGGTCCTGCTCCAGCGTTGTCCAAGGTCCAATCAGAATCTTCAGCATATTTGGTATCTGAACCTGTCCTCATCTGATTGACATGCACTTTAAATGTGCCTTTTAGGTTCTTTACTAGATAAACATTGTAACCTAGTCGTCGTATCACCTGGGCCTTGAACCATTTGCGCCTATTTTGTATTACTCTTGTAAACAGCACTTTATCTCCAACTTGAAAATGTCGCCTTCCACACTCATTTCTCCCAAAAGTCTTCTGGATAAATTCAGAGTTCAAGCAATTTACAAATGTTCTAGGCACATAACTTAGGAGACGTTCTACAGGAGGCTTATCTAAAGAGGTAGGCGTATTTCTATAATTAAACAGAATATTTTGTAAAATACAGTCCATATTTGAGTTTGGAGATTCTTCCAACGACTTTTCCAGAGATTTTTTAATTATTCTTACCGAAACTTCAGCAATTCCGTTAGACGAGGGATTATATGCTGGCGAGGTTAAGTGGTATACATTATTTTTCCGTAAGAACTCCTTAAATTCAATCGAATTGAAGGGGGGGCCATTGTCAGACACTAAGCATTGCGGTAATCCATACCTGGCGAAACACTCCCGTAGAAGCTTAATATTTTCTTGCGAAGTAGTACCTCTAACTGGAAATACTTCAATCCAATTTGAATTTGCATCTACTACTAATAAATAACAATCACCTCTGAAATAGAAATGGTCAACATGAACTCGCTGCCACGGTTGGTTAGTCCGGGGCCAAGGTGTGTTCTCAGCGGGAGGAGCTGTCTGATGATGCATACAGGGAGAACATTCCTTCACAAACTCTTCAATTTGACTATCCATTTTTGGCCACCAAACCGAAGATCTGGCTAGAGATTTCATGCGATTGATTCCTATATGACTTTGATGAAGTAACTTCAACATTTGATCTTGACAGGTTCTTGGAATCACTGCCCTAGAATCAACAAAAATGCATCCCTGCAGTACAGAAAAATTTTCCAATTTTGAAAGGAATGGTTTCATTGTTTCATCCTTTTTTGCTAACTGAGGGTCTTCTAATAGATATTCCTTGAGCTTATTTAAAACCGGATCTTTATTGGTTTCTTCTTCAATAATGAGGTGGTCCAATGGAGTTACATTTAAAAATGATATATCATGTGTCACCAAATCAATGTTGTCTTCCCTTGAATTTATTTCCTCAAGTGGAAGTCTTGAAAATGCATCCGCACAGAGCATGGTATCTTTATTTGTATATCTAATATCGAAATCGAAATTTGACAACTCTAAAGCCCACCTATGCAAGCGATTTGCAATTAAAGGCGGAAGAAGTCTTTTGTTTCCAAAAACAGTCGTTAAAGCTTTATGATCACTCTTTAACACAAATTTTCTCCCAAACAAGTATTGTCTCAGTTTGGAAGTTGCAAACACAATAGCAAGTGCTTCTTTCTCAGTCTGAGAGTATTTGACTTCTGCACTTGACAATGTTCTGGAAACAAAGGTGATTGGCTTCTCTTCCCCTTCCACAATATGACACAAGACCCCACTTATGCCATAGGCAGATGCATCACAGGTTAAAGTTAATGGAAGCTTCATTGAATAGTGAATAAGCGCCTGGGAATTTAATAGAGTTAACTTCAAATTCAGAAATGCCTTTTCGCATTGGCTAGACCATTTCCAACGATTGTCCTTCTTTAGGAGTTGATAAAGAGGACCAGCCAAAGTTGACATATTAGGTATGTATTTTGAATAGAAGCTCAACATCCCTAGAAAACTCTTCAATGATGTTTTGTCGAAAGGCTTTTTACACCTTTCTAATGCTTCCAATTTCTTTGAATCTGGTCTAACACCATCTTCATTTATAATATGACCTAGAAAACAAATGTCTTTTTTTAAAAATAAGCATTTTTCTTTATTAAGGGTGAAATTTAGCTCTTTCAATTTATCGAAGATCATTTTTAAAATTCTGTAATGTTCTTGTTCATCTTTAGAACCAATGAAAATATCATCTAAGTATATCACCGTGTTGGGAACATCATGAAAAAGGCTGTCCATACACCTCTGGAAAATGGCTGAAGCTGGACTGATGCCAAAAGGCAATCTATTATATCGGTAAAGTCCTCTATGGGTAGATACCACTAGCAGATTTTTTGATGCTTCATCCATTTCAATTTGATGATATGCGGAGGAGAGATCCAATTTGGTAAAAATCTTGTTTCCTCCTAGATTTCCCAACATAGTTTCTATAGTAGGTAATGGATATTTCTCATCTTCAATGCAATTATTCAAAGTATTTTTAAAATCACCACACAAACGTAGTTCTCCATTTGACTTTATTACCGTTACTAAAGGCGTAGACCAATCACTAGCATTAACCTTTTCAATTATTTGACTTTTTTCAAGTCTGTCTAGTTCTTTGTCTATCTTCTCTTTAATGGAAAAGGGTACTGGTCTAAATTTAAAAAATTTGGGCTTAGCATTTGGCCTCAATGATATTGAACCTTTAATGCCCTGAATTGGTAAATCTTTATTTTCAAATACTCTCTTATATACTTCTAAAAACAGTTCTAAATTTGAAATTACATTTATATTATTACAGATATCAAAAACGCAATTGGGCCAATCAGCTTTTAAAATTCTTATCCAATTTCTGCCCAGTAACGGCGTTTGGTTATTAAACTGGCCTGTCACAATTAGGGGTAGTTTTTCCTGATAGTTTTTGTAACTAACATTTACCAAGCATTTTCCAAAAACTGGAATCAAATTTCCTGAAAAACTTTTTAAATGTCCACTGTATTTCTCTAGAGTGACATTTTTGAGATTTGTAAGAAAAAAATTCTTTGAAACTACAGACACGTCTGCACCAGTGTCAACCTCCATTATAGTGTCTGCATCTTCAATTTTAACGTTTACCATTATTTTTGGTGCGTTTTCTAATGTGTTGCACTGAATAGTATTCAATTTATTCTGATTGGGTTTATTCATTCCAGAATTTTGGGCCGATTTTTTATTCCAACATACTGGAGCAATGTGCCCTTTCTTATTGCAAATATAACATTGAGCATTTTTAAATTTGCATAACTTCGTATCGTGGTTAGACTTTCCACAAATTTTGCAAGGATTATTGTATTTACATGGGAATTTAAAATTTTTAGATCTGGCTTTCAACTTATCAATATCATGACCAGGATTTTTCATCAAATTTACTTGTGACTTCGCTGCCTCTACAGAATTTGCAATATTTATTGCACTATCAAACGTTAAAAAAGGTTCACTTAGCAGCCTTTTAAGCGTAGCTTCATCGAAGCAACCACTTACAAATTGATCACACAAATTTTCATTTATGTCAGTAAATTTGCACTTGTCTGCCTGAGATTTAAGCCTCAAAACAAATTTTCCCACAGGCTCATTTTCTTTTTGTACAATCTTGTGAAATAAATATCTTTCATAGTGCTTATTTTTTATTGGATATAAATGGTTGGTTAAAACCTCTACTAAATCTTTATATTTAAGGTCACTTGGCCTTCTGGGTACCAACAAATCGCGCAAAGTCTTATAAACATTAACATCAATAGACGTTAATAACACAGATACTTTGTCTGCTTCTAATGTTTTGTTCAATTTAAAACATTCTTCTAATTGTTCCAAATAACAATTTAGATCTTCACCTTCACGAAACCTTGGATAATTTAAATTAGTGGTGGCCATACTTACATTAATTCTTCGTCGCCATTTGATACGTTTCTATTAATTGTTAAATATTAATGGTGAAAATTATTTTGTAAGAAATTGCACTTTATATATATATATATATATAGATAAATGAAAGATACACTATTTTTAAGCTACTATAATTATTTTATTCTTTTTACAATTCGATTATACGTATATTGTTGTTTACAAGATGATGATCAATAATACAGAGTAGAGTAATAATATATCACAGATCAACCTTTAAATAAATAAGAATAACCTTGGCGCGCGCGCAAGTACCGCCTCGATATTGATACCACCGTGTAGCCAGATATTTTTTCAATAATAAACAGTCAAATTCATTTACATTTTTCATTTATTTATTTTTTTATGGACCCAGTCCGGGAACTAATGGGACATACCTTGTATATTTATTGAGAATAAAATAGTTTTAGAACACAGAAGAAAACAGTAAAATATAATAATTTAAGTAATACAGATTTTGAATATAACTTTGAGTCACAACAGCAAGTTAATTCTCTATCAAATAATATCGTTAAGATATTTTAAAATGTATATATAAATTTATTGTTTAATTTAAACATATGAGTTTATTATATATAAATAATAAATAAGTAGATAGCATATAATATATAGTAAAAAATAAAAAGACGAACTCCAGCAAATCTTCGGCCGTTATGTTTAGAAGAACGCTTGGTAGAAAAAACCAGCCTATGACGCGTAAAGGCCGAAGCTTTTCTGGAGTTCTTTTTTTTTTACTACTGTAAGCAATCTACATATATATATTATGAATAAAAGATTTTCTGCTTGATTTTGATTATCTTGAGACTTATGCTATGGTAATGCAGTCGTGGTTAAAATCTTTAAAGTATATTAATAAAAATAGTAAAGATTAGAAATAGCTTCAATTGAGCTTATGGAATATAGAAAATATAATTTGAGAAAGGTATGCCTGACTAAAGGCCTAAGAATTAAAAAAATGAAAAACTTATATACATATTGTACAAACGGTTTGAGCCGGCCATCGGGAAACAACAACAATGAGTTTTTATAGGGGAAGCGTGACCTCTGGCGGTCGATTTAACAGAGTATTTGTACCTATGAAATATATTTTTAAATAAAATAATATTTTAATATAACATATATATGTTTAAAACAAACCTCATATGTTGTAAATTTTGAAATTCTCTTAACGGTATTATTTATATATATTTTTTTTTAAATAGAGCAATCCATATTTGAATCATTAGATAATAAAAAGGCATATATTGGATTGAATAAAATTTTTATTTGCCAGTATTTCGGTTGGCTGAACGCCAAACCTTTATCAAGGCATTATATATTAATGTATCAATGTAATGCCTTGATGAAGGTTTGGCGTTCAGCGAACCGAAATATTGGCAAATAATATTTTTATAATCGCCGATATATGATTCCCTCTTTCTAAATTGTCGAAATCTGCAATCCGTTTACCATGAATATGCCTTTTTATTATCTAATATATATATATTTTTTATTTTTTTTTAATTAAAAAATAATATATTGGATCAAAAAATCATTTATTTTACCTTTATTTCAGTCACCAAATTGCCACTATAATCTAAACACATAATATATATATATATATATATATATATATATATGTCATGATGTATGTTCTTCCAGGAATAATAAAGTAAAGCTACAGTCAACCAGAGAGAGAGACGTAGATAGAAGGTAGCTAAAGTACGGCCATTTTGGGCCACTGGCCACATTCCGGGGGGGGGCGGCTTTTCTTGGAACCTCAGGACTATTTTTGGACAGGACAGTCGGGGGGTGGTGTGTATACAAAAACGGTCGTTCAGCGGTGATATAACCACGCGCTCTCTCTCTCTCTCTCTCGCTGGTTGCCTGGAATTCCTCTTCCAAACTTGTGGTTTCCTTATTTCTCTCTCCCCACATTATTATCATATTGCCACATTGAAAGTCGACAGGATAAGACCTGACCGGGAAACAAATCCCTCATATACCAGAGTATGAAGAAAACAAGAAGCAATACCACGATGATCGAACAAACCCACAACCAAGTTCCACAAGACCCAACGACCGACTCTACTGTAGCCGCTTCCCTTCGAACTCTCACCCTCTGTCTCGACCAACTTTTAAACCGTGAGTCTGAAGAAGCAATTACCTACGACGGAGATGAACCTGCCGCACACTTCTTCTCACAAATTGAGTCTCAGCCGAACTTCCACAACTTAGAGCCAGCACGCCAAGCTCGAAAGGCTTTATCATCACTCAGAGGCGAACCTCGCAAAATTGCACAAGACTTAGCTCTACTCAATAAGACTTATGAAGAGGTCAAGGAGTCACTCTGCGCCGTCTATCCCCGACGCCCTAGCTTCACTCTTCAAGAGTTCTATGAGCTTAAATGCACATCGATGGCCGAGATCGAGACCTACTACAAGAACAAGGTCCGAATAGGATTGGCGATCAACCTCCCTAAGAGTGCCATCGTGCAAGCACTATCCAACGGTGTGCCACGTAACTATGGCAACCTTTTAAAGATGGCACAACCCTCGGAACCAGGAGAATGGTTGTGCTTAGCCCAACAGCTGACCTACGAAGGGGATAACCCCAGCACTAAAGCTACCCAACAACGATCACAGCGCCAGAGCAGAGCACCTTCCACCACCGTGGACAAGACCCCACCATATCCTTGCCGTTACTGTGGCGGACAACACTGGCACGCACAGTGTCAGCAGCGAGGGCCCTACCTGCGGACATTTCGGACCTTTACACCTGCGGTCCACAACGTCGAGCAACCCCAAAGATCGACTCACTCTGCAGGTGTCTACGAGACCGCAGCAACGACGAGCTCGGGAGAAACCAAGTAATGTCAACTTCGGCAGCAGAACTCCTCCGAAGCTCAATGAACCTACCTGCACCCTGAACCAGCATAAGCCTGTAAGTGCAATTGTTTTAACCCATATCATTCATTCTTTAAAGATGCCATTCCTAGTTAACTCTGGAGCCAATGTTTCCATAATTAGTTTAAATCACAATTTGAATATATTGAAAATTTTAATAGTTTCATTTGTTCCACCCCTATTAACAATGATGTTATTATCATTACTATATCTAGTCATGCCAAACCAATCGGATTAGTTACCTTACCAGTACAATTTAATAATTTTAATTTTAATGAAACATTTTATATTTCAAATTCACCCCTTGAACTTGGTATTCTATCTATTCATGTTATGCAATTCTTAAGATCAACAATAGATTTTCATAATCACTTGATACTTCAAAATAGTGTTCCAGTACCTAAACATTTGTACCATTTTGTATGTGACCTTCCCACTTGTAAGCACGGCTTGCGAATAATTACTTCTAACCCTAAACGACCCATAATTCACTCGGTTAACTTAGGCGTTGACGATTTTCAACCTCCACGTGAGCCTTGCTTACAAACAACCCTTAGTAATATTTATCAACCTTCCCCTGAATGCCCCTCTCACCCTTACAACCTTAATAACCTTCCTACCAGCCCATGCCCCTCTAGAGAATTAATGATTAAAGAATTTATTGAACAACGCCCAGAACTGCCTATCCCTTATCGGCAATTATTGTATTCTTTTAAAGATATTTTCCCTATCAATAAATTCAATGTATTACCATTCAACATAACCCCTGTAAAGCTCAAAATTATTTCCGATAAGGTTATTTCCCTCCGACCATACCAAACTCCCTATGCCTACCAGAAGGAAATTCAGGACCAGGTATCTCAACTTCTAAAACATGACATAATCACCCCTCCTCTAGCCCATATTCCTCCCCTGTGACACTCGTTCTCAAACGCGATAACACCATGCGTCTCTGCATTGACTTACGTCGCGTGAACGAACTAGTACCCTCGGATTTGCATCCTTTGCCATTGATAGAAACGGTACTGGATAACCTGTCGAAAGCCAGAGTATTTAGCACCGTTGACATAAGCAATGCATACTATCAAATCCCCATCGCGGAGGAGAGTGAACCACTACTCTCTTTCGTGACTCAACAAGGGCATTATAATTTCAAACGCTTACCCTTTGGATTCAAATCAGCACCCCAAATTTTCGAACGTGTGATTACCCAGTTGATCCAAAAACACCACCTATCTTTCATAGCCCATTATTATGACGACTGCGTTATTTTTTCTGACTCCTCAGAACAACACCTTACGCATCTTCGACTTTCCTTAAATTCTGTTTAGAGGAAAATCTCCAGCTTAACTTTAAAAAATGTAATTTTTATCAAAATGAAATAGATTTTCTCGGCTACCACATCACCGCAGGGACTTACACACCTAATATTAAAAATACCGAAATCATCAACGCTATTAGAACCCCTATCAACATTAAAACTCTACAATCATTTTTAGGAGCCGTCAACGTATATCATAAATTCATCCCAGAATATGCTAGACTTCGCCACCCCTTAAATCAATTACTAAAAAAGAACGCCAAATGGCTTTGGAGCTCGAATTGTCAACAAACCTTTGATAAATTGAAGCAACACTTCGCAACACAACATGTGTTACATCTATTTCAAGAAGGGCCCCCATGCCAGGTCTATTGCGACGCTTCCACGCAGGGCATCGCAGGTGTACTCAAACAAGTACATCCTGACGGTAACATCTACCCTGTACAATATTACAGTCGCGCGTTGCGTTCCTATGAGCGTAATTACACTATATCTGAACTGGAGTGCTTAGCCATTGTAGAGTGCGTTGACAAATTCCGAGTGTACCTCCTAGTTACAAGGTTTGTCATCTACTCGGATCATCACGCCTTACAATGGCTAAAGACCATAAAAGATCCCACCGGACGCCTCTTTCGTTGGAGCCTTCGACTCTCAGCTTACGACTATGAGGTCAAATACCTCAAGCGCTCGCGTCAGTACGAAGCTGACCTACTCTCCCCGTAACCCTTTCTGCGGATTTCTATCCACAGGTCAAATAAAAGATCATCAGGGCGAATTACGGAGGGACACAAGGTATATCCTCAATGACAAGGACCTTATGACCATCACACGACGGGGTGTCACTAAAATAATTGTTCCACCATCACTCCGTGGCACCCTACTACAACGAGCCCATCGCGATTTCAATCACCCCGGCATTTCGCAGATGACCAGACTGATCGCAGCCCTATACTATTGGGACGGCATGACAAATGACATCAGGACACATGTAAGAACCTGTTCAGTATGTCAATTAGTCAAACCACCAAAAGGACCTATCTACGGAGAATTGGGACAACTGCCCCCAGCAGTCCTGCCGTACGAACTAGTGTCACTAGATACTATTTCTGGATTCGCGAAATATGGAAATTCTCAGACCTTCTTACATGTCGTAGTGGACCATGCCACACGTTACGCGTTGGCATTTCCATCGCGGTCCACAAGCATTCTCACCTATACCCAAGTGATTAAAAAGGTGATGCAGTTTGGTTCTCCTAAACGACTTTTGACGGATAGAGCTCCTGCCTTCACCTCTCCGAAATTTCGTAGATTTTTGATTAGACATAACATTGGCCAACTTCTCACGACAAGCAACAACCCTCAGGCCAACGGATTAAGTGAATGACTAAACGCCACGATTACTGGCAAACTTAAACTGTTGCGCCTCCAACAACCTAAAACGGCCTGGACCAAACTACTACCTCAGGTTCTTCAGGCTTATAACCATACCCCACATTCTGTGACCGGGTTTCCACCGTCATACCTTTTGTTAGGTAGTTTCCCGCTACAACTATCCGAGCATGTACAAAACTACCCAAAAATCGACGACGCCAGAGAATTGGCCTATCAAAGGACACACGAACGACACTTACGCGACAAAGCGAGATTCGACCAAACACATAGAGCTTCCGATTTTGAAGTAGGCGATCTCGTTTTGGCAAAAACATACCACCATCCAGACACCAGTAAACTGGCACCTTTCTTCTCAGGACCTTATGAAATACTGGAGATAATTTCCCCTCAAATCGTACGGATCAACCGCTCCAACCGACCTCTAAGTCTTGAGACAGATACAATTCATGTCAACAAATTAAAACACTATACGGAAAACGAACAATTTATTTCACCGCCCGTAAATGATCGAGACCAACCCAAAAATACCTTCAATTTCCCATATAAACACTTCAATCACACTCTAATCCATACTAAAACGGCTATTAACTCACGGAAGCAACATGACTACACTTACAATCAAGATGATCAAAGATATTTGACCGCTTATCCCCTGAAATCTTTACCAATTACTAACCTGACAACTAGACTTCACGAACCCAGTAGTATCTAAATAATTAAGGTAGAAAGCCCCAGGGCAAGTTTCCCCTCGCTCTGTCCGCCTATATTCTACCTTTGCATCTCGAACTATTTTATCTTCGCAAATTAAATATAAGTCCATTCGACTTCCTCACCTACACACGGGACTTTTCCCCTCGGACTCGCTACACAAGTAACTGCATAGATAAGGTAAAATGGCCCAGGGCAAGTTTCCCCTCGCTCTGTTCGCCAAGGTTCTAACATTGTATGTAGTTCTATATTTACCTCAGTCCTGAGCTCACACAATTGCCAACCTCAACCTCATTTCTCGTACTCTACACCTATAGCATAGAAAGCCCATGCCAAATTTCCCCTTGCCATGTCCGCCTGAAAAATATCTTAAAGTATGAAATAAAAATAAACGGTAGCAATACGTTTCTTTATACGTGAAATTTTATGCAAGCTTTCGGATATTTTCAATCCTTCCACAGGCCAAGCTGTAAGCTGAGAGAAAGAGTATATATAGATGTACAAGGAAGCCCTTCCTTTTCACCAGATCCTTCCTCATCTTCCCCAGTTTGACCTTCACACCCACAGCCCCATATGCCATATTCAATTTCAGCTTTGTTTGCATATAGATAGAATTTTACTTGCGTCTAATTTTTTGAATATGTAGATGTCCTGTAGTTTCGTGAAATTTGTATATTATTTTAAGAAAATGTTTATTTTGTTTTTTACTTTCGTTGAGTGTATGTGAATAATATTGTAATCTATATATACTCTTTCTCTCAGCTTACAGCTTGGCCTGTGGAAGGATTGAAAAGATCCGAAAGCTTGCATAAAATTTCACGTATAAGAAACGTATTGCTACCGTTTATTTTTATTTCATACTTTATAGCAATTCTTTTGTCTATTGTCTATATCTTAAAGTGTAGAGTTCCCCAGTCTTAATGACCTTCAGAATTTCATCATGTGTATGTGACTCCCCTTCTCGTTGTTCACACCCCTCCATAACAGTTCCCTTATAATACATTAGATGTTATTGTATATAGCCTTTTATAACTTTGATATTATAAAAAAATCCCTTAAATATCAAACTCTCCGGTGTTGTAAAATTGCTTGTAAATAATATTTACTTGTGTACTATACAATATTTTATTTACATAAAACTATGTCACCATAACCTTAATTAATTTCAACTGTAAAATTATTTTCTCTATTCCTGGCTTCACCAGCTTTAAGTATACTCAAACCATGTTCAGCCTTCTTCAACGGTGGCCATATGTCATAATGTATGTTCTTCCAGGAATAATAAAGTAAACCTACAGTCAACCAGAGAGAGACGTAGATAGAAGGTAGCTAAAGTACGGCCATTTTGGGCCACTAGCCACATTCCGGGGGGGGGGGGGGGGGCTTTTCTTGGAACCTCAGGACTATTTTTGGACAGTCAGGGGGTGATGTGGACACAAAAACGGTCGTTCAGCGGTGATATAACCTCGCGCTCTCTCTCTCTTTCGCTGGTTGCCTGGAATTCCTCTTCCAAACTTGTGGTTTCCTTATTTCTCTCTCCCCACATTATTATCATATTTCCATATATATATATATATATATATGAGTTAAATAAATTTAAAATATTTGCAGTTTCTTCATTAAGATATTGGGAGGCAAGCTTTCGCGCGGTCGAACTTCATCAGGCCACTGACTCCGCAAAGGCGTGCAACAGATACAATAGAAATTTAGAGAAATACATTTTAAAAAATCAAAAATAAAAGTAGTTTCCAGTTGTAGAGGGTTAGTTATAACTGAATCTCTTTTATATATGTTGTACACCTTTGCGGAGCCAGTGGCCTGATGAAGCTCGACCGCGCAAAAGCTTGTCTCCCAATATCTTAATTAAGAAACTGCAAATATTTTAAATTTATTTAACTCAATTATAATATTATTACATCTATATTTCAAGTATATATATTCGTTTTCAAAGCGATCCAAGAAGTTTATAAGAGCTACAAGTTGAAACATTAAATGAAAATCATGTTTAATAGTGGAAATAATTCATAGAAACCTTAAAACACATTTTCACACTTCTCTATAAATGTATTCAAGATGTATTGTGTTAACATGGATAAATATATTGTATTAATTGAATAGCATATTTTGGATCAAAAATAAAATAAACATTTATATTAAATAAAATGTTTATTTTATTTTGATCCAAAATATGCTATTCAATTAATAATTTCATATGGATTGCTCAATATTTAAGAATATATTGTATATGTTTTTTTTTTTTTTCAGATAAATTATAAACCTCAATACATCTTCAAAAGTGACACTCTAGCAGAACACTACGTTGCCATGATGGATACATTTTTTGAATACCTCGATGTACCCAACCAAGATCGCATGATAGAAGATATTATTGAATTTGAGAAGAAAATTCATGAAGTAAGTGAACAATATTTGTGTGTTTGAACCACTAATTTCTATATTATTACAAAAGATATGCATGCTGACTATTATGCATACATCATCATATTTCATAAGTGTTAAAGAACCTTTGCGCAATCTTTTATTAATGTTGCCATGTGGAAAATCAGGGAAGACCAACTTCTAGAGGACACAGCAATTTATTTAAGGCAAGAACAAACTATGAAAGATAAAAAAAAAATAAGATAAGCAATGAGGGAAGTTTACAGAATAGAAAAATATAAACATAAAAAATGATACTTTGTTAATAAAATAATATATACTTTGATACATAGCTCCTTCTCTATGGGCGCTGTGACCCACAGCTAGCAATTATTGTAGATACTGACATGGATCTGACAGATTTTGACAAGGTTCCATCGAAATCTTGGAACTTTGCCCCTAGTACCTTTGCGTCCTTTTTCTTGCGGCGTGAAAAGCGGCTTTGTCGTCGTATCGTCTATAGGGACATCGTCATCTTGGAGGGAAGTCTTGGCTTTAGCACGACGATGAAATCCTGGAGCCAATCTCTGAAAATGTAGATCATAGCATCCATGGTCTCTAGGTCTTCTCGGCGATCTTCAGTTTTGTCTTCCCTAATTTACCCAGCATCTCCACCAAAATGCTACGTGGAAAATTAGGGAAGACCAACTTCAGGATGGACAGCAATTTATTTAAAGCAAATACAAAATATGAATGATAAACAAAAGATAAGCAATGAGGCAAGTATACAGAGTAACAAAATATAAACATAAAAAATGATACATTGTTAATAAAATAATAAATAATTAACTAAAATATAAAAGTAGTTGAAATAAATTGTTTAAAACCTTTTTACAAATAAATATTTGAGGAATTAGATCATTATTCTGTCTCTCATTGATGGATATTTCTAGATTGTTGTTATAACAGGTTTAATTATATATATAACATATAATAATTAAATTAACGGGAATATGTAGTAGTCACAGGATAAAGTTAAATACTGAAAACAATCATATTTACCAAAACAATGACTTTAAAAACCAATATCTGAAAGAATTTCTACGTATAAATATTAATATGAAAATATATTTATGGAGTTGTAGAGGGAGACAAAGATCCTTTATTACCTAAAGATATAAAAGAAGGACAAATTATATGTACATCAGCAGACGGCCTGTCCTATCCAATAACCACTAGCCTACACAACAAAGCTGTGATATATAGACAGATATGTCAATTAACATAGAAAATACTGAAACTATGCAAATATCTGCATATCAAATATTGTAGAAACATCTGCAATTGTCAATTTCAACATATTCTTTGCATATTTGTATTTTTTGTATATATGAGTTTCTTCAAAAATCTATTTTATAAATAGATATGATATTTTAACATATTTGTATGATACACAAGACTGTTCCAAAAGTTGCTAAACACTTGCAAAAATTTGAAATCTCAAAATTATTCCCCGTTATGTATAATGTCTTTGTATTATGTATTATTATGTATTCGTCGTAATAATTTTATTCGTCAAGTAATTAGAAAAAAAACGTTCCAAGAAAAACCCAAACTTTTGGAAAACCTTATAAGTAGCAAAATCACTTGGTCTCTCTATATTAAATGTTTTAATATTGTAGCAAAGTTTTTATTATTTTATTAACAGAGAATCATTTTTATATTGATATTATTTGCTACTTAGTAAACTTCCCTCATTGCTTATCTTTTTTATCATTCTCAATTTGTTCTTGCCTAAAATAAATTTCTGTGTCATCCTGAAGTTTGTCTTTTCTAAATTTCTAGGTAGAATTTTGGTGGAGATGCTGGGTAAATTAGGAAAGACAAACTGAAGATCGCCGAGAAGACCTTGATACCATGGGTGCTATGATCTACATTTTCGGAGGCTGGCCCCATGAGTCCACCACCGTGTTAAAGCCAAGACTTCCTTCCAAGATGACGATGTCCCTATAGACGATACGACGACAAAGCCGCTCTTCACGCCGAAAGAAAAAGGAGGCAAAGGTACTAGGGACAAAGTTCCATGTCAGTAACTACAATAATTGCTAGCTGTGGGTCACAGCTCCCATAGGGAAGGAGCTATGTAACAAAGTTTTTTTTTTTCAATTAACAGAATATCATTTATAATGTTTATATTTTGCTACTCTGTAAACATACCTCACTGCTTATCTTTTTTATCATCCTTAATTTGTTCTTGCCGAAAATAAATTGCTGTGTCAACCTGAAGTTTGTCTTTCCTAATTTTCCACGTGGAAATACCATATTGAATGCTTCTTTTACTTATTATACTTCATTTTCTAGTTACTTTTGTATCTGACTTGACACCTATTTATATCAGTCGGTCATAATAAAGGCATTGTTTTATTCCCAGGTTTCCAATGTATCATCTGACGACTCAACAAGATATCATTATCGGGAAGATTATAATAGAACATATTATAATCTGTCTCAGATGAATGAACTTTACCCTCAGGTAGGTATCTAATACTATCTTCATTAAAATTATTGTTAAAATTGGAATGAAAATATATACTGCTGGCCACCCAAATTAAAACACCAAGAAAGACAAGAGATATCACAACAAAATATATTTTGTAGATAAAATGTGGACTAAGTATGAAATTATTAAATTTATAACTTCTGGAAACTTCCTGAGAGAATCAGTACCCAGAGATCAGTAGCCATTTTCGAATTTTTGATAATTTGTATCCGTGATGTCAAAGCCCGCCCTGAATTGACAAAGTTCATTACACCTAAGCCATTGTCGCAAGGCGGATTCTTTGAAATTCCTTATGAATATTGTAGCTTTGTCTCTGACAAGACTCCGCTAGTTTGCGATAGACGGTGCTAAATTATAGCGCTTGTTTTAACGGAATGGTGAACTAATTTTATATCATTATCCTTCTTTTAAAAAATCATATCCTACTCTTTCATTGCCTTCCTCTACTGAGGGTGGGCCACATGGTATCTCCATATCTCCCTCTTTCAATGCCTTACTCTACTGAAGGTGGGCCACATGGTCTCTCCATATCTCCCTCCTTCAATGCCTTCCTCTACTGAAGGTGGGCCACATGGTCTCTCCATATCTCCCTCCTTCAATGCCTTCCTCTACTGAGGGTGGGCCACATGGTCTCTCCATATCTCCCTCCTTCAATGCCTTCCTCTACTGAGGGTGGGCCACATGGTATCTCCATATCTCCCTTCTTCAATGCCTTCCTCTACTGAGGTTGAGCCACATGGTATCTCCATATCTCCTCCTTCAATGCCTTCCTCTACTGAGGATGGGCCACATGGTATCTCCATTTCTCCTCCTTCAATGCCTTCCTCTACTGAGGGTGGGCCACATGGTATCTCCATATCTCCTCCTTCAATGCCTTCCTCTAATGAGGGTGGGCCACATGGTCTCTCCATATCTCCCTCCTTCAATGCCTTCCTCTACTGAGGATGGGCCACATGGTATCTCCATTTCTCCTCCTTCAATGCCCTCCTCTACTGAGGGTGGGCCACATGGTATCTCCATATCTCCTCCTTCAATGCCTTCCTCTAATGAGGGTGGGCCACATGGACTCACCATATCTCCCTCCTTCAGTGTCTTCCTCTACTGAGGGTGGGCCACATTGTATCTCCATACTTCCCGGTCTTCCGCCATCCTCTTCATCTCTTCGTAGGTGTGCCGTCCAGTCCATTGTTTTATGTTGTCTGTGTATCTTTATTGTCTACTTCCCCCCATTCGTAGGTGTGTCGTCCAGTCCATTGTTTTAGGTTGTCTGTGTATCTTTATTGTCTCCTTCCCCCCATTCGTAGGTGTGTCGTCCATTCCATTGTTTTAGGTTGTCTGTGTATCTTTATTGTCTCCTTCCCCCCATTCGTAGGTGTGTCGTCCAGTCCATTGTTTAGGTTGTCTGTGTATCTTTATTGTCTCCTTCCTTCCATTCGTAGGTGTGTCGTCCAGTCCATTGTTTTAGGTTGTCTGTGTATCTTTATTGTCTCCTTCCCCCCATTCGTAGGTGTGTCGTCCAGTCCATTGTTTTAGGTTGTCTGTGTATCTTTATTGTCTCCTTCCCCCCATTCGTAGGTGTTTCGTCCAGTCCATTGTTTTAGGTTGTCTTTGTATCTTTATTGTCTCCTTCCCCTCATTCGTTGGTGTGTCGTCCAGTCCATTGTTTTAGGTTGTCTGTGTATCTTTATTGTCTCCTTCCCCCCATTCATAGGTGTGTCATACAGTCCATTGTTTTAGGTTGTCTGTGTATCTTCATTGTCTCCTTCCCCTCATTCGTTGGTGTGTCGTCCAGTCCTTTGTTTTAGGTTGTCTGTGTATCTTTATTGTCTCCTTCCCGCCATTCGTTGGTGTGTCGTCAAGTCCATTGTTTTAGGTTGTCTGTGTATCTTTTTTTTCTCCTTCCCCTCATTCGTAGGTGTGTCGTCCAGTCCATTGTTTTAGGTTGTCTGTGTATCTTTATTGTCTCCTTCCCCCCATTCGTTGGTGTGTCGTCAAGTCCATTGTTTTAGGTTGTCTGTGTATATTTATTTTCTCCTTCCCTCCATTCGTAGGTGTGTCGTCCAGTCCATTGTTTTAGGTTGTCTGTGTATCTTTATTGTCTCCTTCCCCCCAATCGTAGGTGTGTCGTCCAGTCCATTGTTTAGGTTGTCTGAGTATCTTTATTGTCTCCTTCCTCCCATTCGTAGGTGTGTCGTCCAGTCCATTGTTTTAGGTTGTCTGTGTATCTTTATAGTCTCCTTCCCCCCATTCGTAGGTGTGTCGTCCAGTCCATTGTCTAGGTTGTCTGTGTATCTTTATTGTCTCCTTCCCCCCAATCGTAGATGTGTCGTCCAGTCCATTGTTTTAGGTTCTCGGTGTATCTTTATTGTCTCCTTCTCCCCAATCGTAGGTGTGTCGTCCAGTTCATTGTTTTAGGTTGTCTGTGTATCTTTATTGTCTCCTTCCCCCCAATCGTAGATGTGTCGTCCAGTCCATTGTTTTAGGTTGTCTGTGTATCCTTTTTGTCTCCTTCCCCCCATATGTTACTCTGGGGCTGATACTGTGCCTCAAGAACCTGCCAGAGTCTTTGGTCCGCCCTGGGTATACCAAATACCACCCATTCCTGGGAGGCATTCCCCTATATATAAATTCCTATAGGTGATAGCCCTATGTTGTTATATAAACCACAAAAACCTTTTGATACCTTATAAATAACGTTTATCTATTTTTTTAACTATCAATACTCCTTCCTTTATACCAATTAACTTTCATATATTATAGATATAACTCTCTATACAATTCATATAAGTATATCTTTAAATAAAAAGGCATATATTGGAATAAAATATCATTTATTTTACCAATATTTCAGTTGACTGAACGTCAACCTCTATTAAGGTATTATAACATTTTAAAAGGGTAAACAATAAACTCAGCGCCATTATTTGAAGATTTATTTATGGGTTGCTCTATTTTCAAAATAAGTATATCTTTAAATAAAAAGGCATATATTGGATCAAAATATAATTTATTTTACCAATATTTCAGTTGGCTGAACGTCAACCTCTATAGCATTTTTTTTTTGGAGTTCAGTCAACTGAAATATTGGTAAACTAAATAATATTTTAATCCAAAAAATGCCTTTTAATTTAAAGATATATTTATGGATTGCTCTATTTTCAAAAGATATATATAATTTTATGTAATTATTTACATGGTTTCAACGACAAATGGCAGATTAACTGGACGCTCTTCCTCCTCCACACTTCAGAAAGACTGGGTATGGATCCTATCGTCTTGAATTCCCTCGAGGTCACCATCGAGAACGAAGATTACCTGAATGACCTCCTGGATTTGATAGCTGATACCCCTGCCAGGTAACTTTACAACTCCATATTCTGTAAAGCTCTATGAATACTTCCAAATATACAAAATCTATAATACAATATAATGCGGCTTATGATTGTAAAACGACATTTGAAAATTATCCCGCATGCGTTTCTTTTGAACGAAAAATAGAAATTTATTTTTAAGGAGAAATAACGATTATTTCTAACCTTAGGGATAAAGTATGAAAGGATGGATTGTGAAGGGTAATGATAATTCCCATTCCTGGACACTTTTATTTTTCCGTTTATCATTTCCCTTCACAATCCATCATTTCATACTTCATACCTAAGGTTAGAAATAATCGTGATTTCTCCTTAAAAATAAATTTTGATTTTTCGTTCAAAAGAAACGCATGCGGGATAATTTTCAAATGTCGTTTTACATACAAAATCTATATTTATTAATTACTGGTATTATAAATGGAGCATTTCACAACTCTGCACAAAATTTCTCTATTACATCAAGAAAAAAGATGGAGAAACCTTTCGAATGTTTATAAGAGCTTGTTTTAAAATGGTAAAGTACTATATATATGTGGGAAAGAAAATTTGTTTCCACATGATAAGCGTATTTACGCAATTTGGCCTTGAATACCCATTTATTGGTTTCTCAAAAAGCCTCTGGGACCAAAAGATAATTGTTCGCAGTGGTACAGCCTGCTCCACGTTGACGAGGGCCAAAAGCCTTAAACGGGTTTGTGAATGGCTTTTCTTTCATTTTCTTTCAAGAAAATGGGTTGGCCAAATATCAGATTGGATGAGGAAAGTGAAGACTAGAACGCGGATGATTCCACACTAGCCTGCTCAGTGATACGCTAACTTTGACGTATGCATGAAAGAACGTGGCCACTGGACATACGTTGGACCTGGAGGCTGTTGTTGGGTTCGGTGCTGCCTGGAGTACAGGACCTCATCAGCGCTTTCTTTCTTCCAGTGGTGAATCTGTATAAGACCGGTGGTCTTGATGAAGATGTGTGAATTAACGTTATTTCGGGATTTTTATACAAGGTTCTTGGTTTCTTTGAGAATATTTTAAATAAGAGACACTTCTCTCAGTCTAGCGAAAAGCATAAAGATTTCGCTTCTAATTACCTCATGTAAATTCTTTTGGCAAACTACACAAAGTGGAGATTACATTACTCAATCTTCTGGAATTCTACGAAGGATTGCCATTGCTAAATTAGTCTCTTCAATTTTGTCATTTGTATTTGTAAGTTCACTTACAACAATATTCATGCATCAAATATAAATTCATGCTTGAATACTGAACATAATTCTGTGGATACGATTTTATTAGTTGTTTTAAAATGTGTATTTTTTATCCTAGGTGTATAGAATATTTTAAGTTCAGCTCAAACCTCTTTTGCTAATTTCATATTTCTAAAATGCTGTCGTTGTTGATGATTACCTGGACCTGGACAGGCAGATTTTTGCTAATGCTCTGTTTCATCTAAAATATATTTTGTCAATGTTTCTTGATATACTTCCTCGGGCTTAGTCTCGTATTGATATATATTTACTATAAATCATAGTTAATAATCAATTAAAATTAATTTGACGGGTAATTGTAGAATAATGCTGTTTATTATTATTAACATGAGAATTACTTGAAGCAAATTACACATTAAATATTTTTCACAGTAACATAGAATTTATAAAATAAATCCTATATTCGTGAATTAAAAAATAGGTAGGTTAACTATACATATTTACAACAAATATTCAAAGTAAAGGGTGATCCAAAAGTCCCGCACTATTTTAAAAATTAATAACTCCGCGAATATTTGCGCTAGAGCAATGCGATAAACACCATTGTGTTCAGGATGCAATGGGATTTTTTATGGCAAATAATGAAATATTCGAAATTGATATCAGTTACGATTTTATCCGCCAGATGGCGCACTACCAGAATCAGAGATTCAGCGGCCAAATTGTTTGATAAATTGGAAAATATAACTGATCGACACGTATTTTTCCTTTTTGAATACCAGGAAAGAACCCTAATAACATCAAATAACAAATCAATAAAACACCACTTCGCCAAAAGTATGAAGAATTGGTTAACAATTTTTAAATACAATCAGAGATATGTAAAATAGGTAAATGCAAATTAAAACATGTAGCAAAAAAAAAAAAAGAATTGATATTTTATATACGGTTTGTGTTTCCGAAGATAATAAATTTCTAATATTTTTAATTCAACTCTCTCTCAGTGTCGATTATATTTATTTTAATTCATTTGAAAAATATGTATTTATCTCTGTTAATTTATTTTACTCTGGAATGCCGTTGTTGTTGTCGTGTCCAATAAAGAGCCTCAGATGTATCCATGCATCTCCATCACAGCAGCAGCAATGTCCACTATCTTGGGTGTGTAAAGCTACTGCTCTGGGTCTATGTCAAATTTCTGCAAGGCTGCGGCCATTGCTGGGCATGAGAATATGTGGGTAGGTGTAAGTTCCAAACCAGGACAATTGTTGCATGCCCAAACATATTAGACCTCGAAGCCCAAGATATCAAAGTCTACCTCAATCAAAACAAAGCCATCAACATATACAATATGTATCACCCTCCAAACAATACACTTATTGACAATGGAACAATGGCTCAATATCTTACAGACAACTCTTATTGTAGGTGACCTTAATGCCAAACATCAACTATGGGAATGTTCCACGCCAAACCCAAGAGGCAAAATACTTTCAAACATATTTGACGACAATGCCATCATGTGCTTATAGTTTTTGTCATTTTTCTCTCAGAGTTTAATCCGCATTTTGATCTTTTCTTATTTATTGTTTAATTATCTTGTATTTTGACAAAGAATCAGCGTCAAATAATGACATTTGTTCTTTCCTTTGGCTCAACTTTCTGGCTTCCTTTGCCAATTCAAATGCCATTTCATTACCCCCGATCCCAGCATTGTCAGGGATCCATTGTAGAATGCAGTTATTCTCCACTGGTTCCAGTTGGGAAAGTAACGAGTGTATTTTCTGTGTGATTTTAGTATTGCCCTTCTGAATTGCTTCTAGAGCAGATATGGAGTCGCTGTATATTAAATTTCCTTCTGCTTGATGCAGGGATGGTTGGTTAAGGCATACATCAAGGGCTTTCCAGATAGCTGTCAGTTCACAAGTGAAGTTTGACGAAATCTGTCCTGTTCCTTCTTTGATTTTGATGTGCGTTCCATCTTGCAGTATTATGTTAATTCCGGCCCCTCCATAACTCAGGGTAAGGTCTGAAGATCTATCTGTATATGCTGTTAAAGGGGGTGGCCTAGAATTTTTAATCAAGAATTTGTACTATGAGGACATAGCCGTTAATATTTCAAACACATTAGACCTCGAAGCCCAAGATATCAAAGTCTACCTCAATCAAAACAAAGCCATCAACATATACAATATGTATCACCCTCCAAACAATACACTTATTGACGATGGAACAATGGCTCAATATCTTACAGACAACTCTTATTTTAGGTGACCTTAATGCCAAACATCAACTATGGGAATGTTCCACGCCAAACCCAAGAGGCCAAATACTTTCAAACATATTTGACGACAATGCCATCATGTGCTTAAATGATGGGAATCCTACCCATCATTCCTACAGCTATAATACTGCACAAGCCCTTGATATAAGTTTTTACTATCCTGACATTTTCCACAAATGCAAATAGCAAATATTAAAAAGTATTGTAAGTGATCATTTGCCTAATTTGATAGAAATTAGCACCAAGACCAAAACCAGCTCAATTAAGAAAAATTCTGGAACTTCAAAAAGGCTAATTGGATATCTTTCGAAAACACCATTATTATAGCAGCCACAGTTTCAATACCAAGAGGTAATATTAATATGGATTCCAAATTATACACACCAGGCAAAAAATATTCAAACACTTATAACTAAAAGAAATAACTACTAAAAAGAGCACCCAAAACCAAACAAATTGTAGAACTGAACTGAACATTGTGAATGCAAAAATAAAAAGATTATACGTAAATGTGAAAAGGGAAAAATGGAAACAAACTTGTGAAAACCTGAACCCAAAAAACCCAAATACAAAACTTTGGAATTTGGCAAAACAAATTGACAGATCCCAGTCACAAACCGAAAAAACTAATATGATTAAGAATACAGATTGTACACCAGCAACACTAAGGACAAAATTGCTGCCAAACTTTTAGGTAATTCATATCAAATAAGTAGTAAAATCAAGGTTGAAACAAAGGCCCAAAGGATTATTCATGACTGTAAAAATGTCACCAGCACTCATAATATTTTCCATGAAAAAAATCAATATGAAAGAGCTAGCTTATGCATTAGAAAACACTGACCTAAACAAGACTCCTGGGCCAGATGGAATCCATGGCCAAATGATATCATACTTGGGCAAAATTGGCAAAGAAAGACTTCTTAATATTTTCAATAACTCCTGGAAAACTGGAAAATTGATTCAAGATTGTAAAAATGCAACAATAATTCCCATTTAAAAACTTTACAAATCTGCTGATGACCCAAAAAACTACCGACCTATCTCTCTCACAAGTATTTGCTGAAAATTAATGGAAAAATTATACTCAGACGACTCACCTACCACCCCGACACAAGAAATCTCTGACCAGAAGAACAATATGGATTTAGGAAAGGACATGGGACAATAGACCAACCCTTATTTTTCACACAAAAGGTAAAAGATGCACAAAACAGAAAACCAACTAACCACACAATAGCTGCTTTTTTAGACCTTACACAAGCTTTTGATAAGGGGGGGGGGTATGGAAAAACAAATTAATTACAAAATTATACAAACATTTCAAAATTGACGGAAAAGCTATCACTTGGATAAATGATTCCCTTGAAAGTAGATACATCAGAGTCAAATATAATGGCACTCTATCTAAAACTTTCAAATTGTATCAAGGATTACCACAAGGATCAGTCCTTAGCCCAAATCTCTTCACCCTATTTATTGCAGGCATAGAAGAAAAAATTTCACATAAAACAAATATTGGACTTTTCGCTGATGACATTATTCTATGGAGCAGCAATACTAACTGGAAAAAGTTGAAAGAGATTTGAACAAGACTCTTTTCCACCTAGAAAAATTTGCTAATAAACATAAATCGAGAAAATATCTTGTTGATGGAAATTCTTTGCTTGTTTAACTAACTGGTTTATATTATTTTTAGAGTCCTGTCTTCATTCGTATATTTAGGTATGGAAGTGCTTGAAAGATATTCAGCAATTATGTTAGCCATCTGTTTGTTCTCGTTCTCGCTGTTCTAATCATATCGGTTAGAGTATTGGAGGATTGGTGTTGGGTTTGATTGTTTTCTAACACTCTAATCATATTCCAGTGTTGGCTGTCCTTTCTTGGATCCATTTTTTCGCAGAATTCTGCCATTTTTCTCTTGTTTGCATATCCAAATTTCTTGTTCTATTTTGTGACTAATTTCAATGTGTTAATTTCTCTTTTCTTCTGTTTTATTTTTTAAAGAAGTTCATTGATATTGTCTCTCTCTGCAATCATTGCCTCGATGTTGTGGTCCTTCCAGTAAGGTATCCACAGGTCTAACGTCTCCTTCTAGGTATCGATGCTTTTGCAGCTTTTGATATATTCGAAGAGAAGTTTTCCAAGTTTTTGTCAAGCGTTCTGTAATTCAATTTTTCGTTGCACAGTTCTTCAAACTTTTCTGTGAATTTTTTTCAAGTCGGCTTTCCTAAAGTTCCATGTTCTTTTATTCTGTTGGACATTCTCAATTTTGAAGTTTAGGGTTGTTAAAATTGGTCTGTGGTCACTGATTACACCTCTCAGGATTTTCCATTGTGTTGTGGGTGCGATGTTGAAATTTATCGCTGTGATGTCTTTCGCGGATTCTGTGCCTGTGGACTTGGATATATAGGTGTTCTCTCCCTTATTTAATGGTGAAAGGTCGAGGTCGGTGACCTTTGTTATCCTGGACAGATGATCCCCAAGTTGAACTTTTGGCGTTAAAATCGCCGAGTATGATTGTGATATCCGAAGAGGCTTCACTTAATGTCTCTATTGTGTGTACCCATACAAAATTCAAAGATTTCACGAGCTGAAAGTTGGCGATTTTGAGATGCGTCAAAAATTCACTGCATGGGTTTTCCGGAAAATTGATATTGATGAAAACTGGCTGTCGAATGTTCTGTGGACAGATGATGCTCACTTTTCTCTAAACGGAGAATTTAACATTCAAAACAGCCGCTTTTGGGCAACAGAAAACCCTAGGATTTTTACAGAAATGCCACTTTATCAGCCTAGAGTTACAGTTTTGTGTGGGTTCACTTCTTCTTTTATTATTGGGCCATTTTTCTTTGAAAAATCAAAGGAAGAACTTTTAAAACCGTTTCTGTAACTTGTGAACGTTATATTCAACTTTTGAGAGAAAAGGGTATTCCCATATTGCAGGGAAAAAGCACTCAGCGAAATAGCATTCATGAAAGTTGGAGGACCTCCTCATATCTCCCGAGGTGCCAAACAATTGCTGTTGAAAATCGTGTGATAAGTCGCCACTTTATATACCAGTGGCCTCCAAGATCAACAGACTTGACGCCTTGCGATTTTTGTTTATGGGGGTACATTAAATCGTGTGTTTATCGATGCTGGCCTACCACATTGGCCATGTTGAAGGCTTCTATCAGATGGCACGTTTTATCAATTTCAACAGATATGTTATTTAATGCTGTCCATTCTGTCATTTATCGTCTGCAGGCAGTGATTGAGAATAAAGGGTGCCACATTGAGCAAGGATTGTGACCTAATACAAGAGAGAAGGCAGCTACCTCATGTGTTATATAAGCTGCCATTCTATATACAGTTACGAGCGTCATGCGTTCTTAATAATTTTTCATCTCTGTCACCGTTTGCTTTTTTTTTTTTGGAATGGCGCACTCCTGTTGGTTGGCTACGATCACGCCACCTTTGCCCCCTCCCCCCCACTCGCTTTTTCGTTTTTGTAACTATTGTGTTGGAGCGGGTCGCTCCTTAAATAAATGCATATATTAGTTAATAATTAAATGGAATCCTCTCTTTCTTTTTCCCAGTAAGAGACGCCTACGGAAGTCAACAGTACATAGACAGATAAAGCACATAGGCTTTAGTAATTAACTAATATATGCATTTATTTAAGGAGCCAATTTATAATTGTAACAAATAGTATTTGAATAAAAACATTCAATCGGGTAAAACACGGGCGTTGCCCGGGTCATTCGGCTAGTGTATTATATTATCTACCAATATTTTGCAGCTCTTTGTGTTGGATTATGGGGATAATAAATGCTGTCCTCACATCTTGACTCTTTTTTTTGTGAACAGTAATATTTTGTTTGTCATTTGCTCACATATTATGTCGTGCAAACCAGAGTGCTATAAATTCTCGAATAACACTGGTACACACAATTTTTCCCCTTATGTTTAGTTTTTCGCTTTTCGCTCATTAGAAGAGATAGCATAAGGAATATTTTCTGTACACCAATAACTTTAGAAATTTTGTGCAAAAAAATAATACAAAATGATTTTACTACCACGTTTTTCAACGCAAAAGGTCGATTTAAAAAATATTTTTATTTGAGGGGACACATTTTTTAAAATTGGGTACAGTATGAGAGAGAGTTGAATTAAAAATATTAGAAATTTATTATCTTCGGAAACACAAACCGTATCTAAAATATATATATTTTTTGCTACATATTCCAATTTGCATTTACCTATTTTACATATCTCTGATTGTATTTAAAAATTGTTAACCAATTCTTCATACTTTTGGCGAAGTGGTGTTTTATTAATTTGTTATTTGATATTATTAGGGTTCTTTCCTGGTATTCAAAAAGGAAAAATACGTGTCGATCAGTTATATTTTTCAATTTATCAATCAATTTTGCCGCTGAATCTCTGATTCTGGTAGTGCGCCATCTGGCGAATAAAATTGTAACTAAAATCAATTTCGAATTTTTCATTATTTGCCATAAAAAAGCCCATTGCATCCTGAACACAATGGTGTTTATCGCATTGCTCTAGCGCAAATATTCGCGGAGTTATTAATTTTTTAAATAGTGCGGGACTTTTGGATCACCCTGTATTATGCTCTAAATCTATGGTCAGAAAATAAAAGAATAGTCAATGATGAAAGTAAAATACATGTTTTTTTTTAAATAAAATATTTGAATTTCAGATTATATAACATACGAGGTGTGTTCAAAAGGTATCACGACTTTTGTGTATTTTCGAAAATTATTTATTTATTCATGAATACCTATTTTATCCCCTTCAAAGTAATCCCCATGAGATATTATACACTTGTGCCAACGGTTTTTCTAATCTTCGAAGCACTTCAAAAAATCATTTAAAAAAATATATTTTTCAGCTCCTCCTTCGATGCCGTCTTTATCTCGTCAAGCGTAGCGTAACGTCGTCCTTTCATGGGCATCTCCAGTTTAGGGAACAAGAAAAAGTCACAGGGGGCCATATCTGGGGAATACGGTGGCTGCGGCATCATTAGTGTGTTGTTTTTGGCCAAAAAGTCGCGCACAAGCAACGATGTGTGAGCAGGGGCGTTATCGTGGTGCAAAAGCCAATATTTGTTCTTCCACAAATCCGGGCTTTTCTGGCGGATTGCTTCGCGCAAATTGCGAATAACTTGCAGGTAATATTCCTTATTGACCGTTCTACCCTGTGGCAAGAACTCATGATGCACCACGCCCCTGCAATCGAAGAAAACTGTCAGCAAAACTTTCACATTCGACCGAACTTGGCGCGCTTTTTTCGGTCTTGGTTCGTGCGGCAGCTTCCATTGAGATGATTGAGCTTTGGTTTCCACATCATAACCATAAACCCACGCTTCGTCACCAGTTATGACCCTCTGGAGCAAATTTGGGTCGTCGCGGACAGAGTCCAACATCTCATTAGCAATGTTCATGCGATGCTGTTTTTGGTCGCAATTGAGCAATTTTGGTACGAATTTCGCGGCGACCCGTCTCATACCCAAATTATTGATAAAATTCGAATGGCACGAGCCAATCGATTTGTTTAGGTCCTCAGCAACTTCTCTAACGGTGATTCGACGATTGGCCAATATCATTTTCTCCGCTTCATTAATTTTTTCGTCTGTTGTTGAAGTGCTCGGGCGTCCGGCACGCTCTTCGTCGTTCACATTTTCTCGGCCTTCTGAGAACATTTTGTACCACCGATAAACGTTGCTTCGGTACAAGGTAGCTTCTCCGTATGCCACAGTTAACATTCGGAATGCATCCGCGCACTTAATTTCGTTTTTCACACAAAATTTGATACAGGTTCTTCGATCCATTTTTTTTAATAGGTATAAATCGAAGACGATCCAAAACACCCGCAAGCAAAGCAGCTGTCAACAATTAAGTGAACATTCAAAATGGCCGAGCTTGTCGGCATAAGTGAGAGACATGAGTACCAACATAAAGCCACAAAAAGATCGAAATTCGAATATACGTAACCCGCGAAAATTCAAAAGTCGCGATACATTTTGAACACACCTCGTATATCTACTTAATAACACAAAGCTATTTGTTTTAGAACCTTCCACAATTTCCTGGCATGGCAATTCGTCTTAGAAACCGCGGAATACCTGGGGATGCCTTTCAGCCTCACTAAAACTATCTTTCAGTTAGAAATGTATGGATCCAGATATAAAAGGGACATTGATCCTATTTGGGCATCTTGCTTACAGTACATCAGTTTATCTTTCAGTCAACCACTCGCCCTTGAATATGCAAAGGTCATGTTCAACCAGAAAATGAAAGACGATGTAAGTATACTTTAGAAACGACTCAATATTTACAGTAATTATTATAATACCTTGTATATTCTCTTCTCTCTATATATATTATTTTTCATATTTATTCTATTATATTATTTATTCATATTTATATTTTTTTCTGTATTTTACCTTATATAATCTTATATTAATTAATTAACTTTATTAACATCATGAAACGCGATATCCCAAACTCAGGGATATTTGCGCCAATACATTTCACTGCATTACAGCAATACGGCTATATACAATCCTGTTCAATTCATTATTTTACATAAATTAACTAAAGAAAATTGTCCAAAGAGAAAAACAAACAACAAAGCAAAACACACAGAGCAAGCATCGCAGTTCTTTTTTTTTTTTTTTCTAAGATTCCTTCTCTTTTTTCCAATTCAAGAGAAAGTTGTATATGTATTTACAAAATTGATCAAAATTTTTATACTTTTCTTTTTTGTCTACAAATTCATCAAGCTGTCCAATACGACCAAATCTATTTTCCCTAAAATCCCGGAAAATTGGGCACTCCAGAAGTAGATGTCTCGCGTCTTGAATTTCACCTCCGCAGAAGCATCCTGGTTCCTTCACGGCGCCGATAGTTGCCAAAAATTTCCCAAAATTGCCATGATCTGTAATGAATTGGATATTATAAAAATTTGGACGGAAAAATCTTGGAATTCCTAATACGAAAAAGCTTCTGAAAATTTCATTAGTGTTCTCAAAAATTTCATTCATTTTTGCGTGTAAGAATGATTTGACTATACTTGGAGCATGGGGTTCGTAAGTAATTAGATCTTCAATGGACATTTGAGCTAGATCAAATTTGATTATTCTGGATTCTATATAATCTGTTAGGAGTGGAATTTTTGCCAAGCTATGCACACAGTTTGATGAAGTGGTTTTGTATGCTCTAACTGCCCATAAAATGATCTGGTACTGCATGGAGTTCAGTTTTTGTTTACAACGATTGTTTAAATATTTGAACCAAATTTCAGAACCGTATGTAAGTACAGGCCTAATGATTGTTTTGAATAAAGTTAACCTCTTTTCAGTGTCTAAACCCCACATATTGCCACTTAGTGAACATAATAAATTTTTCATACGTCCTGCCTTACACAGAATATCATTAACATGCGGTGTAAAGTTAACTTTGTTTTTCCATTTGTGATTAGAAAATTTCATTCCCAGAATTTTTACTTGCTTGACCGGCATTATTATATTGTTATTAACCTTAATAGGTATTTTTTGTCTGTTATGTAGGTATAGCATATTGGTCTTCTCTGTACTGATCGTTAATTTATTTCTATTACACCATTGGATCACATAATTTAAGGTGTATTCACTTGCGGTTTTTAGTCCTTCAATAGTCTTATTCCAGCAAATTATTGTAACGTCGTCTGCATAACATATAATATCTGCATTCATTGAATCAAAATTTATCAACAAATCATTTAGCAAAATATTCCATAGAAGTGGAGATAAAGTGGAGATATAATCTTATATGGACATTGTAATAAAACAGTTTCAATCTCAATCTCTTCTCTCTCTCTCTCTCTACCATCCCGAGGCAATAAATATAACAAGTGTAGCTACCATCTACAAATACCATCTTGGACTTGAGTTGGGTAATGCCAGCCATCACATTGACCTGCCCACTCTGTGGGAAAGAACTCTCGCAGTCCACCGGTGGTGGAGTCTTTTCCGCGGTGGGCGCCACCAATGAAGACTGTAAATATTTTATATATATGTATATTTATCATTTATTTTTATCTATGTATATCTATTTATTTATATGTTTATAATTATATAATCTTATTTATTCATATTAACGTTATTTAATCCCATATGGACATTGTAATAAATCAGTTTCAAACTCAATCTCTCTAAAAAAAAATGCAATATAAACCTAATACCCATATACCCTAGGGATGATCAAATGTGCCAAAAGAATCAGGAAAGGCGTACAAAAAATCTAAAAAATCCTAAAATCATTTTCCATTAGTATTTATCTACTTTAAATACAGTTCAGAATGTATTATTTATTCCCTCTATACATCCTACTCCACGCTGACGAGCACCAAAAGCGCGAAAAGGGTTCGTCGTGAATTAATTTTCTTGATTTATCAAGAAATTGGGTTGGGCAAATATCAGGGAACAGGTTAAATCAATGTTTAGTTGATTTCTGTTCCACCAGATGGCGCTCTGCCTTCTGTAAAGCACATGTGCTCCTGGTCAGGATATGCCATTTTTAATATTGATTTCAACACCTGATCTTTTTATCTTTTATTTTTTCTTTCGATTTTTCGTGTGCTAAGCGTATTTACGCAAGTTTGGCTTTAAATACCCATTTCTTGGTTTTTCAAGAAGCCACTGGGACCAAAAAATATTTTTTGGTCGCAGTGGTTCAGCCTACTCCACGCTGACGAGCACCAAAAGCGCGAAACGCATTCGTCGTATTTTGCTTTTCTTGATTTATCAAGAAATTGGGTTGGCCAAATATCAGGGAACAGGCTAAATCAATGTTTAGTTGATTTCTGTTCCACCAGATGGCGCTCTGCCTTCTGTATAGCACATGTATTCCTGGTCTCTTTTGCTATTTATTCTGTATTTAACCTTATATAACCTCATAGTATATATGTTATAAATTCTTCCCTGATTTTACCCTTTGATTTAATCAATAAGGAATCAAGTATTTTGTTTCTTATTTATTTTATTTCTAAAGCTTCCAGGCCAACATGCCTTTTAACACGGAAATCTCGAAGTACAACTTCACACCGAATTTACACTGCTAGCCATCCAAATTGCAACACTAAGAAATACAAGAGATATCACAAAAAATATATTTTTTGTAGATAACATTATATAATTTTAATTGTTTATTCAAATCGGTTATTTTATAAACGTTTTATAGTTCTGCTTTATTAACCAATAATATTATGTAAAGCATTGTTATTATAACTTGAATTGGTGTTAATAGAGGACCTTTTTATAGAATAAAATAAAATTATCTATAAATTTTTAATATATTTATAAATTCTCAATATTTTACATATGCAATGTTTTGTTGTAATAAAAGTCATTCTTTGTTCATCCTTTCGATTTATATAGTTTTGTTTCAGGTAACGGACTCTTTTAACAGAATAAAGAAATCGTTTGCCAATAATTTACCAAAACATTCTTGGCTAACCTCAAGAACCATCGATTTAATTGAAAAAAAGGTAAGAAAAAAATATATATATTTGAAAATAGAGAAATCCATAAATAAATATTTAATTAAAAAGGCATATATTGGATCAAAATAAATTTATTTTACCAATATTTCAGTTGGCTGAACGCCATCCTTTTTCAAGGTATTATAACATATTTAATGTGTGTCAACAACAAGATGCGGTGCTGAGTTTGTTGTTGACACACATTAATATGTTATAATACCTTGATAAAGGTTGGCGTTCAGCCAACATAAATATCCATCTATATATATATGTAGTATATTTTGAGTTAGATAGTTCACAACCTTCTTCTGGCATTTATTATAACCCCATATCTATATAAAAATATGTATCGACCTTGTGGAAATGGATGTAACAAATAAACAAAGAGGCAAAGGTAGACCAGACGGCGACAACGACCAACGACGCCAGAAGGTGGCGTGATTACAGGAGCCAATCAGGACTCACCGCCATATGCGGGGGTCCAGTATAAAAGGGCCCAGAAAATGAGACAAAGTAGTTTTTTTCAGAGTGACGCCGTTATACGGTCGGTCGGATCTCTCACCCCTTCTTATATCCGCGAGTAGGCTTAGGGCATCCGCGGCGCCCTTGGTCCGACTGCCTTCGTCCGTGGTCTATCTCTTGGAGCTACCATCTAGACCTGCCTCTGTCCCTTGCTGTCCCCGTGCGGGAATCCCATCACGCACCCACGACCACGACTGCCCAGTACATTCCACGTCGGCTTAGTCGGGGTTACTACAGAACCCGTTTAAGTCGACAGGATAACTGAGGACAGCAGCATGCAGAGGATGACGGAGGTCAGAGACGAATACTTCGCGGATGCCCTCACCAACATGCAACCCCACTGCGAAGACCTAGTAAGCCGCCTAACAGACGCCATTCGGGGAATAGCCGTGCCTCGTGCGGAGGAAGCCCTCATCTCTCCTTTCGATGGATCCTACGCAGCAAGCAACTTCATCCAGCAACTCGAGCGGACGAGCGAGGGACCGCAAGATGACGCCACCCTGCAAGCCCGGCTCCGCACGCTACTCAAAGGTGAGCCCCACTCCCTTTACAACGAACTGAATCTGGCCTCTCTGCCATACAGTAAGGCAAAACAAACTCTCATGGACCTCTACCCCGGAAAATCCGAGGTAACTTTCACCAAATTTTAAACTTTTAAATTAACTAGTCAGATCCAATTAGGAGACTATTACCACCAAAAAATAACTATGGGATTACAACTAGGCCTAACCAATCCTATCATAGTGGAAGCATTAACGGAAAGCCTCCAGGCCAGTGATCAGCGCCTCATGAGGGCCATAGCCCCTAAAACCCTGACCGAATGGTACTCTACCATGACTAGAATAAAAGGGACCAATTCACTCCCTACTCCATCCGAACCATTTCAAGGTGTTACCAACACCAGTGTCTTTAATCGTGATACCGGAACTCCTTCTAGGGGAAGGAACTACAATCCTTTCTCAACAAACAATACTCCAAGATACCCTTCTAGTGCCAGGAGACCACCTTCACCATGCAAATACTGCCAAGGTGATCACTGTAACAGTGAATGTTCCATGAACAGACGACCCTAAAGGCAACAGGCCTACCACGGCCAACCTACTGCGCATTATTTCCCACCGGAACAAAATGGCGCCCACAACCTTCCCGTGCCGGCCCCCAGGTCTTCTCGCACCCCACAAGGCAACGAAATCCTCAATTTTCGTCCCTAAACTATCCAATATTCTATGTAAACCTAAAATTTTTAATAATTTTTATTGCCCGTTCCTCTTAGACACAGGAGCCTCTATTAACATAATTGATTTAAATATTTTTAAACATCTTAGTAAAAACTTATCTAATCCTTTAAAATTATATCCATGCCATATATTAATCAATTCCATATCTACTCAAATAAATTCGATAGGATATACATTTTTGACCACTACCATAGGAAAAATTACAAAATCAATTAAATTTTATATAATAGATAATTTATTACCTTTTGGTATACTATCATTAAATTCCATTAGTCAATTTTGTTTGACCTTAAATTTATATAATCATTCTATTTATCAACGTGATGCTCCTTTGTCTAAGAAATGGTACCATATAACCTATGTAACCCCATGTAGTGATGGAGAGAGCGACCACAACCCGCCCAATGTGAGTCTTTTAAAAAACATGCCTAACTCACATTCTCCATTATTGCAAGGGGAAAATGTCCATCCTATACCATGTCCCATTACCTTGACCAAGACCTCTACCAATTGTGACAAAAATGCACCCAGCCAAACTATAGCTCATTTTCCCCATTTATATTTATTACCCCCACCATATATCCCTCTGAACATCAATGTAAAATTTTTAATGATTCTTGTAATTTATGTGTTAGGAATGATATCCCTTTAACTTTTATGAATATTATTAAGAATTAATCAAATAAATTTCTACTAACAAATATAACATCCCAAAATTGAAAATTCCCCCTATCAATATTAGGACAAATTCAGATAAAATAATTGCACTCAGGCCGTATCGAACATCTCTTTCAGATCAACGTGAAATACAAGAACAAGTAGGGAAAATGCTAGAATATGATATTATAGAGCCTTCTTTCTACCCCTATTCATCCCCCGTTACTTTAGTTACCAAAAAGGATAAGACAAAACGATTTTGCGCCGCCTGAATGAAATAATTTTCCCCGATGTTCACCCCCTTCCGCTCATAGAGAATATCTTAGATAAATTAGCCAACGCCAAAATTTACTCCCGCGCCGATTTTTCATCAGCATACTGGTCCATCGAAATAAGTCCCCCTGATAGAAATTTATTATCTTTTGTCACGTTAGAGGGTCAATATAATTTCAAAAGATTACCATACGGGATTAAAATAGGACCCCAGGTGTATGAGCGAGCAGTCAGTCAGATATTGCAAAGAAATAGGTTAGGTTTTATAGCACATTATTTCGACGATTTCATTATCTTTTCAAATTCCATATAAGAACATTTAGAGCATTTACAGCAATTTTTTTATATGTGTAATAGGGAAAATTTTAGGTTAAATTATAATAAGTGTGACTTCTTTAAAACCACAATAGAATTTTTAGGCTATACCATATCATCAGGCACATACACTCCATTAGTAAAAATTTTAGATGTAATTAACGTCATTAAGGTCCCCACTAGCGTTAAATCCCTCCAATCATTCTTAGGCTCCGTTAATGTATATAATAAATTTATAAAAGATCACGCCCGCATTAGGAACCCCCTCAATAATCTACTTAAGAAAGATACCCCATGGCACTGGGATGCAGAATGCGAACATTCATTTGACACTCTAAAGGAATGTCTGACCACAAAACCGGTACTACACCTCTTTAAAGAAGGGTTACCCTGTCAGCTATTCTGTGATGCCTCACTTCAGGGAATAGCTGGCATCCTAAAACAACAACATCCAGACGGCACTCTACACCCCGTGCAATATTACAGCAGAGCACTCCGACCCCACGAGAAAAATTACACCATCACAGAGTTGAAAGGCCTTGCTGTGATAGATAGTGTGGAAAAGTTCCGCATCTATCTCGCGGGTGTAAGGTTCACAATTTTTACGGACCACCATGCATTACAATGGTTAAAAACCATAAAAAAAAACCAACGGGTAGACTTTTTAGGTGGAGCTTAAAGATGTCCGCATACGATATAAAATATATAAAAGGTAAAACGCAGTACGAGGCAGACCTACTGTCCCGATCCTTTATGTGGTTTTCTCACCACCACCCAAATAATAGAAAAGCAACCCCAATTATCTCCATCTACACTTATCAAAACGAATACAGATGGCCTCCATACAATCAAACGTAAAAGTATTGTCAAGATTATAATTCCATCTCCCTTACAACATACGCTAATAAATAAAGTACATTCAGAGTATAACCATCCTGGTGTATCCCAAATGATTAGGCTCATCTCCACACAGTATACTTGGTGTGGAATGACCAAATCTATAGTTAAGTATAATAGGTCCTGTCCCACATGCCAACTTATAAAGAAACCGAAAGGTTCATTATATGGTAGATTAGAACGCCCCCCTATAGCTTTACAACCCTACGATATGTTATCTATAGACACTATTTCAGGTTTTTCTAAATACGGTAATTCTAAGTCATACTTACACGTAATTGTAGATCACCTAAGTCGGTATACATGGACCTTCCCCAGTAAGTCAACTAGTATAATCACATACATTCAGTGCCTCAAAAAGGTATTGCAGTGTGGCCGCCCAAAACGCCTTTTTCGGACCGGGCACCTGCATTTACTTCCCCAAAGTTCAGGAGATTCTTAATAAAGAACGGGATACATCCTCTACTAACCACTGCAAATAACCCTCAAGCTAACGGATTATGCGAGCGTCTAAACGCGACACTCACCGGGAAGCTGAGGTTACTGAACTCAGAGAATCCAGGAACCTCCTGGACTAAGTTAATTAAGATAGTAACTAATAAATATAATGATACCCCCCATACGATAACTGGATTTCCCCCCGTATTTTTAATGTATAATATAATCCCCTCAGGCTTAAATAACCACATAAACCCCTACCCCAATATAATAAAAAGTAGAAAAACTAGCAATACAACATACAAATGACAGGCACGACAAAGAAAAAATTAAATATGATAACAAACATAAGAACCCACACTTTGATACAGGAGATTTAGTATTAGTAAAGGCGTATCATCATCCAAATAGCGGTAAGTTAGTACCCTACTTTACAGGTCCATATAAAATTACTGAAATAACTTCTGATAATGTCGTACATATAAATAGAACCAATAGGATAACAGGTAATGATAGCGATACTGTACATGTAAATAAATTACAATATTATAATGAAGAGGTCCTCTATATTTCACCACCCAAATTATATAGAACCCCTAAAAATAAATAGAATAATAGATCATTTCCGACATTTAGATCCCAACTTGTTTAGTCCAATAGAAAAAAGTATTGCTCATCGATTTTCCGAACCATTTAATCACTTGTCCCCACAACTATTCTCATAAAATTAGCGAAATCTAGGTCCTGAAAGTCTGGCGAACTCCTCGACGTGAATTAATCAATTAAATAATCATAACATTCAACACCATTTCATGATTACCTTTTCCTCCACCAATAATTTCTCTCCTTCAAATGTTATGACTATTTTTCTATTTCTATTAGGCACACAACTGATTACTTAAGACTAACCCTCGAAATTGTTTGGACTGGAATAGCGCAATTCCGAGAATATAACTCATACACACACTGTATATAAAAACAAAGAAACATTATGTGATTATTTTTTATTATTCCAGTTAGCTTCTCTTTCTTAAATTATGATAATATATTCCCCAATAATTTCACAAAACCTATTCTCTTTATATGCCTCTACACCAACCCCTTGGTTCTGAATTACTTAAGCACCGATCCTTCCTCATATATCCTGATCTATTGATAAAAGTATTCGCAATATTAACTCGATTAGAAAAACATTTGGTACACAGGCGCCACAGAGTGGCAAACAATCCATGTTACATAAATAGCTATTATATTACCGTCCTCCCAAAAACAAAACACAACGCCCGCCACCGCGGTGTTCAGTTTGATTATATAGGCTGCACGAGCTCGACTTTCTCGCGCCACTTTGGCGCCTGCCCGTTAAATTGTCGCCTGTTCAAACATACACTACATTACAGGCTCCCTTGTTAGGAATCAAAAGTTTTAACTTTTCTTTTCTTCTTTTTTTTTGTCAAATTTGTCGCCTCTCATTTCCCTATATGTAACGTAATGTTACATGGAGAAAAGATCTGTTAAGTTAATACTTTAAATGATGTTCCCCAAACGTAACAAGCCGGCGTTTGGGTAGGCCCAACTAAAAATTTTGCAGACCAACTGCATAAAACGCTCTGCAATCTTTTTAGCGCCTAAGACATGCACTACATAATACACGTATCTAAAGTCCTATCTTCCACTACAATGACATCATTTTAGGGATCAAGGTCGCTCCCCGTCTGGTCTCACATAATATAATCGGGAAGTTCTGGCAAGGACCAACTTCTCAGACCGGACCAAAGCGACATAGGGCCACATTGCCTCCCCGTAGGCCAAACTAGAAAGACATCAGTAATCTTGCACCTACACCTAGACATTGTGTATAAATATGTCTTTTTTTTTTTCAGGAACCAATATTTTTGTTTTCTTTTAACTTTTCTCTCATTTACTTGTAAATAGACTTACAGTTTTACTAGTTTTGTGGTGTTGGACTTTGTTTTTTAACTTACAGATGTAGATAAAACATTTCAATATTAATCGATAATATCATCTTGTTTATTAATCATCAACATTAATGCCATCAAATTACAAAACTATTTTAGAGGCGTAATATTCTTTTTTTAAAATAAAACAATTTCTACTGTCCTTACTGCAATGGAAAAATTAAAGGGAGGGCCTGGCTCATCAGTGGTGAACCCTCCCAGCGGTTTCGCCAGTTTAATCTACCATACCGCTGTTATATTGCATTTTTGGAACTTCTTTTTATAGTAGACTGTTGTAAGACTCTTGGAATGGGTATTTTAGAAGAACTATGGACATAAGATTTTAGGACAGCAGAATTAAATATAATTATAAATATATAATATGCTTCGAGCAATCGCTCTTCCGCAAATATCAAATTGTGTCTTTTATTTGAACAATTATGTTACGATGCACTAGCGCGCCATCTGTTATCAAATTACAAAACTATTTTAGAGGCGTAATATTCTTTTTTTAAAATAAAACAATTTCTACTGTCCTTACTGCAATGGAAAAATTAAAGGGTGGGCCTGGCTCATCAGTGGTGAACCCTCCCAGCGGTTTCGCCAGTTTAATCTACCATACCGCTGTTATATTGCATTTTTGGAACTTCCTTTTATAGTTGACTGTTGTAAGACTCTTGGAATGGTTATTTTAGAAGAACTATGGACATAAGCTTTTAGGACAGCAGAATTAAATATAATTATAAATATATTTCATATATTATTAAATAAATTATATATAAATTATAATTAATGCCATCAACTACCAATCAACCCTTTATATATTATTACCTTTAATATTTTCTTTTCTTTTTTTTTCATCATGTTTATACTTAGAATTTTACAACTTCAACTATTTTAGGCACCATTTTAAAAAACCTACACCTAACAATATTTATAATATTTCTTAAACAGATAAAACATTTATCATTTTATTTTTCTTAATAGATTTTCAAAATGTTATTTTTGACGCTTCCCTTACAACCTCTAACTCTATCCCATGAACCTTTCCTCCCAACTTTTTACATCCATCAAGAAATTATTGTTCGTCAGCCATTTTTTTATTAAACTAACTAGAAAACCCTTCCTCGCTATATCATTCCCAATAGTGAGCTCAGGAGACCCAGTTAGATTTTTTTTTCTCTCATCGTCCGGCTCATCATTTTTTCATTTTTCAACTTTTTCTTCTCACCACACAAGTCGGACACAATCAAAATTGACAACAATAAATCTCTTACTACACCTCTCCTTTTCCGCATCCCTCAAACCTCCAACTACCTTCCAAGGGTTTCCAGTTCGCTGAACATTTTTTTTTCATTGATTAATCCGACCTGAACAATCCTTCCTCGCTATACCATTCCCAATAGTGAGTTCAGGATATCCAGCGCGATCTTTTTATTTTCTCTTCTCATCGCCCGACTCATAATTTCAATTCACCAATTATTCAAATTTTCACTTTTTTTCATAATTTAACCGGGCACAATCATTATGGACAACAGGTATCCTCTTACCCCTCTTACCTCTACCTCTCCCTTTTATATTCATCAATCTTCCCACCTCTTTTCACTGTCTGAGCTAATGATGCAGACGGAATATCTTGGGCATTCTATTTATAACAACAATGCCTCACTTAAACAAGTTCGCATTGCATTGCAGAATGCTTGGGATATTACTTTGCAGAAACATGCTCAGATACCCCCTTTCCCATTTTCAACCTTAGCGTCACATTATACGTTCAGTCAATAAATTAACTTCATTTTTTTTCTCTCATCTTTTATGCAATAAGATATTATTTTCCTTGTACGATTCATTTTACCATATTTACCATTTTGTATTATATACTTTCTCTTAATCTTTTATCATTCATTTTGTGCGTTTTTATTTTTATAACCTTGATTTTTATTTTATTGATACACCACCATTACACAACATCTATCTCTTTTTAACTTGTAGCGTAATAATAATTTTAACTAATTTGTATACAAATTATTTCTTTTATTTTTTTATAATAGGTTTGTTAGGTCATCATTCATTACATGTCATTCCCCCAACCAAACCTTCATCACCGGGGGCACATTCTGTAGTATATTTTGAGTTAGATAGTTCACAACCTTCTTCTGGTATTTATTAAAACCCCATATCTATATAAAAATATGTATCGACCTTGTGGAAATGAATGTAATAAATAAACAAAGAGGCAGAGGTAGACCAGACGGCGACAACGACCAACGGCGCCAGAATGTCGTGATTACAGGAGCCAATCAGGACTCACCGCCAGTTGCGGGGGTCCAGTATAAAAGGGCCCAGAAAATGAGACAAAGTAGTTTTTTTCAGAGTGACGCCGTTATACGGTCGGTCGGATCTCTCACCCCTTCTTCTATCCGCGAGTAGGCTTAGGGCAACCGCGGCGCCCGTGGTCCGACTGCCTTCGTCCGTGGTCTATCTCTACCTCTTGGAGCTACCATCTAGACCTGCCTCTGTCCCTTGCTGTCCCCGTGCGGGAATCCCATTACGCACCCACCACCACGACTGCCCAGTACATTCCACGTCGGCTTAGTCGGGGTTACTACTTATATATATGTAAAAATAAAAAACACATTTCCTGACTACGAGCACATGTGCTTTTTAGATGGCAGAGCGCCATCTAGTGGGGGAAAATAAACTAAACGTTTATTTAGCTTGCTCCATTTTATTTGGCCAACCTAATTTCTTGATAAATCAGATGGCGCTCTGCCATCTAAAAAGCACATGTGTCTGTGGTCAGGAAAGGCCTTCTTTATTTTCAATATCAACACCTACCCACTTATCTTTCATTTTTCTATTGTTTTTTCATATATATATATATATATGTGGTGATGTATTTTATCATGTCGGATGACTTTATTGTGGTAATGATTGGATGTCTCCTGTTTATCGTGGTAGGCAGGTTGATCAGATGCAGTCGTCATGGTGACCACAATAGTCAGAGTGGTTCCAGGCGTCAGAGGGATGGCAAAAAAGGACGAGGCATGTTGGATGTCACCTCAGAGAGGGAGAGGCCAGCACCGGTCGAGGAAGGTCTGATCTATTCTAGAGCCAGAGGGGAACTGTCTGTAATTCGACTATGTTTCTCGGACTGACGGTATAATCGGAGATCTTTCTCCTGTCTTGGCGCCGGCTGGCTCTCAAACTTTATTATTCTGTTCTGTATTATATGATGGCCGAACTGGCGAGTTGGATTGTGTCTACAATTATGGCTGGTACACTATAACTATTTTGCATATGGATATCAATTTAATATTGAAATATATTACAACATATACAGTTAAACCTGTCTATAGCGCTCCCTCTTGGGACTCACCAAAATAGGATGATATAGAGAGGAAGTGCTATAGACAGGTCACTTTTAATGTAAATTTTGCATCATACTACGTATTTAAAATCGGGCGCTATAGAGAGGGAGGCGCTATTTAGAGGGTTTAGAGGCTTGCTCCAACGGCCGTTACTTCAACCGTTGTTTCTTTTCTATTTTTATATTTCTGGCTTTAAAAATATTAATTTTAATTATAATTTTATCAGCAGCCTTTCCACAAGCCACACCAACACATCACGCAACAACAATCCTACAAAATTGGTGAGCCGGACGTGATGCAAAAGTTATTTTAATCACACTTCTATATTTTTTATTATTATTTCATCCACGAAACTTCAACAGCCCCAGAATGCAAGACGCAACTACGGAACAACCGGAAGGGCCAACATCCACGGCACCCTCCCAAATATCAAGATTGGCTTTCCGTGCACCACCATTCTGGCCCAACGACGTTGAACTGTGGATAAGCCAGCTAGAAGCCGCTTTCGGTCTAGCCGAGATCTCCCGCGACGAAACTAAATTCCAAGCAACGGTAACGAGCCTAGACCAGCCAACCCTTACTTAGGTCGCGGACATCGTAAAGGCCCCCCCCCCCCACCCTCTGGTAAATACGATGCGCTGAAAGCATGCCTTCTTCAACGACTCGGTCAATCAGAACAAACTAAAATCTTACAGGTTCTGGATGGGCGTCCCATGGGAGATCAGAAGCCATCAACAGTCCTAGCCGCGATGCAACATCAGGCAAGAAGAAATTTCTACGATACAGTACTGAAAATGCTGTGGACTCGACGCCTACCTCAGGACATAAGGGCCGCTCTCGCAGCATCCTCTGAAACAAGTTTGAGTAAGCTGGCGGAAATGGCAGACAACATACCCGAAGCCATACTGCCAATGGTCTCAGCAGTGGACCAACCAAGCACAGGTCATAGCGTGGAAGCCCACCAACAGCTGATGACGCAAATCCAAGACCTGCATACGCAAATCGAAGCTTTGAAGTCATCCATGGACACCCCACACAATCGCTATCCGAACGCTAGGTACCCGACCCACAACAAAAAAAGAAACGCAGGAACTTGCTGGTACCATATGAAGTTTGGAGCGCAAGCTAAGAAGTGCCTTCAACCATGCAACTTCAAGTTCCACGGAAACGAATACGCCCGCCGTCAGTAGGAGCCACTGACGGCGCAGGCCTTACTCGCCGGCTCTTCATTACGGACCGACGCAGCGCCTATTTGTTTTTGGTCGACACTGGAGCCGAAGTCTCAGTGATTCCACCACCAGTAAAAAACGCTAGGCCCTCGCACAGGCAGCTTTTCGCAGCTAACGGATCTATCATCCACACTTACGGGGAACGACATCTTGAGCTTGACCTCGGTCTCGGACGAATATTCCGTTGGCCTTTCATCATAGCCGACGTCGGCGTGTCCATCATCGGCGCAGACTTTCTCCGACATTACGGGCTGACAGTAGACCTGCGGAATCACCGGCTGAGCGACCCAGTATCTTACCTTCACTCCATTGGACAAGTTTCCCCTTCCCCCGCTGTTAGCATTCACCTTACAATCGCCAATTCGCCTTACTCCAGGATACTCAGACAATTCCCAGAGCTCACTAGTCAGAATCTTGTAAAAGGTCCTCCCCGTCACTCAGTGACTCATCATATCGTCACAAAGGGCCCCCCGATTGCAGCAAAACCGCGACGACTCCCCACGGACAAACTCGCCGCGGCAAAGAAAGAATTCTAATAACGAAAATGATGGAGAAAGGCGTCTGTCGTCCATCCAAATCACCTTGGGCCAGCCCTCTCCACCTAGTACCCAAAAAAGACGGCTCGCTACGACCATGTGGAGACTACAGGAAACTGAATGCCGCTACCGTGCCCGACCGATATCCAGTCCCTAACATTATGGACTTTGCATCGCATCTGCATGGTAAGAAAATATTTTCTACTATCGATCTGGTTAGAGCGTACCACCATGTGCCCGTGGAATCTAGAGATATCCCTAAGACTGCCGTTATTACGCCTTTCGGCCTTTTTGAGTTTCCCCGCATGTCCTTTGGCCTATGTAACCCACCCCAAACCTTTCAAAGGCTCATCAACGAAGTACTCCAAGGTTTGGATTTTGCATATGCATACATTGACGACGTGCTTATCGCATCCGATTCAGAAATTCAACATGTATCCCATCTTCAACAACTTTTTGGTCGCCTTCGAGACTACGGCCTGACGATCAACGAAACCAAATGCACCTTCGGCCAACCTTCAGTCAAATTCTTGGGGTTTATCATCACCAACGCCGGAATCTCGCCGGACCCTCAGCGAGTACAAGCAATTAAAGACATCCCAATCCCTGATACTGTCGGAAAACTTCGACGTTTTCTGGGTATGTTAAATTTTATCGGCGCTGCCTCCCCAATGCCGCTAGTACTCAGGCACCACTCCACGCCATGGTCGAAGGACGCAAGAACGCATCCTGCCAATGGACGCCTACAGCACTCCAGGCTTTCGACCAGTGCAAGTTTCAACTAGCCAACGCTGCCCTCTTGTACCATCCTTTTCCAGAAGCGCCTCTCTGTCTTACGGTAGATGCGCTTCACCAGCAGGTTGGCAACAAATTCCAACCAATAGCGTTTTTCAAGGAAACTAGACGCTGCACAAAGAATATACTTGGCTATCAAGCATTTCAGGCATTTATTGGAAGGGCGACAATTTCCGGTCTATACGGACCACAAACCTCTCACATACGCCTTTCAACAAAATCTGGACAAAGCCTCACCGCGCCAATGTCGACACCTCGATTTCACCGGGCAATTCACAACAGACATCCGCCACATCGCGGGCTGTGAAAATGTACCTGCAGATTTCCTGTCACGTGTGAAACCCATCTCCCATCACCAACCTTATGACCGGAAATCCCTCGCCGAAGCGCAAGCAGTAGACCAGGAGCTACAAGCTCTCTTGACATCGGAAAACCGCAGTTCACTACAACTGGAAAAAGTACAAATCCCAGAAACGAACATTTCCCTGTACTGTGACGTTTCCACAGCAAAATCCAGGCCATTCGTACCCGCATCCTCTCGCCGCATAATTTTTTCTGCATACCACAACTTGTCTCACCCCGGAGTACGAGCTACTACAAGGATGGTCACCGCCCATTACGTCTGGCCGGCCGTCAAGAAGGATTGCGCACTTTGGACTCGCGCCTGCCACCGCTGCCAAGTCTCCAAAACCACTAGACACACAAGAACGCCCCTTCAGTCGCTTAGTCCCCCAGACGGAAGGTTCAGTCATGTTCACATTGACCTGGTTGGACCACTACCACCGAGTGAAAACTATCGTAAAATATTCACCTGCGTCGACCGGTTCACTAGGTGGCCCGAAGCCCTACCCATACAGGACATCACCGCCAAAACAGTAGCAAATGCCTTCCTATCGGTCTGGATATCTCGTTTTGGCGTGCCAGCAAAAGTGACTACAGACCAAGGCAGGCAGTTTGAATCAGCACTTTTCGGTGAGTTGACACGGCTTCTGGGAATCAACATAATAAGGACATCACCCTACCACCCAGCAGCAAACGGACTAGTAGAAAGATTCCACAGGCAGCTGAAAGACTCCCTTCGCTGTCACGATTCCACGAGCTGGTCCTTGAAACTTCTCCTGGTGCTCCTAGGGATTCGTTCGTCGCTAAGGGAAGATCTCAACACCACAACCGCTGAGCTGGTCTATGGGAAGCCCCTACCCCTTCCAGGAACATTTTTCGAGGACCCCCCTCTGCAAGCTCGCCTACCGAACCGACGGTCCATATGAAGTCCTTTTTGGAAACCCAAAATTTACAAACTGAATATTAAAAAGAGATCCACGTGGGTGTCAATCGACCGCCTCAAGCCTGCTTTCACATCAAAAGGACCGATGTTTTCCCAAGACCCGAACTTGGCAAGCCAATAAGATTGCATAGGATCGCTGGAAAGATCCTACTGGAGGGGGAGTAGTTCGGCGACTACACTTTGACAAAGCTCCACTACACACAGGGGGCAGTGGAAGGCATCGGCAACCGCGAGCGTCATCCTGACTACGCATGCGAGCGGGACGTGATCAGGAGACTCTGGCCACTCAGCGGTAAACATATAGGCTTGCTCCAACGGCCGTTACTTCAACCGTTGTTTCTTTTCTATTTTTATATTTCTGGCTTTATATAATTAATTTTAATTATAATTTTATCAGCAACCTTTCCACAAGCCACACCAACACATCACGCAACAACAATCCTACAACTGTATATATATTATATAAAATAATTAGAAAAAATATATTTTCTGCTAGTATTTTGATTGTTATTCATTAATTATTAGCTGTTGGTTGATTTTGGCATCCATGAGTATTTTATGATATTGTTTTGCAGTTGTGGGAATAATAATAAAATAGTTTTGATCAGATATTGCTTTAATTGAACTTATAGAATATATAAAAAAACATAATTTTATTAAAGTAATGCCTGGCTTAAGGCGAGTAGAACAAGGAAACCAAAACATTATTTACATAATGTATAAAAGTTTTGAGCCGGCCATCGGGAAAAAACAACAACGAGTTTTTATATGCAAAGCGTGACCTCTGGCGGTCGATTTAGCAGAATATTTGAATCTATGATATATAATTTTAATTATATTTTTATATAACTTATATATTCTAATTTTCAATAAATATTTCAATTGAAATTGTTTCTAATTATTGATCCCTCTTTCTAGTGATGCCTCATGTTGTTGATCCAGTGCTTGTGTCTTAAATAAATTGCTTCATCAGCCTAAAGTTTATCTTGACTAATTTTCTAACCTACAATATTCAAATATTACCAAACACAGAATAAAATTAATACTTTTTATTCGATTTGATTTTTATCTAACAAATATTTGTGATACGTAGCTGGATAACATCACTGCTGTGATAGCCTATCCTCCTTCTTTAATGAACATCGAAAAATTAGACAAAAAATTTGAAGAGGTAAGTTTGTGCTTCCATCTTATTTCTGTTAATATATTCCATTATAATATATTTATAGATTATTATATTTAATGTTTGTGTATATAAAATTTCATATTTTTAAAAAGGAGTTGGTGGAAGGATGGTCTAAACCGTTGGTTTTCGACCACTATGACCCGGGTTCGATTCCCGCATTAGGCACTTTTTTCGGATTTAAAAAAAATGCTCCAATGGCCCCTGATTCTTGCAAAAGTCCAATCCCACCAGGGAGTGTAAGTAACTAAACGGGGCTATAACACATTTGTAAGCGCAAAATCGAACTGCTTTTCACATGTGTAGATATGTGGTGCACTTACAGTAAAAGCAGTCGCCTACTTCTACCCACCATGATTATAATGGCCTGTATAACGTGTACTTGGAATAAACAAAAAAATGTAAAGGTCAATGTATGAATATATGGTTGTTTAAATGTTATTGTTGTGTCCATTTATTGGGATATGGATGCCGATTCCATGTTAGTCACCTTTGACTAGAATTTGGTCGAATATTCCAATGGTCCAGGTGATCCACAGGAAAGTGTGGGACAAAATACAGGAATATTTTAAGTATATAATACCTAAAGGGATATACCTTTAAAATAAAATATTTTACAGTATAACTATCGTTATTAAATATACACACTCTATCTATATAAAAAAAGAGTTCAAATAACTTATTCGACTAAACTTCCACTACCTAAACAGTGGTAAATTATTTTGAAGGAACAGAACTGTTTTCTGAGGTTTGAGGTCTTCCCAGGCTTGCAACTTTGAATATGTCTTCAAGCGGAAGCTCTGCCTTCTGGGAAACTACAAGAAATAGGTACCTTGTAGCGATATATATTCAGTTAAGAAAGATAATAATATTGCCACGTGGAAAATTAGGAGGAAACAAAATTTATTTCAGGGAAGGACAAACTATCCAAAGTAAACAAAAGATAAGCTACGAAGGAAATTTACAGAGTCGCAAGATATAAAACATAAAAATGACCACTCTGTTAAATAAAAAATAATAAAATTAATAAATACTATGTTACAATATATTCAGAAAGGATAGGAGGAAATATCTGCAGGAAATTTCAAACAAATCGCATTGAATTTGAACCTGAAGTAGTTAAGAAGAGAGGTATTCTCTATATTCAGAAAAGTTACGCTTGTCATTGGGTATTTAGTGACTTACAACATCGGAGCAATGCTGTCTAATCTCCATGCTTTAATTTCTATTGAATGCTTATTTATTAACTATTAGTCAAATAATAATTTAAGATTTTGGTATGAAAATGCGAAACTATTATAGACGTTTATATAAAAGGGCGTACCTGGATATGTAGAGGAAAAAAACAATTTTTTCTCTAAATATTTCGAGAAAAAAATGTTTATTTTTCTTTACAGATCCAGGTACGCCCTTTCATATATAAACTTATTTGATGGAGATCGTCTTTTGACTCAAACTACATATTATAAACGTGCATGATTGTTTTTAAAAATTAAACATTATCAATTGTTCTTACTGCAATTAAAGCCTTCTCATTTATTTTTTATTGCAGTAAGGGCGGTAGAAAAAATTGTTTAATTTTAAAAGAATCATACGCGTCTATTATAGTTTCGAATTTTCATAAACGATGGCACGCTAATGTAACATAAGATTTTGGTAAATTTTCAAAATATCGGGAAGTGATTATTTAATAGTAAATTGTTTATTAATAAAAATGAAATATACAAAAAATGATTATATACAATATCAAACAAAGGCAGAGCTGACCGGCCGTTAGAATAATAGCTCCCTTGGTGGTAGGTCTGGAACTTCCGTTATGAGCACCCCCTCGTGGTGGCAGCAGGAACTAGTAGCCGATTGCCGCACCGTCACACCCTAGTCTATCATCGCTTTCACTTTTTGCAACAAAGATATATATTCATATTCATACAGAAAAATGTAATTATGATTAAATTTACATACAGAAATGAAATTACGATTGTTTATAACCAACTATGCAAAAGGATGACTTTTGCTGGGAGGTAATCATCATCGATGTAATAAAGAAGTTTCAATCTCAATCTCCCTCTCTCTCTCTGGTTGCCTGGGTTCCTCTTCCAACTTGTGGTGTGATTTTTTCTCTTCCCACCTCATTATATTGTCACATATATATGTATATTGAGTTTCAAGATGATGTATACGAAATTTGCGTTCCAGATAGAGATCAAGAAAAATAATTTCCTCTACAATATGCTTAATATGAGAACATCTTTTTTACAAAACGTTCTCAAAAATAGTGGCGATGTTGATGAGTAAGTATTTCTAGTCCCAAATGAAAATATTAAACAAATGTAGAATAATTTTTGAATATTCGTATATACACAGAACGAATAACCATATATATATGTTATTATTCATATATATAAATTTATTTTGAAAATAGAGCAATCCATAAATAAATCTTTAATTAAAAAGGCATATATTTGTTCAAAATATCATTTATTTTACCAATATTTCAGTTAGCTGAACGCCAACCTTTATCAAGGTGTTATAACATATTTAATATTATATATAGCACACACATTAAATATGTTATAACACCTTGATTAAGGTTGGCGTTCAGCCAACTGAAATATTGGTAAAATAAATTATATTTTAATCCGATAAATGCCTTTTTAATTAAAAAATATTCTATTGTTTTTCCATGTGTTAAGCATCTTTATGCAAATTTGACCTTAAATAACCATTTCTTGATTTCTCAGTAAGCCTCTGGGACTAAAAATATTTTTGGTCGCAGTGGTTACAGCCTACTCCACGCTGACGAGCGCCAACAGCGCGAAACGCGTTCGTGGATGGCTTTTCTTGATTTGTCAAGAAATTGGGTTGGCCAAATATCACGGAGCAAGCTAAATAAACGTTTTGTTTATTTTTCTCCACTAGATGGCGCTATGCCATCTAAAAAGCACATGTGCTCGTGGTCAGGAGATGTTTTTTTTATTTTTAATATCAACACCTGACCCACTTATATTTTTTCTATTGTTTTTTCATATATATATATATATATGGTAATTTAAGCCAACAACCCCAAATTTTATATAACTTATAACAAGATTTTCATGTTGTATAATAGAAACACATCTGTAAAGTATTAAACGCATGATTGACATGTGTCATTACATCATCATATGTGGTGTACTTTGTACAAACTGAGGATAAATAAATAAAACTCTGTAATATATTAAGAGTTGAGCTAACGCAAAAGGTCAAAAACGTCTAAATTCGGGATATATGGAAGTCACAAACAATATCTAAAGATAGATTGGAAGCTGTCAGGACGGCGCCAGTTTAGAATGTCACCAGACGACCCACACTCTTCACATCTGATGAAATGCAAAACCCCCTTTCTCAGAAAATGTATATAAAGCCTCCGTCCTAGCCAAAAATACAGTCACTTCACCATCTGTGTGAGAGCTCGTCGGTTATACCCCAGGTCCACCTCATCCACCATGTAGACCAGTAAGAATTCTTCTATCTCCATCTTTCGCTCCTAGCTCAACTTTTATCTGTTCACGGAACTTTCTTAGTGCAACTGTGTCTTCGTTTTTTGTGTATGGACATCCCCAAGCTTTCCACTCTGCCTCCACCACGACTGCCTGTACTCTGTGAGGACTTTTAAAGGTCTTACAAGGTGCAGAGAGGTACTTGGAAACTCTTTATCCTGACTGTTCCTCTCGGTCAACACAGTATAGCGAGAGTTACAGGGACTCATACCATAGATTAAGTCGACTGGATACTTCACCACAGTTTTAGTCGACAAGATTCTACAAGAGGCTACCGGACCTCATCACATATATATATATATTATATATAAATTTATGATACAATAAATAAGGAATCTAGGGTTTGGTTTCTTTTCTCATTTCTTTTATTTCTCGAGTTTTCGGGCTAACATGTCCTTCAACACGGAGATCCAGAAGTACTACAATGAATAGTAGTTTAATTTGATGTAGAGGCTTTGTATCCTAGTTTCTCCATGTATTGATCATTCGAAATACTAGAACCATGTTAATAGAAAATAGTATAATACTTTAAACATTGATAATATTGAAAATTCGAAACTATTATAGACGCGTATGATTATTTTGAAAATTAAACAATTTCTACTGCCCTTACTGCAATGGAAAAAATAATAGGAGGGCCTGGCTCATCAGTAGTGAACCCTCTCATCGGTTTCGCCAGTTTAATCTACCATACCGCTGTTATATTAAATTTTCGATCTTCTTTTTATAATGATACTGATGCTGGACTCTTAGAATGGGTATTTTAGATTAAATATGGACATAAGCTTTGAGAACAGTAGAATTACATACAATTATAAATATATAATATGCTTCGAGCAATCTCTCTTCCGCAAATATCAAATTAATTTTTTCCATTGTGAAATAAGGACTGTAGTAATTGTTTAATTTTCAAATTAATCATACGCGTCTATAATAGTTTCGAATTTTCATAACAGATGGCAACTCCGTCTTTGCCGGTCCCAAGCCCGGATGAAATAGGAGAAGGGGGAGCAGTAACAAGCTCAATAAAAACCTGGGCTCAGCTGGCCCGGCTGATAGTACCCTGTAAGGTCTCCAGATCCAGGAATACAGGGTGAGCAGAGTTTGTACTCAATGTTAGGAGCGGCTGCACATGGCGTCTGTTCTCATGTCAGAGGCGTCCATTTCTTTTGATCTAAGTCGGCCTGCCAATGAGTAGTGCTCCCAGTCTTAATGACAAAGGCAGACGCATTCTACTTCACCCTGTAATGATGGTTGTCCCCCGGCAGACACCATCAACAAGCTTTACAATCTTGATACTTTAATACGATTTAGTGGAAATAAGAAAGAAGAAGAAGATAACAGATGGCGCGCTAATGCATCATAATAGATAATATGTGTAGATAGTATGTGGCGTTCAGCCAACTGAAATATTGGTAAAATAAATGATATTTTGATTTAATATATGCCTTTTTGATTGAATATTATAAAAAGAAATTATATATATAAACTATTTTCACAAATTTATATTAATATTTTAGTTTTATGTTCAGATTTAAAAACTCACTAAAAATATTTAAAAATTTCAAAATAGAGCAATCCATAAATACATCTTTAATTAAAAAGGCATATATTGGATCAAAATATCATTTTATTTTACCAATATTTCAGTTGGCTGAACGCCAACCTTCATCAAGGTATTAATATAATAAGTTATAATATCTTGATAAAGTGTGGCGTTCAGCCAACTAATATATTGGTGAAATAAATTATATTTTGATCCAATATATGCCTTTTTAAATAAATATGTATTTATGGATTGCTCTATTCGCAAAATTTTATAATATTTTTAGTGAGTCCTTAAGTCTGAACATAAAACAAGAGACCTACTTGGAGCTATAAATGAAACAGAAAAGTTATTTCGATAGATAGGGTAAATAATTTTTAATTTTTTCAAATACATATCCATATACGCCCCCAACTTTCAGTTGCACGATAAGAAGATGCCTTTTTCTTAACATATACGCCTAGATTATTATATTAAAAATTATTGTAATTAAAATTTTTGAAAATATTTGCTTGTTTTCAGAATGGAGTGGCTTTATAACCCAATTCATATCAATGCTTTTAATTTTCGAATTGAAAATATGATTGGTAAGTATATTTTATGAAATAGTAATATATTTCTTATAATGCATTTTTTAGATATAAACCTATATCAATAGGTCTTTGATCTATATATATTGTATATAGATATATATAGGTCAATAGATGACGTCTAGCTTTGACGGGAGAGGAGACCTTTGTCTCTTTAGATAGATATATATGTGAAATATTTACCGGGAGGAAATTAATCCATAGAAGCAATGGGCACTTCTCCCGTCAAAATGAACGTCAGAATCTGACGCCATCTTTTGACCGTCGCCGCAACTAGCGGCCTCGGGTCGGTGACAAAGCCACAACACCAACTTTGGCAAACTGATAAGCGTCCACCTAGAGACCGCTAGTTGCGGCGGCGTTCAATAGATGGCGTCAGATTCTCACGTTTATTTTGACGGGAGAAGCGCCCATTGCTTCTATGAATTAATTTCCTCCCGGAAAAATTTCCATCTATGTTTTTGCCAATAGATTTGACCCAGCCATATTGCCAGCAAAACACCTCTTTGGTAGATTGTGAGGATTCCATTAGATCCCGTGTGGATCTCATGGAATAAAGTCCGCCCTAGACTGACGAGGGCCATTAGCCCGAAACCATGGTCTCTAGGTGGACGCTTATCAGTTTGCCAAAGTTGGTGTTGTGGCTTTGTCATCGACCCGAGGCCGCTAGTTGCGGCGACGGTCAGTAGATGGCGTCAGATTCTGACGTTTATTTTGACGGGAGAAGCGCCCATTGCTTCTATAGATATATATGTGTATAGAGGTATAGTATAGGGTGTATATATATATGACCTGTATATAGATCTACATCTTTGATATATTCTGGAATCCAATAGTGATATGAATTGGAGAGATGATTTGCAATAAATTAATGTCTATAATATAAATTATAATTATTTTACAATATAAACAAAAATGCTCATTTGAGCGGTCAGGAAATGCCAATTATGTTTTTTTATATCAACACCTGACCATTTTTTCTATTTTGTTCAGGTTTTTTTCAAGTTAAAAGCGTATTTACGTAAACATGGCCCATTTCCCATACCCAATTCTTGTTATCTTAGGAAACCTCTGGGACCAAACCTAGCTCGTAGAGGCTTGAACTACTTAGAATATTGAGAAACAATTACTTTTTTTAAAGCATTTATTGCATTTTTATTATTCACACGGCCTATCATGTTGTGCTTCAGTGATTACGGGTTGAGGCTGAAAGATGAACTATTGTATTGTGGTAGTGGTGTCTTGTCCATCTGATTTTGTTACTCCAATGAAAGGGAGATGCCATTGCCTCGTTAGTCAGCCACATTTCAGAATTCCCTGTTCACGGTTACCGTAGCAGCTCGGGGCTCACGACACCGTACTTCGCCCTACAGGACAGTCACTTACTTATGCTGCTTCTCCCGCCCGCCACGTAGAGGACTTCTGGGCAGAACTATTGTACTGTACAAATGTCTTTTAGTTTCACAATTATGCATTGATATATTTTTTAGCGAATAAGGAATTTTATGAATACTTTCATACTATATGCATAATATGGCAAACCTTTGTGTTTCCAGTGATTCCAATCAGCATCCTCTATCCACCTAATTACCAGCCACATAGACCTAAGTATGTCACATACTACATACCCTTCAATATATATATGTTGTAATATATTCTAATATATGCTTACATCCCCATATGTAATATAGTTATAGTGTAATAACCAAAACTAAAAACAAAATTCAACTGGCCAGTTCGGCCATCTTGTCTTACTAAAACGACATAATAAAATTCGATTGAGTGACAGCCGGCGCCAGACAGGAAAAAGATCCAAAAAACATGTCGGGATACCAGGTGTGTCCCTTAATTGCTAAAAAATATAGCAGTCCCTCTGAGACACGATGATTGACAGACCCCCCCTGGACAGACCTGCCTTGATCGGCGTCGGATTCACACTCTCTCGCCATCTCGGTGATGACACCCAACTTGTCTCGTTCTTTTGTGCAATTCATTTACCCCTGAAACCATTCAATTCTATTTATCCCACTATTCAAGGATATATTTTAACTTTTGTTTGTTATACGTGACACGTCGTAGGGGTTTGATTATCAAGATATGGAAGTTTTAACAGAATCAACTATCTAATTACCATATACATATATGTGGTAACCGAGAGGTCTCAATCCTGTCGACTCTCTAAATCCTGTAGTAACCGAGAAAGACAGTCAGGGTTTTGAGAGTTTTTCAGTATCTCTCTGCAACTTGTAAGACCTTTAACAGTTCTTACAGAGTACAGGGATTCGTGGTCGAGGCAGAATGGAAGACTTGGGAATGTCACACAATAAAATGAGGGACACAGTTGTACTAGGAAAGTTCCGTGAACAGACAGAGTCGAGATAAGCAGCAAGAGATGGAGGGGGTTAAGTAGAGGTTTCTTACTGTTCTATGGCGGCATGGGATGGAAGGACGACATACGCTCCCGCGGACTTGGAAGTGGCTATACATTTCCAGCTTATCGGGGTTTTTATAGCTTTTAGATGCGGATGTATTTGGCATTAGTCTGATGCAATATTGGGTTGAATCACGTACGAGAGGTAATTTTACTCTCTTAACGACCTTCTGGAAACTTCCTACATCTTTAAGCCTCGTTCTTACATGTTGTTGGACTTCTATATCTCACTCTGCTATTTAACTCAACTCTTCTTCTATTACAAAGTTTTATTATCTCCTGTTAGTACAGAGTACATTATATATTGTGATGCAGTGATACATGTATGACCTGCGTATAAATATATTTACAGAGGTGTTTCTATTATACAACACGTTTTACATCATACAATCTTGTTATATTACATCAATATGGGGGTGTTGGTTCAAATTACCATATACATATATTGCATTATCATTATCAAACTTACAATTGATACATATATATTTAAAATGTTTTTTTTCAGTTACCTGAATTACGGAGCCCTTGGTAGCACCCTCGGACATGAACTTGGGCATACCTTCGACAACTACGGTATGGTACTATTTCAATGTGATATTTTATATTCGTTAAACACATCATATATATGTGAGCAATAATTACCCATAAATTATATGAATAAGGAACAATAAAAATCAGGTAAAAGTTTCCTTCAATTTTGGTTTTGCAAGTTTTCGAGCAAATATATACTGTACTTCAACGGGCAAATAATTTATGTACATATATCTAAATGATAGTTATATCTCGCGGGCGTGCATCAGACTGTTTACAGCTAAACTTCCATTATATTTTCCTATTCTTGCAAAAAGATTTTAATATTTATCAGTTGAGTACATGTAACCAAATGGTATCTCTGACACAATTGTAACTGGAAAAATCGAACTGCTTCTACATGTGTAGACATGTGGTACACTTACTACTTGATCGCCAACTACTCTATCCATCTTTAATATAATGTCAGATCATTATTATATTAGGGGATCCGTGGACATATTATACTGGGATGTAATAAATATGAACAAACCATTATTAATATTTAGATAATTTGTCAGGGATATTGTTATATTGGGTTGGAAGGTCTATTTTTCTATTGATGCTATTTATTTTTGATGATACCAGTGCTTCCATATTTATGTTGACATTTAAAATATAATTTACATTTGAAAATATATTATATAATTAATTCCTATTTTTGCATATATTTAATACTTATCAAATCTTAGTTATTTAATTTTAGTTCTTAAAACTTTTTATTAATGATATTATTATTAATATTGATGTTTTTTTTCATAATGCAGATATATAAGAATCTATACAATATGCAAATATAGAAATTTATATTAATATTGGATCACCTGATGAGTATTAATTCGATTATAATTCCGTAATTAATAAACAGATTTTGATTTTGGGTGTGAATCATGAAAATGGAAGAGAATAGGTTGCCTCGCGTATATTTGGCACACCTCTTGACATTGCACAACCATCAAAGAGCGGGCTGCAAATTTGTTGAAAACCTGTCAACTATTTTAGACTCAAAGGACTTTTTATTTTTGAAAGTTTGTACGGACTATACTGTTATACAGGCCGAAATACCCGGTGTTATTCGAATAGCAACTGAACAAAGTATTCAAAACGACAAAGTTCAAATATTAAAAACCTCTCACTTTAAACACTTAAATAATTCAATAACAGCATAATTATATCTACTCACAAATACTACTCTGGTATTTAAAAGACTTATTGCGCTACTGAAACTCCTATGGGCGTTGTTCCTAGAAAATCATTCAAAGCGCTGGAAGACTGATTGTCCTTGTGATATATGTAATAGCAGAATACAAGATGGAATAATCCTTATAATATTTGGTTGCTTTTGTTTAGAGAAACAGAGAAAATAACTCTTGGGAGACTTATCCTTGTCTCAATCCGATAGCCAACAAATATATAACTGGATAAATACAATGATGTTTGATCAAGGTCTTTGGGTATATAAATTCTACAAGACCGCCGTCACCGTTCGGAGGAGATTAATAGAATCGCCGAATGTCGTGGTCCATTTGGATGAGGAAAGTGAAGACTAAAACGCGGCTGATTCCACACTCGCCTGTTCAGTGATACGCTGATCTATGTACGGCAGATTCTGTGGCCACTGTACATCCGTCGGACCTGGAGACTGTTGGGTTCTGCGCCACCTGAAGTATAGGAGTCCCATCTATTCCTTCTTCCTGTGGTGAATCCGTATAAGACCCGTGGTCTTAATAAATCTTTATGTGTGTATATATCTCCTAAAGAATTTATTTTTACTCATTTATATCGCTTAATCATTTATATATCTATAAAAATGAAATCCTAAATCGATGTTTGTTTTCGCGTTGCGCAAAATCTACTGAATCAATCATTATGAAATTTCGCGTGTAGGTAGCTGAAGAATTCGTTTAACATATAGGCTATTTAAAAAACAAAAAGGTTGATGTGTTTTTTTTTTTTATGTAAAATCAAAATGCGTTAGTTCCAGCCTTTTACCGCTTGGGCGCAGCACTGGTCGCGACGATGAATGAATTTGATTGGTTAATAATTTTACACCTATTTTGTTCACACGATGAATGTTAGTTTACACGCTGAATGTTTTTAAAAGGTAAGATTATATATATATTTAAACTCTTTGGAAATAATATATAATAATCAATCGTTTTCAAATTTATACGCCCCCGGAACCTGGGTTAATTAAAACTGTATTGTGAAATTTCGCACGTAGGTAGCTTGGGTTTTGGTTTAGCATTTAGGCTAAGAGTGCAAAAATTCCATTTTGAATAACCTTTTTTTTCTTTTTTAGAAGGTAAGATTTTATATAGTTATTTAGTAATGTTTTTAAATTAAATTAACTGGAAATATTATTTATTTCGTAGCTTATTCATATTATTTTTTACTTCGTTTAATTTTAATTAGTGTATATATAACGATCTACATTTTTTAAGCTAAGGTTTACTATTTGATTCTCACAAGGAATATTCGTATTTTCTGACAAATTGAGATTTAGAACAGTATTCTATTTTTTTTCTTTCTTATATTTAGAGTAAGTATAAATTTTATTGCAGTTGTAAAAAGTATATTTATTGAAAAAAAGTATGTTTTTCTATATAACTTGCTACATATATTTTAGTATATGTTTGTTACATGTAATATGTTTATGCTCTAATAGCATTTGTATTGTAAGCAGCAGCTATGCATTTTCAGTAACTGCTTTTTTTTAAGGGTAGGCTCAAATTTTTATTTTGCTGTCATTTGTTTAGGTAGGATTTATATTTTTCTGCTTCATAATATATATCTGCTCATATAAATCTATATGATACAGCCATATTTTTGAATATATGCATAGACAAGTGTAGATTCAGTAGGGATTCAGTAGTTGCATCATTAGGAATCGAATGTTTGAACAAACTTGATGCAAACGAGTGGTGATTGGATAGTGGTGCAACTGCCCACATGTGTAGCACAAAGAAATCATTCACTTATTTTGAAGACACTGCACCAGTAAAAATTACACTGGCAGATGGTCAATTCATTGAAGCTATAGGAAAGGGGAATATAAAATTGGAATGTCAAAGCAATACTGGAACTGTAACCCTATCCTTAGAAGATGTGCTGTTTGTACCTAGATTAAATGGAAATCTATTTTCTATCAGTAAGTGCACAAGTAAATTTAATGTCGTTAATTTCAAGCACAGAAAGGCTGAAATAGTGAATTTGCATACAAAAATTTGCATACAGGCCTATGAAAGGAATGGACTTTACATCTTAAGTCAAATCAATTGTCCTAAGGCATTAGCGACAAGAGAAATTTGCATAGCTGGAGAGAAAAATTACGAAAAATGGCATAGTAGATTTGGCCATTTAAATTTGCAAGATCTCAAAAAGCTAAAAATGCAAAATATTGTTTACGGCCTGCCAAATTTTGATGTTAAAAATTTTAACTGTGAAGTTTGTTTGAAAGGTAAACAAACAAGGCTACCTTTTCAGAAGGAGTCTTTTACGAAATCAAGGGAACCACTGGAGCTGGTTCATACTGATATTTGTGGTCCCATGAGAACAAAATCATTGGGTGGTGCCCTTTATTTTTCAACATTTATTGATGACTTCTCAGGATTTATCTTCACATTCATAATGAAATCAAGAAGTGAAGTATTTAAAGGATTTAGAATATTCAAAAATTATGCTGAGAAGCAAACCGGAAAAAGGTTGAAATGTATTAGAAATGATAATGCGCCTGAATACCTTAGCAAAGAATTCAAAGATTACCTAGAAGGAGAAGGTATAGGACGTCATCTCTCTGTCGAATATACACCTCAACAGAACGGTGTCGCTGAGAGAGCGAATATAACTCTAGTAGATATGACAAGGTGCTTTATGATTGAAGGTAATTTACCTGAAACTTTATGGGCTGAACTAATACACACGGCAACTTATATCAGAAATAGATGCCCGAGAAATAACGATTGTAAAACTCCACATGAGCTATTTACCAAAAGAAAACCTGTAGTTTCTCATTTAAAAATTATAGAAAGTAAATCGTTTGCCGTGAATAATAGGCCGAATAGATCTAAATTCGCACCTCGCAGTGAGGAATACAAGTTAATAGGGTATTTCACAGAATCTAAGGCATACAGACTTTGGAAGCCTGGTACACGTACAATTATAAAAAGTAGAGATGTACGTTTTATTGAACCAGAATTATCAAGAATTCGGAATGAAGTCATTGAAATTGATGTTAGTCCACAAAAAGATCCTTTTGTCAAGGAAATTCCTCTAGTTGAAAAAAAGGGAAGCACGTCCGAAGCTAAATCACGAACTGAAATTGAAAGTGAATCGGATCTAGAGATGTCTGATTTAGTGGACGAGCCGTCAGAAAGTGAAGTGGTCATTTCAAGAAGAGGAAGAGGACGACCAAGATATATTAGAACAGGAAAACCTGGCCGACCAAGAAAGGAGTACCCTACAGCCAATTTGTCAACGCAAGAACTTCTAGAGGCGAAATACTTGCCAGATCCAAAAGACGCAGAGGAAGCGCTGTCAGGAAGGGATTCTTATTTTTGGAAGAAAGGAATGGAGGAAGAGTTTGATTCCTTGATTGAGAACAAAACTTGGGAATTGGTTGATCCCCCTAAGAATCGAAACATCATAGGAACCAAATGGGTATTCAAAACGAAATGCAATAGTGATGGTTCTGTTGAGCGCCATAAGGCTCGCCTGGTAGCAAAAGGCTATTCACAGCAGTACGGAATAGACTACGAGGAAACTTTTGCCCCAGTAGTGCGCCAAAGTACCATTAGAATGTTTTTAGCCTTGGCTGTTGAATACAACTTGATACTCCATCAGATGGACGTTCAATCTGCTTATTTGAATGGAGAAATTAAAGAAGAAATTTATATGACACAGCCGGAAAACTTCGTCTCAAGAAAATATCCAGAGAAGGTATGTCGACTCAAGAAGGCCATTTATGGGTTAAAACAAGCTGGAATAGTTTGGCATGAAAAGCTTGACACTGAATTAAAGAATTTGGGACTGAAGCAACTTCAATCTGACAATTGTGTCTATATCAAGCATGATGAAGGTATTCTCCTGGTGGCAATCTATGTTGATGATCTGATAATTGCGGCTGAAAGAGAAGACACGTTGAAATCCTTTAAAGAAATTATGAAAAGGATATTAAAAATAAAGGATCTTGGAGGGATAAATTGTTGCCTGGGTATAAGGATACAAATGAAAGAGGATGGTTCAATATCCATAGATCAAGAGAGATATATTGAAGAACTTCTGGCGAAATATAGGATGAAAGAGGCAAAGCCTATTTCTACACCCATGGACTCGAACTCCAAGTTAACAAAAATTTCATCTATAGAAGGTGAGAATGAGCCAGTGAAAAAGGTAGAATACCAATCACTGATTGGATCATTGATATATCTCTCAGTGTCGACAAGGCCCGATATAGCCTATGCAGTTAGTGCTTTGGGACAGTTCAGTAATGATCCTAGGAGACAGCACTGGAATTCTGCCAAGCGTGTCTTCCGCTATTTGAAAGGCACCTCATGTTTGAGGATTACCTACAGGAAATCTAATGAGGCTCTACATGGTTATGCCGACGCTGATTGGGGTGGAAACCTCGTGGATAGAAAATCTCATACGGGAATTGTTTACTTTTTGGCAAGAGGTCCAATAGCCTGGGAATCGAAGAAGCAGCAGACTGTCACTCTTTCGAGCACAGAATCTGAGTACATCGCACTTTGTGAAGCAGGAAAGGAGGCAGTCTACCTTAGAGCGCTGTTGGATGAGATGGGATTTGGTGAATTGCTGAATGGACCGACTGTTCTGAAGACGGATAACCAGGGTGCTCAACAGCTGGCGAGGAATCCGGTTTATCATGCCAGAACTAAGCATATTGACATCAAATGGCATTTCATCAGAAGCATTTGCAGCGATGGACTAGTCGAGGTCGTCCACACACCAACCCAAGAAAATGTTGCCGACATCCTTACTAAAGGCCTACCAAGGTTTTTGTATGAAAAACACGTCACTGGATTTGGAATGTAGAAATCTGATGAATTGAGAGGAAGTGTTAAAATGACAATTCTCTCGGATTTCATGATATAATTGTTTTGACCAGTGACCTGTTACTCTGTGGTGTGTTGCGGTGTATATATGGATGGAATATCGTTGTTAGTTAGTTAGTTGTGTTATCTTACCGTGATCGGTTCAATAAAATCCTCCGGTGTTCAGTGCCCTCTCATATCTTCCTCCTTTTTCAACAATTGGATGTTTGCTAGAATCGATTTAACAAATATTCGTTAGGTAAACTTTTACTCGGGTAAAACCGGGCGAAGCCGGGAACATATATATATGTCTGTCGGCTATGCACGCCCTCAATATGTAACTAATCTCGCTGAAATTTGAACAGGAGAAATAATTAAATCTGGAAGAGTTTTTTGTCGCGATTTAGCCAAGAAAAATTATAATTAACCAGGTACTGAGCAACAATATTTTTTTGTCAAAAATGATGACGACAATATTGCTGTATCATGCTTGATTGACACGAACAAAATTCTTCAGGGGAATATTCACTCATGCTGACCACGGGCGAAGCCAGATAATAATATTTAGTAGGCAGGAGCAAAATTCTGCCAGCGAAACATTCACTCGAGCAGAAGACACACGAAGCCAGGTCATCTCTATATATAAAATATCGTTTCTCGGCCTTTTGGCTAAGATCATGTAGTATATATCTCGAAAAATATATTTTATATATTATATAAATATATAATGTAACGAATATTATTATCGTTATTATCATAATATTCTGTGTGTGTTCCGGAATATTATTATCAATAATATTCGTTACTTCACTCGGATAAAACCCGGGTGAAGCCGGGTACACATCCACTAGTCATATTATAAATGTAAAGTTTATTAACTTTGTGAAGATATTTTTTTTACATGTGAATATAAATATAGGTATAAATGTTTGTGCCATTTAAAATATTATTCAATAGAATATGTATTAGATAACACTAATGGATATATTAACTTAAATATAAATCTTTCGCTCAGAAATAATATTTTTTTTGTTTATTTGGATTATAAATGATTTTTGACGTAAGGGCGTGTGAATTTTCCAGGAATTAAAATGAAATTCGAAGAAACTGAATGGTCTGAAGATCAAATCAAGGAATACGAAAGTCGAGCCGAGTGCTACGCTGAGCAGTATTCCAACCTGAAGTTTTCAAGTCCGGGAGCACAAGAAAATGTATGTATTTTGTTTGTGTTAATATAGAGAACTTTAAATTGCATTCTTACATATTTAAATACATTTTTATACTATAATCAGGTTTATTTTATTTAACATATCTTGCTATACATCCTAGCTTGTGATTCTTGCGCAATAAATACATGTGGTAATGTAGCTGTTGTTATAATGTAGGATGACTGTAGTGTGGCATGTTGGTTGCAGTCGTGGTGGCCACAATGTTTAGAGTGGGTTCAGGCGTGGAATTGGGATTGTACACAAGGAAAAGCATGTTGGATTTCAACATAGAGATGGCGAGAGAGTAAGTCTAGCCGACACCGGTCAGGGGAGATCTGTCTAGAGGGGTCTGTCCATCATAATGCCTCAAAGCGGGCTAATCTGTTTGAGTAAGAAATGAGCACACCTGGAAACCCGACTTGTTTTTCGGACCTTTTTCCTCCACCGGCGCCGACAGTCACTCACTCGAAATTTTATTTCTGTCAACTTGGCAATTACACTAAAATTATACAACACATAGGGTTATAGGTATATATTGGAATATATTACAAAATACATATATCTTGCGATGTGATATATAATTGAAGTGTGTTCTTCATTTTCTGACCGCATAGCATCATCTGGAAAAAAAATATTTAGCATTTCTTTCATCTTTTTCTCTCTCATGAATTCTGTAGTTTTATCCAGTAATGGTATGCCCACTTGAATGTCGGCCGATCTTAAACATTTAAAAACCCTGTATGCGCACTCCCGAAAACGTTCGTAGACTCATTTACTTCAATAAATATTCTCAACGACGTCTCTTTTGCTCTATTAATGGCTCTTAAGTATTTATTACTTGCCGCTCTGAAAATACTCGGATTCAGGTTACCCTCTCTATAATACGAATTCCTGAGATAATGTAAATGTTCCTTTAATTTTTCAATCTCTATTATATTACATAGTAGTTAGACGAGGCCCTTCTGAATATTCTTAATTCAAATACTGGTGAATTTTCTGAAATTTTATTTAATAATAATTGTTAAAAAATCTCTCTGGAAATATTTATTTGAAAAAATGTGTTTGATATATGGAACGATTTTTTATTTTCAAAATTCATTCTGATGAATCATTTGTAATCAAATGAAATTCTGAAACGATATATTTTATCATTTTCTACACCAATTTTACTAATTTACTATATTTTACTTTATATACTAATAAAATATATAGGTTAAAAACATATATAACAAAAAACGAAAATTGCAATTATACCGCGAATGTTTCTTCTAAACAAAAATCGAAAATTATTTTAAAGAGAATAAGCGATTATTTCTAACTTTAAGGATAAAGTATGATAGGATGAATTGTGAAGAGTAATGACAAACGGAAAAATAAAAGTGTCCAGGGATGGAAACCCACTGTGTTCCGCTTACCGGGCAGATGCCATGTCCACTAGGCTACCCTGGACATATTTTTCCGTTCGTAAATATTATATAAAGTAATTTAAAATACAATATAACGCGGCTGATGATTGTAAAACGAAAATTGAAATTATACCGCGAATGTTTCATCCTATCATACATCATCCTTAAAAATAGAAATAATCGCTATTTCTCTTTAAAATAAATTTAGATTTTTGTTTAGAAGAAACATTCGCGGTATAAGTGCAATTTTCGTTTTACAATCATCGGCCGCGTTATGTTGTATTTTATATATAACAATCTACTTATATATTTGCCTTATTCTGTCTGTTTGTTTGTCTGTTTGTTTGTCTGAAGCTCACGGATGGGAATTTTCATAACCATCGGTGGTTCAGTGGTAGAATGCTCGCCTGCCACGCGGGTGGCCCGGGTTCGATTCCCGGCCGATGCATTTTTTTTTTTTTTTACAATTTTCAAAACTCATTTATATATTATACAAGAATGACATCCACGGCGCCAATTTATAATTGTAACGAATAGTATTTGAATAAAAGCATTTAATCGGGTGAAACCCGGGCGTTGCCCGGGTCATTCGTATTTAATAATTGTATAAACGAATGCAAGACAAAATCACCGCGAATGTTTCTTTTTTTAAGGCAATTTCTTTTTAAGGCAATTATCGTTATTTATCGTTAATTTTTGTTTCGATTTTATTGAAAAAAAAAACGATATGGTGCCTTTAAAAAATGATCTTTATTACTATGCAGTTTTCTATTTAGTCAATATACCTAAGTTCATGTTGCAAATGTAATTATCTCTATCGATTTAGTAGGTGAAATGCAAAAAAAAAATCGACATGATGAAATCTTTATGAAAATTCACATTTTTATTTTTATATTTTCAAGACACACACAGTTTGGGGCGGGACGTTTCACAAGAGAGACATCCACGGCGCCAATTTATAATTGTGACGAATAGTATTTTAATTAAAACATTTTGAAAACACACAGTTTGGAACGGGACGTTTCACAAGAGTGACATCCATGGCGCCAATTTATAATTGTAACGAATAGTATTTGAATTAAAACGTTTTTAAAATATATACGCACTCGGGTAAAACCCGGGCGTTGCCCGGGCCATTCGTCTAGTTAGATAATAAAAGGCATATATTGGATTTAATAAAATATTTATTTTGCCAATATTTCGGCTGGCTGAACGCCAACCTTTATCGAGGCATTACATTTTTGTATACACAAACTCAGCGCCGCATAGTGTTATAATATCACAGTTGAAATCAATTAAAATACAGAGTAGGTGGGAGAAATTTGTGCATGAAAAAAATGATTATAAAAAAATGCAATCAGAAATGTAAAATATCTTAAAATATAAAAGGAAAAAAGAGTTATATCTTATATTTAAAAATATATATATAACAATGTAAAACGACATTGGAAAATATCCCGCATGAGTTTCTTTTAAATGAAAAAAACGAAATTTATTTTTAAGGAGAAATAACGACTATTTCTAGCCTTAGAGATGAGGTATGAAAGGATGAATTGTGAAGAGTAATGATAAACGGAAAAATAAAAGTGTCCATCCCTGGACGAAAATTATTTTTAAGGAGAAATAACGACTAGTTCTAACCTTAGAGATGAGGTATGAAAGGATGAATTGTGAATAGTAATGATAAACGGAAAAATAAAAGTATCCATCCCTGGACGAAAATTATTTTAAAGGAGAAATAACGACTATTTCTAACCTTAGAGATGAGGTTTGAAAGGATGAATTGTGAAAAGTAATGATAAACGGAAAAATAAAAGTGTCCAGGGATGGACACCTTTCTTTTTCCGTTTATTATTACTTTTCACAATTCATCCTTTCATACCTCATCTCTAAGGTTAGAAATAGTCGTTATTTCTCCTTAAAAATAAATTTCGATTTTTCATTTAAAAAAAACTCATGCGGGATATTTTCCAATGTCGTTTTACAATCGTAAGCCGCATTATATTGTATTAAATATAACATTCAGAAATTTAAAAACCTGTATTGAAATTTTAATAAATAGAAAACCACATAAGGCTTCAGCGGGCACTTTAATGGTTTAAAATGAAAAAGACATAGTTTTTACTGTTTGTACGATTCGGATGCACGTTCGTATATAGTAATTCAACGGTATAATACATTATTGAAATATTGAGGTGGAAAAGCCAAGCCTCCAGTGATTGGTTTCTTTTCAAAACTTGAGTTCACAATTTGATCGAATAAACCCACGTATCATTAACTTTATTAACATCTTCTAACGCGATATCTCAAACTCAGAGATATTTGCGTCAATACATTTCATTTAATCATAACAAATTGGCTATATACAAGGAGAAAAAGGAAAAGATACAAAAGCAATTCTCTTAAAATTTTCTTCCCTATCTTTACCAGTTCAAATAATAGTTATTTATATATCTACAAAATTGATTTTAAAATGTATAGGTTCTTTTCTCATAAATAATTCATGTAGCTGTCTGATGCCACTAAAATTTCTTTCCCTATCAATCCGAAAAAATTGGGCATTCAAGTAGTAGATGTTTCGAGTCTTCAATTTCTTCTCTGCAGAAACATCCCGGTTCCTTTACCAAGTTGATATTTGCCAAAATATTCCATGTTCCATTCCATAAACCCATGTATCAAGAGTGAGATGGAAATATCAAAGCATCCAAGGATAGGTTTATTTTATTGAATACTATTAAATTAATAATTTTTTTTTGTTTTGTTTTTACAGTGGTATGGAATCAACTCAATGCCTGATGATATATCTGATAACGTCGGACTTTTACATGCTTATCTGGTAAGTAATAAGTGATATCCGAGTGAATAATCCTTTATAGCTATTTAAGAATAATTTAATAATCACACTTGTTTATATAAAAAAGGTCACATGGATCTGTGGAGAAAAAAAAACATTCAACAAAACAAAACATTGTACAATAAACCTACTTTACAAATTATTGTAAATCCCATGGAAACAACTTTCTGGAAGAGAAATTTTCGAAAGATCATTCTGAGATATTCTGAAAACTATAATATAATCAATTAAAAAGGCATATTATGGATAAAAATATGATTTATTTTATCAATATTTCAGTTAGCTGAACGGCAATTTTTTTCAAGGTATTATAACATAATAAATCATATTTTTATCTAATATATGCCTTTTCAATTAAAGATATATTTATGGATTGCTCTATTTTCCAAACTCTAATATATACATAGCGGTATAACTAAATTTATTGTTTTAATATTCAATTTTCCTATTATGAATATAATAAATGTACCTGATATGTGAATAGCAACACACACATATATCTCATGTTTTACTGTGAAAAAAAAAATTAATTTGACATACAGTAGAATCTCCCTGTAAAGGACACTTAATTGCAGAGCCAAAGTATAATTTATAAAATTTTGAATCAATAATTCCTTCTCTAAACTTTAATAACGAACCACTTGATGAGGAAAGAGTTTCTTTAATTAAAGAAACTCTTTCCTCATCAAGTGGTTCGTTATTAATAATTTATTAAATATTTATAGATTATATTAACCTTGGAGGATATAGATTTTTAACAATACATTACAATTTAGAGTATAGAAAATTTGAACCTTTTTGACGCTTATGATTCTTTTTAAAAAATTAACCAATTTTATACTGCCCTTACTGCAATGATAAAAAATAGTGGGAGCGCCTGGTTCATCAATAGTGAACCGCTAGGAGGGCTCACCAACCTATAGACAACCTTGTATTAATACAAATTCTATAAGAATATTTGAAACTATTATAGACGCGTATGATTCTTTTGAAAATTAAACATACACGTCTATAATAGTTTAAACTATTCATAACAGATGGCGCGCTGATGCATCATAATAAAAATGCTATATGTTTATAAAATAGTTGATATATATATATAAGGGAAACCCTTGAATAACTATGTGTAAATACGTTTTATTTTTGATAAAATATTTGAAGTTGAAGGCAATATTCACTGTCAAACGAAAACTTTTTTTCACATTGTGTCGCGTTCTCACGCAATTCTGGCCTTAACTACCCGTTTCATGATTTTTAAGGATGCCTTAATGACCATTTTTTTGGTCGTTGAGGTACAGCTTGCACCACGCTGATGATGGCCAAAAGCCCGAAACGCGTCCGTGGTTAGCTTTTCTTGATTAATCAAGAATGGGTATTTGCCTAATTCTGGAATAATTAATAATCAAAAAGAATTTAATATTTATTCCGATAGATGGTGCAAGCCATCAGCAACTTTCAGTTACACGATAAGGAGATGCCTTTTTCTTAATTTATGCACCTTATCCCAGTACAATGTCACATTTGTACTTTTTTTTTCACATTGTGTCAATTCTCTTATATTTGAATAGAAAAATTGTGTAATATGTGAAATTTGAGTTGTAGGCTCAATAAATAATTAAGAAAACATTAGAGATGCTCCAATAAAAATAAGAAGTAACTAATAATCGTATGTTTTCAGGCCTATCTCCGCTATGAAGCAGATAATGGCCAGGAACCAGGACTTCCAGGTTTACAGTACACCAACAAGCAACTCTTTTTCATCCAGCATGCCCAGGTGAATATTTAATATGATATACAAATGATTTACTATTCTAATAGAAGAAAGTTTATCATCTAAAGCTTTCATCAATCTCTCATGAGATTCTTTAGAAGTTAAATTACTTTTATAATCATAAAAAATCATGATGCGTAAACTTTCTCTAATCAACTCCATTGTGTCTGACACAATGTTTAGAAATTACCGCAGCCGATTTGAACAAATTCACGCCCTCTATAAGTGATTGTAGTTACTATTTTATGAAAATGTTTATGCTATGTAAATAATGCATGTATATTTTAATGGTATAATTTATTTTAAACATTTTTTTTAAATTATACCTAGTACACGTGGTACAGGCCATGATAATCATGGTGGGTAGTTAGCGACTGCTTTTTACTGTAAGCGCACCACATGTCTACACATGTGAAAAGCAGTTCGACTTTGCACATACAAATGTGCCAGAGCTCCGTTTGGTTACTTGCACTCGCTGGTGGGGTTGGACTTTTGCAAGAATCGGGGAGCCATTGGAGCATTTTTTTTTAACAGAAAAGTGTCCAATGCGGAAATCGAACCCGGGTCGTAGTAGTCAAAACCAAACGATTTAACCAGCCTTCCACCGACCCCGTAAAATTTTAATTATTTAATATTGATTGAAAGAACCTTTGAAGTGAACCTTGTGATAGATGTTAATCTCATTTATAGGAATTGAATAAGGTAACAGCGTTCTGGATATGTCAGTCTCTTTTAATTACGTTCACCTTTGTACTCCTGTGTAGATGATACCAGTAAAATTTCCCTTTAGTACTATTTATTAACTTTGTTAACATTTATCTTCTTCTTTATATCTAGTTGATGAGATGAAGTTCAGTAAACTGACTTGTACCCACGGCCTGTTGCAGCAATTCTGTGAAATTATGGACGAAGAGTACACCAGCCTCTGGGTGAACCAATCACACAACCCGGGAGAAATTCGGTAATATATATATTTTTTAAAGAAAAAGGCATATTCTTATCGTGTAACTGAAAGTTGCTGATAGTTTGCGCCATCTATCGGAATAAATATCAACTATTCTCGTTGATTTTCACATTGTGTCGCGGTCTCACGCAATTCTGTCCTTAACTATCCGTTTCATGATTTTTCAAGATGCCTGAATGACCAGTTTTTTGGTCGTTGAGGTACAGCTTGCACCACACTGATGAGGGCCAACAGCCCGAAACGCGTCCGTGGTTAGCTTTTCTTGATTAATCAAGAATGGTTATTTGGCCAATTCTGGAATAATTAATAATCAAAAATAATCGTTAATATTTATTCCGATAGATGGTGCAAGCCATCAGCAACTTTCAGTTGCACGATAAGGAGATGCCTTTTTCTTAATTTATGCAACTTATCCCAGTACAATATTACATTTGTACTATTTTTTCATATATATATTTTTTAAATTCAATATAAACATCTTATTCGAAAAAGAAAGAATAAACAATATTAAGGTAAAAGGTTTCTTTTAATTTTGATTTTCGCAAGTTTTCGAGCAAATTTTCTGCTCTTCAACGGTCATATACTTCTATATACAATATCAAGATGATATGCCCCTTGAAGAGCAGAAATTTTGCTCGAAAACTTGCGAAAATCAAAATTAAAAGAAACCCTTTACCTTAATATTGTTTATTGTTTCTTTTTCGAATAATTCATAGGTAACTGTTACTCACATAAACATCTTACGTTTATCATGATTATTCATTTATTATTATTAAATCAGACCCGTAATCCCCACAAGGGATGCTTGCGTCAAGAAACAACACTAAATTCAGAGAAGTATTTTACATGAGCAATTAGTGAATTACAAGGTTTGAGTAGAAGTTTAAAGAAGATAATGATAGATTTATATATATATTATCTTTAAAAATATTTATTATTAAATAAAGAAATATACAGTATATGTCTTATATAAAGAAAAGAGATTTTTGTTGAGCAGTCGTGGCAATGATTAAATAAAATCAGTTATCGAAAAATATTTAATTGAACTTATGGATATATAAAAATCATGGTTTGATAAAAGTAATGCCTGGCTTAAGGCGAGTAGAATAAGGAAAACAAAATATTATTTACATAATGTACAAAAGTTTTGAGCTGGCCAACGGGGAACAACAACAATGAGTATTTATAGGGAAAGCGTGACCTCTGGTGGTCGATTTAAACAGAATATTTGAATCCATGAAATATATTTTCAAATGAAATAATATTTTAATAAATATGTGTGTGTGAAAAATAATTTTAAAAATAAAAAAGTACAGATGTTGGTATTATAATCAAAGAAGGCATATCCTGACCACAAGCACATGTGTTCGTGGTCAAGATTGACCTTTTTGATATCAATATTATATATTATCAGGAAGCCTCTGAGACCAAAGAAGAAGAGATTGAAGAGAAATTGGGTTGGCCAAATATCAGTGAACAGGCTAAATCAATGTTTAGTTGATTTCTGTTCCACCAGATGGCGTTCTGCCTTCTGAAAAGCACATGTGCTCCTGGTCAGGATATGCCTTTTTTATTTTTAATATTATATAGATAAAGGCATATATTGATTTGAATAGAAGATTTATTTGCCAATATTTCGGTTGGCTGAACGCCAACCTTTATCGAGGCATTACAATTTTGTATAAATAAACTCAGCGCCGCATAGTGTTATCACAGTTTAAAAGTACAAAGTAGGTGGGGGAAATTGTGCATGAAAAAAGTATTATAAAAGTTACAATCAGAATAAGTTAAATATCTAAAAATATTAAAGGATAAAGAATAATGAGATCTATCCTATATTTTAAAATATTTGAAGTTTGAAAACTGTTTTGGTTTAAGAGTGGGATTTGTTGCTTCAAGAGCTCTTCAATTGTCTAATAAACAGCATGAAATATCGTTGTGACAGCATTTTAAATGTTCGAGGCACCTATGCCCCCTATTAAGTCATCAAATATGAGTCAACATCTATCTGACCTTCGTACTAATTAACAAATATTTGTAGAACTCTGTAAAAAGAAATTTCTCTCTCAAGAAAAAAATGTTTCCTTTATATTCTGCATAGTTTTGTCCATTCACCTACAAAATTCCGTTCAAAATAATTCTATATTTTTAAAGGAAATTAAAACAATTCTATCCTTGGAGCCTTGTTGTTAATTCTGATTGTAATCAAAGGATTCTAAACATTTAATTCTATTTTATAAAAGCATTTAACCCACTGAATGGAAAACAAAATCTCTTTTATTATGATGCATTAGTGCGCCATCTGTTATCAAAATTCGAAACTATTATAAACGCGTATGATTCTTTTTTAAAATAAAACAATTTCTAGTGCCCTTACTGCAAAGGAAAAAAATTCCGATTCGATTTGTTAACAAATCTCTTTATGTTTTAATATATTATATGATAAAGATTATTAGCTTGCTATATATTCTTACCTAAACACTCATCAATATTCAGAATGCCTGAGAAAATTTATTTTAAAAAGGTTTATCCTTAAATTACTTTAAAAAAAAAGGCATATATTAGATCAAAATACTGTATGATTTATTTTACCAATATTTCAGTTTGCTGAACGCCAACCTTTTAAAAGTGTTATAACATATTAATGTGTTTGAGTCAAAAGGCGATCCATTTATTAAGATTATATAAAAGGGCGTACCTGGATCTGTAAAGAAAAAAAAATTCTCAAAATTTCCAGGTACGCCCTTTTATATAATATTAATGTGTGTCAACAACAAACTCAGCGCCACATAACGTTGTTGTTGACAAACATTAAAATGTTATAATACCCTGAAAAAGGTTGGCGTTCAGCCAATTGAAATATTGGTAAAATAAATTATATTTTGATCTAATATATGCCTTTTAAATTAAATATCTCTTTGTGGATTGCTCTATTTTTCAAAATGCATCCCAAAACAAACTCTACCTGCATACACTGTTCAGAAGAGCCACAGACAGTCGATCATATTATCTCCAGCTGTCCATCATTCCTGAGACATAGGATGTAAACAGCTATCCTGCTTGGACTAACCCACCTCAATCCTACCTCTATGGCTAGCCTCCCAGGCTCAACCTCAGCATTGAAATTTCTGGTCAACTGGTTCAACTCAGCAATCAAAACAGGACGCGAGTAAAAGCGCTCAACACTAGTCCATACTAGTGAGCTGGACTCCCCGGGTAGTTGGCGTTCTGCGCTCCCTGGGTTATAAATATCTCTCTCTAGTTATATATGTTTTCAATTGTTTGAATTCAAGTTGTACATTAATTTTAAGTTGTTGTGTGTTTTCAGAGTATTGGGTCCAATAATGAACCTTCCAGAATTTGGAGATGTTTTCAATTGTCCGTTAGGGTCCGCCATGAATCCTAAATCCAAATGTCAACTATGGATCTGAGTTGAACTTACCATGTATCTAGTAGCTGACAGAGTAAATATTTTGTTGCCCTTAGAATTTATATATATATATATTTATCTGTGAAATTATTGATAATGTTTTGTGTTTAATAAATTGATATTTCAAATTATATTTAGTGATTATTTTACACACAGAAATATTATAATTTGAATTAATATATTTAGGTAACAGCAGTGATACTCCTTCCATAATGAATATCTTGACAAAATTTAAGAGCGAGTATATATATAATATTTAATATATGTATATATTTTATAAATAAAAATATATTCTGCTTGATTTTGGTATGCAGTTGCGGAAAAATCTTGAATAATATTAATAAAAATAAGTTTCAAAAATAGCTTTAATTGAGCTTATGGAATATAGAAAACATAATTTGAGAAAGGTATGCCTGACTTAAGGCGTAAGAATAAAAAAAATGAAAAACCTATTTACATAATGTACAAAGGGTTTGAGCCGGCCATCGGGAAACAACAACAATCGGTTTGATATAGGGAAAGTCCCGACATCTGGTGGTAGATATAAACAGAATATTTTAATCTATAAAATATAATTCTAAATAGAATAATATTTTTATATAACATATATATACCCAATTCATTGTTACTTGCTTGTAGATAAGAAAGTTAAAGGAAGTCTGAGTTATCCAGAGATAGTTGTGAAAACCTGACGCCATATAACAACATAACAGGAAAACAGGAAACAGGAAAAGTCCAACCTTTGTCCTCAGTAAGGGAAACACTCGAACGAAATATAGAGCCGGAGGTTGGTTAAAGACAGTTAGGAGGTAGAGATCAAAAGAGATGCGGTGTTACTGAGCAGTCTTGTTGCTGGGTACATGTCAGCACTCTTTTTCTAGAGACGCACACTTATCGCGTCGTCATTAACACTTCAATTGATACTCGCTCACTTCAGACTCGGGCGGATGACGCTAAGCCAACACCTGCTATCTCCTGTTGAGACAAACCGCAATGATCTCATCGCCCGCGTCATCCACATCCCACCAGTTTCCGGGATCTCAGCATGTCACCATACAACGTGACATTATCCGCTGAGAACATTTTTCTTAATTTTGATGGCCAAGTATTATACGGAAGACATACATAAAACTTATTTTTCCGTTTTTCATTACTCTTTACAATTCATTCTTTCATACTTCATCCCTAAGGATAGAAATACTCGTTATTTCTCCTTAAAATAAATTTAGATTTTTCGTTCAAAAGAAACATTTGCAGTATAATTGTCATACATCGTTCTACAATCATAAGCCGCATTATATTGTATTATAAATTATTTTATATATTATTTACGAACGGAAAAATATGTCCAGGGTAGCTTAGTGGACATGGCATCTGCCCGGTAAACAGACCACTGTGGGTTCAATTCCCATCCCTGAACACTTTATTTTCTGTTTATCATTACTCTTCACAATTCATTCTTTCATACTTCATCCCTAAGGATAGAAATAATCGTTATTTCACCTTAAAATAAATTTAGAAATTTCGTTCAAAATAAACATTTGCGGTAAAATTGTCAAATGTTCTACAAACATATATATAAAACCCCTGAAACTACACAAACCCACTACATTTTGAGTACAAATACGAAAAACCCATTCCCCTTCAGATATCTCGCACTCTCAATATTCCCTAGAGAAACAATATCAAAGGGATATCTATCAGCCTCCAGAGATCTTCAGCCTTTCCATATTTTCGCTAAATACATAATTAATATTATCTTAACAAGACACCACCACCACAATTAATATTATATTTTAACCAATCACACAATTCCACCTTTCAAAATAAATAATCCACAGGTATGTGTGACTTTATAATTCTAATCTTCCCTCTCCATATATAAAAATATATTTTGTAGTTGCCCTCGCCAGCATATATCTTTCCACTGACACGATTCTCAGACGTGAAGAACCTTGTTCAGGACCAGAAGGTGAAGGGCAAAAATGAACTGTGGCTGTGTAAAATACCTGATGAGATACCTACTAGTATGGTCATTCATACCAAATTTCCAGCATTATTGATAGTTTATGGCGTTGTTAGTAGTGAAGGTGATGTGATGCTTCATATTATTTTTACTCTAGATGCCAGAGTCAATGTATCGTTGTTTACACCGAGGTGTTAGCCACAGTTTTCAAAGCTTGGATCACTACTCTAGCACGTAGGGGATTGTATGTTTTTAAACAAGACTCAGCACCATCTAATACAGCTAGAACACATCTAAATATGGATGGTCGAGAATCTTCACTACCCTGTCGCACTCAACGTTTGACCCCCCGCTTACCAGATGTGAATCCGCGGACTATTACGTGTGGGGCGTAGTTGAGAGAGACTCCAATAGTCATTCCCCCCACACAGCTCTCAGAGATGCTATAGTGGATTCAATGGCATTCTCAACGCCCATCTCATTACTGCCTGCAGTCGACAGCGTATAGAAGCTGTTATTGCCGCTAATGGCGTGTTCATTAAATTATATCATCCTTAGGTGTATGTGTTCATCTATATAAAACTATAATATGTAATAAATGCTCATTTTCTTTGTCGATTCATTTTTACCCATGGTATAATTTTGTTTCTTCTGCTTCATAGCTTCAGCATCCTGTACATCTTCCCGGTGTATGTCTCCTTACCTTCATTCTTCATTATCCCTGCCCAATACAACGTTTCTCTCACACTCACTAAACTGATAGCTATTGTTGAATATGTACATAGATTCATATATATGCATCAAATATCCATTTATTTTATAATACGATATAATGCGGCTTATGATTGTAGAACGACATTTCCCAAATTTGACCGCAAATGTTTCTTTTGAACGAAAAATCGTAATTTATTTAAAGGAGAAATAAAGACTATTTCTATCCTTAGGGATGAAGTATGAAAGGATGAATTGTGCAGAGTAATGATGAACGGAAAAATAAAAGTGTCCAGGGATGGGAACACTGGACACTTTTATTTTTCCGTTTATCATTACTCTTCACAATTCATCCTTTCATACTTCATCCCTAAGGATAGAAATAGGCTTTATTTCTCCTTAAAATGAATTACGATTTTTCGTTCAAAAGAAACATCTGCGGTCAAATTTGACAAACGTCGTTCTACATCCATCATTTATATTTAATCTTAATTGCTCCCTGTATATACCACGATTTCCTAAAACATTCGTTTTATATCTTATTTCAGACTGTTGATTTTATACACATTCCAAACTTTTCACCAGTTTGTATGGCTAACCAAACCACACACACACTTTTGATAAAATATAAACTCTTTTAGAATCATTTCATGTTATATCAACCTTTACACGATGTTTATATATATCTTCATCTTGAAAACGTAAAACTCTAACATGTATTTCCAACATCTTACTATTCTCGCAATTTCTAATTATTTTGCCTTGCATAGTGGCATACAAGACATATTTACATTATAAATTTTCTTAGCAACCATTTATTTAATCTTATTTTCATCTCTACAATAAGATATAGAATTTTTTTTTCTTGATTAATGGATAACTATTTGCCCACGTGTAACAAACCTTCCACACCTGTTCCTTTCAAAAGGTTTCCTCTATAATTCAACCCATTCACGCAAGACGCGTCCTACTTTTTAGTTTTTAAGTGTTTCATGTCATCAAGATCGTAGCACAATCAAAGGGACATTTTTTAGATAATGTCTCTGTCTCTATAACTGTAGAAACGCCCATGGTCAAAATATGCCATAACAATGTCCGCCAGCGCTGTATATTCTGTTCGACCTTGTAAAATTCGCGACGCACATCTATAAACAACTCTTTGATTTACCTCAAGAATTTCCTTATGGCAGCTTTTTTCGATCACACAATCATTTATTTTGTTCCTTCTTTCTGTCTGCCTATGTATTTTTCTCATCAAAATTTTATAAATTACTTTCTTCTTTTCAAAATATATATGTTTTTCTTCTTGAAGATATATAAATTTCATGAAAAAAGGGGGATCTATAAAATAAAGACAAAATATCTTCTTTTATTTTACTCCTTTTTCGGAAATAATAAAGTCAAAGAAAGGCTGACGAACCCCAGATATAGCCGTGACCACCTGACGCCATATAACTTCCTAACAGGAAATCAGGGAACAGGAAAAGCCTAATCTTTGTCCCCGATAGGGGGAACACTTCGGCAAAAAATAGAGCCGGCGATTGGTTAAAGCAGTTGGAAGTAGAGCTTCCAAAGAATATGAGGTCGTACATATTTTTATCGTAGCCTTCTTGTTGCCAATCTGACCTCTTAAGTGTTTATTTTCTTCTCCATTTTATATGCATATTACTACATATATATATATAATAAACACACACAAACTTTCAATTTTTATATATGAAAAATATAATGAATTGGATATAGATTTAATGTGATTGGAATAATATAATAGGATTGATATTAGACAAATTTTGGGAGTACCTGGATCTGTGGGATAAAAACAGATATTTTCTCTCTTTTATATAAATGTACTCAATGGATTGCATTTCCGCTCAATTATGGGAGATCGAATCCAAATAATAATAAAAAAGATTTTTAATATGTATATAACCATAGTTTTACCTTATTAATTATTATTATACTACTATATATTATAACTATACTACTATTAACCATAGTTAACCACATATTATTTTTAATATATATATATATTAAAAATAAAGAAGGCATGTCCTGACCACGAGCACATGTGCTTTTTAGATAGCTGAGCGCCATCTAGTGGAGCAAAAATCAACTAAACGTTTATTTAGCTTGCTCCGTGATATTTGGCCAACCCAATTTCTTGATAAATCAAGAAAAGCCATCTACGAACGCGTTTCCCGCTGTTGCCGTTCGTAAGCGTGGAGTAGGCTGTAACCACTGCGACCAAAAGTATTTTTGGTCCCAATGGCTTCCCGAGAAATCAAGAAATGGGTATCTAAGGCCAAATTTGCGTGAAGACGCTTAACACATGAAAAAAAAAGAAAAAAAAAGATAAGTGGGTCAGTGGTTGATATTTAAAATATTATTTTTGCTCCACTAGATGGCGCTCTGCCGTCTAAAAAGCACATGTGCTCGTGGTCAGGAGATGCCTTTTTTTATTTTTAATATCAACACCTGACCCACTTATCTTTTATATTTTTCTATTGTTTTTCACATATATATACAGGGTGATCCAAAAGTCCCGCACAACTTTAAAAATTAATAACTCCGCAAATATTTGCGCTAGAGCAATGCGGTAAACACCATTGTGTTCAGGATGCAATGGGATTTTTTATGGCAAATAATGAAAAAATCGAAATTGATTTTAGTTACAATTTTATTCGCAAGATGGCGCACTACCAGAATCAGAGATTCAGCGGCCAAATTGTTTGATAAATTGAAAAATATAACTGATCGACACGTATTTTTCCTTTTTGAATACCAGGAAAGAACCCTAATAATATCAAATAACAAATTAATAAAACACCACTTCGCCAAAAGTATGAAGAATTGGTTAACGATTTTTAAATACAATCAGAGATATGTAAAATAGGTAAATGCAAATTAAAACATGTAGTAAAATAAAATTGGAATTTTAGATACGGTTTGTTTCCGAAGATAATAAATTTCTAATATTTTTAATTCAACTCTCTCTCATACTGTACACAATTTTAAAAAATGTGTCCCCTCAAATAAAAATATTTTTTAAATAGACCTTTTGCGTTGAAAAACGTGGTAGTAAAATCATTTTGCATTATTTTTTTGCACAAAATTTCTAAAGTTATTGGTGTACAGAAAATATTCCTTATGCTATTTCTTCTAATGAGAGAAAAGCGGAAAACTAAACATAAGGGGAAAAATTGTGTATACCAGTGTTATTCGAGAAGTTATAACACTCTGGTTTGCACGATATTATATGTGAGCAAATGACAAACAAAATATTACTGTTCACAAAAAAAAAAGAGTCAAGATTTGAGGACAGCATTTATTATCCCCATAACCTAACACAAAGAGCTGAAAAATATTGGTAGATAATATAATACATGGCAGCTTACATAACACATGAGGTAACTGCCTTCTCTCTTGTATTAGGTCACAATCCTTGCTCAATGTGGCACCCTTCATTCTCAATCACCGCCTGCAGACCATAAATGACAGAATTGACAACATTAAATAACATATCTGTTGAAATTGATAAAACGTTCCATCTGATAGAAGCCTCCAACATGGCCAATGTGGTAGGCCAGCATCGATAAATACACGATTTAATGTACCCCCATAAACAAAAATCGCAAGACGTCAAGTCTGGTGATCTTGGAGGCCACTGGTATATAAAGTGGCGACTTATCACACGATTTTCAAAGAACGTATTCTTCAGCAATTGTTTGGCACCTCGGGAGATATGAGGAGGTCCTCCAACTTTCATGAATGTTATTTCGCTTAGTGCTTTTTCCCTGCAATATGGGAATACCCTTTTCTCTCAAAAGTTGAACATAACGTTCACCAGTTACAAAAGCGGTTTTAAAAGTTCTTCCATTGATCTTTCAAAGAAAAATGGCCCAATAATAAAAGAGGAAGTGAACCCACACAAAACTGTAACTCTAGGCTGATAAAGTGGCATTTCTGTAAAAATCCTAGGGTTTTCTGTTGCCCAAAAGCGGCTGTTTTGAATGTTAAATTCTCCGTTTAGAGAAAAGTGAGAATCATCTGTCCACAGAAAATTCGAAAGCCAGTTTTCATCAATATCAATTTGCCGGAATACCCACGCAGCGAATTCTTGACGCATCTTAAAATCGCCAACTTTCAGCTCGTGAAATCTTTGAATTTTGTATGGGTACACACAATAGAGACATTAAGTGAAGCCTCTTCGGATATCAAATCATACTCGACGATTTTAACGCCAAAAGTTCAACTTTGAGATCATCTGTTCAGGATAACAAAGGTCACCGACCTCGACCTTATACCATTAAATAAGGGAGAGAACACCTATCTATCCAAGTCCACAGGCACAGAATCCGCAATAGACATCACAGCGATAAATTTCAACATCGCACCCACAACACAATGGAAAATCCTGAGAGGTGCAATCAGTGACCACAGACCAATTTTAACAACCCTAAACTTCAAAATTGAGAATGTCCAACAGAATAAAAGAACATGGAACTTTAGGAAGGCCGACTTGAAAAAAATCACAGAAAAGCTTGAAGAACTGTGCAACGAAAAATTGAATTACAGAACGCTTGACAAAAACTTGGAAAACTTCTCTTCGAATATATCAAAAGCTGCAAAAGCATCGATACCTAGAAGGAGACGTTAGACCTGTGGATACCTTACTGGAAGGACCACAACATCGAGGCAATGATTGCAGAGAGAGACAATATCAATGAACTTCTTTAAAAAATAAAACAGAAGAAAAAAAAAGGAACACATTGAAATTAGTCACAAAATAGAACACGAAATTTGGATATGCAAACAAGAGAAAAATGGCAGAATTCTGCGAAAAAATGGATCCAAGAAAGGACAGCCAACACTGGAATATGATTAGAGTGTTGGAAAACAATCAAAACCAACACCATCCTCCAATACTCTAACCGATATGAATAGAACAGCAAGAACGAGAACAAACAGATAGCTAACATAATTGCTGAATATCTTTCAAGCACTTCCACACTCAAATATACGAATGAAGACAGGACTCTAAAAATATTATAAACCAGTTAGTTAAACAAGCAAGAAAATTCCATCAACAAGATATTTTCTCGAGAAGCTTCACACTGAATGAGCTAAACTCATCAATAAAAAAATCCAAGAGGTCACCAAAAGATAATCTAATCTTTGGTCAAATGATTAAACACTTTGAAGACAATGCTAATGAACAACTCCTACGAATACTGAACATTTCATGGTAAACTGGTAAACTACCAAAGAATTGGAAGATATAAATTACTGTGCCAATACTGAAACCAAACAAAGATGCCAAGGAATCCAAGAACTATCGGCCAATTGTTCTCACCAGCATACTTTGTAATATAACAGAACGGATTATCCACTCTAGGCTCATAGTCTGGCTCACTAACAATAATAAAATAAACTTCTACCAAACTGCCTATAGATCCCAGCACTGTACGACTGATCAACTGTTCTACTTCTGTCAATCAATAATAGATTCTGTCCAGGAAAAACCGCCAAAGAAGACTACGGCTATGTTCCTTGATATGACCTCAGCTTTTGATCGAGTGTGGAGGGAGAATTTACGTGAAAAGCTGCACAACATCGGAGTAAGAGGAAAGACCTTAACCTGGATTGCAGACTTCTTAAGGGGAAGAAGGTTAAAGGTTTGGGTCAATGGAGAATTTTCCAAGGAAGGAAGAACATGGGCTGGTGTAACTCAGGGATCTGTGCTCAGTCCTCTACTCTATCTGCTATATATTAACGACATCCATCCTTACTTCACTGAAGACACAAAGGTTGCCTGTTATGCAGACGATATAGCCATATGGCACACAAGTAGCAGCATAGAAAAATCGTGAAAAATACTGAACACATCAATGAGAGGACTGGAGAAGTGGGCAATGGAACTCCAAATGACCATAAACCCAATAAAACCAAACCTATGCGTCTTCTCCACTGACAGGGAAAAAGGCATAAATATAACCACAAAATAAGCATAAACAAACAAATAATTGATAAAATTAGAAATCCAAAATACCTAGGTGTGATACTGCAGTCCTGGATCTTTCCAGTTGGTCTCGAGGACCACGCCATCACCATCTCCTAAGCGGCGAAGTACGCGATCTACGTATTCATCGTAGATCGCAAAATGCGTTGTGTCGCTGGAGACCCACTGGCGATTCTCCACCAAACTCTGCAGCGCTGGCAGAGGCGCCATATTCATTGTACATAGTGAATATAATGCATATTATATATTTTTTTAAATAGTGCAGACTGTGCACTTTGCATGTATTGACAAGATGTCAATAAATTATTTTAGCTGTCATTGATGAGGAATTGGAATTTTCAAAACACATAATTAGCACCTCAAATAGAGCTACCAGAAAACTAAACATTCTGAGATGGCTATGTAGAACAAATTGGGGAGAAAAACCCAGAATTCTCAGAACAACATATATCACCTTAATAAGGCCGATAATGGAATATGCAACACCGGTCTGGGCTCCCTCAAGCTCATCACTAAAAGTAAGACTAGACAGTGTTCAAGCAAAAGCGGCCAAAATAATCACTGGTGCTGTTTCATCCACCAACAATGAGAAAATTCTGAGAGAATATGTTCTAGACCTACTCGCTCGAAAGCAGAAGATAAAAATAAAAACAACTTGGATCGGCACTTCGGAAACGATGAACCAGAGGACGAGATCTCTCTGACCACTTGTGGTTTGGTGGATCCGCCTTTTTCTGAGAATGAGGTGAAACTGAAAAGCTTTCAAGTTCGGGAAAAGGAAATCTCCTGGTCCCGAAGGGATCGATAACACGGTCGTGAAAGCCCTGTTAAGAATGCACCCATCGCTTCTTTCTAGGTTATTCAATAGGTGCCTGGATACTGGTGCATTTCCTGAGGCATGGAAGGTTGCCCGAGTAGTGCTTCTCGAAAAGTCTGGTAGAAAGGGTAATTCTCCTAATGATTATCGTCCGCTTTCTTTACTAGTGTGTCTAGGTATGGTCCTGGATAGCCTACTAGCTCAGCGACTGAAGCACTGGCTAGAGAGTAATGAGCTCCTTTCCTCTTTCCAACATGGTTTTAGGAATGGGAAGTCCACAACCACAGCTCTGAACGAGGTGTTAGAGGGGGTTGAGATGGGCTTAAATAAGGGTGCTTGGGTTCTTCTCGTGGCCCTGGACATTGATGGCGCGTTCAACTCCGTGAGCTGGAACAAGCTGATGAGAAATTTAATGACATGGGTTGTCCTGATAATTTGTGCAGCTTGGTTCGTGACTTCCTGAGGGATAGACGGATTAGCCTCAGTTTTGGTGGGCGGAAGTTGGAAAGAAACTGTGCTAGGGGTTGCCCCCAGGGCTCTTGCTGCGGACCTATTCTGTGGAATATCCTGGTAAACACCGTTTTCCAAGAGGAGCTCCCTGAGGGAGCCAGGCTGGTTCTCTATGCTGACGACCAGTTCCTCATCATTGAGGCTGCTTCGAGAGCTAGGGCTGAGAAGTGTGTTGAAGCTTCTCTCCAAATCTTCTCGAACTGAGCCCATGACTCTGGCCTTAAGTTAAATGTCTCCAAAACTAAAGCCCTCAGCTTTAAGCCTAGGGACATAAGAACTAAAAGGAAAGGGATCAAATGGGAGCACAAGCCGGCTATCCGGATGAAAGGACGGAGGGTAGCGTTGGTCAATAGGATGACCATCCTGGGGGTGGTCATTGATGACAAGATGGGTTGGCAATACCAGGCGGAGGAGATGGTGGCGAGAGGCAGGGAGGCGTTGTGCAGGCCTGTCCTGGTTGGCTCTCAACAGGGGGGGGGGTGGAAGGAGGGTACTATTTTTAGGAACCTCTGCCTCTCCTGTGTCGAGCCAATCTTGCTATAACAGGGATCAGAAGGTGGCAAAAACTCTAGAGAGCGTGCAGAGGACAGCGGCACTCAGAATCACAGGGGGATATCGCACTACCAGCAGTGAGGCCTTTTTGGTCCTCGCTGGGCTTATTCCCCTGGGATTGAAACTAGAGGAGGAGACCATCAGACAGAAGAATTGAGAGAACAGGAAAGATGCCCTGGGACTTGAAGCGGGTGCCCTGGAATGGAAGAGGGACCCAAGGAAGCCACCGCAGTGGTTGCCAAAGTGGAATTGGAGTCCTGGAGGGCCGACAGGGATTGGCACGTAGGTTTTCACTGATGGTAGTAAGTCTGGACCCAATACTGGAGCTGGAGTAGTGATTTTCACTAATGGAGAGCTGATCTTCCAAGAAAGCTTAACACTCAGAGTGGACGAATTGGTCTTTTCAGCCGAGCTTGTTGCGATCAGGGTGCCCTCAGAGTGTGTGCCGAGAAGAACTTCAGCCCGGACCGCCTCTATTCAGATTGTATGTCGGCCCTCGTCGCCATCAATCTGGTGAAAGGGCAACTCGCGCATCAAATAATCCAGGAGCTGGAGATGATAACGCGGGCTCCGGAGCTCCATTGGGTTAGGGGACACTGCCTCATCGAAGGTAATGAGCTCGCAGACAGGCTCGCTAAGGCAGGATGCTTTAGAGGTAGATCACTGAGGACCCCAGTGACCAAGAAAGAAGTTTATAGGAGGATCAGGGGACACGTCCAGGACTTATGGTTGGACAGATGGAGGAACAGTGTGAAGGAGAGAGAGGTATATTCAATTGGGTAACAACACCCAAGTACCTCTGTAAGGTAATGTCCCACAAACTCATTAGGGTAGTTCGGGCATGGGCCCTTCCCCAAGTCTCCACAGATTTAAAATTAAGAGAAACCCTGATTGCGTCTATGAAGAAAGGGATGTGGATGCACGCCACTACGTCTTGGATTGTACAAAGGTTGTGGGTGTGCAGGAAGAAAGAAGGAGGGCGAGGGGCGCGATCGAGATTAAGCTGCTGAGAAACCACAGCAAGCTTCTTGAGAAAGCCCACGACGTGGCAGCTGAGCTTTTCCTCAGCTGTGAGTGAACAGAGTCAACCGGGGGCCGCCTCCCCGCGGTCCCTGCTGGACACAGTAGATAGTTTCCTCTTTTGCTGTGATTAAAGGCCACCGGTATAGAAATCCTTCCAGACACGTTGTCTGGGAGGTGGTGTTTCCAGGTACAATGTCCAAGCACTAGCTTGGATACCGTTACTTGGCTTATGAATTGAACAGAATAGCAGCGAAGGGCATGCTTCGGATGCCGGCTTGTGGACCGAAAGGTCTGGGTGGCCATCTGCTTCTAGGGTGTACCAACTGTGCTTAGGTGGGATCCTCCAGTTCTTGTTTATTTTTGTTTTGGCTACTGTTTCTTTTTTTTTTTTAAGTAAGTTTATTTTTCTGTAGCAAGGGTTCTTTGGGGCTTTTTTCGCTAGCGCATCAGCAGCTTCATTGCCTTCAATGCTAACATGTAAGGGTATCCACTGAAGGTGAATTTTGGAGGTATTGAGAGTTTTTGGAGATAACCAATTATGTTCCTGCTTACTTGGTCTCTAAGTTCCCTTGTGTGACTCAAGTGTTGTATGGCACTTCTACTATCAGTAAGAATCCATATATCGTGATGTTTAGTGTTTCTGATGGATTTTAAGGCTTCATAGATGGCTATAAGTTCTGATCTGAAAACTGAGCAAAAATATGGGTTTCTTCTGTTTATTTTCTCATTGCCATTTGTGGTTTTAATGAGAGAGTCACTGTCAGTTTGTACCAACTCGTCTCTGCTACCATCGGTATAGATAGTTATTACATTTTTTTAGGAATTTTATTAATTATTTCTAATGATAATTGTTTTAAGTATTCTGGATTTTGGTATTGTTTGTTGGTGGGTTCATTTAAAGTGGCATTAAAAATGACATTTTGTTAGTGATTCGCATGGAGATATTTTTTCTGCTAAATAATATTTTTCCACTTTATATTTTAAAAATCCATTTCTTTTGGCCAGGTGGAGAGGGCCTTCTTTTTTGAGTCTTATATTGGATTCCCAATTAAGTATGCAATTGAAACTTCTGTGTTTGTTTTCATAACTCTTGATTTTTTAAAATATATTTTGGCAGATTGTAGCTTCTCTTATCCTTTAAGGGCATAATGTCTGCCTCGTAAAGTACAATATTATTAGGGCAGGTATTTCGAAGACCTGTAATAATTCTAGCTGCATTTAGTTGTACCCTTTCCAGTGATTTTCGATTTCTTTCAGATGCTGTACCATAAATTTGATATCCATATTCCAAAGATAGGTCTCATTAGAAGAGATGTGTACGTTAATTTTAGTGTTGTTGCTTCAGCTCCCCACTCTTCCTGAAATATATTTCAAGATTTTCAGTCGGTCTCTTCCTTTTCTAACAACTCCTTCAATATGTTTACTGGAGTTAATTTCTAGATACAGGGTGTAGCCAAAATATTTAGGATGTTTGTTATATTGTAATTGTTGTTCTTTCAGAATAATTTTTGGCCTTATTTCGTATGGTTTCTTATCGGTAGTAAAAAGACAGGTTTCAGATTTTTGGGGGTTAAATTCTAATTTATGTTTATTAGCAAATTTTTCTAGGTGGAGAAGAGTCTTGTTCAAATCTCTTTCAGCTTTTTTCCAGTTAGTGTTGCTGCTTCATAGAATAATGTCATCAGCGAAAAGTCCAATATTGGTTTTATGTGAAAATTTTTCTTCTATGCCTACAATAAATAGGGTGAAGAGATTTGGGCTAAGGACTGATCCTTGTGGTAATCCTTGATACAATTTGAAGGTTTTAGATAGAGTGCCATTATATTTGACCCTGATGCATCTATTTTTAAGGGAATCATTTATCCAAGTGATAGCTTTCCACCAATTTTGAAATGTTTTTATAATTTTGTAATTAACTTGTTTTTCCATACCTTATCAAAAGCTTGTGTAAGGTCTAAAAAAACAGCTATGGTGTGGTTAGTTGGTTTTCTGTTTTGTGCAGCTTTCACCTTTTGTGTGAAAAATAAGAGTTGGTCTATTGTCACATGTCCTTTCCTAAATCCATATTGTTCTTCTGGTAAGAGATTTCTTGTGTCGGGGTGGTAGGTGAGTCGTCTGAGTATAATATTTTCCATTAAATTTCAGCAAATACTTGTGAGGGAGATAGGTCGGTAGTTTTTTGGGTCATCAGCAGATTTGTCGTTTTTAAATGAGAATTATTGTTGCATTTTAACAGTCTTGAGGCAATTTTCCAGTTTTCCAGGAGTTATTGAAAATATTAAGAAGTCTTTCTTTGCCAATTTTGCCCAAGTTTGATATCATTCGGCCATGGATTCCATCTGGCCCAGGAGTCTTGATTAGGTCAGTGTTTTCTAATGCATAAGCTAGCTCTTTCATATTGATTTTTTTCATGGAAAATATTATGAGTGCTGGTGACATTTTTACAGTCTTCGGACCTTTGTTTCAACCTTGATTTTACTACCTTTTTGATATGAATTACCTAAAAGATTGGTAGCAATTTTGTCATTAGTTGCTGGTGTACCATCTGTATTCTTAATCATATTAGTTTTTTCGGTTTGTGACAGGGATCTGTCAATTTGTTTTGCCAAATTCCAAAGTTTTGTATTTGTGTTTCTTGGGTTCAGGTTTTCACAAGTTTGTTTCCATTTTTCCCTTTTCACATTTACGTATATTCTTTTTATTTTCGCATTCACAATGTTCAGTTCAGTTCTACAATTTGTTTGGTTTTGGGTGCTCTTTTTTGTAGTTCAATTCTTTTAGTTATAAGTGTTTGAATATTTTTGCCTGGTATGTATAATTTGGAATCCATTTCTTAATATTACGTCTTGGTATTGAAACTGTGGCTGCTTTAATAATGGTGTTTTCGAAAGATATCCAATTAGCCTTTTTGAAGTTCCAGAATTTTTCTTAATTGAGCTGGTTTTGGTCTTGGTGCTAATTTCTATCAAATTGGGCAAATGATCACTTCCAATACTTTTTAATATTTGCTATTTGCATTTGTGGAATATGTCAGGATTGTAAAAACTTATATCAAGGGCTTGTGCAGTATTATAGCTGTAGGAATGATGGGTAGGATTCCCATCATTTAAGCACATGATTGCATTGCCGTCAAATATGTTTGAAAGTATTTTGCCTCTTGGGTTTGGCGTGGAACATCCCCATAGTTGATGTTTGGCATTAAGGTCACCTACAATAAGAGTTGTCTGTAAGAAATTGAGCCATTGTTCCATCGTCAATAAGTGTATTGTTTGGAGGGTGATACATATTGTATATGTTGATGGCTTTGTTTTGATTGAGGTAGACTTTGATATCTTGGGCTTCGAGGTCTAATGTGTTTGAAATAATAACGGATATGTCCTCATAGTACAAATTCTTGATTAAAAATGCTAGGCCACCCCCTTTAACAGCATATACAGATGGATCTTCAGACCTTACCCTGAGTTATGGAGCGGCCGGAATTAACATAATACTGCAAGATGGAACGCACATCAAAATCAAAGAAGGAGCAGGAAAGATATCGTCAAACTTAATTGTGAACTGACAGCTATCTGGAAAGCCCTTGATGTATGCCTTAACCAACCATCCCTGCATCAAGCAGAAGGAAATTTAATATGCAGCGACTCCATATCCGCTCTAGAAGCAATTCAGATGGGCAATACTAAAATCACACAGAAAATACACTCGTTACTTACCCCACTGGAACCATTGGAGAATATCTGCCTTCTACAATGGATCCCTGCCCATGCTGGGATCGGGGGTAATGAAATGGCATTTGAATTAGCAAAGGAAGCCAGAATGTTGAGCCAAAGGAAAGAACAAATGTCATTATTTGACGCTGATTCTTTGTCAAAATATAAGATAATTAAACAATAAATAAGAAAAGATCAAAATTCGAAATAAACTCGGAGAGAAAATGACAAAAACTATAACAAGACTTAGAACAAAACACTATAAAGGAATGACAATACATCCATATGGCACAATAACCTATAGGGCATGCAACAATTGTCCTGGTGTGGAACTTACACCTACCCACATATTCTCATAGCCAGCAATGGCCGCAGCCTTGCAGAAATTTGACATAGACCCAGAGCAGCAGCTTTACACACCCAAGGTAGTGGACATTGCTGCTGCTGTGATGGAGATGCATGGATACATCTGAGGCCCTTTATTGGACACGACAACAACAACGGCATTCCAGAGTAAAATAAATTATCAGAGATAGATACATATTTTTCAAATGAATTAAAATAAATATAATCGATACTGAGAGAGAGTTGAATTAAAAATATCAGAAATTTATTATCTTCGGAAACAAACCGTATCTAAAATATCATTTTTTTGTTTTTTGCTGCATGTTTTAATTTGCATTTACCTATTTTACATATCTCTGATTGTATTTAAAATTTGTTAACCAATTCTTCATATTTTTGGCGAAGTGGTGTTTTATTAATTTGTTATTTGATGTTATTAGGATTCTTTCCTGGTATTCAAAAAGGAAAAATACGTGTCGATCAGTTATATTTTTCAATTTATCAAACAATTTGGCGGCTGAATCTCTGATTCTGGTAGTGCGCCATCTGGCGAATAAAATTGTAACTAAAATCAATTTCAAATTTTTAATTATTTGCCATAAAGAATCCCATTGCATCCTGAACACAATGCTGTTTACCGCATTGCTCTAGCGCAAATATTCGCGGAGTTATTAATTTTTAAAATAGTGCGGGACTTTTGGATCACCCTGTATATATATATATATATTTATTAAAGATGCATATATTGGATTTATAATTATTTTATTGTTCCAATATTTCGAGGGGCAACTCGCCTCTCTTTTACGAGGATGTTTTTGTTTTTCACTAGAACATGCGCGCGCGTACACCACTCTCGTTCTACAAGGCCAATGAAAGAATTGTATCTTTGATTTAACTATTGTATTCAGTTTATATACAGCAAATAATTATATTTAACATTATATATTATTATTTTATCTATGAAAGATATAGAGATTTATATACAACAGTGTAATTGTAAAAAATAGTGTGTTTACATATTAATTCTAAATTTAAAAATATTGAAAGTAAAAATAAATGAGTAAATTAAAATTATATATATACATAGTTATTTATAAATAATTAAGATATGAATTCTTTATAAATATCTGGAAAATCAATTTTTCTGTTTATACTCTGTTTATCTTCGGCAGAAGCCCAACTTTCTAAAAACAGTCTACTATGCTTTTCTGTTATATTTTTGTATATAATTGTGGTCTGTTTGAAATCTGGTATATGGCTATTGTTAAGGGAGTGGTCTACTAGTAGGGATAATGGTTTGTAGTTTTTTAAAGCTGCTTTATGTTGATTGATACGCGCGCGCATGTTCTAGTGAAAAACAAAAACATCCTCGTAAAAGAGAGGCGAGTTGCCCCTCGAAATATTGGAACAATAAAATAATTATAAATCCAATATATGCATCTTTAATAAATATAATTTTAATTATGGATTGCCAAATCTTCAAAAAATATATATATATGTAAAAAATGTATGTATTAAAAAAGATGCATATATTGGATTTCTAATTATTTTATTGTTCCAATATTTCGAGGGGCAACTCGCCTCTCTTTATCGAGGATGTTTGTGTTTTTCACTAAAACATGCGCGCACGCGTACACCACTCTCGTTCTACAAGGCAAATGAAAGAATTGTATCTTTGATTAAACTATTGTATTCAGTATATATATGTGATGATTTAAGACCATGGAATTGTTGTAAATAGTCTAGATATCTACTACCACATGTTCCACCCCATGACTGTATATAACTTCTTATGTACTGCACATAGAAAACCTCAACTAACATCAATCTGTACCGCGTAAGAATCTAATAAAGTATTGCAACTGCACAGATAGAAGGAATGGAGAGAGACAGGAGAAAGTTAAGGTTAAAACAAATCAGGCTTAGAGGATCGTAGAAGTCAAACCTAAGAAGTAGATCTAGAAGAGAACATAATTATTAATAACGTCACAGTTAACCTTCTGACCCTGGAAACCCTGCGAGCTAAGTTTAAACCAATATTTCCGGACAAGACAGGACGTATCTGGTGACCAGAAGTTATAAAAGTTTGAGAGACGCCCAATTTCCGGAACAAGACCGGACGTATTTTCCATCAAAGAAAGCCGCAAGGCCAATTACAGAAGACATCACCTAAGTAGGTCAACCAATAGCCTACGGCCACGTGAAAAAGTCCCACCAATTAGGAAAGAATCACCTAAAAAGGTCAGCCAATCAGAAAGAAGCAAGGTCGTGGTGTTAAATCGAGGACCTAGAATTGTTAGTCTTCGCTTGGATCCCAACGGTAACACTTGCTCTTAAGATCTCCCTCTCTCCTCATCCCATTCCTTCTTGACGTCAGACGCTTTTAGTGGAATCTCTGTTTGTTTATTTCACCTTTGGCCCAGCTGTGTCGCCTTCCACCACGACTGCACGGTAGAGTTGACATCGAGGTTCGTCTAGCATCAGGTAACACTGGTCCCAGAGGTCCCAAGATATCACAGACTCCCCCGTACCGAAGAGTCGACAGGATAGTGGACGCCAAGGTACAAGTAAGCAAATAGACCACTGTCTGTACAGAAAGATGGAACAGGGAAGAGAGGAGGATTCAAAGGAGCCCATGAAGACCGATCCCGACTACGAAAGTGGCGACAACCCCACTTTTCCGAAGAAAGAAACCACCCTCGGTAGGACGCAGGAAATTGTCCCCGGCCAGGAAGACGCAACGCCCCCACCGCCGGTGTCAGATGTCTTAGGGAGGTTGACGACGACGCTACATCAGCTTTCTGCCGTGACCGGACATCGCGAGAGGTGGAATCGCTACGATGGTTCGTACGAGGCGCAGAGCTTCTTCACCAACTACGACGCCCAAGCAGATCGGGCCCAACTACAATACTCTACAAGACTGAGAAAGCCGCCAGACCTCCTCCAAGCGCCCCTCCGAGTTACCAACACGCGAGCGTATGTTACCTGCTCCCCCGACCATCTCTAAACCACGAGCCCAGCGCAAGCAGTGAACTCTTAACTGTCCCAAGGAACCTCCAACTATGACAACAGACCAGGCCTGTCCCGACATACAAGCCAGCACCACAGTAGGTTCCTCCTTCTATAATTTTTGTTGAACTATTGTTCGTTCGAGCTGAACTGTCCCATAATGTAAACCTACACTACTACTTGATACAGAAGCATCTATCGCTATAATTATGCAGAATACTTTTAAAATAATAGAAATCAGTTTGTAAAAGAAAAATACCTGTCCATCCATTTAACTTAACTATTAATGCAATAGCTAACAATATTTTCACATAGATTATATCTTTTTAAACGTAAAAATAGGTAACATAACGCAGAACCTAAAATTCCATATTATAGATACCCCCTTGCCTTTTGGCATATTATCCCTTAACTCCATAAAACGATTTCTACTAATTATAAACTGTCCTCAGCTACTCCTGTATCAATATAAGGTACCTCTACCAACTACCTTGTACCAATTCACTTCGTGCAAGCAACACGTGTCCCATGGACAGGTTAATACAACTGTCCCATTTACTAAATTTTCCCCTCCTGGAACAGGTTGCTCACACGTGGTGAACTCCAACATTCTTATTTAATCTTATTGTAATGTTCCTAATTCCATTTTCAACGCCCCTATGTACTTTTCTTTCATAGCTTTAGACAGAAATAACCTAAGCCACAGCCTTCCAAAACTATTCCCATCGTTAAATTCCAACATAACTACACTCCTTCCTTTTACATGCATATTCAAATATCGACAAATCACTCTCAACAAAATAAACAACACCCTGTCACATCACTTTTTCCAATTGACGACAATTTTTAATGCGCGACTTAACACCCAAATCCAATTTCGAGCTACACAAGCTGCATCACGTCGCCCTACTAAACACACACAATCTTTTTTTTTTCTCACATTAAACGTGTCATATCCACTAACAATATAAAAATTATCGATATGTTCGTACAACCAACAACCATGACGTTAGTAAATTTGTTATTCTTAGTAAAACAGGTTAGATTTTGTACAAAACAAAGACTTCACGTGGCACCTTTTCATTTACAATTTTTTCGCTTCGTGTCACAGCGCCACACCACTAAACTCTTTCAATTTTCAGGCCAAAGACGCCTTCATCACGCCTGTGTGTGTGACACCTTTAATCACACATTGTCCACGTAGATAGTCGCAATTTCATTCAATTCTAACCCGATATCAATGAATAACATTTTTACTCAGTCCGCAAAATATCGAAACACAACAACCAGTCGATTTAATATCAACAGATACAATATCCGAATTTTCGAAATACAAACACAAATCGAACAAATGCTTGAACACAGGAATTACAACCTCTGTTTCTCCCTATATCAATCCCATAACGCTTGTCACCAAACGTGACAAATCAAAACGCTTTTGCGTTTACAATTATAGAATTAATATCTCCGAACGTAGTTTGAATTAACTTCCAATAAGTTGAAAGAAAGCAAGCCCCCTCGCTCCTCCCTGACCTAGATCCGGAATCACATTAAAAATAGCTTCGCTCCCTCCTCTCCCGCTGGACACGAGCAAACAAACAGCCGACATCTTGTTACGGCCCGTCACCAGGTCTAGATTCTCTCGCCCTCAATTAACTTGTCAACTTAACATCGACACTTAGATCCAAGGACAACATTTTACTTACAAAAATCACACACACCCACATAAGTTTAAAAAAAAAAAAAAAAAACGACAACATTAGGACTCGATGAGTTTCACAGCTAGAAACAATGTGATCCACGAGTCGCGTCAAACATAAAACAAATTCGATAAGTTAGAAAAACTTAGGCCAACAAGACCAAAGATATCAATCGAGGACAATTTAAAGCTCTCTCTACCCATCCTAAAAAAAAAAACAGGAACATTACGTTTGGCCTACAACTTTCCATTCTTTCACGATATATAAATTCTATATATAATCTTACTTGCTCTTCTTTCTCGATGAACATTTTTTTAAAAATTTTCATTTTAATATCCTTTATATAATCATTATATAGCTCTTATAATTGTTTTTTTTACGTCAACCAATTAGTTTAGATTATTGTCTTTTTTTATTTTTCTTTACCAAAACTTATTTACTTTTGCTTTATGACTCTATTTTATAATCAACTTTATATTTTATCTTTCATATCTAATAATCTCAAGTTTATATTTCATGCTTATATGACTAATTTGCATTTTGTCATTTTATATTTTTTCTCACTTTATAAATTAGATGTTATTTACATTGTTTCATCTTCCGCTACCATGTCAATGCTAACGAGTATATTACTGCTCATTTTTAATTTTCATTTAATATTTTCACTTTCTATTACCCCTTATATACTGCTGTAGTGTGTTAATCTTTGTATCATATCATCACTATTTTTACTTTTTTTAAGATTACTTTGCATTTAACTTCGCAATTCTATTTTCGATTTTTTAAATCCTTTAACGCTATATGCAAAGCCTTAATTTCGCAATTTCACATCTCAATGATATATTCTTTTATAATCAAACTAAAAATCATGATCTAAAAACAGGGCAATCTTCAATAACCTCTTAAACAAACACTTTAAAGGTTACTTCTTAATAAATACTAACCCTTTTCCGCAGGAACTTTTAACTCCTTCGCAGGCTAGACTTGACCTACTTTGATTTCGTAATTAACAATCTTGACACATCGTCCCCCAGATTTACCTTCTCCCAACTTCTGGCTTGGATACGTGCAAATTGTATTTTTTTTTATTCCAGGGCACTCTCATGCCACACGCTGGCACATTTTTTTTTTATTTTACTCTTTTTCTCGCTAAGCCCCTGACGACTCTAATTAAAACTTTGATTTCTGGTCACTGATCTACGCCCTCATTTATCCTGCATGCGTACGTCTTAACGACTAATTCCTAAAACCCATAACAATCCCCTTATCTTACTTTTCGATTGTGGTACTGTAACTTTATTCGGTCCTTAAATTTACATGTGAAACATGGCCTAGGTTTTCCGCGCCGTGCACATTAAATGGTTTGGGACTTGAGTCAAAGTGACATTGCCTCAACCAAGTAATAACTAACCCCTCAACCCTTTCTAACGCCCATCACGAAGAGATCATGATTTTCCCATCAAATCATTTTTATTTTTACCTATCGTCATTATATGCTCTCTATTAATTCTTTTATTCCTATTTTTGTTTTACTTGTATGTTTAATATTAGTTGTTTATGCTTTATTACCTCTTATGGATATACAGAAATCAACCCCATGTTATATACCAACTCACTTTAATTAATTTTTAAAAAAATTAATTCCTTAATAACAGTCTTCCTATTCCGCTCTCTTAAATCCCTCCATATGAACCCTCTCACATCCGGGGCCATCTGTGATGATTTAAGACCATGGAATTGTTGTAAATAGTCTAGATATCTACTACCACATGTTCCACCCCATGACTGTATATAACTTCTTATGTACTGCACATAGAAAACCTCAACTAACATCAATCTGTACCGCGTAAGAATCTAATAAAGTATTGCAACTGCACAGATAGAAGGAATGGAGAGAGACAGGAGAAAGTTAAGGTTAAAACAAATCAGGCTTAGAGGATCGTAGAAGTCAAACCTAAGAAGTAGATCTAGAAGAGAACATAATTATTAATAACGTCACAGTTAACCTTCTGACCCTGGAAACCCTGCGAGCTAAGTTTAAACCAATATTTCCGGACAAGACAGGACGTATCTGGTGACCAGAAGTTATAAAAGTTTGAGAGACGCCCAATTTCCGGAACAAGACCGGACGTATTTTCCATCAAAGAAAGCCGCAAGGCCAATTACAGAAGACATCACCTAAGTAGGTCAACCAATAGCCTACGGCCACGTGAAAAAGTCCCACCAATTAGGAAAGAATCACCTAAATAGGTCAGCCAATCAGAAAGAAGCAAGGTCGTGGTGTTAAATCGAGGACCTAGAATTGTTAGTCTTCGCTTGGATCCCAACGGTAACACTTGCTCTTAAGATCTCCCTCTCTCCTCATCCCATTCCTTCTTGACGTCAGACGCTTTTAGTGGAATCTCTGTTTGTTTATTTCACCTTTGGCCCAGCTGTGTCGCCTTCCACCACGACTGCACGGTAGAGTTGACATCGAGGTTCGTCTAGCATCAGGTAACACTGGTCCCAGAGGTCCCAAGATATCACATATATATACAGATAATGATTATATTCAATATTATAGATTATTATTTTATCTATGAAAAATAGAGATATTTATATATAACAGTGCAATTGTAAATAATTGTTTGTATACATATTAATTCTAAATTATATATATATATATATATATAATTATATTTAATGTCATGTTTTAAATGTTTTATTCTGTAATCAGAAAATAACACAATATTTTATAATATTTTTATAGAAAAAATTGATGAGAGCGTTGTATAAAAATTCTTCTCTCGGACTGTGATAGTTTCAAACGGCGTCACTAGGTGGCTACACAACGTGCAATGATGGAGTGCGAAGAAGTCAGGTGAGTTGGATTTGATTAAACCAATGACCAGGCCAACTTTATTATTTTATTATTTATAATTATTCATATCACCTATCTACAAAATATTTTAACTCACAAAAAACTATCTTAAATATCTTCGTAAAATAATTTATTGTTTTTTTTTTTTGCTTATCCCTAGTATACGTGGTACAGGCCATGGTAATCATGGTGGGTAGAAGTAGGCGACTGTTTTTACTGTAAGTGAACCACATGTCTACACATGTGAAAAGCAGTTCGACTTCGCACTTACAAATATGCCAGAGCCCCCTTTGATTACTTGCACTCGCTTGTGGGGTTGGACTTTTACAAGAATCGGGGGCTATTGGAGCATTTTTTAATCAGAAAAAAAGTACCCAATGTGGGAATCGAACCCGGGTCGTAGCGGTCTAAAACCAAAGGTCTAAAACCTACCACCATAAAATTATACAGTCTGTAATGTACTCGTAAGGTTAATATAAATATTCTTAGTTTAATTATGTAAATAAACAGAGTATTATTATCACTGATTATCCATTCTATCATCATGCATATGTAAATAGGAGAGCTTAAGACTATTCAGATGGATATACACAATAAAACAAAATCTTTAATTTATAATCAACTAGCAAAGAATTTCTTCTCTTTGTATAAAAGACTTAAAACAATCGAAATTGAATAATTCGAAGCCCGAAGGACCAAAAATATTCGATTTATCCAAAAATTCGAATTAAGGTTTTGTATAAAAGGTTTAAAGTCTAGGAACCAAGATAAATATTTGAATTAAAGACGATCGAAATATTCAAGTTCTACTGTATTCGGAACGAGTATCAAACTGAAACGATAATAAGAAATAAATCTCTTGAGCTTTAATATAAACGTGGCTGATGGCTTGCGCCATCGATCGGAATAAATATAATCTATTCTCGTTGATATTTAATTATTTCATAATTGGCCAAATACCCATTTTTTATTAATCAAGTAAAGCTTACCACTGATGCGTTTCTGGCTATTGGCCCTCATCAGCGTGGTGTAAGCTGTACCTCAACGACCAAAAAACTGGTCATTCAGGCATCCAGAAAAATCATTAAACGGGTAGTTAAGGCCAGAATTACCCGAAACGAGTCCGTGGTTAACTTTTCTTGATTAAACAAGAAAGGGTATTAAGCCAATTATCAGCAACTTTCAGTTGCACGATAAGGAGATGCCTTTTTATAATTTATGCACCTTATCCCAGTACAATATCACATTTGTACTATTTTTTTAACCTTTATTATTATAACTTTAATTAAAAAGATATATATAATAATCAAAATATCATTTATTTTACCAATATTTCAGTTGGCTGAACGCCAACCTTTTTCAAGGTATTATAACATTATAACACATTAATACCTTACAAAACGATAATACATTATAATACATTGAAAAAGGTAGGCGTTAAGCCAACTGAAATATTGGTAAAATAAAATATATTTTTATCCAATATATGCCTTTCTAATTGAATATTTATTTATGGATTTCTCTATTTTCAAAAATTATTATAACTATAAATTTTGAAGAGTCTTTATTTCTAATTATCAAAAAGATATAAATGGGATACCATTTTCACGCATATCACGATAAAAGGAACATAATACAATACCATATATATATGATCCAATATATGCCTTTTTAATTAAAGATTTATCTATGGATTGCTCTATTTTCAAAATAAATATATGTCGTAAATCCGGGTAAGTCGGGATTGAGTGGCAAGGCGTGCAGAGTGGGAAGTCCGCACGGGACAGTAAGGACAAAGTTTGGGATAAAAAGACACTCTCCTAGTACGTCTCACGTGGCACCAGGACATGGGGAAAGTTGAGGATTAACTGAAGAAAGCTCGGCGTTTTGCATGAAGCCGCGGAGGCAGGGAGGAGCCAAAACGGCGGCCACGAGGGCCGCCGTGAGATGACAACATACCTAGACTCAGCGGGCCTGTCCGAAATATCCACTGTCCTAACTAACTGTCAACATCCGGGCTGAAGCCCTTTTTGTCCCTCTCTGGATCCCCCGGATGTCCGGTGGCAAGCTGATGTCACTTTGAGACGACTAGAAAAGACGTCACACTTGCTCTATTTTCAAAATAAATATATGTCGTAAACCCGGGTAAGTCGGGATTGAGTGGCAAGGCGTGCAGAGTGGGAAGTCCGCACGGGACAGTAAGGACAAAGTTTGGGATAAAAAGACACTCTCCTAGTACGTCTCACGTGGCACCAGGACATGGGGAAAGTTGAGGATTAACTGAAGAAAGCTCGGCGTTTTGCATGAAGCCGCGGAGGCAGGGAGGAGCCAAAACGGCGGCCACGAGGGCCGCCGTGAGATGACAACATACCTAGACTCAGCGGGCCTGTCCGAAATATCCACTGTCCTAACTAACTGTCAACATCCGGGCTGAAGCCCTTTTTGTCCCTCTCTGGATCCCCCGGATGTCCGGTGGCAAGCTGGTGTCACTTTGAGACGACTAGAAAAGACGTCATACTTTATTACTTACATATCACATTGTTTAAATTACGATATATATATATACATTGAAAATAGAGCAATCCATAAATAATTATAACCAATAATTAATTTAATATATTTATAATTAATAATCATTAAAAGGTTATAATACCTTGGTAAAATAAATGATATTTTGATCCAATATATGCCTTTTTAATTAAATATAAATATATATTTCAAATAAAATTAAAATTTTATTATAAAAAAGATATTAAGATAGGAAAAATCTTCATAATTTTAATAGGTTTATTAGTTAATTCATTGCACCGTTTTTCTACTGTATAAACAAATTAAGCACCAGCCACACAGAGAAAGTGCTAATGAGCCAGGTACCATAAAACATAAGATAATTAAGGAATAATTAGACCTTTTTTTATGACCCCGTCTTTTTTGTTGTACTTGTTAAGAAACTTGATTAATTATACAGATGTGAGTGACTTTGAAATATGTTTTTACAAATCTCTTTATGGAATGAATTAGTTGAATCTCTCTACCTCAATCTTTCATTCCTTAATTTTTCCCAATACATCACTCTTGTTCTTAAGAAAATAATCTCGAACGTATCTTCATATCTTTCCCTCTGTCAAAATGTTTCTTTCCCTCTCTTGGAAGCGAGACGGCGACGGGTCGCTGACCCACAGATATTGGAGTTCCCGAGCCGTGCGACCCCTGCTCCGAGAGATGTTCACTTGCTGCGAAGAGCCCCTGGATCTACAGGTCTGGCTGTTCGTTGTAGGCCTCCATACCGAGGCAATGACAATTGTGGCAAAGGCTACCATCTAAAGGTATCATCTTGGTCTTTAGTTGGGCAATGCCAGCCAACACATCGACCTTCCCATTCTGTGGAAAATATTCTCGCTACTATCGGTGGCGGAGTCTTTCCCGGTGGGGGCCACCAATAAAGACCATGTATATATTTTATATATATGTATATTTATCAATTATTTTAAATTTATATATATTTATTCATATATTTATCTTTATTTAATCTTTTTATATATGTTTGTATTTATTTTGTATATTTAATCTCATATGTGTGACCTTATATGAACGATGTAGTAAATTAGTTTCAATCTCATTATCGCCCTCTCTCTCTCTCTCTCAGGTGGCATCATCCACAATGCATAGGACGTAACGTGGACCTCCCCAACTTTAAAACCTGGATTGGTCCTTTTAGATCACAATTAATTAGTGGCAATGGTGTTTTACACCTTTCAGCCTTTGTAACCTAAAATGGGTGTCTTATTGTTTTACCAATAAAAGCAATCATCACATAACAAGATGGTTTCAACATTGCACATTAAACCTCTAACTGCTTTATTCTTGATCAAATCAAGAATGGTTTGGTAGTTAATGTACATCGGTCTTTGAAGCCATAGTTCTAGGCTGTGTCAATGATTCAGTACATTAATTGAAGCATGAGGAGTAGTGACAACATACCTTTTTTCTCCACTTCAATTAGTAGGTTGTCATCATATATATGACGTTTGTCGACTTTCCGATCATTCTCCACCGCTTGTAGAACTGAAATAACTCCAGTCTTGATCCCTGGTGCCAACAAAGTATTGGCAACTGTTATCTCATCAAGTTGACCCAAATTTTCCTTCAGTGTTGCGTAGGCAATTCCTTTTCCTGTCGAAGCAATTCCAGTCCCATCAAGTGTGTTCACCTGTTCATGAATCTTTCACTGAGGTTATAGAATTATTTCTTATTTGGCGCCAAATGGTGAGTTCCTCTCTAGAATATATTATCCAACTATCTTCTTATTAGCGATGGACATCCTTTTGACTTTTGTCTGAAATTACTCCATTGGTGATTTTCCAGAGAAGAAAGAGAGATATATGCTTGTTTGAATTTAACCTGTAGCAATACTTGGATAAATGGCCTATTTTACCGCATCCAAAACATCTTTTGTTCAAACACAGCTATGAGATTTATCTAATATTCTTTGTTTCTCGGAGACTTCTGCTGATAAGAAATATTTTTCTCCGTTTAGTGAATCATAGCGTTGCTCCGTTTCCGCTAAAAGCTTCCGTTTCACTGTGGTACAAGTAAATCCTTCCTTTGGCAAATTACACAAAGTGGAAACTACATTTTCCCAATATTTTGGTATTCTACAAAGAATGATCATGGCTAAATATTCATTTTCAATTTTTTCACCTGTACTTGAAAGTTTACTTTCAACAAAATTGATTCTTGCCTAATATGAGTCCATACTTGAATGCTGCGTATATATTTTTGTGAGTAGAGCTTTCGTCGTAGTTTCAAAATTCGAAATTTGTTATCCTTAGGTTCATATAATTTTTCAAGTTCAGCACAAACTTCTTTTGGTGAATTTATATTCTTTACATGCTGTTGTTTTTCGTCACCAATGGAAAGGCAGATCTTCGCTAATTCTTTGTTCTGCCTTGAACTAAATCTTGACAATGTCGCTTGATCTACGTCCTCGGGCTTAGCCTCGTTTGGATCTATCTTTTACCATAGATCTCATTCCAAAAAGGTTAATTTTATTTGGTATCATTATGTTCAATAATAGAGTCTCTACATAGCAACGTTTCTTTCTTCTACGTCTAAAACAAGATTAGACGAATAACATTTGATTACCTCACACACTTCTTGTCATTTAGTCTCATAATCATGTCTTCAGCGTAATATATCAGAGACGCCTTTATATGTGTAGACACTTTAGTTTCACACTATAATATAAATAAAACAAAAGGATTAAATGGAAATCAAAAACAAAGCTGGAGCGACAATATTTACATGATAAGCAAAAAGGAACACAGACCCATGAGGCTCTCCCCGACGGTGGGGCGAGGTGTGGAGTCGTAGGTTTCATGTTCATCATCAACTACGCCAACAGGAAATTATTTGAAGCAAGATAGACATTCTGAACTATTCTTTGATTAGGGTTATAGCAGTATATAACAACAATAACAAAAAGGCTTTTATTAAGGGCCCATTGCCCTGTATGGATTCGCCATACAACAACAAAATAATACAGTATTTTTTTCTTCCTTTCCCCATGTCCACGTGAGCCTTTGAAAATGGATTTATTTACAGATCTGTTCTAAAACTTTCCTCACTACTTCTTTTGTGTATGAATCTATTTACAATTGATCTGTAGAAATTATAGAGTTCTATTGCTATATTTTTCTTTCTGAAATAGTTCTCAGTCTTCAGTGGGTTGCTAAAGAAGGTATAGCAGTATATAACATGAATATAAGAAGATGTATAAAAACATTTATTGCGGTGTATAGGTGGTCCGTGCAAGAATCTTTTTAAAATTAAACTTTTTTCAATCATTACAATAAATATATTTACTAGCAATGTGTTTCTTTACAATAATATTTGAGAATATTATAGAAAACAAACACATTGCCAGTAAATTTATTTGTTACAAATGTTATCGATGGATGGCAATTTAATTTATAAATTTAATCACAACGGAGTTTATCTGTAAATTACACCTTTAAGAATCGATATAATCTGATGCTATATTTTTCAGTTAATCGCGTCATTGTAAGCGAACATAGGGGGAAAAGGAAGAATTGAAGATATTAGGATAAGAAAAAGTGAAAGGACAGAACCTTTTTAACCTTTTATCAAATTTTTAAAGGTAATATAAGAAGAGAAAATATTTCGTATTTTCTAGGTCAGGCAGGCCGCATTCATTTTTTAAATACACCTATCCCCCGATTTACGCGGTAGATACGTTCCTGAGAAAAACGTGTAAATCGGGGGATAGGTGTACACAGAAATAAAAATAAAATGCATTGACAAGTTAAAATATGTAGTCAGCACATAAGCTCGGGATTCCTCGTGAGATGTGTACACAGCGCATGTGTTCAATCACAGTAGCATTTAGTATAGTGCGATAAAAAAAAAAATCGTATTTGGAAAACCGTGTAAAAGCGAAAACGTGTAAAACAAATACCGTGTAAATCGGGGGTTAGGTGTACTTTAATATTCAATTTAATTCCTCAATTTTTATTTCTGAACTTGACCGCTTTGGTTTCGGAATCACTTCATTCTTGTGTTAAAAATATCGCATTTTTATCTTCCTCGTCCTTCCTTTTTTTCTTTTAATCTTACTTCCTTTTGATAAGGATCCAACGTCGCTTCTCCAGGAAATTCCCAGATTTCCTGGTATATTACCTTCAGTTGGCTTTAAAAATCATTTGCTAGTTGTAGGTTGGTTAGAAGAAAAACAAAACCACATCAACCAATAGTTTAACTCCCAACGTTTTAGTAACTTTCTTGTCATTCTCTTCAGGGGAATGATAACCTTCAGTTGGTTGAATAAATTCTATCGCATCAACATAAGTAATAAATACACTTAATCCGTCATATTTTATTGGAAAATTCACTCTACTAAAATACAATTAGTTTTTTTTTATATGAAAAATAGACACTTCGGCCAGTTGTAGTTTTTTATTTTCTCAACGTTTCAACAAAAATCTTTTGTCATCGTCAGGAGAAGTAAATAAATTAAAACATTTGGCAAGGCGTTAAGAATTGTTCTGAGGTTTGTAAGGGCGTTCTCACGTGATTTTTCGAATTTATTACAACATCTATAGCACGAGTCAAAAACAAATATTAAACTCTTCAAAGACTATAATCTTGGAAATAAAAATATATAATAATAAAATTATAATCAAAATAAATAAATAAAGTAATATAATGATAATAAACATAAAGATTATATATTATTTTATAACTTTATAACTATTATGTTCAATTTTTCATATAAATATGAATGCGGGCTAGGCAGCCTCTATCTTTACGACAATTTTATTCATCGTGTTCCAAAGCATCTATATAGTGTTATTTTTATTTTAAATCTATTTTTAATAATACAAAGTAATAACGCACCATTTATACATAACAAATAAAAACATTAAGACTTCAATGTTTCTTTACACAAATACGCAAAAAAAGGTCGGTGGACGAGTGGGTAACATCCTCGATTCCCGACAGTCATGAACCGGGATTGAATCCCGCGTTAAAATTTTGTTTAATATGTGAATAACCTTCACATGTTATTCACTGTTTCAATTATCATGAACACTAGGTTGCTCTTGTTGAGCGGTACCTAATAAAGTGATTTTGAACCGATTCACAAATACATCAAACTTCTATTATCCTTACTGTGATGAAAAAAATATTGGAAAGGTTCATTACTGATGAGCCAAGCCCTCCCAATTTTTTCATCGCAGTAAGTATATTAGAAGTCTGATGTATTTGTGAAAAGAATAATTCGCGTCTTAATGTTTTTATTTGTTAAATTTAATTTTGTTCTAAATATTACTACACGAATAAAAAGTCAAATTTTATTAAATTGAATTCCAATGCGTGCCCAATACAAATAATCTTACAGCATCGTTTGGCTTAATCCTCACCCACTCAAATTGAAATTATTATATTGCAACGTGAAAAATTAGGGAAGACAAAAAATTCAGGAGGAGATAACAATTTATTTCAGGCAAGAACAAACTATGAATGGTAAACAAAAGCCAAGAGGGAAATTCACAGAGTAGCAAAATATAAACATAAAAAATGACCACTCTGTTAATAAAAAAAATAAAATTAATACTTTGTTTTAATATTTACTTATATTAGATAATTAAAAGGCATATATTGGATTTGAAAAAATATTTATTTTGCCAATATTTCGGCTGGCTGAACGCCAACCTTTATCGAGGCATTACATTTTTTCTTATACATATTTACTTATATATACATGGTAGCTGAAAAGTATACCCCTAACTTTGGACACCTAACAATATTTATATGTATCTTAAAGTCTAGGGTCATTTATTCTCTTAGTTCCTTGTTTATAGCTCAGCTTTTCAAGAAAAGGTTAATACAATTGAATAATAAAATATTTAAGTAAACTATATTTATAAATTCAATGTCATTTATTGTTAAATTTTGTAACAATTTACTTTACTGTAAATGTATGTTTCTTTTTAATAATATCAACAGATGCTATCTCTAGAGACCTTACTTGAATGATAAGAGTTATTGAGCCAAGCTCTCTCATTCAATACCTTTTACTTAACAAAATAAACAAGCAATCTAAGGCCAGATTTATTTAACTATTTTTTAAAATAGTTAAATAAACCTAATCCTCTGAATTTCTTGTTGATTTTGTTAAATTGTAAAGGCAGAAATGAATATGTATAATAACTTTTATCATTGTAGTAAGGTCTATAGAGATAGTATTTGATGATAATGTTGAAAAGAAACACACATATTGTCAGCAAATTTATTTGTTACAAATTTTAATAAAATATATTTTACAAATACTTTACTTTTTATTCTAAGCATATGTAAAATAGGGATGTATAGAATTTGAAATATAGAATTAGACATGCGTCGGATTTGGAGGCTGTTTGGTTCTGCGGTGTCTGGAATATAGGAGCTTCATCTATGCTTCCTTCCTGTGCTGATTCTGTATAAGACCGGTGGTCTTAATAAAGCTGTATGTAAGTGTATGTGTAGCTATGGGAACTGGAGTATAGGAGCTCCATCTATGTTTCCTTCCTGTGGTGAATCTGTATAAGACTTGTGGTCTTAATAAAGCTGTATGTAAGTGTATGTGTGGCTATGTGTACTGGAGTATAGGATATCCATCTATGCTTCCTTCCTGTAGTGAATCTGTATAAGACCTGTGGTCTTAATTAAGCTGTATGTGCGTGAATCGGATGCAATATAATGGTGTTGGTGCAGGATGGAGGAAAAGAAGGCCAGCACTCAGCGACGTCATCTGATGATCCTAATTGTCCTGCTGGGGATCTTGCTCTTCGCCTTGTTCCTATATGTCCTCTCAGCAGCCTCTTCCCGTAGGTCCTATCTACTACTGCTAGTCCATCATATCCCATATCTATACATCTTTAATTAAAAAGGCATATATTGGATCAAAAAATAATTTATTTTACCAATATTTCATTTGGCTGAACGCCAACCATTATCAAGGTGTTATAACATATTTAATGTGTGTCAACAAATAACTCAGCGCCACATATCGTCAACCGATTTAAGTTTTAAAAATATTTTGTTATATTCAATGGGGAGAAAATATTTGATATATATATTTATATAACAAAATATTTTTAAAAAATAATTCTGTTGATGTTATGTGGCGCTGAGTTTGTTGTTGACACACATTAAATATGTTATAATACCTTGATAAAGGTTGGCGTTCAGCCAACTGAAATATTGGTAAAATAAATGATTTTTTGATCCAATATATGCCTTTTCAATTAAATATTTATTTATGGATTGCTCCTTTTTTAAAATATCTATACATATAATGAAAAATAAAAAGTCATATCCTGACCAGGAGCACGTGTTTTACAGAAGGCAGAGCACCATCTGGTGTAACAGAAATCAAATAAACATTGATTTAGCCTGTTCCCTGATATTTGGGCAACCCAATTTCTTGATAAATCAAGAAAAGTCATTCACGAACACGTTTCGCGCTGTTGGCGCTCGTCAGCGTGGAGAAATTGAGTTGGCCAAATATCAGAGAACAGGCTAAATCAATGTTTAGTTGATTTCTGTTCCACCAGATGGTACTCTGCATTCAGTAAAGCACATATGCTCCTGGTCAGGATTTAGTTTTCTTCATTTTTAATATCAACACCTGACCTTTTTATTTTTTCTATCATTTTTTCATGCATATAATGATGTAGGTAAATTGGTGAAACTATAATATAGATATTTTCTGTTTTGAATCTCCTGGATATCAATCAAACAAATGCTACATATTTCTAGAGATGAATTTCTTTATCTTTATTAAACGTGATCTCGAGCTTTCGGGTATCTCTGTCCTTCTGCCGGAGTACATAGAAACATATGGTAAATATGTTTATATGTTTCTGTGAACTCCTGTAGATGGACAGATATACCAGAAAGCTCGAGATTACGTTTAATAAAGATAAAGAAATTCATCTCTAGAAATATGTAGCATTTAAAAGTATAATTGATAATTTCAGATATCTATTGCCAAAAAATCAATATTGAAATAAAAATTTAATGTTGTTAGAATTACATCTTTCTAATTCGTTAAACTTAGCTCTTTATTTTATTTTATTATTTTTTTATTATTATACCTAGTACACGAGGCCATGATAATCATGGTGGGTAGTTAGCAACTGCTTTTACTGTAAGTGCACCACATATCTACACATGTGAAAAGCAATTCGACTTTGCATTTACAAATGTGCCAGAGCCCCTTTTTGTTACTTGCCCTCGCTGGTGGGGTTGGACTTTTGCAAGAATCGGGGGCCCTTGGAGCATTATTTTTATCAGAAAAAAGTGCCCAATGCGGGAATCGAACCCGGGTCGTAGCGATCGAAAACCAACGGTTTAGACCATCCTTCCACTAACCCCCCTTAGCTCTTTATAATTATTAACTACGACAGACTCGTGACAAGTGCGGTAGGAAGCACAGACTGTGACAGGGATAAACATTCCCAATTGATTTATCATCATATGAAGCACATTTTTGCCAGTCTGAATGGTGTTGAGGGTTAATATACGAATATTTATTTCAACAATGAGTCATATATATATATACTCTGAAATGCAAATATTTTATTTTTTAAAACATATATTTTATTTTCATTCAATGAGTGTTCTACATTTTTGACCATAGATTTAGAACATACCATTTTGAATATTTGTTGAAAATGTGTGTGGGTAATCTACCTATTTTCTAATTCACGAATATAGAATTAATTTTATAAGTTCTATATTACTGTGAAAAATAATTTACGTGTAATTATTTTCAAGTAATTCAAAACAAAATCTACTTGATGGGTAAATAATTATCTTTCCTATTTTTCACGGCTGCACCTTCAATTCCCTATCTTTTTCAACAACAAAACAAAATATTCATTAACATATATAAATTATTCAATGGCGTAGTGAGGTCTGTGTGTTAGAAACCAAATATAAGGACGTCAGTGACTAAGGATTTTAAACCTCAGCTATACCTGTTTGTTTTTTGCTTATTGGGCTGGAATTAAGTATTCTATTGAATGTTTTGCGGCCATCTTATCCATTTAAATCGTCACGAATTCTCATCTTAACGAATTAGGCATGAAATATCGTATCTATTTCGCGACAGGTACATCAAAGAGGTTTATACGGATTTGGCAATCATTTCTGGGGTTTGCCTCTCAGTACTGGGCAAAATTCCTTTCGTCAGAGAAGAAACTCAGCATGTCACAAATTTCATGCTCCAGGTTGTTGAGGAGAGATTGAGTCTTTTCTGGTTCTTTTATTTAAATATTTCAAAATGCAAATAGTTCATTTTCTAAAAGGATTTTCTATATGTCGTGAAGTTTAATTTGCGAAATTTAAATTATTCATGAGGAAATTTTAATTGTAGATTTCTAACTGATAACAAAACCTTTGGATTTGATCTATAAATACGAGGGCATCAAAGAGATGAAAAGCTATCGACCTGACAATGAAGGTCTCTGATTTTCAGTTTAAATACATTTTGTTTTTCTAAATAATATCCATTGACTTTAACACACTTGGTCTAGTGTTTCTCTAATATCAGTAGTCTTTCCTGGAAATGAGAATCTGGAAGTCTGTTAAATTCATCTACAGCCCTCTCAACTTCTTCATTGGACTCGAAGCTCTTTCCAGAAACAAATTTACCGAAGTTTTGGAAGAGATGGAAGTCTGAGGGTGCCAAATCAGAAGAATTAGAGAGGATGACCGAATATATCGTACCTCAAATCCCGCAGTTTTACCATTGCCAACACACTTTTGTGAGTAGGTGCGTTGTCCTGATGAAGGTGATAATTTTCTGCCTCAAAAGGTTCTCTTCGCACGAATTTTCACATCCAGCTGGTCGAATAGGTTAGAGTAATATTCACCTGCAATAGTTCTGCCTTTTTCAAGGCAATCAATTAACAGAATCCCTTTGAATTCAAAAACACACTGGCCATGACCTTTCTGAATGATGCAGTTGACTTCGTTTTCTTTGGCATTAAGCCAACGGCTTCCATCAACTACATCGACTACAGTTTGGTTTCTGGGATGTACTGGTAAACCCGTGTTTCATCCATGGTGACAAATTGCCGTACAAAATCGGTCGAATCCCTTTTTATATCGGTTCAAACATGACTGTGAATATCATTTGCGCATTTCCTTTTGATCTATCTCCAATAAATTCGGTACCAACCTTGCGCAGAGCTTTAGCCAACCTAATTCTTTGGGCAAGATGTTCTTCACCCTTTCTTTCAATATTCTCAAGGCTTTCGCTATCTTGCACACCTCTATTCACCTTTCGTCTAACACGATATAAACAGTGAACTGAGAACGTTTCAAATTGATCCTGCCCTTGTCTGGAGGAGGATTCTCTCAAGATGGAGGAGCCTACCTTCCTTAGAAGAATTTTATATATTTTTATCACCAGAATGTAAATAATCACATTTATCTTTGTTTAATTTATCTTTGATTCTTGTAACAATTAACTAAGAGTGACAATAAAATATATTGAATTGTCAAATTGTCTAAACATGATAATGTGCACCTTTTAGATAGTTTACGGTGAGGTTTCAATTTTTGGCCGTCTTTCATATGGACCATCTTCGAGAGATGTGCGACCACCTTATTAATTTAGCTGCCCAAATTTTATAGCGGTTGAAATTGAAGGTGCACAGAATTCCTGTAAACTTTTATCAACTTTGGATGACTTTTTTTTATAATTTTAAACATAGAATTAAATAAATGCACGATATCCAAGTTTATTTATTTTATCGAAACACGCGAAATACGTAAACTTCAAAGATTTGTGAAAAGACAGAAAGATTGTAGTGAAAAATAAACCAATTTATAAATGCGACGAAGAAACATATTTTTCATATATTTCAAAAATTCCTCAAACCAATTATTTACTTTCTGAACATATTAATGTGTTATCAAGAATATATTTTGGGTTTCCTTGTTCTATAAAAAAATGATTTTTATTCAATATTCAGAGTTAAAAAATCAATGCTTAGCTGATATTTATTATGAAGTTGATACGAACCATCAGTAAGACCTATTTCTACTTCATAAGATTTTTTTTTTCTCATGATATTGCCATGTGGAAAATTAGGAAAGAGAAACTTCATGATGACACAGCAATTTATTTAAGGCAAGCACAAACTATGAATTATAAACAAAAGATAAGAAATAAGGGAAGTTTACAGAGTACAAAATATAAACATAAAAAAATGATACTCTGTTAATAAAATAATAAAAAATGTGCTACAATATTATTTTGTTACAATTAAATGATCTTCTATATGTTGCTGTCCCAAATTTCATTTCTTCTGATAAATTCACTACTTTATTCTTAACAGGCAAAGGATCCTTCTTAAGTTTCCTATTCAAACTGAATGTTATCAATGATCCAACATGTGAATGCCGCTTAGATGTTGAATCACCAGAGCATCTACTTTTATCTTGCCCTCTGACTAATCAAATTGTATGTAGATACTTTGAAACATTACCAAATTCTCTTTGTGTATATACTCTATCTTATGAGAACTTTGTTAAGTTTAGAACTATTTGTACAATAATTTACAAAACACTACTAATCCATCGTGTAAATAATTAATCATATATATGTAAATAACACTAGCACAGCACAATAGTCCTTTGGACTTCGTGATTTCGTAACAATAAATAAATAAATTCTATATGTTTCAGGTAAGCCCAAGATACGACCGTTATGCCTTACGAGAGATTGTGTCGAATCAGGTGAGAATTTACAAATTGTTATTAAGTAGTTTTAAGGTTTAGGCTATAAACATATTATATTTCTAAAATCTATCTATATGTTTGAGTCAAAGGTCGATCCATTAAAGATGTTTATATAAAAAAGGGTGTACCTGGATCTGTAAAGAAAAAAAAAAAAACATTTTTTTTACTCAAACAAATAAAATTCATAAAACTTTCAAAAAATACATAGAACATTTTGAATATTTTTTCTTTTACTTTCAAATATTTAAAAAAAAAGTTAACAAGGTATTTTCTCTTTTTCTTATCTTACTCTAATTATTTCCCCCCCCCCCCCCCCCCCCTATATTCCGCTCATATGACGCGTAATTGCCGAAGCTAAAGTGTGAACTTGTTATAACCCTGATTTGTTACATGAAATACAAAATCTTTTGATATCTTAAAATTTAATATTCATTACTCTCATTAAAACTATCTTTCCTCTTTCTCTTATACCAATTTTCTTTCATATATTATTGACAATATACCTTTAATTCTATACCAAATTATTCTAAAGCTTTTCAATTATTTTAAAACCTTTATATATTTTTTCTGTTTCCGAAAAAAAAATAGTTCATTATTTCTTTTATATATAATTTGTTATTTTTATTTCATTTTTATATAAAAATCTTTTTACACATAGTACAAATATTTGTAAATATAAAATAGGCGTTATTGTTTATATTAAAAATAATCAAACCCTTTATTGCAAAATTTTTTTCCCATTAAATAAATCTATAAATCTTTTTTTTTCTCCCCATTGAATATTAGAAAATATATTTTTTAAACTTAATTCTATTGACGGTATGTGGCGCTGAGTTTGTTGTTGACACACATTAATATGTTATAATACCTTGATAAAGGTTGGCGTTCAGCCAACTGGAATATTGGTAAAATAAATGATATTTTGATCCAATATATGTCTTTTTATTTAAACATTTTTTATTAGAAGAGAGAGGCATATATTAGATCAAAATATAATTTATTTACCAATATTGGTCGAACGCGAACCTTTTTCAAGGTATTACAACATATTAATGTCAACAACAAACTCAGCGCCACATAACGTCAATGGAATTAAGTTACAAATATTTTTTTCCCTTTATTCAATGGGGAGGGAAAATATTTGGTGTTCAGCCAACTGAAATATTGGTGTTTATATCATATTTTGATCAAATATATGCCTTTTTAATTAAAGATATATTTATGGATTGCTCTATTTTTAAAACAATATATTATGATACATTAGCGCGCCATCTGTTATGAAAATTCGAAATTATTATAGACGCGTATGATTAATTTTAAAATAAAACAATTTTACTGTCCTTAATGGAATAGTGAATGATGAATTAATAATACCCCATTAATATTATATCACCATATTGCTATCTTTTAAGTAAAATATATAGTATACTATAGATGGAAAAATTTGGCCCAGCCACTTTGCCAGCTAAACACCTCTTTGGTAGATTGTGAAGATTCCATTAGATCCCGTGTGGATCTCATGGAATAAAGTCCGCCCTAGACTGACGAGGGCCATTAGCCCGAAACCATGGTCTCTAGGTGGACACTTCTCAGTTTGCCAAATCTGGTGCTGTGGCTTTGTCACCGACCCGAGGCCGCTGGTTGCGGAGACGGTCAATAGATGGCGTCAGTTTTTGACGTTTATTTTGACGGGAAAGGCGCCCTATGCTTCTATAGTATACTATGTATGCCATGTTTTCTCCTGTAGAAGGGCGTTCGTGTCCAAAAGCTAGAAAATATAAATGTTTTGAAAATACACTTTTCCCTGGAGGAATGATTAATTTTACTCAATATTGATACAATTAAAATAAAAACATTAAGTCTCCAGGGAAAATATTCTTTTAAAAATATTTTTTATTTAAAAATATCTCAAGCTTTCGGGCAAGTAAGCTATTTTACGGGAGAAACTATTTTACATCCTAATACGCCAATAAAATAGGATAAAAGACACAATTTGATATTTTCGGAAGAGCGATTGCTCGAAGCATATTATATATTTATAATTATATGTAATTCTACGATCCTCAAAGCTTATGTCCATAGTTCATCTAAAATACCCATTCGAAGAGTCTATCATCAGTATCACTATAAAAGGAAGTTCCAAAAATGCAATATAACAGCGGTATGGTAGATTAAACTGGCGGATGCGCTAGGAGGGTTCAACACTGATGAGCCAGGCCATCCCTTTAATTTTTCCATTGCAGTAAGGGCAGTAGAAATTGTTTTATTAAAAAAAAATAATATTACGCGTCTAAAATAGTTTCGTATTTCGAAAATAGGATTTAATATTAAATAAAGTTATTTGGTAGTTTACATTTGTTTCAATGCATAATCAACGCGGGCTTCTGTTGCGCGTGCTTCACTTGGGGGTTATGGGGTATGGGAAGGGCTTACTTGCCCGAAAGCTTGAGAGATTTTTAAATATAAAATATTTTGAAATAATCTTTTCCTGGAGGATTAATGTTCTTTTTTTTATATTGATTCAAGGAATTATATTATAGAATTGATACAATAGTAGAACGACATTTGAAAATATCCCGCATGTGTTTCTTTTGAACGAAAAATAGAAATTTAGTTTAAGAAGAAATAACGATTGTTTCTAACCTTATTGATGAAGTATGAAATGAGATGAATTGTGAAGAGTAATGAGGTTAGAAATAATCGTTATTTCTCCTTAAAATAAATTTCGATTTTTTATTCAAAAGAAACACATGCGGGATATTTTCAAATGTTGTTCTACAATTATAAGCCGCATTATATTGTATTATAGATTTATACAATTGTTTATTTTATTGAATTTCTAACTTAAATGTAATATGTTTTTAATGGCTGGCAGCTCGTACGATCCAGAAAAGTATGGATCCGATGGTCGACCCATGCGAAGATTTCTACAAGTTTTCCTGCGGGAATTTTATTCGACAAAGAAAGAATCCAAGATCATATGAATCATTTACCATGGACTTATCAAAGGCCTCTTGGAGAAAAATAAAAAGTAAGTTTCAATTTATCATAATAAAAATATTGTGGCGAAGAACTAATATATATTTTATGATAAACTACACACTTTATTCTAAACTCTATTATTCCTCAGGAGGAAAGGGTTCAGTTATGCCTTCGTTGAGAATCTGTTGGTTAATCATGTGTCTTATTTTGCGTATTATTCAATGAAAATATTCAACAGATTATATATATATATATGTGATATTTCGGTGATCTGGTTTGTTGTATTGAGTCGTGGGGAAAGATGATGATTGCGCAGTCGTGATGGTGGGGAGTGGTAAAGCACACAGAGACGACTCAAAGGGGAATCCGAGGCATCAGAGAGAGAGAACGCAGAGACCAAGTTGCGGCCGGCGGGCCACTTACTAACTATCTGTCTGCTGCTGCTGTCTGCTATCTTGCATCTGCTGAACTGACTCCCATTCTCTCATTGGCTGCGGGGCAAGCCCTTTTATATGCTCAAGCGTTACGTCATCGGACGTCTGGCGCCGCGGTGTCGGGGCGATTGACCTCATTGGCTGCGGGTAAGCCCTGTTACGTCATCGGACGTCTGGTGCCGCGGTGTCGGGGCGATTGACCTCATTGGCTGCGGGTAATAATTTCGGTCTCTACGTTCCCTCTAGATGTACCTCTGTATTTAATTGAACACACAAAAACGATACATACAAAGTTAAATTGATAAAAGGAGGATTGGGTACAATGATTAAAAGTCCATATTAGAGTAGGGGGTGTAAGAAGAGGTGGTGAGTATTTACACAGGTGTTCATGATTCTTAAATTACCACATATATTACTCTGTATTTCTTTAAATTAAAGATACTTCGGCCAGTAAATCTTTTTATTTGCCTCGACGTTTCGACAAAATTCTTTTGTCCTCGTCAGAAGCGAACAAAAATTAAAACATTTGGCAAACCGGTAAAAATTATCCTAATGCTGCAAGGGCGTTCTCACGAAGTATTTCAAATTTTGTACAACATCTAAAGCACGAGTGTGGGTGTCGCTGGAGACCCACTGGCGATTCTCAACCAAACTCTACAGCGCTGGCAGAGGCGCCATATTCATTGTACATAGTTAATTAATATAATCCATATTATCTTTTTTTTTAAATAGTGCAGACTGGGCACTTAGCATGTATTGACAAGATGTCAATAAAATTATTTTAATTGACAAAGTGTCTAAAGAACGAGTCAAAATAGAAAAAAAAGATTTTTGTCGAAACGTCGAGACAATAAAAAAGATTTACTGGCCGAAGTGTCTTTAATTTGAAGAACTATGAATGCCGGCCAGGCAGCCTCTATCTTTACGATATTCTGTATTTGTAAAATCATTATAAAAATATTCCTTAGCTTGCTTGTTCAAGATTCTCTAGCTGTAGATAGTTTTGTTAACAATTGTCAACTAGTCGCCGTGACGTCATCAATAAATACTTTTACATCTTCAGATATACAAAGACTTGATTTCTGCGCTACAATATACACCAGAAGTAACACATCTATGCTACCACATACACTTATATAAAATTCAATTATTTTTTGTGAATTCATTTTAGATTTTATTTTCTGTTTGAGAAAACAAAAGTTTCAGTTTTAATTTTATTTTCAGTACGGTTATTGAATTTTATATATAAAATGAATTGTATATAGGTTGATAAAATGTATTTTGGCGCAAGTATCCCGAGCTGGGATATCGCGTCCGAGATGTACATATGAAAATTTATAAAAAATCTTACAGAATTTAAAACGACGTTTGACAGGTTTTACCGCAAATGTTTCTTTTGAACGAAAAATCGTAATTTATTTCAAGGAGAAATAAAGACTATTTCTAACCTTAGGGATGAAGTATGAAAGAATTAATTGTGAAGAGTAATGATAAACGGAAAAATTAAAGTGTCCAGTTCCCATCCCTGGACACTTTTATTTTCCGTTCATCATTACTCTTTACAATTCATCCTTTCATACTTCATCCCTAAGGATAGAAATGGTCGTTATTTCTCCTTGAAATAAATTACGATTTTTCGTTCAAAAGAAGCACTTGCGGTAAAATTTGTCAAACGTCGTTTTACAATCATAAGCCGCATTATATTGTATTATAAACCCTATAAAATTAGCACATCTGCCTTCAAATATATATTCAATTAAACATTTTAATCAATCATTTCGGATTAAAATGTCAAGGTGGTATTTCGTAATGAGCACAAGTATTTACATATTTAGCCAGAAGTCAGCTTTTATACCCAGTTTTCGGGTTAAGATCTTCATCAGTACAGTAATATGTTAGGAAATCAAAGCTGCCCCTACATTGATGAGGGCCATAGACCGTAACCATGGTATACAGGCTGACTTAAACTGGTGTTGTGGTTCATTTTCGATTACTACCTTTACGTTATTTTTCTGCCTTTGCCGGTCCCAAGCCCGGATGAAAAAGGAGGAGGGGGAGCAGTAATAAGCTCGCTAAAAAAACCTGGGCTCAGCTGCCCATGCTGATAGTACCCTGTAAGGTCTCCAGGGATACAGGATGAGCAGCGTTTGTACTCCATGTTAGGAGCGGCTGCACATGGCGTCTGTTCCTCATTTCAGAGGGCCATTTCTTTTGGAGCTAAGTCTGCCTGCCACTGAGTAGTGCTCCCAGTCTTAATGACAAAGACAGACACATTCTACTTCACCCAGTTATGATGGTTGTCAAGTCTCAATCTCTACAAGCTTGATACCCTGATATGATTGAGTGGAGATAAGAAAGAAGAAGACGTTATTTTCTGGGGTGATGAACATAATACATTTTTATATTACATATTCAAAAGGAGATATGCAATATTTTGTACATGAATACCATCCATGCCTACCATTTTCAAATACAATAACAACCACATACCATTTCAAATATTAAAATAAGTTATAAACTGTTAGAAAGAATGTAAAACAGACATTTCACCTGTTCATTAATCTATCAGCAGTACTAAAAATTCAAATTTTTACCAATTATAAACAATGAATAGATTATTTTTACAAAATACTTGGTAAGGAGAGATAAAAGGAATAAAAATAAATTAAAAGTTAAACATAATAATATTGCCGCTTGGAAAATTAGGGAAGACCAACTTCGGGATGAGACAACAATTTATTTAAGGCAATAACAAACTATGAGTGATAAACAAAAGATAAGCAAAGAGGGGAGTTTACAGAGTATAGCAAAATATAAACATAAAAAGTATACTCTGCTAATAAAATAATAAATACTTTGAGTCAAAAGGCGATCCATTAATTAAGATTATATAAAAGAGCATACCTGGATCTGTAAAGAAAAAAAAATTTTTTTTTTCTCAAAATATTTCGAGAGATTGCTCCCTCTTTATCAATTTATTGCACAGTGAATTTAATTTACAAATTATTGTAGATCGCATGGATACATTTTAATTTTTTTTTTATGTATTATTATCAATAATTGTTTTTGACCAATGAAAAAAAAATTGTTTTCATGTGATCTACAATAATTTGTAAATTAAATTCACTGTGCAATAAATTGATAAAGAAGGAAGCAATCTCTCGAAATATTTTGAGAATTTTTTTTTTCTTTACAGATCCTGGTACGCCCTTTTATATAATAAATACTTTGTTACAATATAAAGTTGCAGGGGGATAATATTCCTATACCAAAAGAGGCCATTCTTCCTTTAATTATGCATCAGTGAAATGCATTTTGTTTACTTCATCATTAAAAAACCTTTACTTGTGTTGATTATGAATCAGACCCAACACCAGTTTGACATATTGCTTCTCATTTGATACAAATATATTGTAACAAAGAATTTATTATAATACAATATAATGCGGCTTGTGATTGTAAAACGACATTTAAAAATTATCCCGCATGAGTTTCTTTTCAACGAAAAATCAAAATTTATTTTAAAGAGAAATAACGATTATTTCTAACCTTAAGGATGAGGTATAAAAGGATGAATTGTGAAGGATAATAATAAACGGAAAAATAAAAGTGTCCAGGGATTTTGATTTTTCGCTGAAAAGAAACTCATGCGGAATAATTTTTAAATGTCGTTTTACAAAGTATTTATAAATTTTATTATTTTTATCAACAGGGTGGTCACATTTTTATGTTTATATTTTGCTACTCTGTAAATTTACCTTGTGGCTTATCTTTTGTTTACCATTCATAGTTTGTCCTTGCCTGAAATAAATTGTTGTCTCCTCCTGAAGTTTTTGTCTTCCCTAATTTTCCACGTGGCAATATGAATTAAAATGAACAATTTGAATGTTGTGTTAATTATAGCGAATATTTAAATTATGAATAAGTAATATATTTGATGATTTTCACAGATATTTTAGAAAAAGAGCCTCTTCCTACAGACAGCGAGGATGCTGTGAAGATGAAGAAGGTGTACAAGTCCTGCGTGAAAGATTGTAAGTTTCTATTTGTGCTTAACACAAGTATATTTATTATCATTACATCTGAATAATATTGTAGATCTATATCTATTTATAAATACTAGAGAGAATTATCACATATTTAACTTTTTTTGTAAATATATTTATGATTATCTTTTAACCTGGAAGGTTCAGGTTCCTAATATATATTATTGTTTCTCTTTTTTATTTCAATTTTTTCTTGTATAATATGTTTATAACTGTTTCTGTTTTAAAATGTATATCGATGCGATTTTCCCTGGCCGGGATATCGCGTTTTGTGTGTAGAAATAAAAATAATGACATCTAAATTTGAAGATTTCATTCCATCTTTTATAATTAGGTTTATATTTTATTAAAGTTAATCGAGCATTAATGAAAGTAAAAACATATTGTATGAATATTCGTTATGATATGAATAGATATTATGGTAAAAAAAAAGTGTCTGAACAGAGTGATATAACTGCCTATCTCTCTCTCTATATATGTACAACATAAATAAAGTGGTAGAAAGCAAATCGACTCTCTATATATGCAATTTGGATGAGGAAAGCGTAGACTAGAACGTACTGAGTCCAGACTATCTTTTTCAGTGATACGCTAACCATGAGGTATGCAAGAAGGAACCTGTGACCAATGAAAATGCGTCGAAACTGTAAGCTGTTGTTGGGTTCTATGCTGTCTGGAGTATAGGAGCTATATCAATGCTTCCTTTCCTCCTGTGGTTAATCTATATAAGACCGATGGTCTTAATAAAGCTGTGTGTGTATATATATACAAAATTATCAATCTGTGTTTTAAATTTAAAACCACGAATTGAACAATCACTATGGAGATAGAAAAATATTAGCAAATCCTGGATATACATTGGCTAATCTTTAATATTTTGAACCACATGAATTTTTCAGATCGTTTCAGGAATAGTATTGATTGCGCTATCTAAATCTCTTTTATTTAAAACGATATTTCTAATAGACTAGAAATTTAGGCGTTTGTGTAACTAGAAATTTGACAGATTACTGATTAGAGTACAGAAATTTTCTTGAAATAATAAGGAAATAACGATATTTTAAAAATATCTCTATATATACAAATATATTTGGTATAAAAGGCCTATCCTGACCTCTTACACGAGCATTTTGGATGGTAGAGAATCTAGTAAAACAAATATCAATGTTTAGTTTATTTCTGTTTCACTAGATGGCGCTCTGCAATCTAAAATATTTATGTGGAAAGTGCTAATTCGAGGATATTTCAACGATAGAATACTCTTGTGATTTACATAGGGTTTTATTATTGTCTATGTTAATTGACATCTCTAACTCCCCCTTTGCCGGTCCCAAGCCCGGATGAAAAAGGAGGAGGGGGAGCAGTAACAAGCTCACTAAAAAACCTGGGTCCAACTGGCCCGGCTGATAGTACCCTGTAAGGGCTCCTAATCCAGGGATACAGGATGAGCAGCGTCTGTACTCCATGTTAGGAGCGGCTGCACATGGTGTCTGTTCCTCGTGTCAGAGGCGGCCTTTTTTTTTTTTTTAGCTAAGTCGGCCTGCCACTAAGTAGTGCTCCCAGTCTTGATGACAAAGGCAGACGCATTCTACTTCACCCAGTGTAGAGATAAGAAAGAAGAAGTAGAAGAATTGACATCTCTGTCTATATATCACAGCTTTGTTGGATTGTTAGTTGGCTAGCGGTTATTGGATAGGTCAGGCCGCTGATAGACGTGAGCTGCTGGTCTACATATAATTTTATCTAGAGTTTAATTTCCTCAATCTCTTGTCCTTCCTTATTGTTTATAAATAACTTTAAGTAATAAAGGATCTTTGTAATTATCAGCTTTCTATCTTTTCTACGAATCTATAATTTTTTCCAGCAGTTTATTTGAATTGTCAGCATATGCCTCTTTTTAACATTAACACCTGACCTTTTTTTCTATTTGAAAAAAAAATGTCGATATATATTATTCATATTAATAACTATCTAATATAAAAATAGTATTCTTCAAATGCTATCACCATAATTTGATGGCTGTAAACTTGAGTGAGTTAGTTCAGTTCGAATAAAACGCTTAAATAGTTATGTTAACGAATATTTATTGCCAATATCGTACACATGAAAGAATTTGGACAGAATCATATCAAACCTTTATTTTCAATAAATATATTTGTTTTTTTGCTCCCTTTTCTCTCTCTCTATATGTATATGTGTGTTTGAAAATAGAGCAATCCATATATATATATTAATTTTAAATGCCTATTTTGGATCATAAAGATTTATTTCCGATATTTCGTGTGGCAACTCGCCATACTTCTTCGGGGAACAAGATTGTTTTTGTATATACTCGTGAATTTATACGCGAGCTTCTCAAAATAATCTTGTTTCCCGAAGAAGTTTGGCGAGTTGCCACACGAAATATCAGAAATAAAAGTTTATGATCCAAAATAGGCATTTTTAAATAATATATAGGTATATGTCATAATTTGTAAATACCAAGATGTAACCCCACCACAATATATGCAATGTATGATCCAAAAGGGTTTAATAAAATTAAGGCCTCGCGAACTAGAGAGAACAGCCATTACCAGGATTTCATTATCCAGGAAGTAAAAGTTATTACCCAGGAACTATAAAACTAAGTTCAAAGACCTTCTTCTTCCTGGAGGATGGTAATCATGAAAAGGACAATGGAGGTACCAATATCCAATCAGAGTTCAGCATGAGTAGCTAACAACCAACCAGAAATCACAACGTAGACGATTTCAACCAATGAGAGGCATAGAGAGTTAACGAGGAAAATCTCGGACTCAAAGTTAGTTGGGAGCTCGACCTGACGAGGAGCAAGACGTGCTAACCCCTTCTCTCACCAAGGTAATCTATGTTCAGAATGGGATAGTCAAGTACACCATTAGTCTCAAAACCTTCTCTCCCTTAAATCGCGAGGTCCTATTTTTAATCCCATCCTGTGTTCCCTCTCGTTATTTCCCCTGTGAAAAACCCTACTATCTCGACCAAACGACTGCGCCATCAACCACCACAAGTCACCAACCCTACAGTAAATCAACAGGGTCTTACATAACAATCAACAATCAAAAAGGGGTCCAAACAAATCAGACCAAGATGCGAAAAATATTTTATATATTTATCAATTATTTTATATATTTTTATCTATTTGTTTACATATTTATCATTATATAATCTCATTTATTCATATTTATTTTATATTTAACCTTATATAATCATATATTTTATTATTTTATTTCAACACACAAAACGCGATACCCCGGCTAGGGATAATTGCGACGATTTACACTTTTTAAACAGAAACAGTTATAAACATATTATACAAGAAAAAGTAATCGAAATAAAAAGAGAAACAATAATATATATTAGGAACCTGGACCTTTCAGGTTTGAATATGAACGAGGTAATAAATAAGTTTCAATTTCAATCTATCTCTCTTCCTTACTTATATATAAAGGTTGATAATAAGAACGCTTTTTCTAATGTATGATGTATGACTTATTATCTTTATATGATGCTGTTCGGTTAATAAAACAAAATATAATACAAATTAAGAAAAAAGGCATCTTCTTTTCGTGCAACTGAAAGTTGCTGATGGCTTACGCAATCTATCGGAATAAATATAAACTATTCTCGTTGTTTTTTAATTATTCCAGTATTGGCCAAATAGTTTATTAGAGAATAGTTGATATTTATTCCGATAGATGGGGTAAGCCATCAGCAACTTTTAGTTGCACGATAAGGAGATGCCTTTTTCTGAATATTAAATACCTAGTTATTATATTGATATACAAGGTTATCCCAAATGTTCGTAAACACTTGCTAAAAATTGAGATATCAATATTATTCGCCGGTATCTACGAGGGTTGTCCGTTAAATAAGTTCCACGGGGCACCACTGTCATGAGGATCGCTTTTAGGCTCGAGCCGACTGCACGGGTTCGTAGCTTGTTCTCCCCACTCCATTTTCCCACCAAGGATACATCGCTGGTAAGCTTAGTCTTGGCTGAGCAGCCGTTAGTGATGGAGCTTCCCCTCGTGTCTCCCGCCAGCTGCGATTCACGGTCAGTAATTCGCTTTTTAGCCGCAAAGAAGAATTCGGCGAAGGACATTCATACTGAACTCTGTCAAGTGTATGGAGAAGGGTGTATGAGTTCCGGGATGGTGCGCAGATGGGTCAGAGAATTTAAAAACAGCCGAACAGACGTCCACGATGAACCGCGTGCTGGACGGCCATCGGATTCGTACGAAATCATTGCCAAAGTCGAAGCGGCAATGCTTGAAGATCGACGGGTTACTGTGCGGAAGCTCTGCGATTTGGTTCCTGATATCAGTAAAACCACCATCGACAAGATTTTGCGTGAACATTTAGGGTATTCAAAGGTCTGCGCAATATTGGTTCCGAAAATGCTGACTGAAGACCATAAACGGCAGCGGGTTGAAGCGGCCCAGAAATTTCTCGATTGCCACGAAACTGACGGAGAGGAATTATTGGATTCGATCGTTACTGGTGATGAGACCTGGGTACACTACACCACACCGGAGACAAAGGAGCAATCCAAGCAGTGGAAGCACACTTCTTCTCCGAAACCTCTAAAGTTTAAACAAACACTTTCTGCCGGGAAACTTATGGCTCCGTCTTTTGGGACCGAAAGGGCCTATTGTTGTGCGACTTTTTGCGTCGGGGTACAACAATGAATCCCGACCGGTACTGTGAGATCTTAAAATAACTTCGACGCGCGATTCAGAACGAGAGGAGAGGGATGTTAACCAAAGGGGTGCGGTTTCACCACGACAACGCTCGGCCGCACACCGCCCATAAAACCACTGCCTTCTTCGAAGAATTTGGATGGGAATTGGTGTCACACCCACCCTACAGCCCGAACCTAGCTTCTAGTGACTTCCATTTCCTCCCCGAGTTGAAGAAAAACCTGGGTGGAACCCAATTCCAGGACGATGACGAGTTGGAAGAAGCGGTTTTAGGCTTACTACGCGGCCAGGCGGCAGAGTTCTTTGACTCTGGGTTCCATAAGTGGGTTACCGAATGCAAAAATGCGTCGAACGAAACGGGGAATATGTAGAAAAATGAAAAAAAGTCTGATATTTTCGAAAATGTATAGTTCAGCGCAAATAAACCTGTTTTTCTGTATGAAAAACCTCTGTGGAACTTATTTAACGGACAACCCTCGTATAATGTCTTTGTATTATGTATAAAATAATTGTATTATGTAGAAGAGTGGGTCAATAAAAAACGATAAGCGCTTAAAAAAGTGCAAACTAAAATACAAATTTATTTTATAATCCTCTACCTAACCCCCTCCTTTTTCTATGCACATCTTCCAAAGGTCAGGTATCTTGTAAATTTCTTTTAAGAAACAATCCTGTGTGTGTTGGGCAAGCCATCCATGCACCGCATTCTTAACCTCATCATCAATCTTGAAAGTCATGCCTCTTGAAACTATTTTTAAGTGTCCAAATAAATAATAATCACTCGAGACTAAATCAGGAGAGTACGGGGGATGGATTAGAACTTTAAAATTTAATTTATTGATGGTTTCAATGGTGAGATTTGTCCTTGGGGCCGAGCATTATCATGCTGTAAGCAAACACCTTTGCTCAGTAAACCACGCCTTTTGGAACAAATTTTGGCTTTAATTTTTTTTCAAGAAGCTTAGAATAAACAATGCTATTAACTGTTTGGCCTTTAGGAAGATATTCTTCTAAGATGGATCCTTTACTGTCCCAAAAAATAGTCGAGTACTTTTCCAGCAGAAGCTGTTATCCTTAGTTTCTTTGGTGTTGGTGAACCCTTGTGATGCCATTCGGCAATTGGTCTTTTAGAGTCTGGAGTGTGATGGTGTATCCATGATTCATTTCCAATCACTATTCTATCAAAAGCACCTTCACCCTCAATTTCATAACGTTCCAAAAGCTGTTTACAAGCGTTAAGATGTTTTGCAATTATTTTAGGACACTACCATAACTAAGGTTAAGTTCGGCAGAAATAACTCTAATGCTAATGTGACGATCGTTCTGTATCATCTCGTCAATGGCCCAGGTGGTTGCATCATCACTAACCTTGACCGGGGCGCCAGGTCGCGGTGCGTCATCCAAACTTTCTATGCAGCTTTTGAATTTTATAACCCATTAAAAATTCGATTTTGAGATATAAATTTATCACCGTGAACAGCTTTCATTCTGGAGTAAATTTCAAATGGTTCAACTCCATCATGGTAAAGAAAACATATTACTGCTCGCATTTCAAACAATGTGCAACTGTTTGTTTTGGTCGGCATTTTTATTGGGAAAAATGTTTCCAGATGGTTTCTTTTTTTTTTTTTTTTTTTTTTTTGAGTTTTTTTTTAATATAATAAAAGAGTTCAATTTGAATGTGTATACATATATACATTTGTTTCCTTTTTTTGCTATTAAGCTTTCATCGTTTTCTATTGATCAACCCTTGTCTTATTACGTATTCGTCGTAATATATTAATATTCGTTAATTAATAAGAAAAATGACGTTGTAAGAAAAGCACGAACTTTTGAGACAACCATATTCTTATGTTTATTCTAATCTCCTAATGAATATGTTATTTCATTGAAAAAGAAAACAGTTTAAATTGAGTTGACTTTAGTGTCCAGTTTCAAAGATGAACCAGACCTTCTACGGGAAATAATGCAGACAGCTGGGTTTGGAGACTGGCCTGACATCTTGGAGACATGGCGAGATGAAAACCAGACCTATTTTACCACAGAGTGGCTCCTCAGTATCCCTCATTCTTATAACATAAATCCCTTTTTTCATTTATATGCAGACGACAAAGACTACGAGAAATATGTTTACAAAGTAAATGAAATAATTTGGAATTCTCTCTATTTTATAGCGCCCCCTTTAAATAGCGCCTCCCTCTCTATAGCGCCCGATATTTAATAGTACTACGATGCGATTTACCTTAAAAGTGACCTGTCTATAGCAACTCCTCTCTATAGCACCCTATTTTGGTAAGTCCCAAGAGGGGGCGCTATAGACAGGTTTAACTGTATATGTTTAATATACACATATATTTTTGAAAATAGAGCAATCCATTAATAAATCTTTAATTAAAAAGGCATATATTGGATCAAAATATCATTTATTTTACCAATAATTCACTTGGCTGAACGCCAACCTTTTTCAAGGTATTATAACACATTGTTGTGTGTCAACAACAAACTCAGCCCCACATAACGTCAAATAGAATTAAGTTTAAAAAATATTTTTCTTATATTCAATGCTAATATTGTTTATATTCATATTGGTAAAATAAATGATATTTTGATCCAATATATGCCTTTTTAATTAAATACACATATATTTATAATGTTTTAATGTATTTGTGTGATAGGTAAACTAGTACAAATGTGACTTTGTACTAATATAAGATTCATAAATTAAGAAAAAGCCATTCTTACTGTCCTAGAAGCTTATGTCCATAGTTTGCCTAAATACTTACTGAGATTCCACCCTTCACATTGCAGCATATAAAAGTAGAATGATCCAATACAATATTATAGCTCTAAATAAGCGGTCTGTTAGATAAAATTGGGGAAATCGCTGGGAGGGTTCGCTATTAATAAACCAAGCCCTCCCAATATATTTTTCATCGCAGTAAGGACAGTAGAAGTTTGATATACGTATGTTATAAAATAATATATATATAATTTTATTCAAAGTTATATTTCATATATTCAAATACTCTGCTAAATCGACCGCCAGAGGTCACGTTTCCCCTATAAAAACTCATTGTTGTTATTTCCCGATAGCCGGCTCAAACCTTTTTACATTATGTAAATAAGTTTTTCATTTTTTATTCTTACCCCTAAAGCCAGGCAGTACTTTTACCAAATTACGTTTTTATATATTTTCCTTCAGTTCAATTAAAGCAATTTATGATCAAAACCATTTTAATTTCTATGCTTTCAAGATTTTCAACCATGATTGCATTACCATAGCATAATCCTCAAGATATAAAAATTCAACAGAAATCTTTTTTTATATAACATGCATAAAAGAAATATTGATGTCTAAATGTTTTTATTTGCTATATTTAGATGGCGTGTTAATGTTCTATATATATAATTATACATACATTATACATAGGAAATACACACACATGATCCTTCTTAAAATACCTACTATACACTTTTATAAATTATGATTGTTTACATATTCTTATTTACATATTTGTTAAATGTATTCTATAATTCGAATATATTTGCGGATATACGACTCTGATCAAAATGTTTCGACACTTTGCTCATAAAATCCTGAAAACTCAATATATTTTCTCCCGGTTTGTGGCAAACGCAAGCGTCGCTTGGCTTGGAGACCTGCCAATTTTCAAAAATCACGCGCCACAACAGCGCGAGCAGCGGCTGTTCGAAAGTGAAACCATTTTGCCCGTGCTTCGATTTCGTTAGTCACGGAAATGGAGGATCAACGAATTTGCATCAAGTTCTGTGTGAAAAACGGATTCAAGGGTCCCGAAATTTTTAGATGTCGCAAACAGCCTACGGGGATGCCGTCATGAGCCGAAGATGAGTTTTCGAGTGGTACAAGCGCTTCAAGGAGGGTCGGGAAGAGACTGCCGACAACGAGCGTTCCGGGAGCCGTTCACATCAACCACGCCTGAAAAAGTGGACAAGGCGTTGGAACTGGTGCGTGAAGACCAACGAATAACTGTCAGGGAGGTCGCCGAAGAAGCAGGGATATCTTTCGGGTCGACTCAATTGATAATGAAGTACATTTTGGGAGTGAAAAGACTCAACGCCGTTCTCGTTCCCAAAGATTTGACTTTTGATCAAAAGAACGCCCAGAAAGAAACGGCCAGTCTCAATCTCGAAGCGACAACCGACGACCCCGAATTGTTGAAGAGGGTCTTTACTGGAGACGAAACATGGATTTACGGCTTTGATTCGGAAACTACCCAACAAGCATCGGAGTGGAGCTTCAAAAATGAGCCGAGACCAAAGAAAGCGAGGAAGGCTCCCAGCAAAGTCAATGTCATGTTGACGGTGTTCTTCGGCTACCAGGGCATCGTTCATCATGAATTTCAACAACAAGGCTCTACAATAAATGCTGACACCTACCTGGGAGGTATTTGAGGGAAGCGATTAGGCAGAAACGGCCGGAACTGTGGAGGAGCAAGTCGTGGATCCTCCACCACGATAACGCGCCGGCGCACACAGCCCTAAAAATCTCGATGTTCCTGCAGGACCACTCAACCTATGTGTTCCCCCAACCCCCCTACAGTCCCGATTTGGCCCCCTGTGACTTCTTCCTTTTTGGAAATCTCAAAAAGAAGTTAAAGGGTCGGAAATTTCAGAGCATAGAATAGATCAAAGTGGAATCGAAGAGGGGCATGAAGGCGATCCCGAAAACAGACTACCAGAGCTGTTTTTCCGACTGGAAAAAAGGTCGCTGAAGTGCATCGCGGCCAAAAGGGACCACTTTGAAGGGTACAATTTGAATTTGGTAAAATAATAAAGTTTTTTAAACTTATGAGCAAAGTGTCGAAACCTTTTGATCAGAGTAGTATATTTGCGCATTTATAATGCGGCTTTTGATTGTAGAAACGACATTTGAAAATTCCCATCCCTGGACACTTTTTTTTTCATTTATCATTACTTTCCACAATTCATCCTTTCATACTTCCTCCCTAAGGTTAGAAATAATCGTTATTTCTCCTTAAAATAAATTTCGATTTTTCGTTCAAAAGAAACATTTGCGGTAAAATTTTCAAATATTTGCATTTATATTATAATATTTATATAGCTTGTTTTGAAAATAGAGCAATCCATATTTAAATCATTAGATAATAAAAGGCATATATTAGATTTATTTAAATGTATTTCAACCAATATTTCGTTTGGCTGAACGCCAAACCTTTATTTTTATTACCGTTCAGCCAACCGAAATATTGGCAAATAAATCTTCTATTAAATCCAATATATGCCTTTTTATTATCTAATTTATATAACTATTTTTTTTATTGTAATACCCACATATTCTCATGTCCAATAGTGGCTGCAGCCTTGCTGAAAATTGACATAGAACAGCAGCTTTACACACCCAAGATAGTGGACATTGCGACCGCTGTGATACAGATGTATGGAGATATCTGAGGCTTTTCATTGGACATGACAACAACAACACTGTTGTATAGTTATTGTTGTATTAAACATTACTCACCATGTGAAATTATTATTACTAATTGTTTATTACGCTTTATATTTATATTTTTACATTAACACGTTGTTTACATATACATCGTATTATTATTGTTTATGATGATGATATATTATATATTTTTAAAACACAGAATACTACATTCCCTCCTTCCTTTAGATGAAAGGAATCATGTCTTTATATCTTGATGATGGCTTGACGACTCTTCCACTCCTGGTGATCACGGGTTCCTTGGTAGTCGGCAAGGGTGGAGAAACCTCTGGTGGCAACTGGTGAAGAGCCTCGGCATCAAGTCTATCTGAAACAACTGGGTTAAATGTAGACCCTGTTCTACTTGAACTTGGTCGGTTTAAAGAAGTGTCCTTGTCTTGGTTTGAGGAATTATCATCTGTTATTTGTACATCAGAAGAGTTGAGGTGTTCAATTCTTGTTGAATCTGAACTAAGATTTTCCTGGCTCTCTTCTGGAATCAAGTCAGAAATGTCTTGATTGGTCTCTTGAGTAGGAACATGTTTCAAATGTTCAGCATTTCTATGAATTATTTTCCCATTTTTAGTGTTGACTAATTTAAAAGAATTTATTGAAGTGTTTTCAAGAATGACATGATGTTCTGATCTGAAATTTGAATCAAGTTTTCCATTATTTGGATTTGCCACATAAACTAAATTTCCAATTTCAAAATTATGAGGACTAGCTTTCCGAATTATATCATTATATGTTTTCATTTTTTCTTTGTAGACCATATTGAATTCTTTGATGTTGGATTCATCTTCTTCTGCATCATTAACAAGTGAGCTTAATTTAGTTTTGATTTCTCTTGAAAATAATAGGAATGCTGGAGTCTTTCCTGTAGATCTGTTTGGAGTAGTTCGGTAAGACATTAAAATTCTGGATAAATCTTCTTTCCAATCTTTCCCTTCTTCAGAACTTGAATTGAATTGTTTCTTTAGAAATCTATGGAATCTTTTTATCTTCCCATTACTTTTGGGGTAATAGGGTGAGGCTTTGATGTGCCTGATTCCACATTCTTTTAAAAATCTTTCCATTGATGTACTTACAAACTGTAAGCCATTATCTGTTACAACTTCATGTGGATAACCATGTCTTGCAAAAATCTCCATCAATTTTTTAATAATTGTCTTGCTGGAAATGTCTTCTATTATCATTGCTTCAGGATATGAAGAATAGTAGTCGATCGCTGTTAAAACATAATGATGGCCAATTGGACCAACTATGTCAATTCCAAGTTTCATCCAAGGTTTTGATGGTAACGGAACTATTTGCAATGGTTGATTCCTTACACAAATTGGACAGTTTCTAATCAAATTTTCAATGTCAAAGTCCATGTTTATCCAAAAATATTTTTCTCTTAACAGTTGTTTGGTTCTTGTCATTCCTTGATGTGTTTCATGTGCAATTCTCAAGACTCTCTTTATTAGTTTTGAAGCTAGCAAAATTCTACTTCCTTTTAAGATAAGATTATCAAAAATTGAGAGTTCATCTTTAAACTTATAAAAACATTTGAATTCTTCATTCAAAGGATATGGCCAAACTCCCTTTTGAACCATCTCTTTCAGTTTTTGAAACAAAGGATCTTGCTCTGTACAAACTTTTATCTCTTTCAAAGACAGTGCTTGAAGCTCTTTAGAAGTGATGGATAAGACTTTATGAACATAGTCCTCCAGCCATTTCTCATCACTTGTGTTAGGGAGAGGTTGTCTTGAAAATATATCTGCAATATTTTGCTTTCCTTGAATGAATTCAATTTCAAAGTCATATGGTTGTAATCTCCAACTCAATCTTTGAATTCTTGGAGGCAAAACAGCTCCATTTTTAGGATTCAGCATATAGATTAGAGGTTTGTGATCTGTTTTTAACACAAATTTCCTTCCCCAAATATAGGTATTAAAATGTTCAATTGCCCATACACATCCCAATGTCTCTTTTTCTATTTGTGAATATCTTTTTTCAGTATCAGTTAAGGATCTGCTGGCATATGCAATGGGTCTTTTAATGCCATTTTGTTGTGTTTGTATTAATACTGCTCCAAGACCAATAGGGCTTGCATCTGTGATTAATTCAGTTGGTGAGTTCAAGTTGTAATATGCCAAGCATGGCTCTTTTGTTAGTGACTCTTTAAGATCCTGAAATGCTTTATTTGTTTTCAAATCCCAATTCCACCTAACATTTTTTCTAGTCAAATTATTTAGAGGTTCTGCCAATTTAGAAAAATTAGGTATGAATTTTCTTAAAAACCCACAAGTTCCTAAGAATGACCTTAACATCTCAATATTTTTTGGTATTGGAAAATTTAAGACTGCTTCTATTTTCCTATTATCAGGTTTAATACCTTCACTACTAACAATGAGACCTAAAATATCCAATTCTTCCATGGCAAATTTGCACTTATTCCTGTTGAGCCTAATGCCTACTTTATCAAATCTTTGTAAGACTTTTCTAAGCCTTTCTTCTAGTTCTTGTCTATCTTTGGCATAAACAACGACATCGTCCAAGTAACAAATTACACCTTTCAAATCAAGCAAAATTGAATCCATTCCTTTCTGATATGCCTCTGGAGCACTTGATAGACCAATAGGAACTTTACAAAATCTGTAACAACCACGGTGCGTGATGAAAGTTGTAAGGGGTCTTGATTGAGGGTCTAAGTCAACCTGCCAAAACCCTTTTTTTGCATCCAGCTTTGCAAATACTTTAGCACCTTTAAGGGCATGTAACATATTGTCAATTGTAGGAATTGGATGTCTTTCTCTCAATATTGCTTTATTCACTTCCCGAAGGTCTATGCATAGTCTAATTTCCTCACTATCCCTTTTTGGAACAACTATTATGTTAGAAACCCATTCAGAACCATGATGCACTTCTTCAATGATTCCATTCTCTAGCATCTTATCAAGCTCTTGATTTACTGCTTCTACCATTGCATAAGGTATACGACGGCATCTCTGGGCAATGAGCCTATAGTTGTCTTTCAATGTCACTTTATGACTATAGCCTTTTATAGTTCCAAGTCCATGGAAAATATGTTCATGTTCTTGAACAAGAGTTTCTATATTAGTAGACATTGATTCATTTACATGATTTACCCTTTTAATTATACCTAGTTCAAAACTAGCCTTGCCTCCCAACAAAGATTCAACTTTTTTATCAATCACATAAATTTCTTCTGAAACTGAATTTTCTTTCCAAGAAATCACAGCATTGAAATAACCATAACATGGAAGAGGTCTATCTTGACCATAGGCAAAAAAGGTTCGGGTGGTGTCATGTAATTTTGGCATAATTTTATGGCCATATAATTCAAGCATCTTATTATAGCTTATGAAAGTTCTATCACTCCCTGTATCAATTATCATATTTATTTCACTACCATCTATTTGCACTTTTTCTTTATTTTCAGCACCTGTATAGTAGGTATATTCATCTGAACTTTCACCTACTTCAGTCTTATTTTCTTCTTGTATGGTCTTAACTTTAGTTTGATTGAAATTTTTGTGGTTTCTATTATTATTTTGATTTGGGCGGTTCCTGCAAGCTCTAAAAAGATGTCCTAATTTATTGCAATATGAACAAGTCATTTTTTAGCACCACATTCTTGTGCTGAATGTGTATCTAATCCACAGCGATAACATTTAGGCTTTGAGGCACCTGAAAATGATGGGGTACCTTGATTAGTGAATCTACCTTTGTTGAAATTATTAGCATTATAGTGCTTTTTAGGTTTATTTTAAACTCTATTTAGTGTTTGATCATTTTGAGGTTCAAGAAGTCTAATTTCTTTTCTAGAAATTTCTAACATTCTAGCAATATCAATGGTTTTTGACAGTGTCAAATTTTCTTGTTGCAACAATTTTTCTTTAAGTTTTTTGTTGTTACATTTTTCAATTATTTGGTCTCTTATCATATCAGCTTCTAAATTCCCAAATTCACAAGATTTAGAAAGCTCTCTTAAAGAAATTAAGTAGTTGTCGATCGATTCATCATCTTTCTGGACTCTTTGTCTAAATTTAAATCTCTCAGTGACCACATTTTTATAAGGTGTGAAATATTTATCTAAAGCCATTTTAGTTTGTTCATAATTTTCCTTTTCATCTGGCAAGTTGAAAAATATACGCTGTACATTTGGCCCTAAACAATGCAATAGAGTTGCTCTCTTAATTTCATCCGATTTTTTTGAAATTCCAGATGCTATTTCAAAAATGGCATAGGATTCCATCCATTGCTTATATTCCGCAAATAAATTGCATGCATTCATATTCATGGGTAACGGTGGCGTCAGGTTGGCTGCCATACTTGTTTTTTTTTTTTTTTAGGGCTACAGTTATATTTTCAAATTCTCGTCGCCAATTTATGTTGTATAGTTATTGTTGTATTAAACATTACTCACCAGATGAAATTATTATTACTAATTGTTTATTACACTTTATATTTATATTTTTACATTAACACGTTGTTTACATATACATCGTATTATTGTTTATGATGATGATATATTATATATTTTTAAAACACAGAATACTACAAACACAATTAATATTAAATTACCTATCAACACTAACAAACTTGAACAATATTTGCATACTTAATTAGAACATTAAGATGAGTGTGTTAATATATGTAATTATATGAAATATATTTTTTATATAGGAAAGAAATACATAAACATAATCAGCTTCAAATATACATATCATAAACTTATATTAACTGCATACTGTCTTTGTGTACAGATATATTTGAATAGATATTCAATGGAGTCTTTTGAATTTGAATCAATGGAATTTCTGAAATTAATTCTAAATATGCAAAACATTTCAGAAGAAATTGTCAATAAAACTATCGAAGATGTATATAAATTAGAGCTTACATTTTTACAGGTATATATTCTATCTATTATATTATATTATATTTCTATATCTATTATATTATATTTCTATACCTAACTGTAATTGCCAAACTAGGTATATTTGTTTGTGTTTATTTCATTAGTTGGTTGTAAATTCAAGCATGATTTTAATGTCCTTTCCTTTATTTTCTTCTTTAAACTCAACTCAAACCTTGTAATTATTCAATTGTTTATGTAATATAGTATTTAAGTTTAGTGTTGTTTCTTGACGTAAGCATCCCTTGTGTGGATATCGCGTCTGATTTGATAATAAATAAAAAAAAATATACCTAATATATTATTCTATCCATATCTATTATATCATATTTCTATATCTATTTGAAAATAGAGCAATCCATATTTATTTAATTAAATAATAAAAAGGCGTATATTGGATTTAATAAAAGATTTATTTGCCAATATTTCGGTTGGCTGAACGCCAAACCTTTATCAAGACTTTACATTTTTGTATAAAAAATTATAACAATATGCGGCACTGAGTTTGTTTATACAAAAATGTAATGCCTTGATAAAGGTTTGGCTTTCAGCAAACCAAAATATTGGCAAATAAATATTTTATTAAATAAAATATACGCATTTTTATTATTTAATTTCTATATCTATTATATTATTTTATCTAATATATTATATATTTATATCTATTATATAATTTATCTATTATATTATATCTCTTATGGTTTAGCCATATGGATCATTGAAAAAAATTTCCATTTACAACATTATATATAGACAGATAACTTTCCTTTCTAATAAAAATATTTTTCCACTTTTTTATTTATATCTATGAATTATGATTGTAAATCTATTTTTTTTTATTTGTTATTTAAAATATTCGAATTATTTAATACTTTTACATTATAGAAATTTTTAAAATTAACAATTAAAAATATTAATTTACAAAGTACGATCAAAAAATTAAAAAATAACCGAACCTTTAATAAAAAAGAGAGTTTAAAATATTAAAAACAAATAAAAGACTGGCAACACTGGTAATAGCGCATGCGTAAATCTCATTGTAGGAAGATAAAGTTTATTTGTTTAAAGCTTGAGTCGTATTTTGTAAAATGATTTTGAACAAAAAAACTATCATTTAATCAATCACAATATTTTTTTTATTTCAACACACAAAACTCGATATCACGGCTAGGGATAATTGCATCGATTTACATTTTTTTTAACCGAAACAGTTAAAAACATTATACAAGAAAAGGTAATTAAAAATTAAAAATAGAAAAAATAATATATATTAGAAACCTGGATTTCTCATGTTAGAAAGATAATCATAAATATATCTACAAAAATAGTTAAACCTATGATAATTCTCTCTGCTCTCTCTCTCTATTCACAAATATTATTTTTAAAAAACCTATCATGAAATTTTATTTTAAATTGAAGAAATATTGAACTGAGACATGAGATTTGTTAAAGGAAGGCTAGAGAGATGAAACAATTACAAAATCTCAAGTACACACACACAACACACACACACACACCGACCGTGCGGCCACGCGTCGCACGAGCTCCGTGATATTCGCCTCTGGCGAGCTGTAATGTTACCTTAAACATGTCGAATTCGACATCGCCGGAGAGCCCAGGATCCGCTGGACAAAAGCCTGGAAGGCCCAGCATCCTAACTCCAACCGGTAGCGAAAATTCGGCCAAAAACGAATTTCATGGAGAAATCTATGGAGAAAAATCTAATTCTCGCGAATATGTAAATCCGCCGGCTGACGGCGGAAATGTAAATCTGGCCGCTGCGCGCGTCGACGTCACGTCCGGCATGGCGGCTGCTTCGTCATCTAATGGCGCTGCCCTTACCATCAGGAACTGGGCAGATTGTGACGAGGTCATGAACCCCGGGACAGATGACGACTTTACCGTCGTGAAGAACAAGAAGAGGCGCCGCGAATCGTCGGATTCGCCTACGGCCGCTACACCATCCTCCAACAGCGGAGGCGCCAGGAGTGGTCGCCGAGTACAATCATCGGCGCGATCGGTGCCCCGGGCACAGGAGATCCCGACAACCAGGGCCCACATCGCGGAGGCCCGGGCGCGGCAGACGTCCTCTGCTGAGGAGCACTGCGTCTACTTAGAGCACGGCCCTGAACTGCAGCCTTTCCACTATCTGAGGGCGCTGGACAGGCTGCTTGGAGGAACCGCCGGAGTCGTTCAAGTCTCCAAGGTTAATGGCCACCAACTCCTGGGTCTGGCCAACAGAGGCCTCGCCGAGCGCCTCATAAACAACGGCCTTGAGGTTGAGGGCACTCTCCTCAGGGCTTTCCCTTTCCGCAAGAGAGCGGAGAGGATAACGGTGGGCAACCTCCCCTTCTTCGTGGAGGACTCAGCCATCATCAAGGCCCTTGGGCCCTATGGGCGCATTACATCCATCGCGCCCAAAATGATGAAGGCCGGCCCCTACACCTATACCGACGGCCGCCGTGAGGCGTTCATCGTCCTCCACGAAGGAGTGACCACCGAGAGGCTCCCCACCCGCCTCAACATCACCATCAAAGGCGAGGCCTGGCCCGCCTACCTATCTTCGGGCATCAAGTGCTCCAGATGCCACGGACAAGGGCACCGGAGGGCCAACTGCCCCCTGCTTGCAGGGCGGGTCAACACCACCAGATCGGTCCCACCAGCTTCCCCTGCCGGCCTCCCACCAACTACCACCCCTGCACCGCCTCAGCGGCCTACGCCCCAGCATTCAGCACCGGCGCCTCCCTTGGAGATCTCCGGTGCCTCGCCCGCGCCCCGAGCTGCAATCCACCCAGCAGGCGCACCCCGACCATCACCAACAGCGCCCTCGGCCTCACCTACGGAGGAGACGCCTCCTACACCTCCACCTGTGACCCCTGATCCGTCATCGCATGCTCCTAGTGATCCCGCATCCCAGGAGATCCTCGGGCCTGCAAACATCGCTCAAGACATCGAGATGACTGCCGGGAAGAGTCCATCCCTCCCTCCGCGTCATCAAATAAGAAGTGCACGAGAATTGACCTCGCAGCCTTCATAAAGAGAAGTCCCAGCGTGTCCTTCGCTGGAACTGACGCCCTTGGCCTAGGGCGGGAGGAGGTTCTGGACCTCCTCTCCTCAAGGACCAAGGCACATAAGCGCGGTCGCCATCTGACCCCTCCGCAGAGCAATGCTCTTGCCGGCCTAGTAAACCAAATCCTCGACCTAAGGCCCGGAGGAGATAGTAATAGTACTATTTATAAGGTCCTGCGACAGGTCTTGTCGGAGCTGAGGACCGGTACAGCCGCAGTGCCTCCAGCAACCACACTGCCTGCGCCTCGGCCTGCTGAGCCAGCACCACCCGCTCCCCAAAAGAGGGAGTCGACGCCGGCCATGGCCACACCTCCGCCTCCCCCATCTGCCCAAATGGAGGTTGATCCAATCGATAAACGTTGCAAGGAATTGCAACTTTTGACCTTTGAATTGATGAAGGAATTCAATCCGAAGCCCTTACCCCAATTTTACTCTTTCGAGCTTGACCTCGTGGAAGCGGTGCTTTACCCTGAGGACAGGAAGGACTTCCTCGGGAGATTTTCGCCGGGGGACAAGGAAGTTCTCGCCCAAATCCTGGATAAGCTTTCCACTCGGGACTTGGACTCCCTTACTCTCAGGGGACTATCTGAGCTTAGGGCCGCCTTGCCGTCCTGACCTCCTGTTGAAATCATTTGGGCTCGGAGAAGCGGTGGAGGACCCGCTCTTCGCCTGGTCCAGGACCCTCCAGCGCCGAGGTCTCCTACCTTCGTCCCCTTTGTAAATTTGACCATATATGTATTTCTTTAATTCTATATGTATATATTTTTCCTCTTCTCTCTCTCTCTCTCATGTGAGATGTAAAATTGTCTAAGATGACAATAAATATTTTTTAATTGTCACACACACACACACAGACATTTCTAGTACAATAGATTTAAAGATGGCCGTCAGATAGAGAGCATCGATGATGATCTAAAGTCAGGACGCCCTACAACTTTGACGATGCAGAATACATCCAGCAGATTAGTGATTCAATTATGCTGAAAGAAAAATATTATCATAACCAAAAATGTACATAGCCTCTAACTGTGAATAATACATCGGCAGCACGGCAAGTGTTATGTACCTAAGACTTGATAGATGGCGCTCGTCCTAGGCGGGAAGTTTGTAAACATTAGCTGCCATCTTAATAACGTAGCCGATAGACAGCCATTTGGGTCTTGGGACTTCTTTATTTATAATTATTTTTATGGGTTACCCAAATATTAAGGGAACAGGGTAAATAAACGTTTAGTTTATTTTTGCTCCACTAGATGGCGCTCTGTCATTTAAAAATCTCATTTGCTATCGGACAGGATATGCCTTTTTTATTTTAATACCAACACCTGACCTTTTTTATTATTTTTCACACACATACATATGAAAAAACAATAGAAAAAATAAAAGATAAGTGGGTCAGGTGTTGATATTAAAAATAAAGAAGGCATCTCCTGACCACGAGCACATGTGCTTTTTAGATGGCAGAGCGCCATCTAGTGGAGCAAAAATAAACTGAACGTTTATTTAGCTTGCTCGTGATATTTGGCCAACCCAATTTCTTGATAAATCAAGAAAAGCCATCCATGAATGCGTTTCGCGCTGACGAGCACCATTTCTTGATTTATCAAGAAATTGGGTTGGCCAAATATCACGGAGCAAGCTAAATAAACGTTTAGTTTATTTTTGCTCCGCTAGATGGCGCTCTGCCATCGAAATAGCACATGTGCTCGTGGTCAGGAGATGCCTTCTTTACACATATATATATGTTATATGAAAAAATTCATTTTAATTCACATTTTCTAAAATAAAATACTATTTTTAATCGACCACCAGATGTAGCGGCTTTCACTATTTAAACCTATTGTTGTTGTTTCCCGTTAGCCGGCTCAAATCTTTCTGTAGATATGCAAATAAGTATTTTATTTTCTTTATTCTACTCGCTTTAAGTGAGGTACTACTTTCTCGAAATTATTATTCAATAATTTTAAGCACAATTAAAGCAAATTGTGATTATAATAGGTTTTATTATTTTACCACGACTGTAATTTAAATACTCATGTATCCTCAAAACAATAAAATAATTCAATATCTCTAATTCCAAAATCAACAGAAAATTTCTTTTTTTGTAATATATATACTAGCGTGTATATATAATATGTAACTAGCAATAGAATAATAAGATATGATTTATGTCGCAGATTGTCGCTGATAATACAGATCAGCCTGCCTTCTCCGAAATCCCTATTTCAATACTTCAAGACTCTTTCCCTTCATCAGTAAGTAAAAAACCTTAACGTTTTATGTTTTTATCTAAAGAGAATATACACTGGCCAACACAATTAATCACTTTCTTGGTGTGGAACTATCACCTACCTACATATTCTCATGTCCAGTAATGGCAGCAGCCTTGCATAAAATAGACATGGACCTAGAACAACAGTTTTACACACCCAAGAGAGTGAACATTGCGACTGTTGTGATAGAGATGCATGGAGACATCTGAGGCTCTTCATTGGATACGACAACAACAACAATAAATTTACATGGACCTAGAACAGCAGCTTTACACACCCAAGATAGAGAACACTGCGACTGCTGTAATAGAGATGTATGGAGACATCTGAGGCTCTTCATTGGACACGACAACAACAACAGAAAATTGACATGGACCCAGAACAGCAGCTTTACACACCCAAGATAGAGGACATTGCTGTGATAGAGATGTATGGAAACATATGAGGCTCTTCATTGGACACGTAAACAACAACAGAAAATTGACATGGACCCAGAACAGCAGCTTTACACACCCAAGATAGAGGACATTGCGACTGCTGTGATAGAGATGTATGGAGACATCTGAGACTCTTGCTTGGACACAACAACAACAACACAATAAATATTGCATCACCTATCAACACTGACAAATTTGAACAATATTTGCATACTTAATTAGAACATTAAGGTTAGTATCTGACCAATTTTCTGTATCCGTAACTAGAATATATTTGCATATAAGATGTCCATGTTTATTCATGAAAGGGTATTTGAATAATCTGATAGTGTATTACAGTAAAACTTTAGCGGACACCCCGCTTTATAGAGACAAAGAACAGTTTTCATTTGCAAATTTGCCATTTAAACTATTTAAGCAACTTTCCGGTAAGAAGACATCTCTTTCTAAAGGACACTTTGGCTTTGCAATTAGGTGTCTAAAAAAATCCATTAAATGTATATTACTATTTGGCTAAATATGTTTTTGGAACAAGCGAGATCAATGTTTAGATGATTTTGTTCCAATAGGTGGCGCTCTGTTATCTAAAATGCTGATATGTTCGTTCAGGAAATGTCAATTTTGTTCTAATATATTGATATATTAATAAATATACATTTTATATTCCATCTCAACCCTGTTTTTGCCGGTCCCAAGCCCGGATGGGAAAAGATGAGAGGAAGCAGTAACAAGCTCGCTAAAAACCTGGGCTCAGCTGGCCATGCTGATAGTACTCTATAAGGGCTCCTAATCCAGGGATACAGGATGAGCAGCGTTTGTACTACATGTTAGGAGCGGCTGTACATGGCATCTGTTCCTCATGTCAGATGCGGCCATTTCTTTTGGAGCTAAGTCTGTCTGCTACTGAGTATTGCTCCCAGTCTTAATGAAAAGGCAGATGCATTCTACTTCACTCAGTTATGATGATTGTCAAATCTCAATATTTCTTCTCTAAAAAATTTCAATGTTCACCATGTAACATCCAAATTGGGTAAATCTTGATTCACTCTGTGTGTATCAGTTCAACTGGACGGACTTCTTCCAGCATATATTCGACCGAGTTGGATACCAAGGTCTGGCAGAAGACAAGGTGGTCGTCGCACCTCAAGGAACAGATCTTAAATACCTGTTGGAATTGCTGGAAAATGTACCTCCTCGGTAAAATACCATTTCTGAAAATAATTGATACATTCAAAGTTAACATGTATGATTGTTTGAGTCAAAAGGCGATCCATCAATTAAGTTTATACATAGTGTGATCAATAATTTCCAGGAATGATAAATATTTAAAGAAATACAAAAGTATAATAATTTTTATTTAAAATTTCTCAAAATAATGACAGTCACTATCTATACACTTGTTCCATCTTTTTTTTCCAGATATCAAAACACCTCTGAAAATCCTCATCTCAGGCTTTTCAAAATATTCTTCGTATTCTCCTTTATTTAAGATATTGAGTCGAATCGACGTCCTTTTAAGACTTTTTTAATTGTAGGGTAAAGGAAAAAGTCGTTGGGAGCAAGGTCAGGAAAATAGAGTGGCTGGGGTAATGAAGCAATTCCGTGTTTAGCCGAATAGAGTTGTACAGTGACGGCCGTATGTGGCCGTGCGTTGTCATGATGCAAGAGCCAATTTTTCTGATGTCAATTTTCGGGTCGTTTCTGACGCACAGCCTCCTTTAAACGTCGCAATGCATCAAGATAGTAATGTTGATTAATGGTCTGACCCTCGGGCACGCATTCATAGTGTACCAATCCCTTTACATCAAAGAAAGCGATAAGAAAACACTTAAGCTTCGATTTGATCATCCTTGCTTTCCTGAATCTTGGTTCTCCAGGCTCTAGCCACTGGCTTGATTGCCTCTTAGTCTCGGGATCATATCCGTACACCCATGTTTCATCTCCCGTAATAACAATTTTGAGCTATGGGGTTCATAATTCAACATTTCGACGTTTCTTTGCGATGCTCTTTCTGCTCATTCGTTAAGAGATGTGGGACAAATTAGCCGGGGATCGTTTATGATGCAGATCATTCTTTATGATGGTTTGGCATCTTTCAAAAGAGATATACAAGTCTTCTGATAGCTCTCTGATAATTATTCTTGGGTTTTCTTTGATCGATGACTTGATTTTGAGTGCATTTTCGGGGTTACTTATCGATAAAGGCCTGCCACTGTGTAGATCATCCTTGAAGCTTGTTCGCACAGCTTTAAATCGTGCAAACCATTCAAATGTCCTCGATTGTGATAGGGCATCTTCTTTAAAAGCCTGCTTCAACATTTGAAATGATTCGGAAGCTGATTTCCTTAATTTAAAGCAAAACTCTATCCAAACTCGCTGTTTTCAATACAGTCCATACTGAAGTTAGAAAATTTTCTGATATACTCGAGCTTATAAATTCGAAAAAAACGTGAGCGCGTGCGTCTGTGTGATCTATTTTTTTCTACGTGTTGATAATGTTTTATCATTAGGGTCCTTATAAAATTATTTCATTATTTTCAATATTTTACGTGATCCAGTCTCATTCCTAGAAATTGTTGATCACACGTTGTATAAAAGAACGTACATGGATCTGTAAGGAAAAAAAAAACATTATTTTTTCTTAAAATATGTTGTTGTTTTTTTCTTTACAGATCCTGGTACGCCCTTTTATAAAAAAATGTATGATTATATTGAAATTTTTTTTTTTTCAAAAGAAAATTTATTATAATATTGCATTACAGAATAATCCTGAGTAATTATTTATTAAAGAGAATTTTCAATGCGATTTTAATTTCTTGTATAATATGATTATAACTGTTTCTGTTTAAAAATGTAAATCGACGCAATTATCCCTAGAGTGGATATCGCGTTTTATGTGTTGAATTAAAAGAAAATGTAATTCATTAGAATAAATAGATCCCTAATATTATAATTCCAAATTCATTCTTCATCTCATATGGAATTAAGCACCTGTTTTTGTTGTCGTGTCCAATGAAGAGCCTCAGATGTCTCCATACATCTCTATCACAGCAGTCTCAATGTCTACTATATTGGGTGTGTACACTGTATTGTGTTGTTGTTGTCGTGTCCAATGAAGAGCCTCAGATGTCTCCATACATCTCTATCACAGCAGTCTCAATGTCTACTATATTGGGTGTGTACACTGTATTGTGTTGTTGTTGTCGTGTCCAATGAAGAGCCTCAGATGTCTCCATACATCTCTATCACAGCAGTCTCAATGTCTACTATATTGGGTGTGTACACTGTATTGTGTTGTTGTTGTCGTGTCCAATGAAGAGCCTCAGATGTCTCCATACATCTCTATCACAGCAGTCTCAATGTCTACTATATTGGGTGTGTACACTGTATTGTGTTGTTGTTGTCGTGTCCAATGAAGAGCCTCAGATGTCTCCATACATCTCTATCACAGCAGTCTCAATGTCCACTATCTTGGGTGTGTACACTGTATTGTTGTTGTTGTCGTGTCCAATGAAGAGCCTCAGATGTATCCATGCATCTCTATCACAGCAGTCGCAATATTCACTATCTTGGGTGTGTACACTGTATCGTGTTGTTGTTTCGTGTCCAATGAAGAGCCTCAGATGTCTTCATGCATCTCTATCACAGCAGTGTCAATGTCCACTATCTTGGGTGTGTACACTGTATTGTTGTGGTTGTCGTGTTCAATGAAGAGCCTCAGATGTCTCCATACATCTCTATCGCAGCAATGTCCTCTATCTTGGGTGTGTACACTGTATCGTGTTGTTGTTGTCGTATCCAATGAAGAGCCTCAGATGTCTCCATACATCTCTATCACAGCAGTCTCAATGTCCACTATCTTGGGTTTATTAATTAAGCACCTTATTCATAAGATTTAAAATGTATAATCAAAGTGAATATTTATAGCGATAAATTTGTTAAAATCTGAAGTTGGATTGATGTCGATCGAATCGTTGGTGCAGTAACTTTAATGTCTGCGACAACTACTCTTCAGATCATCCTATTCTCTCTCTGTTGTTAACCTACCTCAGGGGTCGGAAATCTGCGGCTTGGGAGCCACATGCGGCTCTTTGGATGTGAAGCTCTTTATATAGTTCCATACGTAAATTTTATTTACGCGAGTACTATTAATTGTTGACAAGAATATTTTTGTGGCTCTTTAAACACTTTGAAATTTTGTAAATTGTAATCTTTGACTCTTCCGACTCAAAAGTTTACTGAACCCTGATCTAAGGCATTCTGAGGTAGGTCTTATTGAACTTCTTTTCTAACAAGAGTACTTTGATTGCAGCCTCTGACACCTATGAATCTGCCTCTTTTAAAATCATAAATTTGCATGTATGACAGTCTTTTAATTCTGTCTTGGTATTCTAGAAATTTGAGATTTTGGTAATTGTGGGAGATATACTATGTTGATAGAAAAGGGAAAAAGACTTACCGTATGTTTCTTTAAAATATATTTATTGGGAGCTTACGGGTTTTTTCTGTACTTTCAGTAAGTTTTATCAATTTTTTTGTCAATTTTAGAGATTGAAAAGAATCTTAAGAATTACAAAAAAAAATCATATAACGCTGCAACTATTTTTTATTCACCTGATCAAAGAAAGCTTTTGGGAAATCCTTTATTCGGCTAACTAGAACGTATAAACACAAGAATAATTGAAAAACGTAGAGATAATTCCAATTGATGATACACTAAGAGGCCTATTTAAATACGTTTCCATGAATAAACAGGCTTTTGTATTGCATATATATTCTAATGATTCAGAAAATTCATCATTTACATGGCTTAATGTTCTTATTAATTATAAAAATTATCTGAAAACTTTCTAAATTGTTTTTTGTGCAAATGTATATCTTTATAATTATGATTATATTGTTTTTTTGTGGCCAATGTGTATGCGACATCCTTGTCGCAAAACTATTCGCCAACCCTTGAAGAAGTGTTGTTCGTAATTAAAAATTCATAGTAGATATTAGGAACATTAAAGACTAATGTGAGGATTGATTTTTCTAATCTTATGTTTATGTGGTGCTCGCGTTTGAAAATCATTGTATATGAATATAAGGTAAAGCTCCAGGGGAAGAGATCGAGGGGAAGGAGACGACAGGGATACACAGTTATCTAAAACAATGGACTGGACGACACACCTACGAGATGAAGAGGATGGAGGAGGAAGTATGGAGAGACCATGTGGCCCACCCTCAGTAGAGGAAGGCATTGAAGGAGGGAGATATGGAGAGACCATGTGGCTCACCCTTATTAGAGGAAGGCATTGAAGGAGGGAGATATGGAGAGTCCATGTGGCCCACTCTCAGTAGAGGAAGGCACACTGAAGGAACGAGATATGGAGAGACCATGTGGCCCACCCTCAGTAGAGGAAGGCATTGAAGGAGGGAGATATGGAGAGACCATGTGGCTCACCCTCAGTAGAGGAAGGCACTGAAGGAAGGAGATATGGAGAGACCATGTGGCCCACCCTCAGTAGAGGAAGGCATTGAAGGAGGGAGATATGGAGAGACCATGTGGTCCACCCTCAGTAGAGGAAGGCACTGAAGGAAGGAGATAAGATATGGAGAGACCATGTGGCCCACCCTCAGTAGAGGAAGGCACTGAAGGAAGGAGATATGGAGAGACCATGTGGCCCACCCTCAGTAGAGGAAGGCATTGAAGGAAGTAATGAATATGAAGCATGTTAAAAAATAAAGACCATCAATAAAATCATGTAATGCAACAATATATATAATAGAAAAATAATGTTTTGTGTTTTGCTTCAGGTCCATCTATAACTTTGTCACTTGGAAGTTCATCATGGCTATATCAAAATACGCTGGAGGAAATATTATCCAGCTAAGGCAGATGTTCATTCCAACTATGATAACTTCCGTGTGGGAGTTATGCGCCCAGGTGCTGTCTCCTGCCTTTGACAAAGTCATCACAGCGGAGTACTCCAAGGCATTTTACGACAATAGGTTGAAGGATGAGGTAACATATTGCTCTGGAGATCATTTGTTGGTTAGAAGTGAGGGAAAAACACAGCCATATCAACTTATAGTTTATTTCAACTCCCGACGTTTCAATGACTTCCTGTCACTATTTTCCCCAGCATTCCCCTGAAGAAAATTACAGAAAGTCACCGAAACTTCAAGAGTTGAAATAAACCATTGGTTAATGTGACTGTGTTTTTCTCTGAATATTGCTTTGAATTTATTTTATTTATTTAACAGTTGGGAGAGACACGCCATATCCACAATTAGGATAATTGCGTGTATATTTTAAATTATATACAATTAACACACAATTGAACATTAGGAATCATGAAAATTAAACGTTCGATGTCAAATTTTGCATATAGCAATTAGAAATAGTAGCTTGAAATATGTACAGTCAACAATTTCGCCTTGAAATATACATCCTGCAGAATCTATTAAACTTAATTGTATTGGTCTTTATTACAAGCAACTTGTTTTGTATTAGTCAGGTAAAGTTGGTTTTCTTCCCTTAGATCAGATGTTAATGGACAGTTTATCAGAAGGTGTTCAGGGGTTTGTTTTTCGTTTTCACAAGTGCATGCAGGTGAATCAATTTTGCCAATTCTAAACAAATATGTGTTGAAGTCACCATGTCCCCTGTAAAAAAATTGAAAGTTATAGAAGTTGAGTTGAACATACAACAAGCTATTTCTCTTTAAATAGATTTGTTTATTTAACTAAAATAGAACTTCTCTGTTATTCAGTGTGTTTCTAAGATCATTTTCAATTGCATCAAATATAAATATATGTGAAAAATATAAAAATAAAACTTTAAAATAGTACGATATTGATATTAAAACCAAAATTGACATTTCATGGCCGGTTCTCATGAGTATTTTAGATGGCAAAGCGCCATCTAGTGAAACAGAATTCAACTAAACGTTGATTTAGCTTGTTCCAAAGATATTTGGTCAACCCAATTTCTTGATAAATCAAGAAAAATCAACCATGTACACCTTTAGGGTTGTTGGCTCTCGTCAGCGTGGTGCGGACTGTACTTCTGTGTATTTCATTATACTTATGAATGGATAGCGAGAAAATTTACTCTCTCTCACTTATATTTTTCTTATAAATGTATTTTAAAAAATCCTTTACATCCTATGTTATCATAATAAAGTAACTCCAAAAGATTTCAAGATATTACTTTCATAAATACACCTATCCCCCGATTTACACGGTAGATACGTTCCTGAGAAAAGCGTGTAAATCGGGGGATAGGTGTACACAGAAATAAAAAATAAATGCATTGACAGATTAAAATATGTAGTCAGCGCATAAGCTCAGGATTCCTCGTGAGATGTGTACACAGCACATGTGTTCAATCACAGTAGCATTTAGTATAGTGCGATAAAAACAAAAAAAAACTTATTTGGAAAACCGGGTAAAAGCGAAAACGTGTAGAAAAGAACCGTTTAAATCGAGGGATAGGTGTAATTGGAAATTAGAAAAAAATAACATAAACTATTATTTATATATATTCAAATTACGTTGACAAGCGTTCAATAGACATTTAGAAAATACACCCCATATAGCGGCTACAGATATCTTGATAAAACATGGCGTTATGCTCATCGAATTATTAAAATGAGAGAAAATTTGTAAATATCCTATATATGCTCCAATATATATTTTTATTTTCAAAACTATATACGTGTATATATTGAATATATTTAAGGATCTATAATTGAAAAGGCATATATTTGATCCAAATATCATTTATTTTACCAATCTTTCAGTTAGCTGAACGCCAACCTTTTTCAAGGTATTATAACATATTAATGTCTTAATAAATATAACAATTTAATGTCTCTATATGAATGCCTTCAGGATATATATATATATATAATATATAAAATAGTCGTATGTCTTCATATATATATATATGTCGTGATAGAATGGAAGTGTGCAACCGTTATGCATGCAATCCCAAGAAATAGTTCCATCCAAGTGAGCAGTTTACCCGCAAATATTCGTAGCATTCGTCCGCAATGTCTGCCACGCTTATTTATGTAGTTTTATAGATGGATGAATTTGCATATTTACATTTTAACACAAGCTTAACATATTTACATACTTATTTTGGCGAAAGGCAATTATACTTCTTGGATATTATACAAATTATCACATATATATATGTTATATTAAAATATTATTTTATTTAAAAAATATATATATTTCATAGATTCAAATACTCTGTTTATATCGACCGCCAGAGGTCACGCTTCCCCTATAAAAATAAATTGTAGTTGTTTCTCGATGGCCGGCTCAAACCTTTTGTACCTTATGTAAATAGGTTTTCCATTTTTTTATTCTTACACCTTAAGCCAGGCAACACCTTTATCAAATTGTTTTTTAAATATTCCTTCAGTTCACTTGAATCAATCTCTGATCAAAACTATTTTTATTATTATACTTTAAAGATTTTAACCACGACTTCATTAACATAGCATAATCCTCGAGATAACCAAAAATCAACAGAAATCGCTTTTATATTTTATAATATATATATATATATATATATATATATTGAAAATAGAGCAATCCATAGATAAATCTTTAATTAAAAAGGCATATATTGGATCAAAATATCATTTATTTTACCAATATTTCAGTTGGCTGAACGCCAACCTTTATCAAGGTGTTATAACATTTTAAAGTGTGTCAACAACGAACTCAGCGCCACATAACGTCAACAGCATTAAGTTTTTAAAAATATTTTGTGATATTTTGATCCAATATATGCCTTTTCAATTAAATATATATATATATTTATTATACAGGGTGTACCAGGTAAATTGGGACTAACTTTGACAGTCCATAAAACAAAAACTACTTGAGATTAAAAACTTGTTTTTTTTTTTCATTACGTAGCCATATTCATGTAAAATGCAACAGTACATGTGTGCGCAGTGTAGTGATGAAGAGTAACCGAGAATTTGAAAATCGAGCTGCCATCATCGTTGCTCTGCGCGCCGGAAGGAGCCCCAAAGAGATAGTGGATTTTCTTAAGTTGCCCAAAACCACTATTTATCGTGTCAAGAAGCAGTTTGATGAGGCCGACAGTAACAAAGAGGGGATAGCTACAAGGAAAAAGCACTCGCGTCGATCGGACAGGGTAAGAGGCGAAGAATTTGTCAAAAATGTCAAGGAGAAGATTGATGGAAACCCTGGGAAGAGCATGAGGGCCATAGCCAAGGAAATGGACGTTGGCTCTATGAAAATTGTCAGAACTATCCATGAGGACCTTGGTCTCAAGTCTTATGCCCTTCGGAAAGGTCAGTTGCTGACTGAGAATATGAAGAATAACAGAAAAGGAAAGGCTGCTGCCCTCCTCAACAACCTGAAACACGACTCTTTTGGCATGCTAAGGTTCTTCTCTGACGAAAAGAACTTTGACGTGGACCAAAAGGTAAATCCCAGGAATGATCGCTGGATCTGTAAAGACCCCTCAGAGATACCTGTCGTGATGCACACGAAATTTCCTGCCTCCGTAATGGTCCTTGGCGTTATCAGCAGTGAAGGTGATGTCATGCCTCCCCATTTCTTTGAGAAGGGCCTTAGGATGAACGCTGACACCTACATCAATGTTCTGGAGACCGTTGTGAAGCCTTGGATGGACATGGTGGCCGCAGGAAGGAAGTATGTCTTCCAACAGGACTCAGCTCCAGCCCATAAGGCAAAAAAGACACAATCGTGGCTGACACTTAACGTCCCTAGTCACTGGGGTCCTGATATTTGGCCCCCTAATTCTCCAGATTGCAATCCCCTCGACTACTATGTATGGGGCGTTGTTGAGAGAGATGTCAACAAAGCTCCTCATACCACCATCCAGTCTGTCAAGAAAGCAGTTCACACGGTGATGACCCAAATGGACAAGGTCATCGTCGCCAAGGCCTGTGCTTCATTCCGCACTCGCCTCGAGACTGTTGTAGCTAATAATGGAAACTACATTGAATAAATAAAAACTATATCCTTTTATCTACTACTTTGTCAAATTTCATTCGGATATTTTAATTTTTACTTGCAAAAAATTTCAGTTAAAATACCATTGTTAAAATTCCCAATTTACCTGGTACACCCTGTATATCTAACACTAACATTTGAATGACCAAGGTACAATTCTATCTGGAGTCCATCCAGAAATCTTTCAAGAACCGGCTGCCACTACAAACCTGGTTAGATGACAAAACCAAATCGTTATGTAACAAAAAGGTAAAGTATGCTTCCATCTCTACATTCAACATATTCATTATTTTCTATATATTACTGTGACTCTTTGAATGATAGACAAATCCTTTTTGAATTCCAATTTCCAATTATTTTATTTCCAAAGCGCGCTATATCCCGCAAGGGATACTTGCGCCAAACAAGAAGAAAATTTATTTACATAAGTTATTTACATTATTTTGATTTGATTTTGATTTTATTGAACTTTAAATATGATTATTTTATCGGAAAAATCAAATCGTTAAGTTCACAAACAACTAGTTCATTCTTCATTCTATAATCTTGAAATGCTGGGCAATTTGAATTCCAGAAATTTAATAGATTTCTTATAAGAGCGATATTTTTTTTGTAGAAATAAAGAAAAATTCTACTTTTACTTCCTATTAATATAATCCCTTCGGTAAAATTATAGATAAAAGACAATTCGCTGAAGAAAGAGTTTATACAGAGGGTGTTTCCTTTCAAATGAAACGATTTCAAACGTCCGTTAGAACTTTATTTTTCGAACGTGAATTTTTTTCATGTGTTCTATGTGCTTCCCCTTCTTCTTGGCTATCTCCCTGCATCGGACTTTCCAAGCTGCGAACACTTCCTTGACTTTGGAGAGCGAAACATTCGACCACTCCTCTTGTGCGGCTTTCCAAAGTCCGGCCTCAGTTTTGGGACGTCGGTTGAAGAGCCGTTGTTTCAACATACCGAACCCGTAAAAATCCAGTGGGCTGGCGTCGGGAGACTTCACTGGAATGTCCGAGTTCCTGATAAAATTTAGGCCTAGGGTGTCCTTCATTTCTTGTAGGAACTGTTGGGTTTTGTTGGAGGTATGGGAAGAGGCTTTGTCGTGATGAAGGAACACTTTGTCCATTTCCCCTGGGTAAAGGTCCTTCAGTTGTTCGATGACAGGTTTCAGAACGCATTCTATATAGAATTCTGAGTTCACCTTCACCTTCGATGGAAATTTTATGAGCGGAAGGACTCCACGGCCAGTCATTACCCCGACAACCATGAAACCTTTAAGGAAAGTTTCGGAGCATTGGTGAACCCAATTATCCGGGACCTGATTGCCTCTTTTGATGTAACAGATCTTCCGGATTCCATTGCAATACGTCACATACATCCATGCTTCGTCCAATGTTGCAGTATATTCCGATCTGGAACCGGCCAGGTGTTCCTCGTAGAGCTTCCGGGCATTCGTTGCACGGTTTTTCATGTGGAAAGGGGTGAGCTTGTAAACCTTGCCTTTTCGTCGGGTATCCAGTTCCAAATCTTTGTGAATGATGTTATTTATCGTTTTTAGCGATGTTCCACACATTCTGGAAAGTTGGCGCTGAGATGGTGGATTTTCAGTAGTTGCTAGCCGCTTTACATTGGAAACCGTGGCGGGGGTCCGCACCGGACGTGGTCGATCGACTTGAAATTTTTGCCCATTGGATTCAGCTTCCCTTTTCTTTCCGATGCCATTTACTACCCTACATATTGTAGCTTTGCCAACATCTAGTCCTTCTGCTTTTAGCTTTTTCACTATGACGCTATAACTGTTTCCTTCTTTGGAAAGCCGCACAAGAGGAGTGGTCGAATGTTTCGCTCTCCAAAGTCAAGGAAGTGTTCGCAGCTTGGAAAGTCCGATGCAGGGAGATAGCCAAGAAGAAGGGGAAGCACATAGAACACATGAAAAAAATTCACGTTCGAAAAATAAAGTTCTAACGGACGTTTGAAATCGTTTCATTTGAAAGGAAACACCCTCCGTATATAACGGCAATACAAGATTTTGGGGTCAACAGATCTTCGGCAGGTATAAGAACGCTATTGAAGTTTTTCCGAATCTAATCCATATATATACATGCAACGAAGTAGAAAATATAAGACAGATATGCAAATATGGATATAAATTTACACAAAGCAATAACGCGCCATCTATACATATAAAATGAGAGAATTTAAAAGCACGAATGTTTCTTTTATACATAATACAAATTTCTACTGCTCTTACTGCGATGAAAAATATATTGAAGTTGAATGTAATTCTACTGTCCTATAAGCTTATGGCCATAGTTTTCTTGAAAACCATTTCTGAGATTCCACCCTTCAGTGCTGCGTATATAAGCAGAATCGTCCAATACAGTATTAGAGCTCTGAGATGATATATTGAAGTTGAATGTAATTCTACTCTCCTATAAGCTTATGGCCATAGTTTTCTTGAAAACAATTTCTGAGATTCCACCCTTCAGTGCTGCGTATATAAGCAGAATCGTCCAATACAGTATTAGAGCTCTGAGATGCGGTCTGGTGGATTAAATTGGCGAAACCGCTGGAAGGGTTCACCACTGATGAGCCAAGCCCTCCCAATATATATTTTCATCGCAGTAAGGATGGTAGAAGTTTGTATTATGTATAAAAAAAACATTGGTGCTTTTAAATCCTATCATTTTATATGTATAGATAGGTAAATCATATTTTTGGTTATTGTTGCACCAAGTTGCAGCTTTGAAAAGTCGTCGACCTTGGTTTCCTCCTTCTTAGTGTTATACACGTTTCCCGAGCGGGTTTCCACACTTAAAGCAAATAAATAAAAGTAAATAAAAATAAATTACCTTTTACAATTATTGTGTTTATTTATTCGTTGTCTTCTTCGTAGGTCGTGATCCGCAGTCTTAGTCTAGGTCCTCTCTCGCTCCAATAACCAATCAAGATATATGTACAATATCAATATTACAAAAGGAATTAAACTATAAAAAGGAATGATGATAATCTAAATAATCTGTTTTAAATAAATATTAAATATCATAGAATATTTTGAATAAATATAGGGCGCATTAAAATGATGCAACAATATCTGTCTTATATTTCCTACTTCATCGCATGTATATATAGAGATTAGATTAGGAAAAACTTCAGTAGTGTAGTTATACCTGTCGAAGGACTGTTGAGCCCGAAAGCTTGTATTGCCGTTATATATAAAAGAAATTTTTACCTCAGCGAAATGACTTTTATTTATAATTTTACTTCCATCTAAAAAAGCACAAGGCTCCTCTCTCGACAGAATAAATGTCAAAACTAGACGCCATCTATTGACCTTCGCCGTAAACTAGCGGCCTCGGGTCGTGGACAAAGCCACAACACCAGCTTTGACAAATTGAGAAGCGTCCACCTAGAGACCATGGTTTAAGGTTAATGGCCCTCGTCAGCCTAGGGCGGACTTTATTCCATGAAATCCACACGAGACCTAATGGAATCTTCGCAATCTTTACTTTTAAGTTAGACATGCGTATTTAACTGATTTTACCTAATGTGTTTCAAAGAGATGATTAAAATTATATCCCATGTTTTTAATAAAATGATTATACCATTCATATTTTGAATTAGAGTGAAATAAATTCACCTTTATTAGCCAAAGTACATTATATGTTATGTAGGATAAAGACCTTGGATAAAACATCGACTACCAAAAATATCTAGTTACATCAAAGGTGACTTTAGTAGTAGTTTTGTGAATATATATAATATAATTAGATAATAAAAGTCATATATTGGATTTAATAAAAGATTTATTCTGCCAATATTTCGGTTGGCTGAACGCCAACCTTTATCGAGGCATTACATATTTGTATACACAAACTCAGCACCGCATAGTGTTATAGGTTTGTGTCTACAAAGATGTAATGCCTTGATAAAGGTTGGCGTTCAGCCAGCCGAAATATTGGCAAAATAAATATTTTATTAAATCCAATATATGTATTTTTATTATCTAATGAATTAAATATGGATTGCTCTATTTTCAAAACAACATAATATAATATGGAGCGTTTAGCTTTGACGTTTATTCTGACGGGAGAGATAACCTTTGTCTATATTTTTGCCATAGATTTGGGCTTTGCCGCTTTGTCAGCTAAACATCTCTTTGGCAGATTGTGAAGATTCCATTAGATCCCTTGTGGATCTCATGGAATAAAGTCCGCCCTAGACTGACGAGGGCCATTATCCCGAAACCATGGTCTCTAGGTGGACGCTTCTTACTTGACCAAAGCTGTGGCTTTGTCACCGGCCCGAGGTCGCTAGTTTGCGGCGACGGTCAATAGATGGCGTCTAGGACAGGAAAGGCAACTTTTATCTTTATGAAAAACTATATATACATACTGTATTCTGTTCTAAATACTACTGTCACAGTATTTTTTCTGACTTTAAACTCTTTTAAAAAGTAATATAGAAACAATACACTTTTGATGATAATAGTAAATTTATATGGTTATAATAAAGATAAGAATGATATTTCTATATTTGAAAAAATAATATTTTAATAATTTTGGGAATTGAAATAATAGAAGAATTAATAAACATGTTGTTTACTAGATTGATGATCTGAAGATAATATTCGATTACCCGAAGGATGAACTCAACAATGGTGTTCAGCCTCGATTTCTGGTGAGTCTATTGAGATAAAATCGAAATTCACACATTTGGGTTTACAATTTCTTAATATCTCCAACTATCCATTTTATCATTCAATATCAAAGCAAAAAAATGTAATTAAATTATATTTAAAATTAAAAATAAAAACATTAAGCCCTAGGGAAAAGATTCTTTTAAAAATATCTCGAGCTTTCGGGCAAGTAAGCCCTTCTACAGGAGAAACTATTTTACATCCTTAATACGCCAATAAAATAAGATTTAAACTCAAATAAAGTTCTTTAGTAGCATATTAGGGAATGTAAAATAGTTTCTCCCGTAGAAGGGCTTACTTGCCCGAAAGCTCGAGATATTTGTAAAAGAAACATTTCCCTGAAGGCTTAATATTCTTATTATAATATTAATTCAAAAGATTATTTTATAGAATTGTAAATCATCTTTGTTTTAATATGTTTTTTTTTATTAACAACAAAAAGTCTTTATTTAGGGTTACTGACCCTATACAGGATTCACCAGAGGTATGCATAAGAACAAAGCAGTGAGACAAAGGAAACAACGATATAGACAGAAGAAAAAGAAAAAAAAAACAAGAAAGAGATAGAGGGAAGCAAGAAAGTTGTTTTAATATTACCCAAACATATAAAGATTTTAAAAAGCACGTATGTTTCTTTTACACACAATAAAAACCTCCACTCTCCTTATTGCGATGAAAAAATATATTGGCAAAACTTGGCTCATCAGGCTCATTTTTTATAAAATCCTTTCATTTTATATGTATAGATGGCGCGTTATTGCTTTGTGTTAATAATAAAGATTCTTCCTGATTTAACAATTTAACACAATCAGTAAATAATTTAGGTTTTGGTTTCTTTTTATAATTCCTTTGTTTCTCGAGTTTTCGGGCTAAAATGCCCTTCAACACGGAAACTTGGTTCTTATGGTGTCTATGTGCTGAAGTACATGTTAGTCCTAAAACTCGAGAAATAAAAGAATTGTTAAAAGTAATCTAACCCCCTGTATTCCTTATTGATTTAGTTAATATTTCCCAAATACAAATATTTAAATGAATTTTGAATATAGGAAGACGGCATATCAATCTAAAAATGAAAATTGATCAATAACAACAACAGCAAAAAGTTTTATTAAGGCATTTTAGTCTTATACGGATTCTCCAAGCACAGAAATGTAGGGTACATACAGGAATAACAGTAATAACAACAATAAAAGTCCCTGTTATGACCCTTTGGTCTTATTCAACTTCTCCAAGTAGAAGAGGGTATATACAATAGTTACAATAAATGTTATTTACAATGTGTCAAGGGGGAGAGAAGCTGGGGAACTAGAGTCATGGGTAGATGTTATCTCTTGAGGAAAGATTACGCGACGTTGAGATATCCAGCAGTTAACCTCCAAGGTCTCCAAGGTCAAAGGCTCCAAGGTGGTTGGTGCCAATGTTTAGTTCACCGTATAAAATTATCTCCAGTCCATTGTGTTTCTTGATCGTAATATATGTTCTCTAGTTGAATTGATCAATAAAGATACGTTTATACATCGAATTCATTTATATCATTTTCTGCTTAAAACTCTTTTGATGAATTACAATTAGTTTTTAATCATAAAAACTCTCAATTTAAAATTTGTGGTGGTGAGTGATTCCAGGGCGAAGTGAATGAGACCAATTTCCTAGCTACCTACCTCCAGTTGTTGAAGGTGAAAGTTTATGTCGACATCGAATCCCTCAACACTACACACAAAAAGTAAGCTAGAATTCTAAATTATCTATATCTTGAATATATAAATATTCCTAATTGTACAGCCCTTGATGCAGAGAGGAAGGCCCTATATCAACAAATTAAATGTACCAACACTTCACTCTACGTATTGCTTTCAAAAATATCAGCAAACAAATCTAAGGCAATAACTTACTATAATGTTTTTAGATCATCATTATGTAAGGACCAGTCATCAAGTGAATGACTTTGAGACGAAGAGTAAAGCCAGTTCAATTTCTATGTAAATAACACAATTATTACCTTACCCAATTGGGAGAATCGGTATGGGGTAAGTCCCTAATAAAGGCTTTTGTGTGTGTGTATCTTGAATATAGAGGCAGCATGACCGGCATTCATATTTCTTTAAAAAATGAACACTTCGGCCAGTTCAGCCAATATATGCCTGTTTATTATCTGAAAAACTATATATATAACCTAGTATAACAAATATATTAGTCAATTTCATTTATTTTTTGAAAATGTAATTTTTCTTGTATTAAATATATATCAATATATATTTTATTTTCTGAGATATTATTGGGACATTATAAGATGAATAAAGCTTCAAGGGTTAAGTTTCTTGTACAACTTTTTATTTTCAAGCTTTCGGACTTGTCAACCGTATTGTCAACAGGACTTGTCAACAAGATTATCACTTTAACACAATTTAATAATAAATACATTTTATATAATCGTTATTATATACATATTTTTAAATACCTACTATATACTGAGAGAAACATATATTACATTATTTCTGTTTGAAAATCCAAATATTTTGAAAATGTACGTGCGTGATGGATGGATGATACGTGCTGGTTGAATGATATCTCGAGACTTCATTATTGGGACATGTGTAGTAGTATTTCCACCAAAGTTGTGATTTGAAAATCTATAATCTATTTCTTTTTAAAAGTACACTTCGGCCAGTTAAAACTTTATTTTCTCAACTTTTCAACAAAGATTTTTTCTTCGTCAGGATAAATTAAAATAAAGCATTTGACAAGGCGTTAAAAATTGTTCTGAGGTTGCAAGGGCGTTCTCAAGAGATTTTTTAAATTTAATCTAAAATTTTTAAAACAAATTTTAACGCCTTATCAAATGCTTTTTTTTTTTCCTGACGAAGACAAAAGAATTTTGTTGAAAGAGGGAGAAAATAAAACTTCAACTGGTCGAAGTTTTTATTATTTGAATAAATAAATAATATATTATTCTTCAAATCACAAATTTGAGGTAAATATAACTAAACATTCAATCATATACCCCAGAATATAACATAAAACATTGAAATATATTTAATACTAGAAAAATAACCATTTATAAATTGTTATTGGTTAATATATTTCGATAAAACAAGAACATTAAGAATCCAGGGAAAAGTTTATTTTTAAAATAAATTTTATTTAAAAATATCTCAAGCTTTCGGGTAAGTAAGCCCTTCTACAGGAGAAAATATTTTACATTATTAAAACGCCAATAAAATAAGATTTAAAATTAAAATATATTTGTTATACTAGTTTATATATATTATTCCATTTACTACCCAGCCCATGACACGTAAAGGCCGAAGCTTTACTGGAGTTTCTTTTTTTTTTACCCTTTTATATCACCCTATTTATTAATTATATACAAGGTGGATCAATAAAAACGATAAAGGTTTAATATAAAGAAACAAATGTATATAGGTATACACATTTAAATTGAACTCTTTTGTTATATTTTTTAAAATGTTTAAGGAACCAACTGGCAATTCTTTTCCAATTAAATGGCGACCAAAACAAACAGTTGCACCAAGTTTGAAAGGCGAGCAATAATATGTTTTCTTTACCATGAAGGAGTTAAACCATTTGATATTTACTCCTGAATGTAAGCTGTTTACGGTGATAAATGTTTATCTCAAAATCAAATTTTTGAATGGGTTAGAAAATTCAAAAGCGGCATAGAAAGTTTGGATGACGCACCGCGACCTGGCGCCCCGGTCAAGGTTAGTGATGATGCAACCACCTGGGCCATTGAAGAGATGATACAGAACGATCGTCACATTAGCATTAGAGTTATTTCTGCCGAACTTAACCTTAGTTATGGTAGTGTGTCCTAAAATTCTTTACAAAAATTTAAAATACAGAAAAATTTGCATAAGATGGGTGCCTCGGCTGCTCACAAAGGAAATGAAGGAAAAACGTCTTAACGCTTGTAAACAGATTTTAGAAGGTTATGAAATTGAGGGTGAAGGTTTTCTTGATAGGATAGTGACTGGAGATGAATCATGGATACACCATCACATTTCTGACTCTAAAAGATCAAGTGCAGAATGGCATCACAAGGGTTCACCAACACCAAAGGGGTTCCAAAAGCCGTGGTTTGCTGAGCAAAGGTGTTTGCCTAGAGCATGACAAAGCTCGGCCCCACGTAGCAAATCTCATCATTGAAACCATAAATAAATTACATTTTAAAGTTCTAATCTCTCCATCCCTCTCCCGTACTCTCCTGATTTAGCCCCGAGTGATTATTATTTATTTGGACACCTAAAAAGATTTTTAAGGAGCATGACTTCCAAGACTGGCGATGAGGTTAAAAAATGCGGTGCATGGATGGCTTGCCCAACACACACAAGATTTTTTCTTAAATGGAATTTATAATCAACCTGACCTTTGGAAATAGTATATAGAAGAAGGAGGGGGTTATGTAGAGGATTAAAAAATTAAATTGTATTTTAGTTTGCACTTTTTTTTAGCTTTTATCGTTTTTTATTGATCCACACTTGTATATAAAACAAACCTCTTCTGCTTAAATCAGCTAACAAATATATATATATTTTTAATTTTCTTAATGGTATTATATATATTGCTAAACAATTGAACATGGCTTCTGGTGAATTTCAGATAAAGGGATGTTGGGCTGCAAATTCAGCAGTGTGATTCAAATCGTAAAATATCCGCATTCGAGCCTTTAACTTGAAGTAAATATTGATATTTTCGATCGCTATTATTGATTTTATTGAGTGACAATCTATTTTTATATCAATTGCAATTAGGTCGCTGTCTTCTCTATGTACAAAATACTGAATTATTAATGAAATGCATTAAATCATTTTATTGAAATCACCGTTCCAACCTTTTTTGAGGCTGGGCAGTCTGTTTCCATACCAGAAATCAAACTTGCTACATCTTGCCCTTAGTAATACGTCAAAATTAGTTTTCTATGTTATAGAAATAACAACGACTATAATTGAAGCGAAATATATTTAATCTATGTTTCAAAGCTCATGTTTGTCTACGGTCAACTTTAGAGTCGATTTTTTAAGGGTCAAAAGAACTTTAAAAGATATGTTTAATGTTTTGGATCTACTCAGAAAAGCTAGCTTCTTCCGAAAGTAATTTCCTATAACACAGAAATAACAATGACTATTAATTAAGCGATAATTTCCAAATCTATCTTTCAAAGTCCGCGTTTAGCTTCGGTCAACTTTAGACTCGCTTTTCTAAAGGTCAAAAGAATTTCTTACTATAAGGCTAAGGTCTTGGATCTCCTCAGAATGGCAAGCTTCTTCCGAAAGAAGATAGAGTTTTCCTCAATTTGTTGTGAATAGAGAGAATTTTAACGAAATAATAAGCTAAAATATATCTCTTAAATTCTGTAGATAGATTTAGAAAATATATTAGGTTGTTCTTATATGTATATATATAAACAGAGAGTTTATGTTTAATCTAAATAGCAAGTCGAATAATGAAGACTCAGATATAAAAAGAAATATTTTATATCAAATATTTATCTAAAATAGCCAAGTTGAGAATTTTTATTTTACCAGTTGTATATTCTGTAAAACTAAATATCTCCGTTTATCGAAGTGGTGGTAGTGTCTTGTCCATGGGGCAGATCAGATCGGTCCATGCACCCTGATCACAATACCGGCCAACTGAGGTGGTGGTGTCTTGTCCATGGGGCAGATCAGATCGGTCCATGCACCCTGATCACAATACCGGCCAACTGAGGTGGTGGTGTCTTGTCCATGGAGCAGATCAGATCGGTCCATGCACCCTGATCACAATACCGGCCAACTGAGGTGGTGGTGTCTTGTCCATGGAGCAGATCAGATCGGTCTATGCACCCTGATCACAATACCAGCCAACTGAGGTGGTGGTGGTGTCTTGTCCATGGAGCAGATCAGATCGGTCCATGCACCCTGATCACAATCCCGGCCAACTGAATTGGTAGTTTCTTGCCCATGGAGCAGATCAGATCAGTCTATGCACCCTGATCACAATACCAGCCAACAAAGGTACCTTGTTCGTATGGATGTCCTCTTCTGGATTGATGTCTGTCATATAGAGGGCTGCAAGGATGGCCGGGTATATATGGTCCGGAGTGAGTTGGGTGTTGTAACAGGTATTGCAGTTCCTGTAGGATCTAGTCATGTCTGTTTATCATGTCTGTTTATTAAAGATGATCAACGGAATTTTATAAGTAAACTAACTTCTAATCTAAAAATCTATATACAAACCGCTTGACTTGTTCAAACCAAACTCCTAAGGCTGCGAAAAATATGTGCCCAATGTGTTCCGCATTACCTAACGACTGAACAGTAAGCCACAATAGATTCATTCAGCGAATCTCAACTTTATATATTCTCAATAAGTTCTTTGGAACGCATTTTGACTGTAATAAAACATGGTGATACCTAATGATCCAGAAACAAAGAACAGTGGATACCATTAGGTTCAGAAACACCAAAGAAATGTTTCTCCTTTATGTCTAATCTAAATATCTTTATAACTCCTTATCACAGGTTTTCGGATTTAGACAAATTACAAAAAGGTATAAATGACTGCAACTATTTTTTATTAATTGAATGAAGTAGTTTTAGTTTGCTGAGGAAGGACTTTATACGTAAATTATTTAAATGTAATTCTACTGTCTTAAAAGCTTATATCTATAGTTTGCTCAAATACCATTTCTGAGATTCAACCCTTCAGTGTTGCATATAAATTCAGAATGATCCAATACAGTATTAGAGCTCTAAAGAAGCGATCTGGTAGATTAATTTAGCAATACCGCTGGGAAGGTTCACCACTGATGAGACAAGCCCTCTCAATATTTTTCATCGCAGTAAAGACAGTAGAAGTTTGATTTATTTGTGAAAAGAAACATTCACGTTTTGGTGTTTTCATTTGTATTATATAGATGGTGCGTCATTGCTATGTATTAAGGAAGGTTTTGCCCGAAAGCTATTTCATACAATTAATAAAAAAAAGTTTCGGTCTCTTATATCTTTTTGTAATCTTCTTCTTCTTCCTTATTTCCACTCAATCATATTAGGGTGTCAAGCTTGTAAAGCTTGAGCCTTTGATGGTTGAAATTTGACAACCATCATGATTGGATGAAGTAGAATGCGTCTGCCTTTGTCATTAAGACTGGGAGCACTACTCAGTGGCAGGCCGACTTAGCTCCAAAAGAAATGGCCGTCTCTGACATGAAAACCAGACGCCATGAGCAGTTGCTCCTAACATGGAGTATAAACGCTGCTCATCCTGTATACCTGGATTAGGAGCTCTTACAGGGTACTATCAGCCGAGCCAGCTGAGCCCAGGTTTTTCAGTGAGCTTGTTACTGCTCCCCCTCTTCCTTTTTCATCCGGGCTTGGGACCGGCAAAGGCGGAGTTTGTAATCTTTATAACTGTGTGCGATTCGTGTGTACAACCATAATTAACGACGAGTGTAAGAACAAAGAACAAGATAGCTGGGTTGTTATCAAGACAGTTATGACTTCCGTATGATAACGCTCGACCTCAAACCACTAAGGAGACTGAAGATCTCTTTGAATGACGAAATGGAAAGTTCTGGAGCACCCTATATACAGTTTAGATTTTATATATGGAAATTTTTGCCTGGAGGATATTAATCTGAAGAGACAATGGTCGCCTCTCCCGTCAAAACTAGACGCCATCTATTAACCGTCACCGCAAACTATCGGCCTCGGGTCGGTGACAAAGCCACAACACCAGCTTGTCACCGACCCGAGGCCGCTAGTTTGCGGTGACGGCAAATGATGGCGTCTAGTTTTGACGTTTATTTTGACGGGAGACGGATTTTGTCTCTTTAGAGTTTAGACCTTGTTCTAAGAGATTTTTCCATCCTTTGTATCTTTCAAAAAAAGGTCTAAAGGACGGCCTTTTTGAGTTGGACTCTGAAGGAGAGGTTGATGTAGATATATTAATGTGTTTAAATTGAAGAGTTTTCTTAGCAGAGGGTTATGAGAGTCTTGATTATTTGCGTCATAAATGTGAATAACAATATTGTAAATATTTTTCGAATATATTACTCACCATAATATTGTAGCGTAGAAATCAAGCCTTGAAATATCCTAAGATATAAAAGTATTTATTGATGACGTCACCGCGACGAGTCGACAATTATTAACAAGTCAGCAAAACTCTCTACAGCTAGGGAATCTTAAGCAAGCAAGCAAAGAAATATTTCAAAGATGATTTTACAAATACAGAGTAATATATATTTTTATAATCTGTTGAATATTTTCACTGAATAATAAAATATTTCTTCGCCATGATATTTTGAAAATACTAATTGGTAATATTGTATCGTAGAAAATTTAGAAAGACAAACTTCAGGATGACACAGCAGTTTATTTAAGTCACAAACGTACTAACTAAAATTTATATAATATAAAAGAAGCTATAAGGGAAGTATACAGAATACTAAAATTTAAATATCAAAATTGATAATTTGTTCATAAAATGAATATTTCGCTACATAGCTCCTTCCCTATTAGAGCTTTGATTCACAGTTTGCAAATCTTTTTTTACTCTCATGGATATGACGTGCTGCTGTCAAGGATTATCTTGGAGTCTTGGAACTTCGTCCCTAGTAAAAGAAAATTTGTCATCGTATCGTCTATAGGGATATCGTCATATTGGAAGGAATTTTGTTGTTGCTGTTGTGTTGTTGCTTATTCCTCAGTCGTTTAAACAATCACCATTAGGTTCCATTGTCTCAGCTTTTTTATTATAGTTGGGGTTTTCCCAGAGGTTTTTCTTGGAAGGAATTATTCGCTTTAATATGGAGGTAAAATAATGAAGATATTAGTTATGTAAATCACAGCACCTATGGCCTCGTGGTCTTCTAGGCGATCTTCAGTTTGTCTTCCCTAATTCACCCAGCATCTCCACCAAATGCCACGTAGAAAATTAGGAAAAACAAACTTCAGGATGACACAGATATTTATTTATGTCACAAACACAAACTAAAAAATATAAAATACAAGAGAAGCTTTAAGAGAAGTAAGTATACAAAGTAGTAAAATATTATTATTAATATTCTGTTCATAAAAATAAATATTTCTCGCACGCTACAATATAACATTACTAATATTATAGAGTCTAGTTCTTGTTTGGACGCCTCCATTCATCAATTTATAGAGTTGAAAAATTTTTGTTGAGATAACAAAAAAAAACCTAATAATTTGAATTATTCTATTCGAGATAAGGCTTTTAAATTAGAAAAACTACAATTAATATCTCAATCTGCTATTAAATTTGGATTTACTAAAGGATATCCTTTTAGCTCAAATTGATCGATATAAACATTAAGTTATTGTGTCAAATTATATTGACAAATATTTGCACTTTTATTTTATCTCAGGTTTTAGTGGGAAGAATGTTGTTTTCGTTTGTTAGTGAACCAATCTCTCCCACCTTCTCATTGGACGAATGTGGCCATGTTTGTATATATAAGGGGGCTATGGTATTGCGATGAAGCCAGTGTGTGGGATATTTGTGTTGAGACGCTTAAAGTGTTCTCTGCGTGATTTATCCGTGTCGGGTGAACTCCTCGCATACCTGTGTAACCCCGGTCTGATCCCTACCAACGCTACAATAAAGATAAGTACTGTTTTGTTTTTATATAAGCAAATCGTGCGTTTCTTTTTTGCTCCTTTTTAATGTTGTTGTTCTACTCCTGAGTGTACGCTTTTCTATGCGTTAGTTACTATTACGGTAGGCTCTAGTTTATTGCAACTTTTTGTGTTAACTCGTACAAAGTAACTTATATCAATTGTAGAATTCACAGAAGATGCTAACCTATTTGCATAGTGTGTGGTATTACCATCCTGGGAAGATCAACGCCTTCAGTTACAACAACAAGAACATACTAGGTGAGTTGTAAGTGTAAGGTGAATATTGTCAACGACTCACGCTATGTCGCAGCAATACCGATCAGTATTTTATTTCCTCCCGTTTTCCAGTTCAACCGACCAAGGTAAGAAATACGTATGGGGAATAAACTGTGAGTATATATATATAATTTAGAATAATATGTATACACACAATTATTTACAATTACACTGTTATATATAAATCTCTTTTTTATAGATAAAATAATAATCTATAATATTAAATATAATTATTAGCTGTATATATACTGAATGCAATAGTTAAATCAAAGATACAATCATTTCATTGGCCTTGTAGAACGAGAGTGGTGTACGCGTGCTCGCATGTTTTAGTAAAAAACGCAAACATCCTCGATAAAGAGAGGCGAGTTGCCCCTCGAAATATTAGAACAATAAAATAATCATAAATCCAAAATATGCATCTTTTTAAAATATATATATTATATGATAAAATTATTTTATTTTAAAATTATAAATTCTAGAACAAACAACTCTGTAAAGGTCGACCGCCAGATATCGCAGTTTCCCCTATATAAACCCATTCTTGTTTTTTTCCCGTTGGCTGGCTCAAATCTTTTTGTAGATATGCAAATACGTCTTTTTTTATTCATACGCCTCAAGTCAGGTAGTACTTTTCACAAATTATATATTCAATACTTTATTAGCCCTATTAAAGCCAATTGTGTTTCAAAACAGTGTTTATTATATTTGCAAAATACCACGACTGCAAAACAATACCATAAAATACTCATTTATCCAAAAAGCAAGTAATATCTTTATCTTATTATCAATTTACCATTTATTTTCTATATTTTATTTATTTATTGTTACAAAAGCACGAAGTCCAAAGGACTATTGTGCTATGCTAGTATTATTTATGAAGGCATGTTGAATATGCCCACTTCCGCCTGAGAGGACCTACGTCACCACTACGTCACGGCCAGCCAATCACCGAGCTGCCCAGCGGGCAGTCCCTCCTCCCTCCCCCTTTTTAGTCAAAAATAAAGATACTTTCCTGTTGTTCGCGTCGCCTCCGCGTGCTTCTATATATCCACTTCAATCGGCAGATGTAGTGGGATAATTGACTACTTCCTTATACTATTACATCATCTAGTCCAGCTTCAACTAATAGCCCAACATCTGGTAGCAGAGCGTGGTTAATTCGAGACACCACGTGCAAGATGACCTCGACGATGATCAACACGCCCCTCGAGAAACTCAATGATCAGAACTACAGAAGCTGGAAGTATAATACGAAGATGATGCTAATCGAAAGAGAACTCTGGAAGTATGTTACGGAGCCAACACCTGATGAAGAAGCCTCAAGAACAATCTTCAACATGAAGCAAGAAAAGGCGTTGGCTATGATAGCACTGACGATCTCACCGAGCCAACAGATTCATATAATGGACTGTACCACTGCACGAGAAGCATGGGATACCTTGGAACAAGTATACGAACCCAAGTCAAGGTCAAGAATCCTCCAACTGAAGAAGCAGTTCATCTCCATAAGATTCGAAGAACAAGAGACGATGACGAACTATTTGGGGAGACTGAAGATCTGTTCGGATCACTTAAGAGAAGCAGGCGCAGAAATGCAGGATCAAGACCTCCTCTATTCAATGCTTGCTGGCCTACCGGAGTCATACGACGGAATCATCATGACCTTCAGCAACGTAGAAGACAAGGAATTCACCTCTAGCAAGGTAAAACATGTGCTACTAGCAGAATACGAGAGACGGATGGCCCGACGTGTGAATAACACAAATGAAGCTTTGCAGTTCGGGACAACGACCAGGAAGGAAGACAAGAAGAAGAAAAATTTCACCTGCTACAAGTGCGGCAAGGAAGGACATATCGCGAGATCATGCAGAGGAAAGGCTAAAACTCCATCTCCAAATTTCCAACCACCGAGATGTAGCACTCACGAGATAGCGGGAAGCGAAATGCTAACAGCCCTATCCTGCACCATCCCTGACAACTCTTGGGTGATCGACAGCGGCGCGACTCACCACGTGTGTAACAAAAGGGAGTGGTTCACCAACTTCCAAGGAATATCGTCGGATCCGATCCTAACAGCGAGCGGGACTACACGAGCGGAAGGATGCGGCGACATGGGTAAGCACCACGTTGACCTAAAACTATGTAATGTTCTGTATGTCCCTAATGTGCGACGAAACCTATTGTCAGTCTCGAGCATGGAAAATAAGGGCAAGATAGTTAATTTTGCGAACAGAAGAGCGCAAGTTTTCGATTCGGAGAACCGAATTGTTGCAATAGCACATGATGAAAATGGATTATATGTCATGAAGGGTAGAGTCATTTTACCAAACGCTGAGTTGTTTAACAGTCAAAATAGTTCACAAAAACAAACATTAAAACTATGGCATCAGAGGTTCTGTCATGTAAACAATGACGCAATTGAGAGAATGGCAAAGGGGGAATTAGTTAAGGGGTTAGAGATCTCCTCGATGGATCGAAGTCTGTGTGATGATTGTTGTGTAGCAAAGTCTACGAAAGAGCCACACAAACCCATTAGGAATATAAGGTCTAAAAGGCCTTTAGAATTAGTTCACACTGATATTTGTGGTCCAATGCCTGTTAGATCTATTGGAGGAAGCGCATATTTTCTAACATTCATTGATGATATTATTCTAGAAAGATAACCCTGCTTTGCCTTAAACATAAAAACGAAGTGCTGAAACACTTTGACTCGTATCTCGCTAGGGCTGAGAGAGAAACCGGACATAAGCTAAAAGTGCTAAGATCCGACAATGGACTCGAATATTGCAACCATGAATTTAAAACTAGGCTAGAGCAACTTGGCATCAAACACGAGCTAACGAACACATACTCGCCACCTATGAACGGCGTTGCAGAAAGGGCTAATCGCGTGTTGTTGGACATAACCCGATCTTGTGTACATAGCGCCGAACTCCCTCAGATATTCTGGGCAGAGGCAGTAAACACTGCAGCTTATATAAGAAACAAGTGCTACAATAGCGCCCTAGGAGATAAAGTACCCGATGAACTTTGGTCATCAAGAAAACCGAGTGTTCGCCACTTAAAAGCTTTCGGGTGCTTAGCATATAGCCATATCCCCACAGAAAGGCGAAAGAAACTGGACAATCGAGCAAATAGGTGCATTCTTGTTGGTTATTCTTCCCAGACTAAAGGCTATCGTCTTTGGTGTCCAGAAACTCAACACGTAATACAAACGAAGCATGTCAAATTTGACGAATCCAAGATGGGACTGAAGTGGACTAAGGTTGAGGATGAACCTGAAAGATACAACCATATTTGGATAGAACCCGATAACCAGCTTGAAGGAGATATAGATCTAAAACCTGAAGCGGAAAGAGAACGTAATGATGATACGAGTGATCAGGATTTAGTGGGGGTAAACAACGACGACATTGTTCAAACTAGGCCTAAAAGAATTGTACGAAACCCTTATGGACGTGCTGGAAAGCCAAAAGCAGAACTGCATTTCCTAGATATCATCGAACCCACAACTTTCGAACAAGCCATAAACAGCAAAGAGGCACCGTACTGGAGAAGGGCCATGAAGGATGAATTGAGAAGTCTTGAGGATAGAAATACATGGACGTTGTCCGACCTACCACTTGGCAAGCGCCCAATTAGCAGTAGATGGGTATTTAAAATAAAGACTAACTCAAAAGGGGACGTTGAAAGATTTAAAGCGCGATTAGCTGCGAGAGGTTTTTCTCAAAAACGAAACGTTGACTTTTTTGAGACATATTCGCCAGTAATAAATTTTTCGGTCATCAGAATGATCTTTGCATTGACGATAAATAAAAATTGGTACAATCGACACCTCGACGTCGACAATGCATATCTGTACGGCGAACTGAATGAAGAAATCTATATGAGCCCACCAGATGGATCTAACGACGAGAAATGTGAGGGCAAAGTTCTTAAACTAAACCGTCCAATATATGGTTTACGTCAGTCCGGTCTCGAATGGTACTGCACACTAGATAAAGCTCTTGAAGATATTGGATTTCGTCGTTTAGCCGCTTGTAATTGTTTATACACTTTTGAAGATAAGGCGGTTATCGCCGTATATGTCGACGATCTAGCTTTGTTCGCGGAAAGCGAGGACATTCTGAAAAATATTGAGGAAAAGATTAGAGAAAAATTTAAGATAAAGAACTTAGGACCCATCAAATATTTCTTAGGTGTAGAAATAAGTTATCCAGATGAAAACACAATAATCCTCTCACAAGGAAAATACACCATGTCGATCCTCGAACGATTTAATATGATGGAATGTAGGGGCGTTTCTACTCCATTAGATAACTCCATCCCGATTACAAAGAAAGACTGTCCAACAACTGATAAGGAAAAGGGTGAGATAAAACACGTCCCTTACAGAGAACTTATAGGGTCTCTGCTATATCTTGCAAACTCATCGAGACCTGATATGACGTTTGCCGTAACTAAATTAGCACAATTCTGTAGTAACCCAGGCGAACGACACTGGCAAGCTGCTAAACATATACTAAGATATCTTCAAGCAACTAAGAATGTTTCACTCATCTATAAAAGAGGGTCTGATGATATACTAGCATTTAGCGACTCAGATTGGGCTAATGACATAGATGATAGACGATCAACTAGCGGGTCAGCTGTTACTATTAATGGTTGTTTAGTGTCATGGAGATCTAAAAAGCAAAATTGCGTATCAATATCTACAATGGAGTCTGAATACATTGCTCTCGCCCAGACCACTAAGGAAATATTGTGGATAGCACAAATATTAGAGAATTTGAAATGCCTGACTAACGCCTCACGCCCAATAACAATATTCTGTGATAATAGAGCTGCCATCGAGTTTTCTAAAAACAACATAGAAAACAATAGGTCGAAGCACATTGACATACGGTATCATTATATAAGAGAAAAGGTCAACAGTGGAGACATCCATGTGAATTACATCTCTACCAACGACAACCTGGCCGACATCTTCACCAAGGGCCTCAAAAGGACTGCACATCAGAATGCTTGTGCAGCTATGAATTGTCTGGATACTGGCATACTACCCGACATATCCAAAGTGGGGGAATGAAGGCATGTTGAATATGCCCACTTCCGCCTGAGAGGACCTACGTCACCACTACGTCACGGCCAGCCAATCACCGAGCTGCCCAGCGGGCAGTCCCTCCTCCCTCCCCCTTTTTAGTCAAAAATAAAGATACTTTCCTGTTGTTCGCGTCGCCTCCGCGTGCTTCTATATATCCACTTCAATCGGCAGATGTAGTGGGATAATTGACTACTTCCTTATACTATTACATCATCTAGTCCAGCTTCAACTAATAGCCCAACAATTTACATATATATGATTAAATATTTACACGATGGATTAGTATTGTTTTGTAAATTATTGTACAAATAGTTCTAAACTTAACAAAGTTCTCATAAGATAGAGTATATACACAAAGAGAATTTGGTAATGTTTCATATATTTACTATATAGTTAACTTAAGATATATAAATTTCCATTAATATAAAACATAAACAAATTGACTCCAATTTGTACTAGAAATTTCAACAAAAGTTATATTACCTCGTAGAAAATTAGGAAAGACAAACTTCAGGATGACACAGCAATTTATTTAAGCCAAGTCTGAATTATAATTAATAAAATACAAAATAGGAAATGAAGGAAGTTTACAGAGTGACAAAATCGAAAAATAACAAAATTGATACTCTGTTGATAAAATAATAAATACGTTGTTACAATATTAACAAAAAAAAAATCATATTTTTTTTAAATAGATGAAAATTAAATTAACTTCCTTTTTACTTTTAAAAGTTTGATTGAATGTTAATAGGGTTCCGTATTTTCTCTTTTTCTTATCTTAATATCTTCAATTCTTTCTTTTTTTTAATTTTCTTCCTATGTTCCGCTCATATGACGCGTAACTGCCGAAGCTACAGCGTGAATTTGTTATAGCCCTATGTTGTTACATAAAATACAAAACCGTTTTGATACCTTAAAATATAATATTTATCTACTTTCATTTTAACAATTTTTACTTTTTCTTCTATGTCAATTATCTTTCATATTGTAACATAGAAAATCAGGAAAGTCAAAACTCAGGATGACACAGCAATTTATATATCTACAAATTTCTAACTCAAAATTATTCCCGCACTATACACATACAGAGTTTCTGATTTGATAGTTTTTATATGGTTATTAATAAAATAAAATACAAATAAACATTTATAAGATACAAGTTAAGCAATAAGGGAAGTTTACAGAGTATCAAAGCATAAACAATATAATGCGAATTATGATTGTAAAACGACATTTGAAAATTATTCCGCATGCGTTTCTTTTGAACGAAAAGTCGAAATTTATTATTAAGGAGAAATAACGATTATTTATACCCTTAGGGATATTCATAATTCATCCTTTCATACTTAATCCCTAAGGTTAGAAATAATCGTTATATCTCCCCTTAAGAATAAATTTTGATTTTTCGTTTAAAAGAAACACATGCGGGATAATTTTCAAATGTCCTTATATAATCATAGGCCGCATTATATTGTATTATAAATAAGAAAAATGAATAATTTGTACATAAAATATAATAAATACTTTACTACAATATAATATTGATATAATACTACTCTCTCTCTTTAATTTATTTATATCTACTTAGAGAAACATATCTCCCTTTAATTATATATCAGAACAATGCAATATGTTCATCACCCTAGATTTTTATTTTAATGTGTTTAAAGACTTGGTCTCTTCGCCAAAATAGTATATAATGTAAACAATTTCCTTTACTATTAATTTGAATTTCAGATATCTCAACTTCGGTGGAATCGGAATTGTTCTTGGACATGAAATGGGTCATAACTTCGATCCAAATGGTAAGTTAATAATTCTATATTTTTATCTTATTAGCTCTCTTGAAGTACTTGTTTTGTGCTTGTTATTAAAGTTTAAAACACATTTAAACTTTATATATTTTATTCAATGAAGATCAAAATTACATAAACATCACATTTAATTATATATCATCACAAACAATTATCTACTTATATATTTGCCTTATTCTGTCTGTTTGTCTGTTTGAAGCTCACGGATGGGATTTTTCATAACCATCGGTTTTCAGTGGTAGAATGCTCGCCTGTCACGCGGGCGACCCGGGTTCGATTCCCGGCCGATGCATTTTTTTTTTTTACAATTTTTAAAACTCATTTATATATTATACAAGAATGACATCCACGGCGCCAATTTATAATTGTAACGAATAGTATTTGAATAAAAACATTTAATCAGGTAAAACCCGGGCGTTGCCCGGGTCATTCGTATATAATAATTGTATAAACGAATGCAAGACAAAATCACCGCGAATGTTTCTTTTTTTTAAGGCAATTTCTTATTTAAGGCAATTATCGTTATTTATCGTTAATTTTTGTTTCGATTTTATTGAAAAAAAAAACGATATGGTGCCTTTAAAAATGATCTTTATTACTATGCAGTTTTCTATTTAGTCAATATACCTAAGTTCATGTTGCAAATGTAATTATCTCTATCGATTTAGTAGGTGAAATGCAAAAAAAAAAGAAAAAATGAAATATTTATGAAAATTCACATTTTTATTTTTATATTTTCAAGACACACACAGTTTGGGGCGGGACGTTTCACAAGAGAGACATCCACGGCGCCAATTTATAATTGTAACGAATAGTATTTTAATTAAAACATTTTAAAAACACACAGTTTGGAACGGGACGTTTCACAAGAGTGACATCCATGGCGCCAATTTATAATTGTAACGAATAGTATTTGAATTAAAACGTTTTTAAAATATATACGCACTCGGGTAAAACCCGGGCGTTGCCCGGGCCATTCGTGTCTAGTATATCATAACTACATAACATTAAGACAACCATTTTCAGTTTTGTTTTCATCACCAGTCAATATTTTTGTTTTCACAGACTAAATTTTGAGATTAATTTATGAATGAAAAATATGCAAAACAAATAAACATCCATATACACAGTGCGGCAAATAATTTTTAAGACTCGCGCTAGATAAAGGCCAATAGCAGAGCCAGTTATGAAATTGCGCATGCGTATATATATTCGAAGCCTTATCTAGCGCGTGGCTTTGTTTCAGCATTTTGGTTAACTCTTTAAAAACATACAGGCGATTTTTGAAAAGTAAAATTTTTTGTTCGTCGGAATTCTGAGATGGAACAGAGAGCGGTCATTAAATTTAATGCAAAACTTGGTAGAAGTGCATCGGAAACATATATTTTGATGAAGCAAGTTTATGGTACGTTATGTTTGAGTAAATCAAATGTTTTCATTTGGCACAAACGTTTTTCGGATGGAAGAAATACGCTAGAAGATAATAAGCATACTGGACGACCAAGTTCTTCAAAGACACCAGAAAGTATAGAAAAAGTGCGAGAATTTGTTGAAAACAATGATGGCAGAGGTTTTACACATCAACAAAGAAACGATTCGAACCATTCTGCATGAAGATTTAGGTAAAACTAAAGTCTGTACTAAATTTGTTCCACACACTTTAACGGGCGAGCAGAAATCAGTGTGAATTGCACATTGCAGGGACATCATTTCTGCCTATGAAAATAATTCAAACTTCCTGAAATCAATTGTTACGGGTGATGAAACATGGTGTTTTCAGTATGACCCAAAGACAAAGCGCCAAAATGCCGAATAGAAGTCAAAAAACTCTCCACAAGCCAAAAAAACGCGAAAAGTGCCATCAAAAATCAAAACAATGCTGATTACCATTTTCGATAGTAGAGGTATTATCCACAAAGAATTTGTTCCCGCTGGACAAACCATTACTGGAGAGTATTATTTAAACTTTTTGAAACGTTTGATTGCCAGAATTCGTCGCATTCGTCCAGAATATCGCGATGAAGACAGTTGGTGTTTGCTGCTTGATAATGCACCGAGTCACTCCTCACTCATTGTTCGTCGCTTTTTGGCCAAAAATAACGTCTGTGTGTTGAATCATCCTCCGTACTCGCTTTATTTAGCACCATGTGACTTTTATTTATTTCCAAAAATAAAATTGAAGTTAAAAGGTTGTTTTTTTTATGATATCCCGACCATCCAGAGAGCTGCGACGAGCACTTTGGAGGCGATTCCTCAAAGTGGCCTGCAAGAGGCATTTAATTCCTTATTAAATCGTTGTAACATATGTATTGAATCCAGAGGGGATTATTTTGAATAAAAAAATAGTAGAAATTGAATTAGCTTGTTTATGTTTTATTTTACAAACCCATTCTTAAAAGTTATTTGCCACACTGTATATATCAGTGCTTTGAATAAACCCTTCTTAAATCCACTTATGTTTCTCAAAACCTATTATATTGCCACGTAGAAAATTAGGTAAAACAAAACCTTCAGGATGACACAACAATTTATTTCAGGCAAGGATAAACTATGAATGGTAAACAAAAGATAAGCAATGAGGGAAGTTTATAAAGTATTAAAGTATAAACATAAAATTATGATACTCTGTTAATACAAGTGTAAAATAATAAATACTTCTCTCTCTCGCTACGATATTATTACGTAGAAAATTAGGAAAAGACAAACTACAGGATGATACAGCAATTTATTTAAGGCACAGGTTTAACATCAAAATTCAAATGATATAAGATAGGCAATGAGGGAAGTTTCCAGAGTAGCAAAATATAAATAATATAGTCAGGTATATGAGAGTGAAAAACATCTACAACCTCCTCTAATAGATGGCGCTTCGGCCTACAAGTATTTCTGTATTTCTGTTCTGGGACTGGTATGGGAATCGCCGACGTGATGGTTCTCGGAGGTCTTTAGGTGTTCTGCAGGGTAGGGCTGTAGAGGAGAAGCAACGGAGCCCGCGGTAGGTGATCCACGACGGAGGAAGCGGTGTAGTCCCAAAGAACCGGAGAGGTCAAGCGCAACAATATAAATATAAAAAATAATAATAATCTGTACATAAAATATAATAAATACTTTGCTACAATATAGTAAAATATTCGTATTTATATCTCTCTAGTTCTTATTTTATTTCAAAAATCATTTATCTCTTGTCTGTAAATATTTCATAGATATTATTGCCACAAATTCAAACAAAATGAATTAATAATAAATATATTGCGGTAATACAAAGAACAAAAAGAATATTCTTGTGTAGAACATGTTTATTCTGCTAGATTTCGTACGACATCATTCTTCAATGGGCGTGAAGATAATTGTACTTCTACATATTGTCATACATTATGCTTTATCTTTACGCCCGTTGAATAACAATGTCGTTCTAAAGCTAGCGGAATGTTCTACACAAGAATCTCCTTTTGGTACAAATATATTGTAACAAAATATTTATTATTATTATTTTTTAACAGAGTGGTCATTTTTATGTTTATACTAGCCGAATGACCCGGGCAACCCCCGGGTTTTACCCGATTAAATGCTTTTATTCAAATACTATTCGTTACAATTATAATTTGGCGCCGTGGATGTCATTCTTGTATAATATATAAATGAGTTTTAAAAATTGTAAAAAAAAAAAAAAATGCATCGGCCGGGAATCGAACCCGGGCCGCCCGCGTGGCAGGCGAGCATTCTACCACTGAACCACCGATGGTTATGAGAAATGGCCATATTTGGGTATTTATTCCATTCACAAAGCAAACGGTGACAGAATTGATTAAGAAAGAATTGATTATGACGCTGATAACTGTATATATTAATTTTGCTACTCTGTAAATTTCCCTCGTGCTTATCTTTTGTTTACCATTCATAATTTGTCCTTTCCTGAAATAAATTGCTGTGTCATCCTGAAATTTTTGTCTTCCCTAATTTTCCACGTGGCAATATTATCACAATATAGTAATGGCAATCAAAAGGTTGTTCTCTACAAAATAAATATATTTTGCAGAATATCACTTACACTCGTTAAACATCGTAAATTGGAAAAGAAAATAGAAACGTCTCCAAACTCGGCTAGAGGAAATCAAATATTGATTTAGAAGATTAAAAGAAAGTTTGTTTTATTGGTAAAAGAAACATTTGTTCTCAACATTTCTATTTCCTTTTTTAGATGTCCAGTTATGTTGTTTTATGGTTAATTTATGCTTAACCGCCTTGTCTTTATTGTTCACGAACGAGCATTGTCCGAAGCAAATATTTAACCGAAATTATATATTATTTTTGACTAATTCTCTAATTAAATCGAGAATTTATATATCATATATATTTTACTTTGAATAAAAAGGCATATATGGGAACAAAATATTATTTATTTTACCAATATTTAAGTTGGCTGAACGCCAACCTTTATCAAGGTATTATAACATTTTAAAGTGAAAATTATTTTAAAATCAAAATGTTAAAATACCTTGATAAAGGTTGGCGTTCAGCCAACTGAAATATTGGTAAAATAAATTATATTTTGATCCAATATATGCCTTTTTATTTAAAGATTTATTTATGGATTGCTCTATTTTCAAAAAATATATATATTTTACTGTAAAAAGTTTATGTACATAGTTTTCTAAAAAAACAATAACTAAGATTCCATCCTTCATTATTTCGAATTTATAAACCGAATATTTCAATGTAATATTAGAACTCTGAAAAGGGATCTTGACTGATTTTAACCTCGATTTGGACCATTCAGATTGTCATTTTTATGTTTGGAACCCTCATTTTATTATTATTTTTTAATTTCAACACACAAAACGCGATATCCCGGCTAGGGATAATTGCGTCGATTTATATTTATAAACAGAAACAGTTATAAACATATTATACAGGAAAAAGATAATAAAATGAGAAACAACATATTTTAGGAACTCGAACCTTTCAGGTTAGAAAGATAATCATAAATATATTTACAAAAATAGTTAAATCTGTGACTCTCTGCTATTTACACAAATTGATATAGATCTACAACATTATTTACTGTCTGTTATCTAGAGATAAAGAAGAGTGGGCATTCCAGCAGTAGATATCTCGAGTCCTGGGTTTTGATGCAACAGTGACAGCTAGAGTCCTCAACCGCTCCAATTGTTGATATAAATCCCTTAAATATTTCCATGGTTCGTTTCGTGGATAACATAATCAATAAAGTTACCTTATTGTTATATGTTGTCTTGTTTACAGTTATTCTCATTGTCAAGAGAGATCTAGCTAACCTGGTTGACCAATCACCTTTGTCATTTTTTCTTAGAAGATTTTTCAATGTTTGTATGGCTTTACCTGGCCATTAGAGGCAGCGTGATATGGAGCACAGATATTGTGTCTTATACTGTTTATTTTTAAGAATGTCTGAAATTGATCGGAAGTAAAAGAAGTCCCGTTTCCGAAACAATCACATCTGGCAAACAACTCAAAAATCTTCAGCTCAGCTTCTAATGAATAGGAATTTGAAATGCCTTCTGAATAAATTTCACCTAGAATTTTTTTCTGAGGAGAGAAATGAACAAAAAGAAAGATCCATTAGAACGTAGATGATGTTAAAACAGAGAGTATATAAAATCAATGATAAACAATACACAACACTTATTTTTAACTTATACACAAAATAAGTCAATGTGTTAAATGCAGTTTTGGTTTTGGGGTAGGTGTGGTGTATGGAGGACAGACCGAGGAGTTCAAGGATCAGTGGTGGGATCCTGCCATGGTACAACAGTACAAGGATCGAGCTCAGTGTCTCGCCCTGCAATACTCCGCTAACGTGTACCGAGGGTATCAGGTGAGAATTGTAGATTCCTCTCAACACTGTCATCTCTCACCGAGTGGGTACAGTGGAACGGCAACGTTTCTCTCAATGACGATCTCGCCGATCAGCTAGGCTTAATGAATGCCTATCAGGTAGGTACTATCTGTGACAATATTGTTTAAAAGTTTAAAATATATGTTATATATGACTTAATACGAGGCAATAACGCGCCATGTATATATTTAACGAATGAAGACATTGGTGAAAGAAACATGCGCGTCTTAATGTCTTCATTCGATATATATATAACTATAAAATAAATATATTTTTAATATGGAAGGCTGGTTAAACCGTTTGGTTTTCGACCACTAGGACCCGGGTTCGAACCCGCATTGGACACTTTTTTCTGTTTAAAGAAAAAAAAATGCTCCAATGGCCCCCGATTCTTGCAAAAGTCCAACCCCACCAGCGAGTGCAAGTAACCAAACGGGGCTCTGGCATTAGTAAGTGCAAAGTCGAACTGCCTCTCACATGTGTAGACATGTGGTGCACTTACAGTAAAAGCAGTCGCTAACTACCCACCATGATTATCATGACCTGTACCACGTGTACTAGGGATAAGCAAAAAAAAAAAAAACTTTTGTGACTTTTAAAACTCTATTAGTTTTTCATTATTATTATAATGAATACATAACACACACATTCACTCTCTTCCACCTTTTTCCATGGTAATGTCAATTCCGTTTTGAAATAAAGTAAAAACACTATTTGAAAGCATTGGAAATAATTTCCAGATAATTTTCGATAATTAATTTTTAAAAGTTTATTTCTAAGCTATCGCATGTGGCGCTGAATTTGTTGTTTACACACATTAAATATGTTATAATTCCTTGATAAAAAGGTTGGCGTTCAGCCAACTGAAATATTGTTAAAGTAAATGATATTTTGATCCAATATATGCCTTTTTATTTAAAAAAATATATATGGATTGCTCTATTTTCAAATAAATATATGTGACAATATAATAATAATGTGGGGAAAGAGAAATAATCACACCACAATTTGGTAGCGGAATCCCAGACAACCAGAGAGAGAGATGGGGGGACAGCCGGCCTGCCCGCCGCTTAGCGGCCGGCCGTTCGTATCGCACACAATCCTCAACTGTCTTAATTAGTCCTGAGGTTCCAAGAAACGGGCCCCTTGGAATGTCGCTGATATCTCAAGTGACCGGACCCCACATCCTGTCCCAATAGTCCCGAGAACTCCGGGCCTCTGGTCGCCCCTTGGAATGTCGCTGCTGTCTCAAATGACCGTACTTTAGCTGCCCATCTCTCTTTGGGTTGACTGTAGGTTTGCTTTATTATTCCTGGAAGAGTATATATTATGAGATATGGCCCCCGTTGAAGAAGGCTGAACATGGTTTGAGTATACTTAAAGCTGGAGAAGCCAGGAATAGAGAAAATAATTTTACAGTTGAAATTAATTAAGGTAATGGTGACATAGTTTTATGTAAATAAAATATTGTATAGTACACAAGTAAATATTATTTACAAGTAGTTTTACAACACCGAGGAGTTTGATATTTAAGGGAAATTTTGAAAATATCAATGTTATAAAAGGCTATATACAATAACATCTAATGTATTATAAGGGAAATGTTATTGAGGAGTGTGAACAAGAAGAAGGGGAGTCACATACACATGATGAAAATCTTAGGTCATTAAGACTGCGAAACTCTGAACTTTAAGAGATGTTTTTCAGGCGAACATGGCAAGGGGAAACTTGGCATGGGCTTTCTATGCTATAGGTGTAGAGTACGAGAAATGAGATTGAGGATGAAATTGCGTGAGCTCAGAACTGAGGTAAATTTAGAAATACATACAATGTTAGAATTTGGCGAACAGAGCGAGGGGAAACTTGCTTTGGGCCATTCTACCTTATCTATGCAGTTACTTGTGTAGCGAGTCCGAGGGGAAAAGTCCCGTGTGTAGGTGTGGAAGTCGAATGGACTTATATTTAATTTGCGAAGATAAAATAGTTCGAGATGCAAAGGTAGAATATAGGCGAACAGAGCGAGGGGAAACTTGCTTTGGGCCTTTCCACCTTAATTATTTCGATACTATGAGACTCTAGTAGTTTTAGCTAATCGAAGGAAAGTGTGTGCGCACAGTGCCAAAAATTGGAACGAGGACGGGGTTGTCCTTTACAAGTGACAAGCTGCTCGGACACGAGGTGTTTGAAGCGTCGTGGGAGCTTGTGCGAGGCGATGATTTCGCGATGGGTCGAACGTAAAACCCATGTCTGCGCGAAATAATGACGGACTGGACAAAATCAGCGACGATGTTTAACGTACATCCGTGGGAAATATCGGAATTAAGTTATATCGTGCTGGTTTGGACAAAGGACAAACATAGATTTGAAGACAGGGTCCGTGTGGCGAACGTGTGGCGCGAGAAGAAGGAGCGAACTGTGCCGCTCGATGCAGATTGTTCAAGTGCGAACAAAAAGGAGTTGATAAACATCTAGCAGTTAGTCAATCTGCATCCTGTGACGAACACACCAGTGGCTAGATGGTGTGGGTCGGTGGATATGCTAGAGAGAAATTCTACAAAATATATTATCGTAAATGAAGAGTGGAGATTAGTGGCAAAAGTAGTTCGATACATAATTAATCAATAATTTCATAGAGGGTCATGGGCTGGTAGAAGGTTAACAAAGTTGTAAGGATGAGAGGGACATTCAGGGCAAATTAATAAAGGTTACTCAGGGTTGGTTGTAAGCAAGGCTCACGTGGTGGTTGGAATTGTTCGATATCTGAATTACAGAGTGCATTTTGAGTCGATTAGGGAAAGAAATTATTCTTCGTGAGCCGTGCTTACAAGTAGGAGAGAAGGTCATATACAAATAGGTATACAAATATTTAGGTGCTGGAGGCCTATTGTGAATGAGCACTATTATGAAAATTGATTGTTATTATTAAAAATCGCAAAGTATGCATAGATAGAATGCCAATTTTAAGGAATGACTTTAAAATAAAAATATTTCACACAATAAAAAGACAATTATATTAAATTAGAATGGTAAGGTTACTATTCCAGGGAGTTTCACATAGCTATAGATATAGTATGGATAATAAGATCACTGTTAATAGGGGTGGAGAGAATAAATGGAACTATTAAACATTTTTACATATTCACATAAATTCAACTAATTATGTAAATATTGGCACCAGAGTCTACGAGGAAAGACTTATTTAAAGAATAAATGCTAGGAGTGGAAACAATTACACTCACAGGTTATGCTGGTTGAGGGCGCAAGTAGATTCATTATATTCATTGAGGGAGGGTTCTTTCTGCTGATATTGTATGGGACAGTGTTGTCCGCCACAGTAGTGTCAGGGATATGGCGGAGTCTTGTCCATGATGATAGAAGGTGTCCTGCTCTGGCGCGGTGATCGTTCTTGGGCAGATCTAGTGCTGGGAGAAGTGTGCGGCAGGTTCATCACCGTCGTATGTGATTAGTTCTTCGGGATCACGGTTCAAAAGTTGGTCGAGACAGAGGGTGAGAGCTCGAAGAGAAGCGGCTACAGTAGAGTAGGTCGTTGAGTCTTGTGGAACTTGGTTGTGGGTTTTTCCGATCATCGTGGTGTTGCTTCTTTTTTCTTCATACTCTGGTATATGAGGGATTTGCTTCCCGGCCAGGTCTTATCCTGTCGACTTTTAATGTGACAATATAATAATAATGTGGGGAAAGAGAAATAATCACACCACAATTTGGTAGCGGAATCCCAGACAACCAGAGAGAGAGATGGGGGGACAGCCGGCCTGCCCGCCGCTTAGCGGCCGGCCGTTCGTATCGCACACAATCCTCAACTGTCTTAATTAGTCCTGAGGTTCCAAGAAACGGGCCCCTTGGAATGTCGCTGATATCTCAAGTGACCGGACCCCACATCCTGTCCCAATAGTCCCGAGAACTCCGGGCCTCTGGTCGCCCCTTGGAATGTCGCTAGTGTCTCAAATGACCGTACTTTAGCTGCCCATCTCTCTTTGGGTTGACTGCTAGGTTTGCTTTATTATTCCTGGGATCTTACCGGAGAGTTACTAAATACAGTAGAACCTCTCTGTAAAGGACACCTAATTGCAGAGCCAAAGTGTCCTTTAGGGAGAGGTGTCTCCTTACCGGAGATTTGCTAAATACAGTAGAACCTCCCTGTAAAGGACACCTAATTGCAGAGCCAAAGTGTCCTTTAGGGAGAGGTGTCTTCTTATCGGAAAGTTACTAAATACAATAGATCCTCCCTGTAAAGTACACCTAATTTCAGAGCCAAAGTGTCCTTTAGGGAGAGGTGCCCTCTTATCGGAGAGTTGCTAAATTGTAAAAATGGTAATTTTGCAAATGAAAACTGCAATTTGTAGAGAGGTTTCCACTAGTGAGGTGTCAGCTAAAGGGAGATTCTACCGTAATTGAAATTGTTGCACGTCCAGTGATAAAATTTACTTTGTGCCCAGGCTTACATTGACATAGAGAAAGAGCACGGAGAAGAGCCAGGACTCCCAGGACCTCTACAGAAATATAACAACCAGCAGCTTTTTTTCATTCAATTTGCACAGGTAACTATTTGAATATTTGTAATTTTTCATGATGTACTAAAAAATTAATATTGCCAAGTGGAAAATTACGGATGACAAACTTCAGGATGAGATAGCAATTTATTTAAAGCAAGAACAAACTATGAATGATAAACAAAAAGATAAGCAATGAAGGAAGTTTACAAAGTAACAAAATATAAACATAAAAAATGATACTCTGTTAATAAAATAATAAATACTTTGTTACAATATATATGTGAATTTTATATTCCCACTATGCATGCCTTAATCAAGACAAAGTATCATTCAGTATCTCTTATTCCAACTGAGTTAATTAATACGACAGTATGACGACCCAATGATACCTCATACAGCATGTATTATTCAACATATTCTGTATGAAACCCGAAACTTCCATGGTCACCAGTCTATCTTATAGTCTAACCCAGGGGTCGGCAAACTTTTGAGTCGGAAGAGTCAAAAATTACAATTTACAAAATTTCAAAGTTTTTAAAGAGCCACATTATTTATTTCCAACAATAAATAGTACTCGCTTAAATAATATTTTCGTATGGAACTATATAAATAGCAGCAGCTTCACATCCAAACAGCCGCATGTGACTTTCGAACCGCAGTTTATCGATCCCTGGTATAAACTGTATACCACGTTAATACCTAATTAGACGTCGTTTGAATCCGCTTCCACAGCCGAGTTTAGAAAATAAACTGTGGCTGATGGTTGACAGGGAATGGAAGCCATCCCTCAGGACACCATAGAGTCGGTACCAAGACATGTTGACATAGCCGCCCACGGTGGTTCCACAACATATTGAGTGGACCGCGCTGTTCCTGAGTGTATAGGTGTATTCTCTTCTAAACGAAATCATTTATTGTTAGTTACTAGTACTCTCTTTATAAATATTCTACCGCCTCTTTGGCTACAAAAGTTTAATCTTGAAATTTTATTGTTAAGTAGTGTATATTTCTATTTGCAAACTCTAGCTCTCTGTTAAAAATTGATTATTATGAATTTATTTTCAAAAATGTGTTTTATATTGTGTTCATATAATATTGACTAAATTTATCAATTTCTTACATAATTATTGTCTGAATGCGTAGAAAATATCATTAAAAAAATAAAATGACTAATGAACATAATAAAAAATAAAAATTATATACAATATCCAACATGTATTGAGTCTGCTTGCTGTTCTCTGGTTATGCGGTAAAATCCATGGGCTTTTCAAGCAAGTATTATTTATTCATGTGATTTTTCATTCTAAAATAGAATCATTGGTATTCAAATATATTATTATATTAATAATTAACACAAAGCAATAACGCGCCATCTATACATATAAAATGAAAGGATTTAAAAACACGAATGTTTCTTTTATACATAATACAAGCATCTACTCACCTTACTGCGATGAAAAAATATATGAGCCAAACCCTCCCAATATATTTTTCATCACAGTAAGGACAGTAGAAGTTTGTATTATGTATAAAAGAAACATTCGTGCTTTTAAATCCTTTCATTTTATATGAATAATTATTAAAATATATTTTAAATGTTAACAATAGGAGGATTATATAAAGTAATATGTTAAAAATATGTTGAACAAGTTAATATATGGGATAAAATGTTTGCGTTGTGTGCAGTTCTATTGTTCTACCTGCTCGGACGAAATGATGAAAAAAATTCTTAGAGATCACCACAGTCCTGATGAATTTAGGTGAGAAAATTTAATATACCTTTTTATACATAGAGGATAGTTCAATATTCATTTGGATTAAAATAAGATGTCAAAAAGTCAGAAAGAGAGAATGACAAGGAAGTGGAAAATGCTATGTAACAAGAATTTGAATGATCAACTTAATGATTTATAATACCATATAATGCGGCTTATGATTGTAGAACGACATTTAAAAATTATTCCGCAAGTGTTTCTTTTAAACGAAAAATCGACATTTATTTAAAGGAGAAATAACGATTATTTCTAACCTTAGGGATGAAGTATGAAAGGATGAATTGTGAAGAGTAATGATAAACGGAAAAACGGTAGCCTATTGGACATGTCATCTGCCCGGTAAGCGTAACACTCTGGGTTCTATTTCCATCCCTGGACACTTTATTTTTCTGTTTATCATTACTCTTCACAATTCATCCTTTCATACTTCATCCCAAAGGTTAGAAATAATCGTTATATTTTAAATGAATTTCGATTTTTCGTTCAAGAGAAACACATGCGGGATAATTTTTAAATGTCGTTCTACAACTTAATCATTGATTATATTTTTCATTCTGCAATTTATATCATGATATGACTTATTCAGGAAAATTGACTTAGACCCAGAGCAGCAGCTTTACACACCCAAGATAGTGGATATTGCTGCTGCTGTGATGGAGATGCATGGAGACATCTGAGACTCTTCTTTGGACACGACAACAACGACAACAACTTATTCAGGACTTTTTACAGATAATTATCAATACCTTAACTCATGATATACGTATAAATATTTTATATTTTGAAGAAGGAATCAAGGCTAACAGCAACGAATTTCTTTATTTGTCCTGTATAATCTTGGAAAGCTTTCGGACTATGACAATCTGTTGAAGAACATCATAGTCTGAAATCTTTCCAAGATTATACAGCAAAAATGAAAGAAACTCATCACTGTAAGCTTTGATTCCTTTTTCACAATGATGTCTGGCGATTTCTTCTCTTGTAAAAAATTTAGATATTTTATATATTTGTCAAAACTTGTCAAAATAATCGCATGCTCACGTATATCTGTCTGCACACAGATCAATAAAATTTTGAATGAATTTTTAAAGATAGGAAGGTTATTGTCGGACACGAATAGATATGGAAACAGATTTATCGTGATATGATCTTCGAATATCAAAATCGATTAAAAGAATCAGAATATAAAATATTCACATCCAACTATGATATGCCACTCCTTCTCTTTTATGAATTGAGAGATATTTTAAAACACAGAATCGCATAACGGGCCTAGTGATCACTTATTGATTCTTTTGAAATTAAAGGCTCTCGAAAGTTGTATGCTTGCTATTTTCACCCATAATCATCAATGGGCATACATACAATGGTCGTACATTGTTTGAATATTTTCTTATTCGTATCTCATAGATACTGGATAAATATAGACGCGTTATCTGCATAATGAACAAAACATGCCAGCAAGCATAGGCGTCAAAGACAGCCCTCAAAATGGCAATGCCGCCTCTAATGGATAAGGTAGCTACTATTATACTCTTAACTATAGCTCTGACAATTGAGGTAAGTCAAATCTCTATGGTCAACCTTAATTTTGATATTTACAGGACTTTGTAAGAAATTGGATGGGTTTTAACGAACTATTTCAGGAAACACATTAGATATGTGAACTATGATTTTTTTTAAAAACCCACACTTTGGCTTTACCAATAAGCTACACCAAGATAGAAATGGTTTTAACTTACTATTAATCACTCGCGATTCGTATTATGTCAATTTCTATAGAATATTGAAAAGTTGTTTATCATTAAATTTCTAAAGAATGTGTGAAATAATTAAGAAAGCTATTTTAAATATTTTATTTAGTTTTCTTTATAACAAGATATGAAATAAAGAAGAACATGAAAACTTACCATTATCTTAAAATGTTATATGTAATTCAAATTATTTCAGATATTTTCTCGCGCGCGAGCGCACAATAGTTTTTATAGATTTATATAGAAATCAATATATCACTTCCACTATAATTTGTAAAGCATATTCTAAATATTAAAATTGTTTTGATATATATAGTAGTTTTTATTTACATTATTATATAGTTAATTTATAATACAATATAATGCGGCTTATGATTGTAGAAGGACGTTTGACATTTTACCGCAAATGTTTCTTTTGAACGGAAAATTGTAATTTATTTTAAAGAGAAATAACGACTATTTCTAACCTTAGGGATGAAGTATGAAAGGATGAATTGTGAAGAGTAAAGAATAACGGAACTCCCATCCCTAAACACTTTATTTTTCCGTTCATCATTACTCTTCACAATTCATCCTTTCATACTTCATCCCTAAGGATAGAAATAGTCGTTATTTCTCTTTAAGTAAAATACGATTTTTCGTTCAAAAGAAACATTTGCAGTAAAATTGTCAAGCGCCGTTCTACATTATTATATAGCCTATAATATCTTAGACTGTGTTTTTTGCAGAGTGTTAGGAACTTTGAAGAACTTTGCACCGTTCAGCGAGCAGTTCAAATGCAAACCCGGCTCCCCAATGAACCCAAAAGAACAGTGTAAGGTGTGGAACTGATGTTTTAATCTATTTTCTCTATTTATTATTCATCGTAATGTGACTTCCCATTGGAATTATGAATCCTTAATTATTAATTCAAAAATTTGTGATTGATTTTAATACTTGAAAATATTGCTAAAATAATATTATTATTTTAGTTAAATGTGCTGTTTTTAAAATAGAAAAGTTATTTGTAAAAATAAAATAAATTGTGTGTGAATGTTTCATTTTGAAATAAGACCTGTTTAAACATAACATTGAGAAATAGTATGGCTGTGTGTGTGAAAACTCTGAGGTCGCAAGCCTTTATTAAGAATTATACTCTCTGTTATAGACACAGTTGCTACAGAATCAGCAGATGATAAGAAAGACGTCTTTAGGCTCAAGAATGACATTCTGTTTTTTTTTCTAATTAATCGAGATTCAGTTTTGGGGTTCATGATCGCAAGATACACTTTATAAATAGGCCCCAATAAAGATATCATCAGGTATGTATTGTGAGAAGGCGTAGATAAAAAAAACTTGTTCATGGTGTGAGGTGGCATCAGTTACGAAGGTAGAACCCTATTAGCCTTCATTCAAGTCACAATGACTTCTCAGCTATACATTGTTGATGTGTTACAACCTGTTGTGTTAACATTTCTTGAGCAGATTAATAATGCAAGTTTCTAACAAGATAGTTCCCGATCACATACAGCCAACAACTCACGAGCCTTCCTTGAAAATGTTGACATCTATTCCTGTTCCGCATGTTCCCTAGATCATTACTCAATGGAGCATGTATTTGGTGGGAATTTTGACAATATTTACTGATTAATCTACAACAGCTCGGTAAAAATTGAAATAGCTTGGTCTAGCATCGAACAAGAAGTCATAAAAATCTGTATGACAGTATGCCTCACCGCTTTTATATGTATCAAATGGTTCAAGCCCAGCCAGGAACTGGTCTGCCGAGACGATGGACTCAGTCTATAATAAAAATATTATTCAAAAACACTGTTCAAGTTCATTTGAAAGTTTGTAGTTGTGATATGACCTCATTTCTAAGTATGTATTCAATAATTTTTACATCAAGAAGTCCATGCACATCACACCTGATCAGGCCATGTATATTTTCACAAAAGGTTTCCAACCCTACCCAGGAGGTACATGTTAGGCGCGTGAGCCTAATTTGCAGTGATGCTTTGTTTCCTTTAGAGGCCTTATTAAATTCTCCTGGCAGAACTGGTTTATCCGAATCTCACTGGTACACATAACCTACATGTTTTTGTTTTGATGATCATGGTTTCAAGCTAATGGTACTCGTAGGTCCAGGGCGGAATTAATTTCATGGGATCCACAAGGGACGAAATGGAATATTAACAACTTGTGTTTGTATGGTAGAGTGGCTAGACCAAATCTATTGTAAAAATAGAGCTATGATTTTTGCTGGGAGTATTTTAATTTAAAAAATAAAGGTCGCTTCACCTGTCAAATGTATCCTAAACGATTGCGCTCAATTTAAGGACGCTTTTAAGTTCGCCAAAGCTGGTATTCAAGCCTTCATAACTAACCTGAGTCCGTTAGTTACAGAAGAAGGTCAATTGATAGTGATTAAATCAAGCGTCTATTTTGACGTGGGAGACGACCTTTATAAAATATATTGCAGCCTAGGAATTATTATTTTATTAACAGAGTATCATTTTTATGTTTATATTTTACTACTCTGTAAACTTCCCTCATTCCTTATCTTTTTATCATTCATAGTTTGTTATTGCCTTAAATAAATTGCTGTGTCATCCTGAAGTTTGTCTTCCCTAATTTTCCACGTGGCAATATATAAAGAGAAAGAGATTGAGATTGAAACTACTTTATTAAAATTTCCACACATATAAGGTTAACAAAAATAAAAATGGCATATCCTGACCAGGGGCACATGTGCTTTACAGAAGGCACAACGCCATCTGGTGGAACAGAAATCAACTAATCATTGATTTAGCCTGTTCCCTGATATTAATCAATGATTATTTGATTTCTGTTCCACCAGATGGCGTTCTGCCTTCTGTAAAGCACATGTGCTCCTGGTCTGGATATGCCATTTTTATTTTTGATTTCAACACCTGATCTTTTTATCTTTTTTCTTTTCTTTCATTTTCATATAAGGTTATATGAATACAGACACACATACAAATAAATGAATATAAATAAATAATATTAAATACAAGTTTTCGTTAATAACGCTCAACGCGGAAAGGACTCCGCTAACGATGCACTGTCAGAGTTTTTCCCCACAAAAAGACAGGTCAATGAGTTGATTGGCGTTACCCAACTTATGATAGATGATACTTGTAGATGAGTCTTTGAAAGAGAAAATTAATGTCTAGTTTTAAATTTGATTGAATCACTTCAATGAATAAAAATAAACTATCAACACAAACAAATATTTGAATATATCAATAATTGTACATATCGAAATACACTCATAGATGAAAGTCTTTGAAAGAGAGAAATATATTCAGCAATAAAGTAATCTTAATAGGTGGAAGCCTTCAATGAATAAAAATAAAATATCAACGCACAAACAGAAATTTGAAATTTTTTATAATTATACCTATCAAAATGCACTCATAGATGATAGTCTTCGAAAGAGAGAAATAATTTCTAGTAATAAAGTAAATTCAATAGGGGGGGATCAACTTCAATGAATGAAAATAAACTATCAACACAAACAAATATTTGGATATTTTAATAATTATACATATCAAAATACACTCATAGATGATGGTATTTTAAAGAGAGAAATAATTTCTAGTTATAAAGTAAATTAAATAGGAAGATCACTTCAATCAATAAAAATAAACTATCAACACAAACAAATATTTGGATATTTTAATAAATATACATATCAAAAAACACCCACTGTTATTCTATACTAGACGAATGACCCGGGCAACGCCCGTGTTTTACCCGATTGAATGTTTTGATTCAAATACTATTTTATACAATTATAAATTGGCGCCTTTTAAAAATTGCATATGTTAGTTAATAACTATAGCCTATGTGTTTTATCTGTCTATGTACTGTTGGCTTCCGGAGGCGTCTCTTACTGGGAAAAAGAAAGAGAGGATTCCATTTGGTTATTATCTAATATATGCATTTATTTAGGGAGCGACCCGCTCCAACACAATAGTTACAAAGACGGAATAGCGAGTGGGGGGGGCATGATGGGGGGGCAAAGGTGGCGTGACCGTAGCCAGCCAATAGGAGGGCGCCATTCCAAAAAAAAAGCAAACGGTTACAGAGATGAAAACTGATGACTGATTGATTAGGAGATGAGGAATGACGCTCGTAACTGTTTATAGAATATATATGTTGTAAAGTGTGAAGCCGACACTGCCACAGTAGGCTCCTCATCAAACATGAAGTTTGGACTGAAGTTGCACAATCCTGAACACAAAAGAAGTCCACACGCATAGAACATGGTTACAACAGTTTAGCGTGGCACTCAAGAAGGTAAGATGGACTTTTGTGAGTCTTGGGAACACCGCAACTTAGTTACATCTTACTCCTGACTACACAGCTGATATTTTCCTCTCTACTACTACCTTTCATCTGTTACTGAACAAGCATCAAAGCTTATGTCCATAGTTCGTTTGAAATACCTTTTACAAGAGTTCACCAAAAGAAAAAAACCCAATGAAATATTGGAGTGTTATGGTATATTAATCTGACGAAACCATTGAGAGGGGCCATCACTGATGAGCCAGGTCCTCCCATTATTTTAATCATAGCAACAAGGGTAGTTGATAATTACTTTATTTTAAAAGAAACATACGCATCAGAAATAGTTATTTTTTAAAAATCTGGTCTTATATATACGTTTTATTTGTTTAATTAAACCACTTTCAATATTTTACCAGATAGTTGCGTTCGGCGCTCCAGGAGCCTGTAATATTTATATATATATATATTGAAAATAGAGCAATCCATAAATAAATCTTTAAATAAAAGGGCATATATTGGATCAAAATATCATTTTTATTAGGTGTATTGGTAAAATAAATGATATTTTTATCCAATATATGCCCTTTTATTTAAATATATATATAGTTATGAATATAGAAAAATACATATTCAAATCTTTAGATAGTAAGAAGGTATATATTGGATTGAATAAAATATTTATTTGCCAATATTTCGGGTGGCTGAACGCAAACCGTAATGCCTTAACAAAGGTTGGCGTTCAGCCAACCGAAATTCGGCAAATAAATCTTTTATATATATTCAATCCAATATAGGCCTTTTTATTATATATATATTATATAATCTAAAAAACAAATATTTTATTTTTTTTAAAAACATATATTTCATTTTCATTCATTGACTGTTCTACATTTTTTGACCATATAGATTCAGAACATACCACTTTAATTATTGTTGTAAATATGTATATTTAACCCTACCTATTTTTTTTTAATCACGATTATAGAATTCATTCTATAAATTCTATATTGCTGTGATAAATATTTTTATGTGTAATTTTACTTCCAGTAATTCAATATAAAATCTACTTGAAAGGTAAATAATTATCTTTACTTTTTCACGACTGCACCTCTTTTCTACAATAAAACAAAAAATAATCATTATATATATATATGCCTGCAACGTCCCACAATCAATGTCCCATATACTAGATGACTGCCCGCTGTACAAATTCAATGGAGGAATCTCCAATCTCCACTCTGTCACCCCGGAAGCCCTGAACTGGCTGAAGGCCTTGCCTCTCAGACTTTAATGACCGAGAAGTCCTCACTTCTTTTTTCTAGATTTGATTCATTTTGTCTCCTCTCTTATTGTAAAGGCGTTGCTGTATCACCTCATAAGCATAAATAAATAAACAAAGGACGAGGCAAGCTGGGTGGCACATAAGAGATACCAGCGGCGCCACACGGCAATATCCAGGAGTGTGTGAGATGTAGTTCGTCCATCAGTCGGTCAATAACTATCTTCAAACTAATGACTTGTGGAAGATCCCCGAGAAGGATTGCATGCGACGATAAAGGAACTTTTTATTGTCTAATGTAATCTCGGCGATTATTTCTTAGGACTGGATCCCGTCTTTTTTGGGTCGCATTGACTGACTCTCTTTATAAACCCTATATATATTAGCTTATGATGCATTAGCGCGCCATCTGTTATCAAAATTCGAAACTATTATAGACACGTATAATTCTTTTTAAAAATAAACAGTTTCTACTGCTCTTGCAGTAATTTTTTTCAAGAATCATACGCGTTTTTAATAGTTCCGAATATATTGTGCAATTTAAGATTACATGATCCTCAAGATGACGCGTTGATTTTTATGTACATTTTGGGGCTGTAACACTATGTATGTTTATGGTACAAGAAAATCTAGTGTATATTGACCTTTATTACTAAATATATATTAGGAAAATAGAGTATATTATATTATAGGCATTGTGAAAATAGCTATTAATTATTTTTATTTTTACAATGTGGTTCTCTATCTATATTGAAACTCTTTTAACTTTATTTTCAAAAAAGGTTACAAGTTTCTCTCTAAAAAGTGTAACGAATGGTCAATCTATTTACATATTTTTATTTACAACTTCAATAAGTAACAACATTAAAAGTAAACAAAGATATTTACATTTGATATATTGACTCCTGGTCAGTGCTGTGGTAAACTCTGTTAATAATAATAATAAATAATATGAAAATATAATTATCGATAATATATAAAATAAGTATATAAATTATAAAGCACATACCATATTTATTTCACATTAATGCAATGATAAAAATATACTTGCCACGTTTGCGGTGTTGGATGAAGATGCTTTAGGGCTTACTTTAAAGAGAGCAACTCCATGACAGTTGGCACATACCTCTTCACTGTCTACGGATAGCTCTCTTGAATGTAAAGCCCTTTATTTCTAAATCGCAGAGCTCAGGTTCTTGATGGCTTTTGAATCCTCAGCCTACACATATCAACATTTAAAATACAGTCATTTAATTATATATATTAGAGAGTAAAAAGGCATATATTGGACTGAATAAAAGATTTATTTTCCTTTATTCAATCCAATATATGCCTTTTTACTATCTAATGATTTAAGTATGGATTGCTTTATTTTCAGAACGATATTGTGTGGAATAGTGCAATCCATAAATATATCTTCAATAAAAAAAGGCATATATTGGATCAAAATATAAGTTATTTACCAATTTTTCAATTGGCTGAACGCCAACCTTTATCAAGGTATCATAACATATTTATGTGTCAACAACAAACTCAGCGCTACATAACGCTTTTTGACGTCATGTGGCGCTGAGTTTGTTGTTGACATAAATCTGTTTTAATACCTTAAAAAATGTTAGCGTTCAGCCAACTGAAATATTGGTAGGCAAATTATAATTTGTTCCAATATATGCCTGTTAAATTAAAGAAAATATATAGTAAATTTCAAAAGCAAACTATAAGATAAAACTACACCGAATCAGTATATATATATATTAAATTATTATTTGAATATACACATAGCATTAAAAAACCATCTTCTACATGTGAAGAATAACTAGTCATTATATGATAAAAGAAAACACAAATTTTAATACAAATTATTTTATAAAAGATTAATCAAGACATACACCAAATCTCAGTGCATCAAATTTAAATTATTATATTTATGAATATAATTTATAACATTTTTAAAACCATCTACCATATTTAAAGTATAACCAGTCATTATATGATGAAATAAACTCAAATATTATAGAATAGAAACATTCACACAATTTTACTATAATAAACATACGTCTTTTAACACATCCACATCTTTATTTATCTTTAAAATTATTTAAACCTCTTACTACGTGACGTATGTAACAAAAGTTCCAATAAACTTGATTTGCTTTTCCATTTCATTCGAGAGAGATTCAGGGTTCCGGAAAAGTTGAAAATCCTTCTAAAAGGTCATAATTATTGGGGATTAACAGGGGATTAAGAATCTAAGGTGGGCTGTCCACTTCTAAACTTCTTTGAATAGAGGTTTTCATTCTACGAGCGGTAGAAAATGAATTAATTCGTTTTCTTATTGTCTATTCTCAAAGCCTTTACAGAGTGTTTCTCCTCTACGACAAATACCTTCTCCTGTCACTTTCTTATCCACATGTATAGATTTTCCATTTCCCATTAGCTTCACACTTCCCCTCTCTATCATCCAGCTTAGAAAGGAATGTATCCACTTCATACTATAGGAGTCAACAGCGTATATCCAGATTGTCGTGATACAATATACCATAGTCAGAAACTCAGTTTTTTTTTGCAAAATTCACAAAGGCATATAAGTAATCTTTGTATTTGATACTTTACGAATTTTATATTAAAAATATATAAACCTATATAGAAAATATTTAAATACAAGGTGTGCGTCTAATAATTTCCAAGAAAACATAAAAAAAATAAATACGTTTTTACTAATTTTTAATTTTATTTAATAGAATAAAAGATGGCTTCAAAAGTGACACAATATTCGAGACGCTACACATACGTGTATTCCAAATTAATCGATATTTGAAAATTTACTGTTTTGCCTTAGGTATTTTTCAATGGATCAGAATAAAATATGAAAGTATTTACTTAGATTTTTATCTCAATTTTCGAAATTCAGCTAACGGAGCTTTGAACAAGATTTATCAAGCATTCATCAATAATACCCTTAGGCGAATGTTATCCGCGATATATAAATAACTGAATCTTATTTAATGATAATCCTCATCATTGACTTTCATATTCTGCAAAGAATTCAGGAAAATATGACACAAATCAGCAAATTAGTCAAACACACAAAAATAAAACCCTCAATATAATTTACGGAAATTAGAGTAAAAGACAGTTTTCTCTAAAATCATTATATAGTACCCCTCTAAATAGCGCCTTCCTCTCTATAGCGCCCGTTTTTAAACATTAAAATGTAAACATTTTACATTAAAAGTGACCTGTCTATAGCACCCCCTCTCTATAGCACCCTATTTTGGTGAATCCCAAGAGGGGGCGCTATAGACAGGTTCAACTGTATTCAGGTTCGAAACTTGTAAGAACATCTTGATAATTGCAATAAGATCCCGGGGAATGGAAAAACAAGATAATCATTGGTGATGAAACATGGGTCTACGGCTATAACCCCTAAACAAGACGTCAATCCCTTGGTAAGGTCAGGTTGAGCCTAGACCCAAAATACCAAAGATTTTAAAAATAATAAAACAAGATAACACTGGTCACCCTATTGTACAAAAATGACATAGTTCACCAAAAATGTCTTCTAGAAGTTAACAGGGATTTTATTAAGAATTTCTGGAAATTTAGTAGACTGTGTTGTTTTTAAAAGGGTTTGCTAATAGAATTTCATAATAAAAAGGATTAAATTAGTTAAATCATTGAAACACATATATATTATTTATAGAGAAATTAAACCAAGATATAAAGCCAATATTAGTACATATTAGCTTCACATATGTAAAATGTTCAAAAATATTTCAATCTTTTTTTCATAATAAAAACAATAGTCTAGAAAACATTATATAATAATAAATTTAAGAAATCACTGTGTGAAACTGAGTTTAAAGAACATATATTCATACAAAGACAAAGTAACAAGATATCTCAACTCTACTGTAACATCTAGTGAATAAGACTTGATGGTGTAACTCATGATTTAGAAGTGTGACAGTAGATAAGAAAGTCCAGTAAAGTTGTATCTCTCCTGTGAATCACGTCTGATTTACAGCCGCTGTATAGTCGAGATATGGCGGCTGCTATTGGTTAAGTTATCCAGTCGCATGTCTACTGGAAATAATTTCTACTAGAAATAACGTCTACTGGAAATAACGCCTACTGGAAATAATTTCTACTGGAAATAACGTCTACTGGAAATAATGCTTACTAGAAATAACGTCTACTGGAAATAATGTCTACTAGAAATAACGACTACTGGAAATAACGCCTACTGGAAAAAAGGTCTATTAGAAATAACGTCTACTGAAAATAATGTCTACTAGAAATAACGCCTACTGGAAATAACGTCTACTAGAAATAGCGAATTATCCAGACCGTAACCTGTCACAACAATATGTATAAGTAAAATATACAGGGCAATTCGAACTCACCTTCACCGCAGATTCCACGCTATTTTTATCATTATAGATATCATCAATGGCTTGGATGTTTGGGACAAACAAGCGTTTGACACCAATGTCATTGATCAAGGTCTTTGGTTTATATAAATTATTCAAGACCACAGTTACCGTTCGGAGGAGATTAATAAAATCGCCGAATGTCGTGTTCAATTTGGATGAGGAAAGCGAATACTAAAACGCGGCTGATTCCACACTCGCCTTTTCAGTGATACGCTAACCTATGCAGGGTGGATTCTGTAGCCACTGGACATGCGTCGGACCTGGAGGCTGTTAGGTTCTGTGTTAACTGGAGTATAGGAGCTCCATCAATTCTTCCTACCTGTGGTGAATCTGTATAAGACTGGTGGTCTTAATAAAACTGCATGTGTGTATTAGGTTGCGTAGCCTTACTATAAATTCGCCAAAACCTTTATTAGAGGAGGACCTTGCAGTTCCACCTTCCCAGCAATATCTCTCACAGCGGATTTACACTACTGAATATACAATCAAAGCCAAAATAAGAATGAAGCTGGAAGGATTAGAAGATGGCCCTCTAGAGCTACGTCGCAGACTCTCCTGAGTAACCCATATACTATTCAGAAGGCTCTTAGAATTCTTCAGGTCCCTACCTACATTCAATGTACTTTTGTTGCAAATCTTCCAATTCTTTAATTACTTTTTCTATTTTTTTTTAATAACCACAAATCTGTTTTCAATTTTATTTATATATTTACAGAAACCTAGAAACGTGAAAATTCTCCCGCTTATTGAATCTCAATGATAATACAAGTTATCAGAATTTCTAACTTCTTAGTAATCTGGAAGCGTGTTGTTTTAAAAATGTATAAATCTAATACAAAAAGAAAAAGTTAGTTTTCACCAAATGAAATATAATATAAAAAAAGGAGAGAAAATAATCAAAGAAATCTCTACCAAAGAAAAGTAAAAAGTAAACAGGTGAAAGGAAAGGTAAAAAATCGCCAAATCAAATAAGGTACAAGAATTTTTCTAATGAAATAAAAAGAAAGCGCGAAATAAAAAATAAAAAAAAATTTAATCAATTTATCTAATAAATGTACCCCACACGCTGGTTTTGTGTAAATAGTTAAGAAAGGGTGAATATGTTCTAACGTAACACATGTAAACTGAGACGAAATAAGTACAGTTTAGTCAGAAAGGTTTCAACTGTATATCTCTCCAACTGATACATATAGACTTCAAACAATTTATTACATGTTTACTCTATTGAATTTACATTTTGAAAATAGAGCAATCCATATATAAATCTTTAAATAAAAAAGCATATATTATATCATTTATTTAATATCATTTTTAAACCAATATTTCAGTTGGCTGAACGCCAACCTTTATCAAGGTGTTATAACATATTAATGTGTGTCAACGCGCTGAGTTTGTTGTTGACACACTATAAAATGTTATAATACCTTGATAAAGGTTGACGTTCAGCCAACTGAAATATTGGTAAAATGAATGCTATTTTGATCCAATATATTCCTTTTTATTTAAATGAATATATGCAGTGTAAACTATTAAAAGCAGCTGGTTTAGTAGATTGTTTAATAGGTTAATTGTTTGATAAAATTAATCAAGTTAAGAAAGAGAGAGTATCTTAAGTTTGCCTATATATAGAGAACATTTATCAGATGATGATAACACACAATTTGGATAATAGATTATAAACACAAGGTAATAAGATAATATCCAAATAAATAATTAGCTTGTAAGTTTTGGTAACAATGTTGTTATTATCGTAATGATAGAGGTTGCCTGGCCGGCATTCATATTTATATGAAAAATAGACACTTCGACCAGTTAGAGTTTTTTATTTTCTCAACATTTCGACAAAAATCGTTTGTCTTCGTCAGGAGAAGTAAATAAAATAAAATATTTGGCAAGGTGTTCTGTAGAACAATTTTTAACGCCTTGCCAAATGCTTTATTTTATTTACTTCTGACGAGGACAAAAGATTTTTGTCGAAACGTTGAGAAAAACAAAAAACTCTAACTGTCCGAAGTGTCTATTTTTCATAGAAAAATGTTGTTATTGAAGCATCACACACTATTTATTTATTTGGATTGTGGTTTTATTAGCTTGTGTTTATCAGATATTTGGTTTTCGATCACTACGAACAGGGATTGAATCCCGCATTGGGCACTTTTTTCTGATTAAAAAATATATATGCTCCAATGCTCCCCGATTCTTGAAAAAGTCCAATCTCACCAGCGAGTGCAAGTAAACAAACGGGGCTTTGGCTCACTTGTAAGTGCAAAGTTGAACTGATTTTCACATATGTAGACATAGAAGCGCCCATTGCTTCTATGGATTAATTTCCTCCCGGCAAATTTTCCATCTATATGTAGACATGTGGTGCACTTAGAGTAAAATCAGACGCTAACTTCTACCCACCATGATTATCATGGCCTGTACCACGTATATACTAAGGATAATTAAAAAAATCAGATGATATTTTATGTTTAGGTATATACTTAAAGCTATTTGAGGCTATATACTTTAAGCTATATGAAGCTATATGACTTTAACATCCGATATGGGCTTATTTCAAGGCAAGAAGAGTGCCAAGTTAAAATGCCATGTGTGACATTCTCACAAGATAAGTCCCCGGAACAACGCCGATAAGTTATCATGGCCGACACTTCATCTTTCCGTTGCAAAATACCCGCCGTATCATGTGGAGGAAGATAGGCGCTGCTATCTTGGCGGCGTTTTGACAGAATTACAACCGTCTCTACCTCTTCTCTCAGCACATTCTCTCTTTGATGTCAACCTATTCTTTTTAACCCCTTGATAAAATATTGCTGGCAATTTTTGTTATTGCTACTTTTTAATACATATAATCAACGTTATTCCTACATAATTCATAGTTCAATGAATTAAAATTGAATGAGAGAGGGCATGGCTCATTAGTAGTGTGAATTATATTTTTTGTTATTAGAAACTTTTCATATAATTAACGCTATTTATACAGAACTTATGCTGGCTATTTATTAATAGCTCATCAGTAGTGAACCCTCCTTTCGGTTTCGCCGTTTTAATCTTCAGACAGCCCTACTATTGTATTAGTCTAATATTTTCATAAACCCTTCATTGCAAATGAAAACATTAAGACGTGAATATTTCTTTCAAACATGAATCAAATTTATGATGCATTATCACGCCATCTGTTATCAAAATTCGAAACTATTTTAGACGTGTATGATTATTTAAAAAATAATTCCATTGCAGTAAAGAGAGTAGTAATAGTTTATTTTTAAAAAGAATCATACGCATCTATAATTTTTTCGAATTTTGATAAATCAAATTTATACTGTCCATACTCCGATGAAAAAATATTGAGAGGGCTTGGCTCATCAGTGGTGAATCCTCCCAGCGGTTTCAACAATTTAACCTACTAGACCACTTTTTTATAGCTCTAATACTGTATTGGATCATTCTGCTTTTATATGCTACACTGAAGGGTGGAATCTCAGAAATGGTACTTGAGCAAACTATGGACATAAGCTTTTAGGATAGTAAAATTATGGAATACGGTAATAGAGAGTATATACATGTTATATATAAAAAGATTTTCGGCTTTATTTTTATTAAATTATAAAACTATTTTAGAGGCGTAATATTCTTTTTAAAATAAAACAATTTCTACTGTCCTTACTGCGATGGAAAAAATTAAAGGGAGGGCCTGGCTCATCAGTGGTGAACCCTCCCAGCGGTTTCGCCAGTTTAATCTACCATACCGCTGTTATATTGCATTTTTGGAACTTCCTTTTATAGTTATAAGTTCCAAAAATGCAATATAACAGCGGTAAAGTTCCAAAAATGCAATATAACAGCGGTATGGTAGATTAAACTGGCGAAACCGCTGGGAGGGTTCACCACTGATGAGCCAGGCCCTCCCTTTAATTTTTCCATCGCAGTAAGGACAGTAAAAATTGTTTTATTTTAAAAAGAATATTACGCCTCTAAAATAGTTTTATAATTTGATAACAGATGGCGCGCGGGTGCATCGTAACATAATTTATTTTTATTATTAAAGATGTGAGAAATATATTATTTATATAGAATTATTATCTGTTGCTTGATTTTGGTATCCATGAGTATATTGCGATATTGTTCTGCAGTCGTGGCAATAATAGTAATAATCTTGATCAGAGATTTCTTTAATTGAGCTTATGGAATATATAGAAACATAATTTGATAAAAGTTCTGCCTGGCTTAAGGCGTAAGAATATAAAAATGAAAGATTCATTTACATAATGTACAAAGGTTTTGAGCCGGCCAACGGGAAACAACAACAATGAGGTTTTATAGGGGAAGCGTGACCTCTAGCGGTCGATTTAGCAGGGTATTTGAACCTATGAAATATAATTTTAAATAAAATAATATTTTAATATAACATATATATGGTTCTAAGTCTGTATAAATATTTAAATGTAGAAGGATTAAAAAAATCGAGCAATGCTACGCCATAAAATAAACACTGTGAATGCCTTAACTAAACTAGCTATAGTTATTTCTCACTTCAAACCTTTAAAACGGACAACACACAAAATATATTTTGACAATTATAAATCTAAATAATTCTCTATACATCTATCCCCCGATTTACACGGTACTTGTTTTACACGTTTTCGCTTTTACACGGTTTTCCAAATAAGTTTTTTTATCGCACTATACTAAATGCTACTGTGATTGAACACATGCGCTGTGTACACATCTCACGAGGAATCCCGAGCTTATGTGCTGACTACATATTTTAACCTGTCAATGTATTTTATTTTTATTTCTGTGTACACCTATTCCTCGATTTACACATTTTTCTCAGGAACGTATCTACCGTGTAAATCGGGGGATAGGTGTATTTATGATTATCTTTCTAACCTGCAAGGATTAGATTCCTAATAATATATTATTGTTTCTTTTTTCTCTTGTACAATACATTGTATAATATGTTTATAGAACGACCTTCGAAATTTATCCCGCATGTGTTTCTTTGAAACGAAAAATCTAAATTTATTTTAAGGAGAAACAACGATTATTTCCAACCTTAGGGATGAAGTATGAAATAAGGAATTATGAAGAGTAATGATAAACGGAAAAATAAAAGTGTCCAGGGATGGGAATCGAACCCAGATGCAGATGCCATGTCCACTAGGCTACCCTGGAAATATTTCTCCGTTCTTAAATATTATATAAAGTAATTTATAATATAAAATAAAAGGATTTAAAAGCGCGAATGTTTCTTTTATACATAAAACGAACTTCTACTGTCCTTACTGCGATGAAAAAATATATTGGGAGGGCTTGGCTCATCAGTGGTGAACCCTCCCAGCGGTTTCGCCAATTTAATCCACCAGACCGCTTCTCAGAGCTCTAATACTGTATTGGATCATTCTGCTTTTATATGCTACACTGAAGGATGGAATCTTAGAAATGGGTTTCAAGTAAACTAAGGACATAAGCTTATAGGACAGTAGAATTATATTCAAATATTTGCTTCGAGCAATGCTCTTCAGCAAACTATAAAGACAAGGCCATAAGGAATAAATTAACACAAATCAATAACGCGCCATCTATACATATAAAATAAAAGGATTTAAAAGCGCGAATGTTTCTTTTATACATAAAACGAACTTCTACTGTCCTTACTGCGATGAAAAAATATATTGGGAGGGCTTGGCTCATCAGTGGTGAACCCTCCCAGCAGTTTCGCCATTTCTAAGTTTCCATCCTTCAGTGCATAAAAGCAGAATGATCCAATACAGTATTAGAGCTTTGAGAAGCGGTCTGGTGGATTAAATTGGCGAAACCGCTGGGAGGGTTCACCACTGATGAGCCAAGCCCTCCCAATATATTTTTTCATCGCAGTAAGGACAGTAGAAGTTCGTTTTATGTATAAAAGAAACATTCGCGCTTTTAAATCCTTTTATTTTATATGTATAGATGGCGCGTTATTGATTTGTGCTAATTTATTCCTTATGGCCTTATCTTTATAGTTTGCTGAAGAGCATTGCTCGAAGCAAATATTTGAATATAATTCTACTGTCCTATAAGCTTATGTCCTTAGTTTACTTGAAACCCTTTTCTAAGATTCCATCCTTCAGTGTAGCATATAAAAGCAGAATGATCCAATACAGTATTAAAGCTCTGAGAAGCGGTCTGGTGGATTAAATTGGCGAAACCGCTGGGAGGGTTCACCACTGATGAGCCAAGTCCTCCCAATATATTTTTTCATCGCAGTAAGGACAGTAGAAGTTCGTTTTATGTATAAAAGAAACATTCGCGCTTTTAAATCCTTTTATTTTATATTTTTAGATGGCGCGTTATTGATTTGTGTTAATTTATAATTTAATATAATGCGGCTTATGATTGTGGAACGATCTTTGAAATTTATCCCGCTTTTGTTTCTTTTAAACGAAAAATAAAAATTTATTTGAAGGAGAAATAACGATTATTTCCAACCTTAGAGATGAAGTATGAAAGGATGAATTGTGAAGAGTAATGATAAACGGAAACCTCCTTTCAAACTTTATCCCTAAGTTTGGAAATAACCGTTATTTCTCCTTAAAATAAATATCGATTTTTCGTATAAATGAAACATGATTGTAGAACGACCTTCGAAATTTATCCCGCATGTAAGCCGTATTTTATTGTATTATAATATGTTTATAACTGCCTCTGCTTATAAATGTAAATCGACGCAATTTTCCCTAGCCGGGATATCGCGTTTTGTGTATTGGAATAAAATACTTGAGAGAACCCCCTAATTTACAAATCAATATACAGTATTCCATATTTATCGAAATCTGCATCAATAGCATATCAATTAAAGAAATTTGAAGTAAAATCCTTTTCAGGAACTTTTTTAATATAGAATCGTTATAAAATTCAACTCGAAAGCTAAAATAAATAGCCATTTTATTTTTGAAACTAGATTCTAAATCTATTAACTTCTAACAGCTGTTTAAATCTCTGAAAAAATTGAGAACTTATAATTTCACGAAAGTATTAAATTAAAATGTATACCACACACAAAATCATTTAATTAAAAAGGCATATATTGGATCATAATATCATGTATTTTATCAATATTTCAGTTGGCTGAACGCCAACCTTTATCAAGGTGTGTTATAACATATTAATGTTTGTCAAAAACAAACTCAGCACTACATGTTTGTTGTTAACACACATTAATATGTTATAACACCTTGATAAAGGTTGGCGTTCATCCAACTGAAATATTGTTAAAATAAATTATTTATTGATCCAATATATGCCTTTTTAATTAAAGATTTATCTATGGATTGCTCTATTTTCAAAACACAAAGTCATATGTTCTAATAAAGAAATCTAAATATATTTGGGCAAGGGTTTCTTTATTTTTCCGGTAGGAAATTGATCTATGAAAGCATAGGACGCCTCTCCAGCCAAAATAAATGTCAAACTAGACGCCATCTAGTTTTGATTATATATAGTTTCCTACAGTTCAAGAAGAATATGTCCTTGTTTCTCTTACAAACCCAATTTGTTTTATTTTATAGCAAATTCTTAGAGTTTAGAAATAATATGGTAGTGGTGTCTTGTCCATGATGCAGATCAGATCGGTCCGTACACCCTGATCACAATAACGGCCAACTGAGGTGACTTGTCTGTATGGATGTCCTCTTCTGTATTGATGTCTGCCGGACAATTGTATATATGGTCTGGAGTGAGTTGAGTGTTGTGACAGTTATTGCAGTTCCTGTAGGATCTAGTCATGTCTGGGTTTATCTTCATTCTTTTAAAATGTCCTGTTCTGGATTGATGTCTGCCATATAGAAGGCTGCAAGGATGGCCGGGTATATATGGTCTGGAGTGAGTTGAGTGTTGTGACAGTTATTGCAGTTCCTGTAGGATCTAGTCATGTCTGGGTTTATCTTCATTCCTTTAAAATGTCCTGTTCTGGATTGATGTCTGCCATATAGAAGGCTGCAAGGATGGCCGGGTATATATGGTCTGGAGTGAGTTGAGTGTTGTGACAGTTATTGCAGTTCCTGTAGGATCTAGTCATGTCTGGGTTTATCTTCATTCCTTTAAAATGTCCTGTTCTGGATTGATGTCTGCCATATAGAAGGCTGCAAGGATGGCCGGGTATATATGGTCTGGAGTGAGTTGGGTGTTGTGACAGTTATTGCGGTTCCTGTAGGATCTAGTCATGTCTGGGTTTATCTTCATTCCTTTAAAATGTTCTATTCTGGATTGATGCCTGCCATATAGAGGGCTGCAAGGATGGCCGGGTATATATGGTCCGGAGTGAGTTGGGTGTTGTGACAGTTATTGCAGTTCCTGTAGGATCTAGTCATGTCTGGGTTTATCTTCATTCCTTTAAAATGTCCTATTCAGGATTGATGTCTGCCATATAGAGGGCTGCAAGGATGGCCGGGTATATATGGTCCGGAGTGAGTTGGGTCTTGTAACAGTTATTGCAGTTCCTGTAGGATCTAGTCATGTCTGGATTTATCTTCATTCCTTTAAAAATGTCCTGTTCTGATTCTTGAAATTGTTGTTGTTAATTCTCTGTTAATGTTGAGGTTGAATATGGGCTGGGGTATTTTGGTTTTTGTAATGAGTTTTGCTATTGTATATGCGTCTTTCAATGTTATTGAACTGGTTTTCAATGTCTGTTTTCGTATATATTATAGATATAATATATTTAGTTTAATACAATAATAGAGCATTCTGGAGAAAAACTGAGCCATGCTCTTTAATTTTTTTTCACTGCCGTATAAAATTTGTAGAAATATAACATTCAATTATATATATTTAGAAATAAATGTAACCTTTCATTTGAATTATATTTAATTTTCAAGGTAGAAAGTTTGTCACCAATACCTTTATTCTTTTATCTTCTTTTTTCTATAATTAAAACTGCAAAAATCTATTTTGAATATGTATTGTGGGTTCTTTGAATTACAATAGGCTTATTTGTATTCAAAATTTGCTCTTTTTTTTTTCTCTGAGACTGAACAAGTGATATTTTTTTATACCAAAGGTACTTTCTTTCCGGATAATATCGGCGCAAAATCGTTCTAACTTGCATCGTAGTCAATGACGATTTCCAGAAATTTATCAAAGAGCTGACCTTAGGGAGACTCTTATCACCTCTGCTATGGACAATCCTACTTGACTTATATTGGAATATATTACAACATACATTCATTTTTTATTCTTAAAAATCAAGATTTCGAGAAAAAAATTGTTCTTCTACTGGCTTATAAAGGTAATGTGAAGAAATACAGGCTATTTATGAAAATATTTATCTTGGACAATATATCATATATTTATGGATATACATATATGTATTATTCAATTAAAAAGGCATATATTGGATCAAAATATCATTCATTATACCAATATTTCAGTTGGCTGAACGCCAACCTTTATCAAGGTATTATAACATATTAATGTGTATCAACAACAAACTCAGCGCCCCTAACGTCAATAGATTTAATATTTTAAAATATTTTTACCTATATTCAATATATATTCTATATAATAAAAATAAGGGGTTAAATATAACATAAATGGTGATTTTTGTTTATAATACAATAGAGAAAGTATAGGAACAGCTATTTGCTTCTTATATATATCAGAATTCTCTCTGCAGATAACTCAATTTTTTTTGTAAATGATATTATAAAGTTTATAAATCGGCTTTGACACGTCATGAGCTTGTCCAAATGGAATATATATCCAACACGTCGGCGTTTATTTAGATGGTGTGTTAATCCCGTTGAAGGACTTTGAGCCCCGATATCTTGTGAGTTTAAGTGGTGTTGGTGTCTTGTCCATGGAACAGATCAGATCGGTCCATGCATCCTGATCACAATACCGGCCAACTGAGGTGATGGTGTCTTGTTCATGAAGAAGATCAGATCGGTCCATGCACCCTGATCACAATACCAGCCAACTGAGGTGGTGATGGTGTCTTGTCCATGAAGTAGATCAGATCGGTCCATGCACCCTGATCATAATACCAGCCAACTGAGGTGGTGATGGTGTCTTGTCCATGGAGCAGATCAGATCGGTCCATACACCCTAATCACAATACCGGCCAACAAAGGTACCTTGTTCGTATGGAGGTCCTCTTCTGGATTGATGCCTACCATATAAAGGGCTGCAAGGATGGCCAGGCAACTGTATATATGGTCCGAGGTGAGTTGGATGTTGTGACAGTTATTGCAGTTCCTGTAGAATCTAGTCATTTCTTAATGATATTGTAATATTTGGATATACACATAAGTATAGAGGATTACAGAAGTAACATTTAGTACTTTTATGTGATATTTTGATAATGTTATTCTATTTCTGACCTATTAAAAATGCTATTGAATAAGGTACAAGGTTTCTAAAGAAGAGTTTCTTTTCATCTTTATTGCAATATCAAGCTTTCGGGCATTAGCGCCGTTCTACAGGAGTACAATTTCATTTTTTATTTATTTAGAAAGGCGGTAATTGTTGGTGTTTTTTGGGGTAAAAAAGAGAAAATGTTACTTAAATATATTTTTAATGTTATCTTTATGCATAGAAACTACAAAAGTAAAATTTAAGAATTAAGAAGAAAAAAAATACAAAAAAGGAATCAAGAAGACACTAACTCAGTTGCCAATTGTTAATCATCATATACTAGCTAATCTTATCATCATCAATTTATATTTATTCATATATCTATATAATTTATTTTCATAGAGAAAATTTCTTTGAATTAATATACCTAACAAATCCCCCCTTTAATTCAATCTCAATTTTTCTTCAGAAATATAAACAATTTTTAAAAATCAAATGAATAAATATACCTAACAGTAATGCCCGAAAACCTGAGACTTCAATAAAAATTAAAAGAAACTCACATCTCCAGAAACCTGTTGCATTATTTAATTCATATACAGGAGATTCAAATATATTACATATCAATTAAACAAGTCAATAAGTCTCCTGAGATGGGTTTCTTATTTCTTTTTATTGCCAACTCTAGTTTTCGTAGCCCTTCTACTGGAGTAAAATATACAACAATACCACACCGTTAGATAACTAGTATACTTGTATATATATACATATTTTAAAAAGATGCATATATTAGATTTCTAATTATTTTATTGTTCCAATATTTCGAGGTGCAACTCGCCTCTCTTTATCGAGAATGTTTGTGTTTTTCACTAAAACATGCGAGCACGCGTATACCACTCTCGTTCTACAAGGCCAATGAAAGAATTGTAGTTTCGATTTAAATATTACATTCAGTATATATACAGCTAATAATTATATTTAATAATAATAGATTATTATTTTATCTATGTGAAAGAGAGAGATTTATATACAACAGTGTAATTGTAAATAATTGTGTGCATACATATTAATTATAAATTAATATATATACATATGTTGAACACACACACATATATATTGCATATTACAAATGTAGTTTGTGACGAGTGTTGGGTATAACATTGTGCATTGGTATTTTGTCTTAATATTTTTGATATGTTTATTTATTCTTATTTTGATGGATCTAGGGTTTCACCTACATATGTGACATCAAAGTTTTGATATTTCATTGAGTAAACGGGCTTTCTTATTTGATTTCGTTTTCCTATTAATCTGATCACCAAATATAATAGACAAATTAAATCCTCAAACCAACGGCAGTTCACTAAATTACATTTTAAAATTGTGATGCCACACATGTGGGTGAAATCGGTACACATCAATCCAAATAAGAATCTCAATTAGCATATCAGAAAGATATCAAGACAAAAGTCCAACGTTTAATGTTATATGCCAGCTCACTCTTCACAAACCAGCCATAATATTTCACAAGTAAAATGCCATTAAATATATCATATGAAAGTACCATGAATATAACTTCTAGAATCCCTTATATCCAAATATTACAATATCAATAACAATTAAATTGAGAGTTACCTTGAAACTTCCGATATGTATAAAAAACAGTTACCTCTACTTCTTCTAATGTACTTTATACAAAATAAAATCAATATATTCTGAAATATAGAGCAAACCATATTTAAATCTTTAGATAATAAAAAGACATATATTGGATTGAATAAAAGATTTGCCAATATTTTGGTCGGCTGAACGCCAACCTTTATCAAGGCATTACATTTTTGTATAAACAAACTCAGCCCCGCTTAGTGTTATAATATCACAAAAGTTGGCGTTCAGCCAACCGAAATATTGGCAAATCTTTTATTCAATCCAATATATGCCTTTTTATTATCTAATAATTAGAATATATGTTATTTAATATTGTATAAGATAATAGAGGGTTCAAATAGTATCTATAAAGTATGCTTTTTGTTTTCAAACGGTCACTATTCACGCCGGCGTATATACAGGTGAATATTTGATGTTTATGAATAGTCTGTAGGTTTCTTTATAACATCTCTCATCCAGTAGAAGATTATTCTTGTTCGAAAAAGCTTACTTTTTTACAATAAAAAATAACCTTTTTTTAATTTGAAAATTACTTTTTGTAGATATATTTCTGATTTATGTACAAGATCCTACACCATGACAATGCCAGCCCTCACACAGCGCACTTGGTGACGAGGTTTTGGCGAAAAACGGGACACAAATCCTACCTCAACCACCCTATTCCCCAGACATCGCACCAAATGACTTTTTCCTGTTCCCCAAATTCAAAGCAGTTCTAAAAAGAGGACATTTTGACACCAGGGATGACATAATAGAAAAATCGCTGTTGGCATTGAAGAGCATTCCAAAAGAGGCTTATAAAAATTGTTTCGACAATTGGGAGAAACGATGGCGCTGGTTCGTTGAAGCAATGGGGGATTACTTTGAAAAGTTTTAATTTTTTTTTTAATATCTTACCTTTTTTTTATGGACCCAGTCCGGGAACTTATGGGACATACCTTGTATAATTGATGAATTTATAATCAAACTGTATTATAAAAAATTAACTTAAGAATATTTTTTATATGTAAAAAAATTAAAGAACACAATAATAACTATTTTGTATATATATACTTGTTTTAAATATAAAATTTGTTTATAGCGATAATCGGGGTATCATACTGTTGTAGCTGTCAACTTTTTTTCATAATCGCAGTCTCGGTTAGTAATGCCTCTATACAAATTCAGCTTCTGCCAAATCATATACTTCTCATTGCCTCTGATTGTATAAATTCCTTCAATTTCACACCTTAGGTTTTCTATACACTGCAGCATATCGAGAAATAAGCTACCTGACCAAATTACCAATGCCAGTGGCAACTCACCGTATCTTCTGCAACAATTCATTAAAAACATTATTATTTTTATACTTTTATTTATTAAAATTCATTAAACAATTCAGTTGCTCGATAAAGAGATGCCTTTTTCAAATTTTAATTTATGAACCATATCCCAACGCAATATCACATTTGTACTTTTTTTTTTCAAATTCATTAAAGGTTCGCCTGCAGCAAATCCTACAGCTAGATACTTATTTATATAGAACTGCTCAGAAATATAACTGGAAAAAGAAAAATTCTGTACGAATTCCTCAGCGATGCAATTGAGCACGTTGGGGACAAAAACCCCGTTATAAGCACGGGCCTTTCCGAATTCAAGGCAGCTTTGAGCATTTGACACGATTCAGATGTCCCTTCAGAGATGTCTAATGTAAATATTTATTAATTTTTATATATATTTTACTTTCTTTTATATTAATTTTTTTTTTCTTGGTACTATATAAATTTATATGGGCGATTAATAAAAGTTGTTTCAATTAATCTCTTGATTTCTCAAGATATTCGTCTCCTTTTAATACTTCAGAAAAAAATGGATAAATAGAATTCAAAATGCTCATTAGAACTTGACTTTTTCCATTCGGACAATGTCGAACAAGCCGGCTCATTTTCTCATCATAACATGTGCCCTCGTCAGAGGGGTGCATACATATTTAGTATCAATTTTACATTAGAAATAATGTCAAATATAAAGAAGTGAATTTAAGTTTTGCCTATATGTAGTTGAAATAAAATTTCCCCAAAAGGAAGCGGTATGGAAAAGAGAGACTTGGGAGAAGTTGAGCAGGATCTAGATAAGACATACTTACCTCGCTGGAATGTCGGAGATAAGTCTCAGCTGTAAGACGTTCTACAACGACACTTTATGCTGTCACCTTCCTTTTATGATATGTTTGCCTAGTAGGAGATTGGTCGACCTTCTTATCTTGACCGTAGATTCCGCCTTAGACGTTCACGCCTACCTTCTTACTTTGAGCTGCACGCACTACCCTATTTGCCCAGTTTTATAGATTGAATAACTCAACACTTCGTTAAAAATAAGTATATGTTGTAATATATTCCAATATATACTTATATCCCCATGTGTTATATAGTTATAGTGTAATTACCAAAACGACAAAAATAAAATTTCGAGCGAGTGACAGCCGGCGCCAGGACAGGAAAAGGTCCGAAAAAACATGTCGGGGTTCCCAGGTGAGCCCCCTTCTTGCTCAAACAAATCTGCCTTGACCGGTGTCGGCTTCACTTGCTCTCTCGCCATCTCTGTAGTGACATCCAACATTCCTTGTTCTTTTGTGCAATCCCAATCACGCCTGAACCCACTCTGAACATTGTGGCCACCGCGACTGCAACCAACATGCCACACTGCATTCATCCTACAGAATAACAATCTACATTACTACATATATTAGTTAAACCAACTTTAAATTCAACTCTAGACTGACTTATTTGAATTTATTTATCGACTTAGGATAGCTACAGGGTATAATCAAATAGTTCCCACACTGGCCAACGGAAATAAAAACGTAAACCTAACACCAAACCCACACTCTTCTTTAAAAGCAACTTTAAACTGGCATATTTCGAATTTATTCAACTTAGGATATATATTGTAGCTAAGTATTTTTTATTTTATTAACAGAGTATGCATTTTTTCAGGATGACACAATAATTTATTCAAGGCAAGAACAAAACTATGAATGATAAACAAAAGATAAGTAATGAGGGAAGTTTACAGAGTAACAACATATAAATATAAAAATGATACTCTGTAAATAAAATAATAAATACTTCGCTATAGGGTCGTCGACCTTGGTTTCTTCCTTCTTGGTGTTATACACGTTTCCCGAGCGGGTTTCCATACTCAAAGCAAATAAATAAAAGTAAAAGTAAATAAATAAAAGTAAGTGAAAATAAATTACCTTTCAACGTTATTGTGTTTATTTATTCGTGGTCTTCCTCGTAGGTCGTGATCCGCCGTTTTCCTCTCGGTCCTCTCTCGCTCCAATAACCAATCAAGATATATATACAATAAATATTACAAAAGTAATGAAACTATAAAAAGGAATGATGATAATCTGAATATTCTGTTTTAAATAAATATTAAATATCATAGAATATTTTGAATAAATGTAAGGCGCATTAAAATTGATGTAACAATATATATAGGGTATAAATGAAAAGTACCCACACTGGCGCCTAATAAAAAATAATGCGTCTATTAAAAAGAGGAAAGAATTTAACTCCAGGAGTAGGTAATGTTTGCGTGTGCTCCTCACATTCTATTAAAGAATTCTTTTTTAGAAAAGGTGTTATAGTATTTTTTGCGGCTGATATAAAATGGACGTTAAACAGGAATAACGTGTTTGTTTGAAATTCTGTTTCCGAATCGGTAACTCAGCCAGTAAGCGCTTTGATTTGTTGCAAAAAGCATTTGGAGGAAAGACTCTTTTAAAAGAAGTACAGCATTTGAATATTTCAAAAGGTTTAAAGATGGCCGAACTTCCGGGGAAGACGACACAAGATGTGAATGACAAAAGAACGGTGAATGTTTCTTAAAATGTTGAAATATATAAATTATTGGTGTTTCAAAATCAGATAACAATCAGAGAAGCAATTTATAATACAATATACAACATTCCTACATAAATTATCCGTAAAAGACTAAATGTGATAACTGTCATATATTTATATTCTAATAATTTTAAATTCACAGAATATTATTCTGTGATATATTGTATATATCATAATATAAGGTTTAAAGATGGCCGAACTTCCGTGGAAGACGACACAAGATGTGGACGACAAAAAAAAACGGTGAATTTTACTCAAAATGTTGAAATATATAAAGCCTTGATGTTTCAAAATCAGATAATATGATTGTAGAACGACATTTTAAAATTATCCCGCATGTGTTTCATTACAATTCATCCTTTCATACTTCATCCCTAAGGTTAGAAATAATCGTTATTTCTCCTTAAAATAAATTTCGATTTTTCGTTCAAAAGAAACACATGCGGGATAATTTAAAATGTCGTTCTACAATCAAAGAAGTGTCCGAAGAAGCCGAAATGTCATTTGGGATATGCCATTACATTATCCATGATGATCTGGGCCTATAGAGACGATCTTTCAAGTTTGTTTAGTAATAATAACTCTGAAGTAGAATAAGACATGTAAAGAGATCTGTGAAAACTTGGATAAATTATCCGTAAAAGACTAAATGTGATAACTGTCATATATTTATATTCTAATAATTTTAAATTCACAGAATATTATTCTGTGATATATTGTATATATCATAATATAAGGTTTAAAGATGGCCGAACTTCCGTGGAAGACGACACAAGATGTGGACGACAAAAAAAAAAAACGGTGAATTTTACTTAAAATGTTGAAATATATAAAGCCTTGATGTTTCAAAATCAGATAATAATTTCAAAAAGAATCTTACGCCTTTAAAATAGTTTCAAATTTTGATAACAGATGGCGCGCTAGTGCATCATATAATAATATATAATTTATCATCATCATTCTGCTGTTCTTGACTTGTAATTCTTGAGTTTGCATCTAATACGGTGTAATATAATAAAAGCCATTTAAATATATAAGACCTAAAATATATTTCTACTTTTTAATCAACCTAAATACACCCCAGCAACATAAGGAGATAACAGGGGACAAGACATGGGTCTACGACTACGATCCTGAAACAAAACGCCAATCAAGTCAATGGTTGATAGATGACAAACCGAGACCCAAAACGACCAGGATGGAATAGTCAAAATGAAGGTTCTGCTCAACACTTTCTCTCTACGACAGCAAAGTACTCGTATATCATGAATTCATACAAACTGGGACGACAATTAAACAATAATCTTGCTATTTTGAAAAGGTTACGGGAGGCTTTATAAAAGAAACTCTCAGAAAGATGTCAGAATAAAGACTGGTGGCTTCATTATGATAACACACGACCACATATGGCTCATTCGATCCTCTCTTATTTGACAGAAAATAACACCACTGTCCTTCCACACCCTCCCTATTCTCTCTGATTTAGCACCGAATGACTTTTTTCTTTATCTAAAATTAAATATGGCGCACTTAATATACACTGGTGTCCAAAAAATAAGAAACTTAACCAATATTGAAATTTCTCAAAAGCTAATTTATTAACAAATATAAAATTTAGTATACAAATAGTTTAAACTATGGAGAATTTGACTAGCTATATGAAAATAAAAAATATATATTTAAAATTATGAAATATGCAAATTATTACCAACATACTCAAAGCTAAGGTTCCAGATCTTAAAGAAATAAGATATCAATAGGAAGTATTATCACCTCTAAAAGCTATCAAGGTCTCACAGCGAGCCCTCATACTGTTTATCAGGCTTTGGAGGAGGTCCAGGGGTAGTAAACCCCACTCCTCCAATAGAGCAGTTCTTAGCTCAACGAGGGTTCTGGGAGAGGGGTGACGAGCTCCAATACGCCTCCCTAGAGCATCCCACACATGCTCTATTGGATTCAGGTCCGTAGATCTGGCTGGCCAATCCATCCTTTGAATATTCTCACTCTGGAGATATTCATTGACTAGCCTAGCCCTATGCGGACGAGCATTATCGTCCATAAAAAATAAGTTGTGACCAATTTGATCTCTATAAGGTCTAAGATAGGGCTCAAGGATCTCGTCTCTGTACCTTTGGGCAGTTAAAGTGCCCCCAGAAAAAAATGTGGAAGGGTGTGCGTCTGCTAGAACTGATGCCAGCCCAGACTAAGTGACTGCCCCCCCCCCCCCCCCCCCTAAAACTGTCATTTCCCTGATGTTACTGGGATGATAGCGGGTTCCAGGCTCCCTCCAGATGAAAACTCGTCGAGAATCTGTGTTTAAACTGAATCTTGACTCGTCACTGAAGAGAACATTGGCCCACTGATCATGAGTCCAGGCGTGATGTTCCAAGCACCAATTCAAGCGGGCTCTCCTGTGAGCAGAGGTTAAAGGGATACAGACCATTGGTCATCTTGCATAAAGAGCACCTTCGTGAAGCCTTCGGTAAACAGTTTGTCTTGAAATTCTCGTTCCAGTAGCACTTGAGAGTTCATTAGAGAGTTGAATAGCTGTCATCTCCCTACAGGGTGCGGTAGATAAGTAATGAGACTGGCCGCCGCGCGGCGCCCCAGTCGCTCGCAGTGCGGTCTCCACCTGCAGGTCACGTGGTGTGTGTGTGTGGATCTGAGCTAACAATAGAACCGGTTCGCAGTCGCGTCGTAGCTCTGGCGCAGTGAGGGTCGAGCTTCGCGTATTAGGTTGTTTGTGTTCCCGTGACACTAAATTGGTTCCCCGAGTGCTCACCGCCGAACAAAAGCAACGACGAGTGAACGTTTGCCGTGAGATGTTGAATGAATTGGAAAATAATCCAGACTTTTTAGGCAACGTAGTAACAGGCGACATTGGACATTCCAATACGACCCGGAGACGAAAGCCCAGAGCTCGGAGTGGCACACACCGGCATCTCCGCGGCCAAAGAAAGCAAGAATGTCAAAGTTCCGAGTCAAGACAATGCTGATTGTGTTTTTCGACAAGCGGGGGTTAATTCACAAAGAGTTTGTCCCTCAGGGGAAAACTGTTAATGCCGAATTCTACAAATAAGTCCTTCGGTGATTGCACAAAGCCGTCAAACGGAAGCGACAGGACCTTGTTCAACGCTGGCGTCTCCACCACGACAACGCTCCGACGCACACAGCGTTCCTCGTGACCTCCTATTTGACCCGAATTGGAGTTGAAGTTCTGCCACAGCCACCATACAGCCCTGACATGAGTCCTCCTGATTTCTTCCTATTTCCGAAGGTAAAAAGATGCCTGAAGGGTCATCGTTTCGACGATATCCCGAACATCCAACGTGCTGTCACGAAGGCACTAACTGGGATAACTCCAACGGACTACAGTGGGGCCTATGAAGCTTGGAAAACGCGCTGTCAACGTTGCGTCGACGCCCAAGGCGAGTTCTTTGAAGAATATTAACGTTTTGTACAAATCGGATCAATAAATTTGTTTTTCTAGACTGAGTCTCATTACTTATCTACCGCACCCTGTATGGCGCTTGGCAGTTACGACCAGATAACGGTCTTCAGAGGTAACTGTTTTTCTTTTTCTACCAGAACCTTCTTTTCTTTTTATGGTTCCTGTCTCAATGAACTGTTTCCATATTTTGCTGACAACAGATTTATTCACATTTAGCCATTTTGCTACTTCAACTTGTGATTGCCCTGCCTCCATTCTTCCAACAGCTCTCCATTTTAAATCATCTGCTAAAATTTTTCGTAAACTCATAATTAACTAACGATTAAATGAATTTATAATTGGAAAATTCTTAGATGGGGTAAACGACACGCCAAATAGCACACTTATAAAGACAAGCAAATATTTTCATATTTTCAATTTTACCGAATCGAATAGTTGCGATAAATAAATTCTACGACTTAAAATACCCAATTAAATTAGTTTTTAGCTTTTAGCGTTGTATATTTTAAAACATATCATTAAAAACAAAAGTTTCTTATTTTTTGTACACCAGTGTATATAAAACACATGTAAATATTATGATACATTAGCGCGCTATCTGTTATGAAAATTCGAAATTATTATAGACGCGTATGATCTTTTAAAAATAAAACAATTTCTACTGCCCTTACTGCATTTAAACTGCCGAAACCGCTGAGAGGGTTCACCACTGATGAGCCAGGCCATCCCATTAATTTTTCCATTGCAGTAAGGGCAGTAGAAGTTGTTTTATTTTTAAAAGAATAATATGCGTCTATAATAATTTCGAATTTACATGTAAATATATTGTAACAAAGTTTTTATTATTTTTATTGACAGAGTGGTCATTTTTATGTTTATATTTTGCTACTCTGTAAATTTCCCTCGTGGCTAATCTTTTGTTTACCATTCATAGTTTGTCCTTGCCTGAAATAAATTGTTGTCTCATCCCGAAGTTGGTCTTCCCTAATTTTCCACGTGGCATTTTGGTGGAGATGCTGGGTAAATTAGGGAAGGCAAACTGAAGATCGCCGAAAAGATTTAGAGGCCATGGGTGCTGTGATCTACATTTTCGGAGACTGACTCCAGGATTCCACCGCCGTGCTAAAGCCAAGACTTCCCTCGAAGATGACGATGTCTCTATAGACGATATGACGACAAAGCCGCTCTTCACGCCGCAAGAAAAAGGACGCAAAGGTACTAGGGACAAAGTTCCAAAACTTCGATGGAATCCTTGGCAGAAGCACGTCAGATCCATGTCCGTAACTACAATAATTGCTAGCTGTGGGTCACAGCTTCCCTAGGGAAGAAGCTATGTAACAAAGTTTTTATTATTTTTATTAACGGAGTGGCCATTTTATGTTTATATTTTGCTACTCTGTAAATTTCCCTCGTGGCTTATCTTTTGTATACCATTCATAGTTTGTCCTTGCCTGAAATAAATTGTTGTCTCATCCCGAAATTGGTCTTTCCTGATTTTCCACGTGGCAATATTTTTATTTGCTAAACAAATGACCCGGAAAAATTCCAGGTTTGACCCGATCACATTCGTACCTGAGTATATATAAAAAAAATTAATCATTAAAGCACCAATATTTCTTTTACACATAAATTTTTACTGTCCTTACTGCGATGAAAAATATTGGGAGGGCTTGGCTCATTAGTGGTGAAACCTCCCTGCGGTTTCGCCAATTTAATCTACCAGACCGCTTCTTAGAGCTGTTTTGGACGATTCTGCTTATATATGCTACACTGAAGGATGGAATCTCAGAAATGGTATTTAAGAGAACTATGGAAACTCCTTAAAAAGATTCTTCTATTAACAAGGAAAGTATTGAAATTCATTAGAAAAGATTAAAATAACAATTCAAACAAAAAAACTTAACTTAAAAAACATTCTAATCGAATTTCTTGCGAGATCTCACATGGCGCAGCTGATTTTAGCATGGCGTGTGTGGACTTGATGTCTAACCCTGCGTACAGCCCTGACCTGAAATCCTCAGATTTCGACTTGTTTTTTCAAGAATAAAGAGGTTTTAGGCGGTAGAACATATAGAAGTTATAAATAAACCTTCTTCCCTGATTTATAATATTATAAAATAAATAAAGCTTCCAGGGTTAAGTCTCTTGTTCAACTTTTTTATTTTCAAGCTTTCGGACTTGTCAGTCCTTTAACAGGTGTATTTATTATCGTGATACTCCTGTTGAAGGACTGACAATTCCTAGAGCTTGAAAAAAAGTTGAACAAGAAACTTAACCCTGGAAGCTTTATTTATTTTATCATATAGAAGTTAATGCAATTTTACTCCAAGCTGTTATAGGGTGTTTCAGAGAATAGGTTAAGACGTTCTACCAAAGTTCTTTTGCAAGTTAGCAACAACGCTGTATCAAATATATACAGAAAGAAGGCGAATATATTGAATTATTATAACATATAGAGAACTTTGAGTCCAAAAAGCGATCTATTAAATATGTTTATATAATAAAGAGCGTACCTGATTCTGTGAAAAATAAAAAAAAAATTAGAAAAAAATATATTTAATGATGCAGATATATAGCTAATAGTTAGGTATTCATACAACTCCGCCTTTGCCGGTCCTAAGCCGGATAAAAAAGGAGGAGGGGGAGCAGTAACAAGCTCACTGAAAAATCTGGGCTCAGCTGGCCCGGCTGATAGTACCCTGTAAGGGCTCCTAATCCAGGGATACAGGATGAGCAGCGTTTGTACTCCATGTTAGGAGTGGCTGTACATGACGTCTGTTCCTCAATTCAGAGGTGGCCATTTCTTTTGGAGCTAAGTCGGCCTGCTACTGAGTAGTGCTCCCAGTCTTAATGACAAAGGAAGACGCATTCTACTTAACCCAGCCAATTCTTGAGCTTTACAAACTTGATACCCTAATATGATTGAGTGAAGAAAGAAAGAAGAAGAGAGGTATTCATATATACAATGTTTCATCTTTATGTTTTGTCAAATTAAAATATCATTGAAGATTGTACATTACTTATTATCCCAACCTTGTATACATAGAGGACTGTTAGGAATTCTTATATACTGAGTTTCAGTTTTCTGATTGGTCAATAAAAAAAGGTTATTAAGATACACTAGCTCGCCATCTGTTACGAAATTTAGAAACTATTTTAGACGCGTAAGATTATTTTTGAAATTAAACAATTTCTACTGCCCTTATTAAATTCACCACTGATGAGCCAGGCACTCCTATTAATTTTTCTGTTGCAGTAAGGGTAGTAGAAATTGTTTAATTTCAAAAAGAATCTTACGCGTCTAAAATAGTTTATAAAAAAAGGTTATTACCTATTGTGACTTATTTATTGAACGAACCATGCATGAAAAAGTTATGAAAAGGTGCATGTAAATAAAGGTTTTCTCAGAAAGAAGTCTTCAAATATTGTTATGCATTTTTTTTTTTTTTGCTTATTCCTAGTACACGTGGTACTGGCCATGATAATCATGGTGGGTAGAAGTAGGCGACTGCTTTTACTGTAAGTGCACCACATATCTATACATGTGAAAAGCAGTTCGACTTTGCACTTACAAATGTGCCAGAGCCCCGTTTGATTAACTTCACTCGCTGGTGGGGTTGGACTTTTGTAAAAATCGGGGACCATTAGAGCATTTTTTTAAATCATAAAAAAAGTGCTCAATAGGGGAATCGAACCCGGGTTATAGCGGTCGAAAACCAACGGTTTAGACCATCCTTCCACCGACCCCCTATTGTTACGTATTCGTAAAGTTATTATAAATATACTCAATTTAAGATTGTCTTCTTCTTCCTTATCTCCATTCAATCATATTAGGGTATCAAGTTTTGACCCTTGATGGTGTCTGTTTGACAGCCATCATGACTGAGTGAAGTAGAATGCGTCTGCCTTTGTCATTAAGACTGAGAGCACTACTCAGTGTCAGGCCGACTTAACTCCAAAAGAAATGGCCGCCTCTGACATGAGGAACAGATGCCATGTGCAGCTGCTCTTAACATGGAGTACAAACACTGCTCATCATATTGTAAATAAGCAGAGTAATATTATCACTGATTATTCATTCTATCATCAAATATTTGTAAATAGGAGAGTTTAAGAAAATACTATTCAGATTGATATGAACAATAAAACTAAATCTTTGATATAGAATCAACTAGCAAATTATTCCTTCTCTTCACATAAAAGACTAAATAAATGTTTTTTTAGTAATTTCAATTCAAAAATTTGACAATCCATCAATAATACAATATAATGTGGTTTGTGATTGTAAAACGACATTTGAAAATTATACCGCATATGTTTCTTTTGAACGAAAAATCAAAATTTATTTTAAGGAGAAATAACGATCATTTCTAATCTTACGGATGAGGTATGGACACTTTTATTTTTTCGTTTATCATTACTTTTCACAATTCATCCTTCCATATCTCATCTCTAAGGTTAGAAATAATCGTTATTTCTCCTTGAAATAAATTTTGATTTTTCGTTTAAAAGAAACACATGCGGGATAATTGTCAAATGTTGTTTTCCAATTAATCAATGTAGATTTCTAAACAATCATGCCGTACCATCTCCCAGGTGAGGCATTGTTAAGACGGCCATGTTCCGTCAGGTGTGCAAGGTCCTTGGTGTCGAGTTACGACCCATGTTTGTTTCAAAACGAAACATCTTTGTACTGATAGTGAGTGATGAACGCTTCGAAAGTGAGATTCTTATCGACGCCATCAACGGCTATCTTCATCTCGGCAAGCCTATCCTCTTTGTCTCTTTCGTGCAGAAGCTCAACTTTTTCATCGACAATGCCAGTGAATTTGGATTGGATCTAACGCAAACCATATCACGCGGTGGCTTACAATTCATTGATGGTTTAGAACTTTTCAAGAGTCTTTTGAGTCAATATATAGAAAGTTCTGTTCCCATGGATCATCCTCTTGCTGTGATAAGCTATCCGGAACAGCCTGAACGCCTGAAAATGCTCTACGATTTATTATGTATGCGTCTAAGTCAATTACTACATTCAAAATGGAAGCTTGAAGGGCCAGGTCACGCCTCAGAAGAAGCGGTTATAATTCTAGACAATGTCAATATTCTCATCTCACTGGGTGTAGCTGAATGCGATGTCCTGGACTTAGTGCAATATTGCCGCAAATTGGTATCGAGTACGTTCGAACGTGGCGTGCTACTGTTGAACGTATCAAAAGGAGCTCCAAGCCAAACTATCGGTTACTATGCTCATATGGCCGATATTTTCATCGAGACCACTGGAAACATCCTGCGTGTCAAGGTCCGAGAGGAACATGCTCAAACCTCCGATCTAAGCACCTATCGTTTTGAAATTCCATCCCATTAGTCAATTCAGACTACCATACCTTCTCTAAATTTTCCTAAATATCCTATTGAGTCAAACTTTTGATATTATATTATTTAATATTCAGTCTATGGCTCTTATATAGATGAAAAATAATTGAACATGTGTAAAATTTAATTATATGTAACAAAATTTCTCTATATGAAGCTTCGGCATTTAAATTTTAGAAGAATTATTGAACACACACACCTCGCTATTTAATTAGATCATCAAACTATGAATTGATACATCGAAAAGACAAATATAATCTGTATATCTTCGCTTTGAAACGTTTTAATATACATTAATTAGTATAATTGGCTTTTGAATTATCATTGTAACCAGCCTTATACAAAACACTAGTTCGCTCTCCTTTTATGGAGGAGTTGGAATACCTTCCTACACTTATGGACAAAACTTAAGGAAGTTGTACCTTTTAGCATGTATATCGAGATTCAGACAATAACTCTGAAAGATATTACAGTGAACTTTACTGAAGACACACGAGATAACCAAGTGTGTATACACTAATGAACAAAACTTGAGGAGGTTGTACCTTTTAGCATATATATCGGGATTCAGACAATAATTCTGAAAGATATTACAGTGACATTTATTGAAGACACACAATATAACCAAGTGTGAACTAAATTGCCTGTGTCTCCAAAAAAAATAGACAACTGGTGACAGCAAAGAAATTTCACTTCTTTATGTTTTATGCATCAATGTAATATGAACCAATGTAAGAAGCTCATATGAAATAATTTGGAAGATAATTGCAGCTTCAAATTGTTATCCGATATTTTGGTACACTGATGTTAAATTGTTCCAATATTAAAGTGATAAGAATAAATTTAATCTCAAACAAGATTGTTGAAAATTACACTCTTCCTCTAAAATATAAATTAGGGAGTGCTGCGCTATTCTAACTCAAAGTTACTAATGATCAATTCAGCAAATCAGGAGAAAAACTAAGTCACCACTTAGAGGTAAGACTAAAATGTTTGACAATCATCAACTAATGTATTCAATCAAAAATTGGCATTTAATGATTAACTCAAACAAACAAACAAACAAACAACAAAACCTTTATTTAGGGCCTCTCGCCCTATACAGGATTCGCCAGTTCACAAGGGATGGGGAGAGAGAGCACTGTGTGGCCTTTTCCCGGGATATAATCCTGTGGAATCTAAATATCGCCACCGCTATATTACTCAGTGCCGGAAATGAAAGACAAGGAAGCCAGAAAGCTGAGCCAAGGGAAAGAACAAATGTCAGTATTTGACGCTGACGCTTTGGCAAAATACAAGATAATCAAACAAAAAATAAGATCAAATATGTGAAATAAACTCTGAGAGAAAACTGACAAAAACTATAACAAGACTTAGAACAAAACACTATAAAGGAATGGCAATACATCCAGATGGCACAAGAACCTATAGAGCATGCAACAACTGTCCTGGTGTGGAACTAACACCTACCCAAATATTCTCATGCCCAGCAATGGCCGCAGCCTTGCAGAAAATTGACTTAGACCCAGAGCAGCAGCTTTACACACCCAAGATAGTGGATATTGCTGCTGCTGTGTTGGAGATGCATGGAGACATCTGAGACTCTTCTTTGGACACGACAACAGCAACAACAACAAATGAAAGACAAAGTTGCCCCGTTTTATCATTTAGTTTTCGTCTTTCTTTCAGACAGAGCAGCACAATCAAATATGTTTAATGATTTACTCATCTTCTAGGAAATACAATCATATATAGATGGAAATTTTGCCGGTAGGAAATTGATCGAGATAAGCATATGACGACTCTCCCTCAAAATAAATGTCAAAATAGATGGCGTATGATTTTGACGTTTATTTTGACGGGAGAGGCGACCTTTGCTTTTTTTCTAACATATATTCATGTCTCAAAATATAGTCAACAACAACAACAAAAAGCCTTTATTTAGGGTCACTGACCCTATACAGGATTCACCAGAGGTATGCATAAGAACAAAGCAGTGAGACAAAGGAAATAACAATATAAACAGAAGAAAAAGAAAAAAAAAAGAAGAAAAAACAAGAAAGAGAAAGAGGGAAGCAAGAAAAACAACACAAAAAGAGTAGCAGTAAGAAAGTGAGGAGTGAGTGTCACTTGGCCTTCTTCTGAGATATGGACTTGTGGAAACCATAAAACGCCGTAGCAATATACTTATTCTGGGTCATATTGTCAATTATTGATGGAAGTGAAGCACAGAGTTGCCCAGTTTTGAGCATAAGAGTTCTTCTTTCTTCTTTCATAGCAGAGCAATCAAAAATCTCAAAATATAGTCATCAACTAACATTGCCTAAGATAACAATAAACTGAAGTCTGACACTTGTATTAATGTGTGAATTGATACAAAGAGGGATCCACAGGTTTCATTTTTAGCAAGGACTGGAGCAACAATCCGAAAGTCTGCATCCACTGGGAGTTATCAGCTCTCTTTATGTGTCTAATTGTCCTCTTCGTTTTATTCAAAATGTATGAACAAAACAAAAGGTCTTAAAGACTATAATTTAATAAACATTTTGTTACCATAATATAATACACTGTAATATATATGTATAACACTATTATTTTTGACGCAGAGAAAGAACTATAGAAATACATTTACACCCATACCTCGCTTTGCGTCGGGGTTACGTTCCAAAAAAAACACGACGCAAATTGAAACGACGCAAAGTGAAAATAAAATTTTGATGGCATGGCGCAATCAAAAACAAAGGTGTTGCCATATTTAAGGAGAAAAAAATCGAAAAAAAAATTAAAGACTCGAATCCAAAACAAAGCAACTTCGAAAATCTAACGACGCACAGTGAAAATCAGTAAAAATTGAGCAGCGACGCAACTTCGAAAAAAACGCAAAACGAAACGACGCAAAGCGAGGTATTGGTGTATATGAATTATATTTAGATTTATTATTACATTCAATACTTTCAATTACAGATGTTATTTGGAGATAATTTACTCTTGAAAGTGAAATACACTATGTGACACACTGTATTTCAACACCAAGAATTAGTAGGCAAAAGGTATTATTGGAAATCTGAATGAAGAGAATACCAGTAACGATCAATAAATGATCTTTATTAGAACAGAATATACACTGAGTGACATCGCTGTCCACTCAATATATTATGGGACCACCATGGGCGGCTATGCAGGCAACAACAGGCCTTGGTACTGACTCAATGAAGATGGTGTCCTGAGGAATGGCTGCCCATTCTCTGTCAACCATCAGCCACTGGTCATCTTCTGAGCATGACTCTGGAAGCGCAAGCAAACAACGTTCAATTAGGTCCCAGACATGTTCTATAGGTGAGAGATCAGGAGAGACTGGTTGCCGTGGAGCACCAAAGTTTCATTCAGGACATGTTGGCTGATACATGCTATATGAGGTCGAGAGTTATCCTGCTATAAAATGGCTTTTGGTATCTCCTTGAGGAAAGGTAGCATCATCGACCGTAGCTTGTCATCCGCGTATCATTGGACCATCATAGTATCAATTTGAATCAGAAGTGATCTTCTATTATAGCGTCAACGCCGCGTTGACGTGAGGTACGGCGTTCCACAGATGCGGCCGGATTGGATCTGTCACCTAAGACGGCTTCAAATTCTTGCTCAGTAACTGTCATTACGAAAATAGAAGCGTAATTGTTGCATCAATTTTAATGCGCCCTACATTTATTCAAATATTCTATGATATTTAATATTTATTTAAAACATATTATTTAGATTATCATCATTCCTTTTTATAGTTTCATTCCTTTTGTAATATTTTATTGTATATATATCTTGATTGGTTATTGGAGCGAGAGAGGACTTAGACGAAGACTGCGGATCGCGACCAACGAGGAAGACAACGAATAAATAAACGCATTAACTTTAAAATGTAATTTATTTTTATTTACTTTCATTTATTTGCTTTGAGTATGGAAACCCGCTCGGGAAACGTGCATAACACCAAGAAGGAGGAAACCAAGGTCGACGACCCTGCAAAGCTGCCACAAGTTATGCATCCACATTTCCTTGTTTCAATCATCTTCACCATAGCCGATGCACTGTGGACACGTCGAGGTGTCTGTTCATACAGATTTGACGTATGGATCAACCTACCATTCTGAGTCCAATCACCTCTCGTGGAATCTTCTGTCTGTTTGAACTGCCTCGGTTAGCATTTTTCATTGCACCATCTGCTCCTAACGATTTTCTTTGAGTCAAAAAACAATTTTTAAATGTTTTCCCTTTAAGACAGAGAGATGCGAATATTTGTAAACTGCAAGTACTTTCTTTTATATCTTAATCAACATGCGCAGGATATCTGCGGTATATGCATCATTTATATAACTCGGTGAGCTAACTTTACCCTGATATTTGCGCATTGATATTTCTGAAATATAATATTAAAAGAATATAAATATATATATTTTACAGGAAAGCCTATAATACACAAATATTTAATACTATTTTTAATTATATTAAAGGGTGTTTGTTGATATATACATGAAGAGAGAGAGAGAGAGTCAGTCTCGGTAATTGAATGCTCTATAAATGTATTCTTACATCACCGCTGCTGTGCCAAGAATAGTCAAATGAGAAGAATAGAGAAGAATCTCTGTTAGCCCGAGTACTGAAACAAACAGAGAGAATCACCCAACAGCCGTCAACACGAAGAAGCAAGACTTAACTGCCCTGTTGAACTCAATGATGATCAGAAGCGACTGTGTCGCCACCTGTCACGCCAGATAGCGTGATCTTCTTATCTGTTTTTCCTGGTCGTGTATCCATGGTCTTCTTCTTCACAGACTCTGCTGTCGGACTTCCGCGTTGCGTCCCATTTAGTCGAATCGCCGATTTTAACTTCTTTATGTTTCGACTACCCTGTTTTTGGCATACTTCCACAAAGCATCCAGCTCTACTTCTCCAATTGGATTGCGGTTGTAGTTCCTGACAGTCTGGCATCGTTGAAGAATTCCGTTAGGCCTTCGCATTTCAGCTCGCATCATTTCAAGATCACTGATATCTTCACGAAGAAATTCAGAAGCTGTCCCGGGAATGGAATTTCTGTACTCACATCATCTGGAAGGCATACTCTCTTTTCCTACTTCATCAAAATACTCGTGCCACAGCTGTTGTCGGGGGCGATTAGTTCGCTTTCCTCCTATACATACCCGGTCTGAATCATTTCATTCTCCATGCCACCATTTACAATTTTATCTATCACTTCATCTTCAGATTTCATCCTTAGGACATTCTCTTTCTTCCAAATTAGTCTTTTTGATCGTCCTACCATCGACCGATCTTCTCTTTCAACATTGCAGATTGTTGCTTGATCCTCCCAAAGATTTCTTTCTTGAATGATGAATATTGTTTAGAGAATTCCGAATATTTATATGAAAATCTTTTATCGCTACAAATAGATCATGAAGCATTTTTGTTTGTTCTGTCGTTATTCTCTGTTCGACAGGCATCCATAATTGTCTTCACGTACAGAAGAATCCCATTTCTGACATTTTTATACATCGCCGCTGCTGTTTCAAGGATGGTCAAATGCGCACGCAGGATTGATAAGGATATCTGTTCGGCTACTTTTTCCCCTTCTGTGCAATTTAGAAACAAGCAAGTAACAAACAGAGAGAATAACCCAACAGGCATCAACACGGAGGATCAAACTTAACTACCCCATTGAAGGGTTTATTGAAAAGAAGAGCGGTATTTTGTGAACTTGATTACCATCCTCTAGCATTTAGAGACTGCTAAAGACCTCTAACATTAAAGAACGTTTATGCAAAAGATAACTGGCGCCATCAGTCACGCTCAGACATCTCCTTCTTATCTGTCCTTTCTGTAAAGGCCCCCGTCATATTATAAATTCTAAGATTTTGGTAAAACTTTATACGAAAAGATTGGTTTAAAATATAATATTAAACTTTAAAACGTAAATATTTACCAATCATATTTTTAGCCCACAATATCAATGAACATTTTATTTATTTTCTTTTCATCAATTATATTTTCATATACAGTTAAACCTGTCTATAGCGCCCCCTCTAAATAGCGCCTCCCTCTCTATAGCGCCCGATTTTAAATACGTAGCACGATGCGATTTACATTGAAAGTGACCTGTCTATAGCACCCCCTCTCTATAGCATCCTATTTTGGCGAGTCCCACGAGGGGGCGCTATAGACAGGTTTAACTGTAATACCATAATGTTTATTATAATTCTTGAAATTCGTACAATATTAAGGTAGTTTTCAAAATTAAAGATGTTTAGGCCAGTAAATCTTTTAATGGTAAAAGTATATTTAATTTTAATCACTATGAATGCAGGCCAGACAACCTCTATCTTTATGATAATTATATGGTAGTGTTAGTTATTAAAAAGTAGTAATAATTAATTATGGTTATAAAATAACTAAATTACAAACTCCGCCTTTGCCAGTCCCAAACCCAGATGAAAAGAAGGAGGGGGAGCAGTAACAAGCTCACTAAAAACCTGGGCTCAGCTGGCTATGCTGATAGTACCCTGTAAGGGCTCCTAATCCAGGGATACAGGATAAGCAGCGTTTGTACTCCATGTTAGGAGCGGCTGCACATGGCGTCTGTTCCTCATGTCAGAGGAGGCCATTTATTTTGGAGCTAAGTCGGCCTGACACTGAGTAGTGCTCCCAGTCTTAATGACAAAGGCAGACGCATTCTACTTCACCCAGATATGATTGAGTGGAGAAAGAAGAAGAAGACTAAATTACATATCATTGTGTGTGTGTATAAACAGAAGAAAGAACACAAGAGTGAATGTAAATTAAAGAATATGCTGTTCAAACCAGTAAGAAATGCACATTTTATAAGAAACACAAGAAATATTTTGAATATTGGAAGTAAAATTGCAAATGTTTACATATTGAAAATTTAAAGAATAGAAGAACAAAGATTTTTATTAATTTATATCAAAATATCATCACATCTCTCTAGCAATGCCACTTAAAAATTAAAAAGTTTTAAAATTATTACAAGGTTCTCCCAAAAGTTCGTGTTTTTATTAAAACGTTGTTACTCCTTTTACTTAGCGAATAATATGATTACGGCGAATATATAATAATACATAATACAATTACTTTATACATAATACAAAGACAATATGCACAAGTGTCTAAAATTAATGTAACAAACACTAAATCTCTGATTTAAAAAAATAATAATTTGGCATAACTCTGTAAAAAGAATAAAACAATAAATTTATTTTGTCAACTTTATTTGTTAAAGTTTTGTTTATCCATCTACAAATTTTCATTCAAAACAATTCTATATTTTTTTAGGAAACTAACGTTAAGTGTTTGTTACCTGAATTTTGGACACCAGTGTATATAACAGCGAATAATATTTGTATTTCAATTTTTTACAAGTGTTTACGAACTTTTGAGACAACCTTGTACAAAAGCTTTGCTATGATCGTTTTTAGCAAGCACTGATTGGTTCTACAAGTTTAAATATCAAATTAATATCACAAAATCATTAAAGATGTTTCAAAAATAAGTATATTTTTTAAGTGCAAGCTTTCAAGTGAGATTTATTCTACATTGGAGGTTGACATTTAATTTTTTCTCCATCAGGCTAATTGTAATATTTTTTTGTAAAATAGTCGTTTATATTTCTCTACACACATCTCATTTCTATTCATGATTTAAAGTCAAATTGTAAAAGGTATTAAGTTTATAGAGAATTGTTTTAACAAATGTTCGTTAGAAAAACCTTTACTCGGGTGAAACCTCGGGCGAAGCCGGGAACGTCCGCTAGTTTGAAATAAAGAAGGCATATCCTGACCAGGAGCACATGTGCTTTTTAAGATGGCAGAGCGCCATTTAGTGGAACAGAAATCAACTAAACATTGATTTAGCTTGTTCCCTGATATTTGGCCAACCCAATTTCTTGATAAATCAAGAAAAGCCATCCACGAACGCGTTTCGCGCTGTTTGCGCTCGTCAGCGTGGAGTATAATGTAATGCGATCAAAAATATTTCTGGTTCCAGAAACTTCTTGAGAAACCAAAAAATTGGTATTTAAGGCCAAACTTGAGTAAATACGCTTAACACATGAAAAAAACAATAGAAAAAATAAAAAGGTCAGGTGTTGATATTAATAATAAAGAAAACATAACCTGACTAGGAGCACATGTGCTTTTTAGACAATTTGATATTTGAATAATTATATTGACATCTTGTCAATACATGCAAAGTGCACAGACTGCACTAATTAAAAAAAAAAGATAATTATATTTATGCATGATACTAAGTACAAAGAACATGGCGCCTCTGCCAGCGCTGCAGAGTTTGGTGGAGAATCACCAGCAGGTCTCCAGCGACACCACGTATTTCGCGATCTAAGAAGAATTTTATATAATTTTAATACCTTTTACAATTTCAACTTGGCAGCATTTTCAAAAGGAAGTTTAATGTGATTTCATTAGGTACATTCATTATGTGCAACTAATAAACATTTTTTTTGTTATTTATTCGTAAAATTGTCAACAACAATTGTGCATTATAATATAAACATTACATTTACAGGGAATACACATGTTTGGATTCATATTAAAATATTTTCCTTTGATATCAAAAATTTGACACAAAGTGTTTCAATGAAAAACGTCAAGTACATATTATTTTAGATAATTACCTAATCATGGATTTTATGAAGATTTCAATTTTATAAAGGTAAACATTATTCCACTAAACATCATTAGAAAATACACTTCTTATTATCAAAGATTATAAGAATTTTTCAAAGTAGATTATAGGAAAGGTTTATTAAGAAATTAATCTTTATCTCCTGAGAATAATTGTGTGTGATAAGCTACAACCTCAGATTTGGTAAATTTCGGCGCTATGGCCTTCTTCAGTATCATCACAATTACTTTTAATGCATTTAATAAATATATTTATTGGAAAGAGAAGCTGTATTTTACGAACTTGATTAACATCCTCTAGCATTTTCTATATACAGTTAAACCTGTCTATAGCGCCCCCTGTAAATAGCGCCTCACTCTCTATAGCGCCCGATTTTAAATACGTAGTACGATGCGATTTACATTAAAAGTTACTTGTCTATAGCACCCCCTCTCTATAGCACCCTATTTTGGTGAGTCCCAAGAAGGGGCGACAGGTTTAACTGTATATATGTAAAAAAGCCGAATGACTTTCGAAACATTAAAAACGTTTATGCAATTGCAATTTCATTTTTTACGCAGAAACCAATGCATAATCATTGTTACAAAATATTATTATTCATAAAATCTTCTAAAGCACCCACTGATAGCAAGCAAAATTTATTATGAGAACGTAAAAATGAATGTGGATTCTTAAAGCTTATAATGTTCATGAAATTTGAACACGTGCTCATTTTTTTGGACATTTGTAAGTTTTTTTATTTAATTATTCCCTGGAAATTACTGAAAGTTCCTTGTATTTCTAGTATTGCTCTGAATATTCAGAAATATAAATACAAATGTTATTTAGAATCCCCCAAAATAATTATCATTTATATCAATATACGCACTTGTTCCCTCTTTTTTTTTCTGATATCAAAGCACCTCCAGAAATCCACCTCTTTCAGACTTCTCAAATATTATTTGCATCATCCTTTAAGTCGACGTTCTTTTGAACTTTTTTTAAATTCATGTTAAAGTGTAAAACTTTTTTTGCTTATCCCTAGTACATGTGATACAGGCCATGATAATCATGGTAGGTAGAAGTAGGTGACTGCTTTTACTCTAAGTGCACTACGTGTCTACACATATGAAAAGCAGTTCGACTTTGCACTTACAAATGTATCAGAGTTTGGTTACTTGCACTTACTGGTGAGGTTGGGTTGTAGAAAGTGATTGGGAGTAAGTTCAGGAGAATAGGGTGGCTGAGTATTAAAGCAATTCCGTGTTTATCAAAATAGAGTTGTATAGTAACGGCTGTGTGTTTCTATATGATTCAGAATACTATTTTTCTAACACCATTTTAGGTCATTTCTAACTAATAGCCTGCCTTTAGCGTTGTCATACATCAAGTTTGTAATACTATAATAATAAAATGGCCCCCGATTCTTGCAAAAGTCCAACCCAACCAGCGATTGCAAGTAACCAAGCGGGCTCTGGTACAATTCTAAGTGCGAAGTCGAACTGCTTTTCATATGTTTAGACATGTGGTGCACTTACAGTAAAAGCAGTCGCCTACTTCTACCCACCATGAATATCATGGCCTGTACCATGTGTACTAGGGATAAGAAAAAAGGTTGTAATACTGATTAATGATCCTACCCTTGGTAACGAATTCATAGTTTACCTCTACCTGAAGTGACATTCAACATTCGTCGTCCTTTTGTGCTATCCATTGACGCCTGAAACCACTGGCCCCATGACCGCATAACCTGCCTACCACAATAATAACCCTTTATTGCAGAGAGAGTGACAAGAAGGCACACTTAAGCTTCGATTTGATCAGCTCACTTTCTTGAATCTTGTTTATCCAGGCTCTAGCCACTTGATTGATCGCGTCTTAGTCTCAGGATCAAATATTCATGTTTCATCTCCCTGTACAAATATTTTTTGAGCCAGTGAGATCAGAATTAAACATTTCGATAATGCTTTCCAAGTTACCTTGCGCGCGCGCGTTGCACTTTCTTCACATTTGTTATATAATGCGGCAACAAATTTAGCCAAAGGATCGTTGTTTATTCAGATTGTTTAATCATAATGGTTTAACATGTTTCAAAATAAATATTCAAGTTTCCTTATCAGATAGCTATTCTTATATTTTTCTTCTTCTTTCTTATCTCCACTCAATCATATTAAGGTATCAAGCTTGTAAAGCTTGAGACTTTTGATGGTGTCTGCCGGGGAAGGGTAGAGCTCATCAATGGATGAGTCAATACAGTCAATAATGTTTTTTGGGGCTTCAGGTTGAGAATTGCACTTAGTACATAGTGGCAAAACCTTGCAACCATTCTGGAAGATTTTCTTTTATCTATAACTTGATTTTGATTGCATTTTCAGGGCATCTTATCGATAAATATCTGCCAGTTTTCAGATCCTAGACGCCTGTTCGACTAGCATCAATACATGTATAGTATTTAAATTTCATTGAATGTTATACATTTTTCTTCTTTAAAAACGATTTTAAACGTTAGAAATAATTCGAAAACTGTTTTGCCTCATTTAAAGCAAAATTCGATGAAGATTTTCTGTTTTTCAATTCAACCCATAATGAAGTTAGAAAATCTCTTTTGATATATCTGAGCTTATAAAATCGAAAAAATACATAATTACGTACGTCTGTGCAATAATTATTTTCTACATTTAAAAAAACGCTTTATCTAAAAGATTATATAATTATATTTCAAGATACATTGAATATTTCACGTTATTGGTTATATCCTTGAAAAAATTATTGATCCCAAGTTGTATATGTGATAATCTGTATATAGGAATATGTAACCCCACCACAATCTAAGTATAATGTATTGTCAAAAGGTTTAATAAAAGTTAGGCTTCGCGAAAAGGGAAAGAACAATTACAGGATTGCATCATACAGGAAGTAAAGGTCACTACCCTGGACCCATAAAACCTTCTTCTTCTTCCTGGAGGATTGCAATCATGGCGACAATGGAGGTACTAAGCCAATCATATTTAAGCATGACAAATCAACAACCAATCACCTTTAAGCATGACCAATTGATAGCAAATCATCAGAGAGCACGTGGAAGGATCTCCACCAATGAGAAGTCGAGAGAGTTAATGACGATGATCTCGGACAAGAAGTAAAAGGACCGGGCTAGAAGAAAGGTGTGCTCAACATAGGCTCCAACCAAGGTAGTGTCCGCTCCATCATGTGAAAGACCAAATACCTCCAGTCAGTCTCATCACTCTCCCTTTCGCAAGGTCTTATTTCTATCCCATCCAGGTGTGCTCGGTTTTCCCCTGTGTAAAACCACCATTCGACCAAGACTGCGCCATCAATCACCAATCCAATCATATCCATCCAACCACAAAATTCATCAGGACTCGACACGATTCTACATAGAGTTGCCAGGATTCGACAGTGAGTCCACAGCAATCCCACAATAATTCAACACCCCAAGTCGACACCGCAACCCCGATTCTACAGAGAGTCGAAAGGATTCAACAGAATTCGACAGAGAGTCGATAGGATACACCCCGATCCCGACAGAGAGTCGACACGATTCGACATATATATAAAAGAAAATCTATATTCCAATTAAGACATGTATACATTTATTTAAGTAATCACGAATATACAAATGATAAACTTTATCAATAATTCGATCTAAATGTATTTTTAATCTATTCGAATATAAATAAGGTTATATAAATAGGCAAAATATATAAATCAATTTTAAAATACCATTTATACTATCCTAAAATAAAATTTAATTGAATATAAAATACTATCTCTCTGAGAAGAACAATAACCTTTTTATATAATATTTTTATATAAAACGGTTTTATATATATTGTGTTATATATGAATTATACGAAATCCTTCAATATATGAATTTTTTTGGAAAAAATAATTTTATAAATTTCTAAAATGTTTCTTAAAAGGTGCTTTAAAATACTCTAACAATGATTTAATATGATTTAATTTATTAATTGTTCCCACAGAGTATGTATGTAAGATCACATGAAAATAGGCGCTAACCGTAAGAAGATAAGTTTGTATTTGTTTACTATTGTTATAAGTTATTCTTATTGATTTGTTCTCTCTCTTGTATAAATTAATAAAAATAATATTTGATCAATTATCTTGGAATCAGTATCTTTTTAAAAGAATCTAAGCAATGTCAACAGAAAACATGGAAATTTTTTAACACTTTTTGATCATCAGACCTGACGTCATTAGACTGTAGTTGTATTTTAGGTTTCAGTTTTGGTTTCTCGCTTGTTTATTTTGGTAGTTGATTTAGTATCGTAGAAACAAGACGTTCTTTATAAATGTAAATATTTGTAATTGATAATAAATATTTGTTGTATCAAAATTGGCTATCTCCATTAATAAAGCATGTGAGTAAAAAACACTTATGGACTTTGTTAATTCTCAATAGAAATAACGTAATATATATTTTTTGCTAAGCCTATATATATCAAAACATTTTTATTTATTCTCTTTTTTTAACTTTACATGGTCTTTTACTGGCAATGCGTTTCTTTTAAATATCATCAAATATTATCTCTACAGACCTTACTGCAATGATATGAGTTATTGAATGAGAGGGCTTGGCTCATCCGTAGTGAACCCTCTCAGCGGTTTCGCCAAATTCGCCAAATAGAGATAATATTTGATGATATTTAAAAGAAACGCATTGCCAGTAAATTTATTTGTGTAAAATATTAACGATAGATGGCAATTAAATTTAATTTACATGGTCTATTTCTCTTTCGTCTGATTAATATTATTTTTACAGGTTGTTAGACCTCTCTTTCATTTATACAACAAGCCTTTTATTGGGGATCTATGCCCTACAAAGGATTTACCATTTGCATAACCGCCCAGAAAAGATTAGTTATTTACATATATCGTTTATTTACATATCAATTTACATACGGCTCTCTTTTCTCAATGTTTCTTCTCTTGCACAGCCCTGTGAAACTTGAACATGGCTAATGTATTGGATTTATTCTTTGTCGTCCTAGACAACAGAGCCTCCAGAGCAAAATGAAGCAAAAGGATCAGTAACAAGCTCACTAAAAAACTTGGGCTCAGCTGGCCCGGCTGATAGTACCCTGTGAGGGCTCCTAATCAGGGATACAGGATGAGCAGTGTTTGTTAGGAGCGGCTGCACATTGCGTCTGTTCCTCATGTCAGAGGCGGCCATTTATTTTGGAGTTAAGTCAGCCTGCCACTGAGTAGTGCTCACAGTCTTAATGACAAAGGCAGATTCTCTACTTCACCCAGTCATGATGGTTGTCAGCAGGCACCATCAAAGGTCTTAAGCTTTACAAGCTTGATATCCTAATATGATTGAGTGGAGATAAGAAAGAAGAAGAAGAGAGCAAGATGATTCGATCCAATTTTTTTTTTAAGTAGTTCCGTATCACTTCTTAACTTTAGACAGAAAAACATGTGGTGCTCCAGTTCCGAGTCGGGTTTTTTATTACATAATGGACATATTCGGTCAGTGGAGATAAATATTTCAGCGTGGTTTTCTTTAAACAGTGAAAGGAGTTTTCTTATTTGTGCGATACATCTTTTGAATGGTAATGGGAGATTTATGATCAAATATTGTTCTGCTGTTATAGAAGGGAGTATATTTTTATAATGAGAATAAAATTTATCTTATATTTATTCCTAAATAAATTTTCACGTATTTATAAAATTAATAAAATCAGTCTATCTACCATATATATTCCTTTAGATAATAAAAAGGCATATATTGGATTGAATAAAATATTTATTTGCCAATATTTTGGTTGGCTGAACGCCAACTTTTGTCAAGGCATTACATTTTTTGTATAAACAAATATTCAATCCAATATCTGCCTTTTTATTATCGGAAGATTTAAATATGGATTGCTCTATTTTCATACCAATATATATTCCTATTTTTTTAAATTACTCTACATAAAAATTACCAATTTTTCTTTTATATCTCTTTACATATCTTTATATTAAACTAGGCATGCTTCTCCACTTCTCAATCATTTATAATTATTTAATTTCTCATCTGTTTTATAACAATTGACTAAGAGTTTAAAAATGTTTTGAATTGTCTACTTCTCAATTTTTATCTACCTGCGTACAAGGGCAATCATTTGTTTAAAATAAACAGCGAAAATACTTCTCAATTATATTCAGAGACAAAACTCAAGGAAGTTGTACCTTTTAGCATGCATATCGAGATTCAGACAATAACTATGAAAGATACACTCATAGACAAAATTTAAGGAAGTTGTACCTTTTAGCATGTATATCGAGATTCAGACAATAACTATGAAAGATACACTCTTGGACAAAACTTAAGGAAGTTGTACCTTTTAGCATGTATATCGAGATTCAGACAATAACTATGAAAGATACACTCATAGACAAAATTTAAGGAAGTTATACCTTTTATCATGTATATCGGGATTCAAACAATAACTCTGAAAGATACACTCATGGACAAAACCTAAGGAAGTTGTACCTTTTAGCATGTATATCAGGATTCAAACAATAACTCTGAAAAATACACTCATGAACAAAACTCAAGGAAGATATAACCTTTAGCATGTATATCAGGTTTCAAACAATAACTCTGAAAGATACAGTCATATACAAAACTTAAGGAAGTTGTAACTTTTAACATGTATATCAGGATTCAAACAATAACTGAAAGATACACTCATGGACAAAACTTAAGTAAGGTGTACCTTTTAGCATGTATATCGGGATTCAAACAATAACTCTGAAAGATAAACTTATGAACAAACCTTAAGGAAGTTGTACCTTTTAGCATGTATATCGGGATTCAGACAATAACTCTGAAAGATAAACTTATGAACAAAATTTAAGGAAGTTGTACTTTTAGCATGTATATCGGGATTCAGACAAAAACTCTGAAAGATAAATTTATGAACAAAACTTAAGGAATTTGTACCTTTTAGCATGTATATCGGGATTCAGGTAATAACTCTGAAAGATACACTCATGGACAAAACTTAAAGAAGTTGTACCTTTTAGCATGTATATCGGGATTCAAACAATAACTCTTAAAGATACACTCATGAACAAAACTCAAGGAAGATATAACTTTTAGCATGTATATCAGGATTCAGGTAATAACTCTGAAAGATACACTCATGGACAAAACTTAAGAAAGTTGTACCTTTTTGCATGTATATCAGGAATCAAACAATAACTCAGAAAGATACACTCATGGGCAAACCTTAAGGAAGTTGTACCTTTTAGCATGTATATCAGGATTCAAACAATAACTCTGAAAGATACACTCATGGACAAAACTTAAGGAAGTTGTACCTTTTAGCATGTATATCGGGATTCAAACAATAACTCTTAAAGATACACTCATGGACAAAATTTAAGGAAGTTATACCTTTTATCGTGTATATCGGGATTCAAACAATAACTCTGAAAGATATTTGATACTAAGTGACCTTTATTGACACGAAATGACTAAATGTAAACAAAATTGTCTCTGTCTCCTTCAAATAAACAGACAACCATGGAAAATCAAGACTTTCCACTTAGGTTTTGTCCATGAGTGTACTCAAAAGAATGTTCATTATGATTTTCATCATTATTAAATATTAAAATGAGATTTTAATACCTATTTTTATTTATGTTTATATATGTGTTTAGATCATATAATTTCATTTATTAGATTTAAAAAAATCGTACCTTTTTTGTTATACTATGACAGAAGAGTTGGCGTTCTGTCAACTGAAATATTGGTTAATATTTTTTATCAATTGAATGACTTTTTATTATATAAATATTTAAATATGTATTATATAAAATGTATTATATATATTATAATTGTATGTAATTCTGCTGTCCTCAAAGCTCATGTCCATAATTCATCTAAAATACCCATTCCAAGAGTCTACCATCAGTATCACTATAAAAGAAATATCTAAAAATGCAATATAATAGCGGTATGGTAGATTAAACTGGCGAAACCGCTGAGAGGGTTTACCACTGATGAGCCAGGCCCTCCCATTAATTTTTCTATTGCAGTAAGGGCAGCATAAATTGTTTAATTTTTAAAAAGAATCATACGTGTCTATAATAGTTTCGAATTTTCATAACAGATGGCACGCTAGTGTATCCTAATATATATTTATATTTTTACATATATTTTGCAAAAGTGCAGGAAATATTGTATTTGTTATCGTATTCATTATTAAATTTATATTCTCTTTTAATTGTTTCTAAAAGTTATATCAATCTGAAATATTAAAAACAAAAAAAAAAGACCTATTCTAGATGTGCTCACATGAACATCTTTAGATGGCAGAGCGCCATCTATTGGAACAGAAATCAACTAAACGTTGATGTAACCTGTTCCCTGATATTTGGCCAACCCATTTTCTTGATAAATCAAGAAAAGCCAACCACGAACGCGTTTCGGGCTGTTGACCCTCATCAGCGTGATGCAGGCTGAAATATGTAAATAACAAATGTGAAAAACATATCAATATTTAACAGAATATATTATTTTAAATATAAATAATAATTTATGCTGCTGTGTGTTGATAGCTATGTGAATTGTAGACTTAAAAAGTTCTAGGTACGTCTTTTTAGTAGATTTAAATATAAACCATTTCTTTTGAATTGATCAATTTTCAAATAAAATAATCTATTTGTATTTAAAAGGCTAAAGTTATTCTTTTTAAACATCTATATAGAATTCATATGTGCACCAAGCATAAAAAGATAAAATATACAAATTATAAATTCGAAACTATTGTAGACGCGAATGATTCTTTTTAAAAATAAACAATTTCTATTGTCCTTACTCCAATGGAAAAATTAATGGGAGGGCCATTGCAGTAAGGACAGTAGAAATTGTTTATTTTTAAAAAGAATCATACGCGTCTATAATAGTTTCGAATTTTGATAACAGATGGCGCGCTAATGCATCATAAATTATAAATTACACAATAATTGAATATATATTGTAATGGTTTGAAATTGATAGAGGTTGGCGTACAGGCAACTGAAATTTTGGTAAAATAAATGATATTTTGATCCAATATAGGCCTTTTGTAATTGAAAATATATTGTAATGTAAAAAATTATTTTACGAATGTGTTTTTAAATAGTATTTCAAGATAAATTCTCCTTTCCTCTTTTTTTTTATAATATATTATTAACACATTATTTTATGGGGAAAAAAGACATCTACTTATCGTGCAACTGAAAGTTGCTGATGGCTTGCGCCATCTATCGGAATAAATATCAACTATTCGTTGGTTTTTAATTATTCCAGAATTGGCCAAATACCCATTCTTGATTAATCAAGAAAAGCTAACCACATACGCTTTTCGGACATAATCAATTTTAATTATTATAATTCTGGAGTAATTGAAAATCAACGAATAGTTAATATTTATTCCGATAGAAGGCGTAAGCCATCAGCAACTTTTATTTTCACAATAAGGAGATGTCTTTTTTTTCCTTAATTTATGCACCTTATCTCAGTACAATATCACATTTCCACTAATTTTGTCACACATTATTTTATGTTTAATATAATCTTCGAAAAAAAATGAATTTTTACACCATTTAATATTCTGTCAAAAATAAAAAAGGAAAAATTGTCATGTGTTGATATTAAAAACAAAAAAGGCATTTTCTGAACGCTTATTTGAACATTTTGAATGAAAGAGCGCTATTTAGTTGATTTTTGTTCCACTAGATGGCGCACTGCCATCTAAAAATACTGATGTGAGCGTTCAGGTTATGCCTTGTTTATTTTTTTATTCAATATATATATATTAAATAATAAAAAGGCATATATTGGATTGAATAAAAGATTTATTTGTCAATATTTCGGCTGGCTGAACGCCAACCTTTATCGAGGCATTACATTTTTTAAATATAAATGTAATACAAAAATGTAATGCCTTGATAAAGGTTGTCATTCAGCCAGCCGAAATATTGGCAAATAAATATTTTATTCAATCCAATATATGCCTTTTTATTATTTAATTATTTAAGTATGAATTGCTCTATTTTCAGAACAATATATATATATATATATATATATATATATATATATATATATATATATATATATATATAATACTAATCCTGTGTAATTATATCATAAACAATTTATATATATAAGCTTATTATTTTAATATTTTGATAATTAGGATATTAAGATTAAAGGAGAAAGATTTTAAGAAGATTTGGTTAACAATCTATGAAAACTTGAAGAGATCAGGAAATGATTAAAAACAAAGAGAGTGTGTTTTATAAACATTTATATTGTATCTAGAAAAGAGTTTTTCTATACATCAAAGGTTGAGCAACACTGGGAAAGATTTCACTTGGTCGATGTTTGATTGGTTGAAGAGAAGTACATCATCACCCAGGCGCATGCGTCTCGTTGATATGCAAATTTGGACCAAGACCTCTCAACATTCCTTCGTTTTCCTTCCTCACTGCAACAACACAACAGAATTATGTAAACATTCTTTTTTATAATACTAAGCATTGTTCATATTGTTCTGATGATAAATAGTCAGAGGCAAGATTCAAATGATCAATTATATTACAAAAAGGGTATAAATATAAAGAGGTTATATATTCAGTTAAACCTGTCTATAGCGCCCCCTCTAAATAGCGTCTCCCTCTCTATAGCGCCCGATTTTAAATACGTAGTACGATGCGATTTACATTAAAAGTGACCTGTCCTTAGCACCCCATTTTGGTGAGTCCCAAGAGGGGGCGCTATAGACGAGTTTAACTGTATAGTGAATTTTTATATAAAAGATTAAAATAAAAGGAATTGATTATAAACAAAGAAATTATAATAGTCTACTTGCCAAAGTGTTTATTGTAAATGAATAAATACGGTAAATGAGACACTTGATGTTATTTATATATACAAATACAGTTGAACCTGTCTATAGCGCTCCCTCTTGGGACTCACCAAAATAGGGTGTTATAGAGAGGGGATGCTATAGACAGGTCACTTTTAATGTAAATCGCATCATACTACGTATTTAAAATCGGACGTAATAGAGAGGGAGGAGCTATTTAGAGGGGGCGCTATAGACAGGTTTAACTGTATTTATAACTAGTTACAAAATAAAAACGCGAAAGTTTCTTTTCTTCATAAAATAAACTTCTACTGTTCTTACTGTGAGGGAAAATATTGGGAAGGCTTGGCTTCATCAGTGGTGAACTCTTCTAGCGGTTTTGCCAAATTATTCTATCATTCCGCTTCTATTAGAGTTCTAATACTGTATTGGATCATTCTGCTTAAATATGCTACACTGAAGGATGGAATCTTAGAAATGGTATTTAAGCAAACTATGGACATAAGTTTTTAGGACAGTAGAATTACATATAATTATTTGTATCGAGCAATGCTCTTCGGCAAACAATAAGGACAAGTTAGGTATAAATTAATATAAAGTAATAACGCGACATCTATATATACAGAAAATGAAAGGATTAAATCACGAGTTCTTTTATTTTACATAAGACAAACTTCTACCATTCTTACTTGAATACCATTTCTGAGTTTCCACATTTCATATATAAGCAAATTCATCCAGTACAGTATCAGAACTCTAAAGAAGCGGTCTGGTAGATTAAAAAAAATTGTCGAAACCACTGGGAGGGTTCACCACTGATGACCCAAGCCCTCCCAATATTTTTTCATCGCAGTAAGAATAATAGAAGTTTGTTTTATGTGTAAAATAAACCTTCCTACTTTCGATTTCTATACAAATTTATATATTAAAATAACAACAATCACAAATATATATATACTTCAATTAATAGAAAATAAATAGATGATTTTTTTGGAGTAAAAATTTATAATGATAATGAAAATTCACCTTTCAGTCAGAAGTTTAGCGACTCAAAAATATAATGTGTATATATACCTTATATTTTTAGTACTTAACAGAAGAGAAGAAAGTAGCATCCCCCGTTGTAGCAATATGTGATATCTTTTATTATAAATAGTATATATTTTTTAAAACAACACTTGAAGTTACACCGCATGAGTTTCTTTTCAATGAAAAATCAAAACCTATTTCAAGGTGAAATATTGACTATTTCTAACCTTTTTGGATGAGGTATGAAAGGGTGAATTATAAAGAGTAATGATGAACGGAAAAATAAAAGTGTCCGGGGATGGGATTATTTTTCCGTTCATCATTACTCTTCATAATTCGCCCTTTCATACCTCATCCAAAAAGGTTAGAAATAGTCATTATTTCACCTTGAAATAGGTTTTGATTTTTCATTGAAAATAAACTCATGCGGTGTAACTTCAAGTGTTGTTTTACAATCACAAGCCGCAGTGTATTATATAGTATATATTTTTTGCTTTTCCCTAGTACAATGGTACAGGCCATGATAATCATGGTGGGTAGAAGGCGACTGCTTTTACTGTAAGTACACCACATGTCTACACACGTGAAAAGCAGTTCGACTTTGCACTTACAATGTACCAGAGCGCCGTTTGGTTATTTGCACTCGCTGGTGGGATTTGTATTTTGCAAGAATAAGGGGACATTGGATTTTTTTTTTGTATTCAGAAAAAAGTGTCCAATGCGGGAATTGAACCCGGGTCGTAGCGATCGAAAACCAACGGTTTATATCAGCCTTTCCACCGACCCTCCATAAATAGTATATATATACCAAGCTGGCACTTTAACTTAGTATAACGCGCACACACACGTTACATTAGGAGAGGATTCGCTAAATAACATTTCTATAAAGAGATCAATTTTCCAGCACGAAAATTCTACAGGTCATCAATTCAACCTACAAGATGTCACATAGCAATTTCTCCAAATACAATAGACTCATTCTAGAATATCTAATCTCCAAAGACAATAATAGCATAAACAGAAGATCTACCCCAACAGTTCCAGCATATTCAACGCAGATGATGCCAACCCCCAATGAAACTGTACCCTCTACAACTGCCACTATTTTTATTTTTGATTTTTTCGAATGTATTTCTCTGAATCTCTATTGTATGTGTTGCCCGCCTTTGCGGAGCCAGTGGCCTGATGAAGCTCGACCGCGCGAAAGCTTGTCTCCCGATACCTTAATAAAGAAACTCTGCAAATATTTTAAATTTATTTAACTCAATCATAATATTATTTGCATCACTAAAAGACGAACGAGAAGTGTTCCTCAGTGAAATAGGCCTTGGGGGAATCTCTTTGGAGCTCCTGTTGAATGAGGTGGTGAGAAGCAGAACTGGAGCTTTTGCGTTGTTCAAATTTTGGAAGACGGCTGAAGAGAAGAGGGAGCTATATACATAATCTAATTGATGTAGACAATTATATGCAAATAATCTATGTCAGGATTAGAATGACGAATCCTGTATGGGACTTTGATTCCAGTAAAAGGCTTGTTGCTGCTGTTGTATATAGCCACCGTGTAGAAAATACTATACTATACCTACTACATATAGGTTTATCTCTGTATTCTTAGTTATCTTCTCTTACTCTGTAAACTGGCGAATCCTTTATAGGACGAGAGGTCCTCAATAAAGGTTTGTTGTTGTTGTTGTTGTAATATTATTTGCATCAATATTTCAAGTACAAAAGAGATAAAAGGTTGTATTCTCGTATTTAGCCTGTTGAAAAATGTTATTGTCCCAAATCTCGCCAAGCTTTCACCTCTTCAACAAAGAAACTCGTCACCGTTATCTTTTATCTCTTCTTAGTATTGCGTTTCATTTATATTTTTACTGTTAACTTTTTGTTTTGGTTCATTTAACAACAACAACAAAAGCCTTTATTTAGGGCAGTCCGCCCCATATAGGATTCGCCGTATTTACACATCAACAAGAGGAGAGGGAAGAGGAAACATTTACAACAAAATAAAGTTTGCCTCACATTCAGTTACCTATTTACAGATAGGTCATCCTTCAGTATCCTTTGCCCTGCATTCTTTCTCATGCGCCCAGCTTCTGTGCAGAACTTAAAGTATCTAACAATCAGTAATTCATCATCCAGAGCTGAAGAGAGAAGTTGACATATGCGATGCTATCTAAATTTACCAAAGTTAGGGGTTGGTAAAATTTCAGTACGTTTTTCTGTTAAGAGAGGGCATTGGAAGAAATAGTGAACCAAATTATCATCCATGAGATCCTTACAAAGTAAACAGTTCCGGCCATTTTCTTTCCAGAAGTCTTTTTTTTTTTTTGGTTCATTTATAATATTTTGAAATCTAAAAAAAATATATCTATTACATAGTTAAAATATTTATTAACATCGTGAAAATTAACCATACAGACATATAGGGAATCATATCATTTATTTCTTATAATTTTAAATCATATTATTTTATTTCATATAATTTTATTTCTTATTATTTTAAATCAATAATGGTAAATATCAAAATAAAAACAACAGCTTAATTTAAAAATATATAATCATCATCAATTCTCATGTCATTGTTGTAGACAAAGAACAGCTTGTTTTCGTATAAAAACGATAATAAAATTACACTAGCTAAATTTAATGTGATTTAGTAATTAATTCTTGAATTATAAATATATTGTAACACGCCTGCAGCCGCCCCTACAGACATATGCATCCACATTTATTTTTAGAATTTATAAGCTAGTGTATATCGAAAAATTTTCCAACCTCCATATGGATCATGTTGTAAATCTGTAGGGTCTTACTTTGAGTTATGGAAAACTGCTACTGAAACATTTCAAATGTTGAAGTAGACTTTTATAGAATATCTTCTATCATATATAATGAAGGTTATTTGAATGATTTTCACAATTTAAAGTCGAGAGAACAATGCTAAAGAATGACCTCTAGACTTTCATCTTCATACATCAAATTCAAGCAAGTGATGATGGTTGTGTCTTGTCCAGTCAATTTCTAATCGCGTTTTTCAGAGCGAATTTTCTTTATCAAAAACAAACAAAAAATAATAAAACATTTACCTTGAAAACTCTCTCTCTAGTTAAGAAAAATATTTTCTTAAAAAGTTTAAACTGGTTTAGAGGTCTTCGCTTCGTTTACTCCTAACAACAATGTATCTCTAATGACACCACTCTCTCCAATGATGACGCGTATGCGGTCCTGTACCCCGATATTAGGGAGAGTTTCCTCGCGGATACCTTACCTAAACACAAGATTATTCTTGTGAAGTTCCTCAACATAGTCATCGAGCATGCTGGGCACACGGATTCCATACCTCGCAAGTCTGAACTCAAGACGATTCTAAGTTCCTGATAGGATCCAGACGTACCTTCGGAGAAGGCCTCGTCTGGTGTATATTTTCTCTACTATTTTAAACTCTGTAAACTCTCTCTTGACTATTGACTAGATGTTAATGAACTATTTTTAATTGTCACTCTCTCCAAAGTAAGGAAGAACTGATTAATTCGCTTCTTAGCTGATGATGTTATGGCTAGGCCATCGTCGTCCAGGTTTTTTCCTGAAGATCCAACCCTACATGTCAAGTGGCTGCTGTATGATGTTGAAGACGTCAGGTATGAGAGGCCTGATGCAATAGCAGAACCAGTACCTATGGGCCAGGAACAGGTTACTGAATTCATACGCGATGCTAGAATCCCGGGCGGACGCCTGTTATCCGGAGTAAGAAAGGGCTTGCAGCGTCAGTTGTACTGAGATCTCGAACTATGCCCTTAGAAGGCACAGCGCCTAAGTGATAAACAGTCAATGAAGATGTTGACATAGTGCTGCCATCTACTTTAGTTGAGTGATAGGTAGGACAACCAGGCGAGGCCATTCAAACATTTAGCGTTCGGTGTATAAGTGATTATTCGCTTGAAGGGTTTGGTGGTCTCACACAACATAATGACCTCTCCAATGTAGTCCATCCGATAAGTTCAGTGTTTATTGTGAGCCAATATCTGAATACAGAAGTTGGACAAATCAATGGCGCCAGGCATCATTGACAATGTTGTTAGACAGAATCAATATAAAATATAACTAATATTTGAACTTATTTGTGTTTAGATATAAGTCTAGAAGACTCTCCCATCGACAAAGATTACTCCTCTAGATAATGATAGGATCTCCCTGAACTCTCATCTCTAGGCTTTGGACGACGTGAGAATGGCAATGACAGTATTATCCAAGCCCTACCCAAATATTCAGCCTTGAAGGTCAAGGGGCCGCATGATGATGGCAAAAGCCTCGCTGATGAGTGACTTTACTTAGCGATAGGGCCAGTACCTATAGTCAGCGACAAGTTTCTGGACCCACAGGCTATGCCGAACTGTCGAAGTTGAGGCTGTATGCACAGGATGGGACAGATCATAAATGGATATACAAAACGCTACATCATCGTCATATTTTGAGAAGCAAAAGAAGAGAAGGAATTGTCAGTCAACACCGGTATCAAGAAATTCAAATTGGACTGCCAATGTCCCAGAAACTGAGTTATGGTCTGTGCAGCGATGCGTGACGAGCAGACGACGTGCGTTACGTGTAATAAGCCGCAGGAATGGCGGAGTTGTGTCACGCCACTACAACTGATTCGCCAATGTTCGCTACACGATGGCCACCTCTAATGTTTTTTTGGTCACTAGACAATTGCAGTATTTACATTTAAATTAAAATTACACCAGACTGAATCCCCCCTCGCCTAAAGAACGTCTAGGATTATTTAGCTGTCACAAGCCGTTCTGAATTCAGACAGATTCCTGTCTAAATAGCGGCTGTTGTCCCCAACACTCTGTTACTGTGTGATAATCAAAACATCTATAGTCGCTCCTTTGCTTTGGTAAATTAATTATTTTTATTTTGAAAATAGAGCAATCCATAAATAAAACTTTAATTAAAAAAGGTATATATTGGATCAAAATACAGGGTCCATTATGAAAGTAATGAGCATTTACTGGCAAAATACATTTATTGATCGTAATTTGTGCGAATGTTCAATTTTCTTCAAAATACATTCCTCCTGCATCAATACACTTGCGGAGACGCGTTTGCCACGCCTGAAAGGCACCCTGAAACTCCTCGACAGGAATGCTTCTCAAGAACGTTGTAACATGGTGTTGGATGTTTTCCACGGTTTCCCAATGTTTTCCTTTCATCTCTCTCTTGAGTCGCGGAAACAAAAAGAAGTCACATGGAGCTAAGTCGAGACTGTAAGGGGGGTGAGGGATCACCGGGGTGTTGCTCCGGGCCAGGAAGTTGGTAATGATGAAGGCTGTGTGACTGGTGGCATTGTCATGGTAGAGCTTGACCGTGTCTTTAATGTCAGTCCTCACGCGTGCGATCCGGCGTTTCAATCTCCTGAGCACCTCCAGGTAAAAGGCTGAGTTTACAGTTTGTCCCTGCGGTACAAACTCACAATGGACTATTCCTCGGATGTCAAAGAAGACAATGATCATCGTTTTAATGCGCGACTTGCTCAATCGCGCTTTCTTGGGGCGTGGGGATGATTTTTTGTGCCATGCACAGCTCTGCCTTTTCGACTCTTGGTCGTATTCAAACATCCAGGATTCGTCTCCGGTTACTACAGAGTTCAGAAAGCCCGGTTCATTTTTAATCAAATCCAACAATTCTTGACAGTGCAAAATCTAAGTTCTTTCTGGTCTTGCGTCAACTCTTTCGGCACAAACTTCGCACAGACCTTACGCATTTGCAGATCCTCGATCACTATACCATGTACCACAAATGTGGACATGTAAAATGTGTCAGCAATTTGCTGGATGCTTAATCGACGGTCGGTACGCAAAACTTCGAGCACATGATCCACGTTCTCGTCAATTCTGGCCGTTGTTGGGCGTCCTGAACGGGGTTCGTCGGCGACCTCCTCCCGGCCCTCCTTGAACGCCTTGTGTCACTTCCCAGACTGCGATCTTGAAATACAATCGTCCTTGAAGGCTTTTTGCAGCATCTGGAATGTTTCGGTTGCATTTTTTCCAAGCCTCACGCAAAACTTTATGGCCTATCGTTGTTCAAGCGAACGCTTCATCGCGCTATGTTACAAAAGTTGAAAACACACTTTAAGCGGAGGCATGTATCTCCCCTCACACTGCTCGAACTCAACTGACGACCGGATGGATTGAAAGAGCATATCCCTCCACCACATTTCCCACGGTTTTACCGTGCTGCTATCTATCGTCGCGTCACAATAACATTATGCTCATTACTTTTATAATGGACCCTGTATCATTTATTTTACCAATATTTCAGTTGGCTGAACGCCAACCTTTATCAAGGTTTTATAACATATTAATGTGTGTCTACAACAAACTCAGCGCCACATAAAGTATTTAACAAGTCGCCATATCAAGTTGAATGGTTGTTCTGTCCCTTTATAACTTTTACAAAGTAGTAAACAGAAAAAAGAACTTTATCGTTGTATTCTCCACTGCATGATGGTGATTAATCATCGTGAGGATATCGTTGTAAGCCGGCAATGAGAGAGGAGAATCTGACTGGTGTTTTAATAAAGGCTTTGTATGTATTTTATGTATAGTGATTGATCATTGTGAGGATATTGTTTCCAGCCGGCAATAAGAGAGGAGAATCTGTATAAGACTGGTGTCTTAATAAAGGCTTTGTATGTATTTTATGTATAGTGATTGATCATTGTGAGGATATCGTTGTAAGCCGGCAATGAGAGAGGAGAATCTGTATAAGACTGGTAGTCTTAATAAAGGCTTTGTGTGTGTATTTTATGTTTCTTTTCCTAATGTATAAAAGAACACATTCTTCAGGGAACCTACAATTAAACTTGTCACATACAGTTGTTCATGAGGGAAGCATGACGATCTGAGATTGACTTCTCAGCATTATGAATTTATTGTCCTCTGGATTTGCAAATATTGATGTAAATAAATCAGTCATTGGTTTAATTTGAATAGGCTGGAATAGCACATATTTTCAACTGCACATTTATCTATACATATCAAAATTCGAAACTTTTTTAAACGCGTAAGATTCTTTTTGAAATTAAAATACACTGGTGTCCAAAAAATAAGAAACTTTTTTTTTTAATGATATGTTTTAAAATATACAACGCTAAAAGCTAAAAAGTAATTTAATTAGGTATTTTAAGTCATAGAATTTATTTATCGCAACCATTCGATTCGGTAAAATTGAAAATATGCAAATTTTTGCTTGTCTTTATAAGTGTGCTATTTGGCGTGTCGTTTACTCCATCTAAGAATTGTCCAATTATAATTTTATTTAATCCTTAGTTAATTATGAGTTTACGAAAAATTTTAGCATATGATTTAAAATGGAGAGCTGTTGGAAGAATGGAGGCAGGGCAATCACAAGTTTAAGTAGCAAAATGGCTAAAAGTGAATAAATCTGTGGAGAGCAAAATATGGAAACAGTTCATTGAGACAGGAACCATCAAAAGAAAAGAAGGTTCTGGTAGAAAAAGAAAAACAGCTACCTCTGAAGACCGTTATCTGGTCGTAACTGCCAAGCGCCATAAGGAGATGACCGCTATTCAACTCTCTAATGAACTCTCAAGTGCTACTGGAACGAGAATTTCAAGACAAACTGTTTACCGAAGGTTTCACGAAGGTTCTCTTTATGCAAGACGACCTATGGTCTGTATCCCTTTAACCTCTGCTCACAGGAGAGCCCGCTTGAATTGGTGCTTGGAACATCACGCCTGGACTCATGATCAGTGGGCCAATGTTCTCTTCAGTGACGAGTCAAGATTTAGTTTAAACACAGATTCTCGACGAGTTTTCATCTGGAGGGAGCCTGGAACCCGCTATCATCCCAGTAACATCAGGGAAATAGACAGTTTTAGAGGGGGCAGTCTCTTAGTCTGGGCTGGCATCAGTTCTAGCAGACGCACACCCCTCCACATTTTTTCTGGGGGCACTTTAACTTCCCAAAGGTACAGGGACGAGATCTTTGAGCCCTATCTAAGACCTTATAGAGATCAAATTGCTCACAATTTAATTTTTATGGACGATAATGCTCGTCCGCATAGGCTAGGCTAGTCAATGAATATCTCCAGAGTGAGAATATTCGAAGGATGGATTGGCCAGTCAGATCTCCGGACCTGAATCCAATAGAGCATGTGTGGGATGCTCTAAGGAGGCGTATTGGAGCTCGTCACCCCTCTCCCAGAACCCTCGTTGAGCTAAGAACTGCTCTATTGGAGGAGTGGGGTTTACTACCCCTGGACCTCCTCCAAAGCCTGGCAAACAGTATGAGGGCTCGCTGTGAGACCTTGATAGCTGTTAGAGGTGATCATACTCCCTATTGATATCTTATTTCTTTAAGATCTGGAACCTTAGCTTTGGGTATGTTGGTAATAATTTGCATATTTCATAATTTCAAATATTTTTTTTTTTTTAATTTTCATATAGCTAGTCAAATTCTCCATAGTTTGAACTATTTGTATAGCAAATTTTATATTTGTTAATAAATTAGCTTTTGAGAAATTTCAATATTGGTTAAGTTTTTTATTTTTTGGACACCAGTGTAGTTTCGAATTTTGATAACAGATGGCGCACTAATGCATCGTATTATCTATACTTATACTTATCAAATTTATGAATTTTAATTAATAGATTTATTATGGAAAAATGAAAGTGACCTTGGAAAAAACGTAAGGAAGTGAAAATTCTTTCAAATTGCCGGTTGTCTGTTTTTTTTTTTTAAGGAGACAGAGGCTGTTCACACTTTGTTATCTCGCGTGTCTTCAATAAAGCTCACTGTGTATCAAATATCTTTCAGAGTTATTGTCTGAATACCTATATACATGCTAAAAGGTACAACTTCTTTAAATTTTGTTCATTCGTAATAATTATTATATTAGACAAATAGTTGGCTAATTTTAATTTGTCTTGATTACAATTAAAATTATTTTATTTCCAAAGCGCTATATCCCGCAAGGGATACTTGTGCCAAACAAGGAGAAAAGTTTATTTACATAAGTTATTTACATTATTCAACGCATGAAAACATTAGAGATCCAGATTTTGTAGAAAGTTTAGAATGTATTTACAAAATGAATTGAACTTTAAATATGATTTTTCATCGGAAATCAAATCTTTAATTTCACAAACAACTAGTTCATTCTTCATTCTATAATCTTGAAATGCTGGGCAATCGATCAGTAGATGTTTGGAGGTTTGTTCCTCAATACCACAAAAGCAACTTGAATCCTCCACTGCCTTTATTCTATTTTAAAAACTTTTGAAATTTCCGTAGTTTGTAACAAATTGAGTATTATAAAAATTTGGACGAAAGTATTTAGGAATTTCTTGGGGAAAAAAAGTTTAAGAAAGTATTATTTGCTTTGTTTTTCAGAATATTCATTCTTGATTTGAGAAAGGTATCTTTAATTCCTGGAATAAATGGGTCCAATGCTCTTTCCAGATTCAACTCTATATCCTGTTAAAATTTCAGCCAAATTGGTTAAAATATTAAGGATACACATAAGACACAAATAACTAGCGAATATACCCGACGTCGTTCAATGTCGCCCAAGTGAAAGTTTGTCCAACAAACATTTCTTAAAACAATATTTTCTAGACTAACATTCACTCCCTACTGAATTTATTCCTGTCAAGATAAATTTATGTTGGTTATTCTGATCCACCACAACAACTCAAACTGAATAAACCAATGGAAAATGTGCCATGTATTTAGCTATATATATAGCTATATTTAATTAATAAAAATGCATATATTGAATTTAATAAAAGTTTTATTTTGCCAATATTTCGGCTGGCTGAACGCCAACCTTTATCGAGGCATACAAAAATGTAATGCCTCGATAAAGGTTGGCGTTCAGCCAGCCGAAATATTGGCAAAATAAAACTTTTATTAAATCCAATATATGCATTTTTATTATATAATGAAATAAGTATGGATTTCTCTATTTTAAAATGCTTATTTTGGATCATAAAGTTTAATTTTCCAATATTTCGTATGGCAACTCGCCAAACAAGATTGTTTTGAGATACTCGCGTATTAATTCACGAGTATGTACAACTGCCGTAAAATTTAACATACTCGTGAATTGATACGCGAGCATCTCAAAACAATCTTGTTCCCCGAAGAAGTTTGGCGAATTGCCATACGAAATATTGGAAAATGAAAATATTTGATCCAAAATAAGCATTTTTAAATAATTTAATATATATAGATAGATAAAAAAATATAAGTAATTCAAAAACTCTTAGATATTTTATTTGTTTATTTTACATATCGGAGGCGATATTCCAGCTTGGGATGCTTGCGTTAAAGTAAATTTTAGCAGCTTAATTTAATGAACAAAACTAAAAACAAAATCAGTATATATTCAAATGTCAGTTTTCTCAAATAGAAAATAAAATCTAAAATCAATCTACAAAAATTATTGAAATTTACATAGATGTATTTGTTATATACAAATTCGCACACTTCTTCGATGGGATAAAAAAAATATTACTTCTGTAAATATGAAAGATTGGGCATATTCTATGTTGTACCGATTTTCGTCAGAAATTCTCCATTAGAAATGAACAAATCATTTTTCTCTATTTTAAAAATATTTAAAAATTATTATTATTATATACTGACTCCACCCTTCACCCATTTATCAAACAATGACTAATCTGTTTATTAGTCAGTTTCCCTGTATATAAATTACATATTACCATTCAATGTGATTTGCTTTATAAATAATAATAACATTGTTTATTACCGTTACTATTACTGTTATTCGTTCATGTACCCTACATTTCTGTGCTTTGGTGCAGCTGTATAAGACTTTTTTTGTTTATCCCTATTACGCATGGTACAGGCTATGATAATCATGATGGGTAGAAGTAGGCAACTGCTTTTACTGTAAGTACACCACATGTCTACACATTTAAAAAAGCAGTTCGACTTTGCACTTACAAATATGCCAGAGCCCCATTTGATTACTTGCACTCGCTGGTGGGGTTGGATTTTTGTAAGAATCGGAGGCCATTGGAGCATTTTTTTTTTATCAGAAAAAAAGTGCCCAATGCGGGAATCGAACCCGGGTCGTAGCGGTCGAAAATAAACGGTTTAGACCATCCTTCTACTAACCCCCCAACATAAAAGACTCTTCTTCTTCTTATCTCCACTCAATCATATTAGGGTATCAAGTTGTGACCCTTGATGGTGTCTATTTGACAACCATCATGACTGGGTGAAGTAGAATGTGTCTGCCTTTGTTATTAAGACTGGGAGCACTACTCAGTGGCAGGCCGACTTAGCTCCAAAAGAAATGGCCGCCTGTATCCCTGGATTAGGAGCCCTTACAGGGTACTATCAGCCGGGCCAGCTGAGCCCAGGTTTTTTAGTGAGCTTGTTACTGCTCTCCCTCCTCCTTTTTCATCTGGGCTTGGGACTGGACATAAAATACTAAAAGGTCTTAATAAAGCTTTCCCCTTGTTGTTGTTATATTGTGACTCTGAATGACCCAGATTCGTCTTGCTTCTGCCCAAGTGATTGTTTGCCAAGCGAATTTTGGTTTAACACATGTTATTTATCATTTTTATATCATTATCACTATAATTAATGATCATGAGGATTACAATTGATGTAAAATTATTACTGTCATTATATCATTTTGTATTTCACATTTTCAAAATTTTCATATTTTCAATTTTATTTAACTCTCTTACATCAGCCACTTTGTCTATATAAATTTTATGAGCTCTGTCGATTAATATATGTAAATTTGTAAATATTTAATATTCTAAGTTCTAATTAGTTTTTGTTGTTTTGTTTGTTTCCTCTGTAATAGACGTAAATATTTCAATATCACGCCTGGTTAATAAATAAAAATACAATCATATAATAAATAATATTTGTTGAAGCATTCATTGGGTAAAATCAACTCGGGAAAAGCCTGGGCGGAGCCAGGTTATAATTGTGAAATTTTATTTTATACATATATACTCTCGGGTGAAAGAAATTTCGAAGAAGAGATTGAAAGAATATTATTTATATACATGGCATTAATTAAATCAAAAAATAGCCTGGATGAATTAAAACAGTTATAAGAGCACAAAGTTGCCTTTTTCCAAATTCTAAATACGATGACAAACTTATTTTTCTTAAAACTACCTTAATACACCTATCCCTCGATTTACACGGTACTTGTTTTACACGTTTTCGCTTTTACACGGTTTTCCAAATAAGTTTTTTTTTTATATATCGCACTATACTAAATGCTACTGTGATTGAACACATGCGCTGTGTACACATCTCACGAGGAATCCCGAGCTTATGTGCTGACTTGCTGCACACGCACACTGTGTCTGTATTTCTATTTTTTAATTTTTTTTTTTAATTTTCGATTTACACGTTTTTCTCAGGAACGTATCTACCGTGTAAATCGGGGGATAGGTGTATTCTAATTTTGAGAATCTCGTACAAAATTTAGAAATGTAATTTTCATCAATCGATTTTTAATATACACTGCGTGACATTGAAAATAGAACACCAAGAAATAGTGGCCAGAAAATTATGCAAATTTCAGGGTAGACGCGCCTAACCGAGTTATGCAAATGATGTAAAATGCGCAGCTCTCGTGCTCACATGGAGTAAGATATAAGGGAAGGAACTTGCAGAAAGGACAGTATTCGTGTCGTTATTTCTTCAAGGAAAATCATTGTAGAAATTTTGTTCTTGTGTCAAAAGACACGTGTAATAACAGAGAATGCCAGGTCATCGTAAACGGAGGCAGTTCAAGCAGACAGACGCTTTTACGAGGGGCATGGTGATCGGACTGAAAAGGGCAGGTTGGTCCATACGTCAAATCGCAGCTGATACACACCTTGGTGCGTCCACGGTGCACCGACTGTGGAGAAGATGGTTGGAACAAGGAAATGTGGCAATTTATAGGAATGTCGGTGCAACCAGAGTGACGTCAGCACGTGTGGATCGGCGTATCCTTCGACAAGCAGTGGCGGCCCCACAAGCCACTTGTACCGCCATCCTGCAACATGTGCAAGACACCCTAGATCATTCCATCTCGACCAGAACCATTTCCCGTCGATTGGTTGCTAATGGCTTGCACTCATGCCTTCCGCTAAGAAGACTGCCATTGACCCCACCGAATAGGCGCCAACGTTTGGAATGGTGCCGGGCTAGATCGACGTGGATGACGGAATGGCACAGGGTCGTGTTCTCAGATGAGTCGCGTTTCTGCTTGTCCAGTGATAGTCGCCGTGTACGCGTGTGGCGTCGACGTGGATAAAGGTCCAATCCGGCAGCAACTGTGGAACGCCCCATCGTGCGACAACGTGGAATCATGGTTTGGGGCGCAATCGCGTATGATTCTAGGTCACCTTTACTTCGTATTCAGGGCACTATGACGGCCCAACGATACGTTGATGATGTGCTGCGACCGGTGACACTCCCCTACCTTCAGGGGGTACCCAATGCCCTTTATCAGCAGGATAACGCCCGACCGCACACTGCTCGCATTAGCCAACAAGCTCTGCAAGATGTACAGATGCTTCCCTGGCCACCGTACTCTCCTGATCCAATCGAGCACGTCTGGGACATCATTGGACGCCGTTTGCATGCCTTGCCACAGCCGCGTTCAGAAGACGAACTGTGGCAAATGGTTGAGAGGGCCCTCAGGACGCCATCCGTACTCTGATTGACTCTCTACCTAGACGTGTTGCTGCGTGCATCGCCGTCCGCGGTGGTCCTACTTGCTACTAAGCCGACGCCGTTCTCGCTCTGTATTATGACTATCATTTTGAAATAAAGATCACTTATTGTTCGTCCCTGTCTCTCTCTGTCTGCCGAGTTTCATCACTTTCTGGCCACTATTTCTTGGTGTTCCATTTTCAATGTCACGCAGTGTATTTCTGAATTTGTACTTTTTTTTAATAATAAACCTCCTCAATTATTGAAGATCATGGCAATCTATTTTTATAGTGAAATCATTTTAATCGTTATTTTTTATTAAAAAAAAAATAGTTTTTAAAATTCTTATTTCATGCAGATTAATGTAAATAAACATGGTAAGAAGACTTAAATATACAGTAGTGTCTTCTATGAGAGACCACCTTGTCTGGAGGAGAACTCTCTCAAGGTGGGGAAGCCTTCCTTACCGAAGAAATTTGTACACATACACAACTATATATATTCCCCTACATTTTATCTAACCCTTTATTTACTATTTTATTATATAGTTTTCTACCTTTGTTACAATTGGTTAGAAGAATCAATATAACTGTTCAAATTGTCAATTGTCAATGAGAGATCAGAGCCTGAAAACATTGTCTAAACTTAGTTTCTCCTTGAAGTGTTATCAATGACTGTTCTGGTTGAAGACTCTGGTCAGAAATGATATCGTATTTGATGAGGTACCACCTCCAGAAGACATCAAGTTTACGATAGAATGAATTGTTGAATATCATTGTTGGAAAAGACCAAAGGTCATCACGTTTACCTTTGGTCTGCGCGCATCTATAGGTACTTCCTCGGCGTGGAACTGAGAAGTGAAGACCTTGTCTGGAGGAGAACTCTCTCAAGGTGGGGAAACCTCCCTTACTGAAGAAATATGTACACATACACAACTATATATATTTCCCTACATTTTATCTACCCTTTATTTACTATTTTATTATATATTTTTTACACCTTTGTAACAATTGGTTAGAAGAATTAATAAAATTGTTTCAATTGTCAATTGTCTACCTTTGGTCTATTCCAACAGACAAACTAAGTTCATCCATTATTTTATATCGACTTACAACGCTATGTCCCACTAGGGACACTTGCACTTTAAAAGTAAACTAAACATAGAAAGAAAAGAATGATCATTTGAAATGTACAAGAATTACTATATAATTCAGTTAGATGAAAAGATCAAACTATCAACATAATTGAAATATGTATAAATAGTTGGTATTCAAATTCCGTTAAAAGAAATCCGTAGTAGTGTGTAATCTAGGAAAACAATTTACAGATTGAAGAAAGTTTTAAGGAATATTTTATAATGAAAATTTCGTAATACAAAACTATGCTAAACAGAGTTAAATGTCTAAAATAAAAGCGTTATAATGGAATTTAGTAGTTTATTTATATAAAATTCATTATGAAAATTCGAAACTATTATAGACGTGTATGATTCTTTTAAAAATTAAACAAATTCTACTGTACTTACTGCAATGGAAAAATTAATAGGTAGTAAGGGAAGTAAAGTTTGTTTAATTATTAAAAGAATCATACGCGTCTATAATAGTTTCGAATTTTATAGCAGATGGCACGCTAATGTATCATAATAAAATATGATATAATAAGTCCAGCCATGTTTTAGACATTTGTTTTAACTAAGATACACATCTTGCACTTAAAGACATGTTCATGCACTTTCCCTTCCACAATCCAAATGAATCAAGAAATAAACATCCCAGAAAATAATAGACTATAGCAAATGATGAAACTCCTACCTCATTGCTTATTCACTCCCTGTTTGGGATTTTTTTACCCACTTCATTCAAAGGCAACACATTGTTATCTTTCATCCACTTTTACAGATTTACTTTGTAAAAAAAAAATTATATTGAATTATCAAAACATCAGAATATTTCTATTTATTAAATTCTATCATGATAAGGCACAATTTGGATTATAGATTATAAATACAAGGTAAAAAGACCAAATTCAAATTTTTTTTAACGTTTGGGTAACAACGCTGTTACTAAAAGTCACATACTATTTATTTGTATTTGGTCTAATGGTTATTATATTGTGTTTAAATTATATCTATAAATTATCTATATTCAAGATATTGAACCTCATCAGCATTCAATCCAAATTGTAGGTTACCATTCCTACAACCTATGTAAGAGTCACATTCCAAATACCATAGAATATACAATAGTCCCATAGTAGATTGAAGTATTAGACGTTTGTGTAAAGGTATGTTAGACATAGAGGTTATGAAAGTGCGATACTCACTGACTGCATCCACGGCCGGGGAGAGGAGCAAGGTGAGAGAGACGAGTACTATGCACGTAGCAATGATAATCAGCCCAGCCATACTCACAGCCAACACCATACGACGTCGCATAGCTTCCTTTTCACCTATACCATCTTCTTTCAATCCTAATTCAACAGCCAATGACACTGATCGTGATTTGTTTAATCGTTTTCTTGTTGGTTCGCTATAGCTTCTTTTTACTGGGGTACGGGGACGTGAAGCTGTTTCCACAGCTGACACCGCCCGTCTTACTTTTCCACTGTTCTTTCTGTGACGTTTATGTTTACAGCTATCCGATCTTCCAAGTGGCATTGGTTCACGTGTGTTTTCTCTGAAGGAATGTACACGTCGGTTTCCATTACGGGTGGTGGATCCATTATGAGACCTTTTTTCTCCAGCTACTTTAAATGAGGATGGTCGACTTTTGGATAATCGCTGAGATCCAGATAAAAATTCAGATGAGATTGATAGGTCAAGTTGATCATCTTGGTTTCCATTTTGGCTCCCGCTGAAGCTTGTTTCTGAAGACACTTTATAGTTATTCGGAGGTTGATGTTGTCCACTAACCTGTAGAAAGGAATTTGCAGGGTAGTTGTATTGGGCGTAATTGGGATGTAATCGATTATCTTCGTTGATCCATCCCCGAGAGACCTGCTCCATGTTCCAGGGCCAACGAAGCAGCTGCGACGGCTGGCAGGGGGCCAGTCTCTATTCAAAGACCATATCTGCTAAAAATACTCGGACTCATATTTTGATGAACTCGCGTGGGGAGAGGCGACGTCGCCCTGCAGACTGCGGTGGCTGGAAGCTATTTCTGTCTCCCCGTGGCCGCGGCTATTATAAGGAACGTCTTTGTGGAGGGCGCCATACCATGTGTCATTTACTAACTAGGATTTACACTGTCCTCGATTTTATCAAGATTATATATGTTATAAACAACATGAGATCGAGTCTCTTAACGAGTCTCCTATTGAATAATTTTCATATAATTCCAATATACTTTGATTATCTTTGTTGTCGTGTCCAATGAGGAGTCTCAGATGTCTCTATACATATCTATCACAGCAGTCGCAATTTTCTCTATCTTGGGTGTGTATACTGTATTGTTGTTGTTGTCGTGTCCAATGAAGAGCCTCAAATGTATCCATACATCTCTATCACAGCAGTCGCAATATTCTCTATCTTGGGTGTGTATACTGTATTGTGTTTGTTGTCGTGTCCAATGAAGAGCCTCAGATATCTCCATACATCTCTATCACAGCAGTCGCAATGTTCTCTATCTTGGGTGTGTACACTGTATTGTGTTGTTGTTGTCGTTTCCAATGAAGAGCTTCAGATGTCTCCATGCATCTCTATCACAGCAGTTGCAATGTCCTCTAACTTGGATGTGTACACTGTATTGTGTTGTTGTTGTCGTGTCCAATGAAGAGCCTCAGATGTCCCAATGCATCTCTATCACAGCAGTTGCAATGTCTTCTATCTTGGGTATGTAAAGCTGCTTCTCTGGGTCCATGTCAATTTTCTGCAAGGCTGCGGCCATTGCTGGACATGAGAATATTAAGGTAGGTGTTAGTTCCAAACCAGGACAGTTGTTGCATGTCCTATAGGTACTTGTGCCATCTGGATGTATTGCCATTCCTTTATAGTGTTTCGTTCTGAGTCTTGATATAGTTTTTGTAATTCTTCTCTCAGAATTGTATCTTCTTTGTAAAGAAAATTCAAATCAGAGTTTTCTATTTAATGAAATATCTTCAATTTATCAACATAAAGGTAACTCAGGCTCCTGGAGCGTATCCATGGATCGCCAACTACCCAGGCTGTCCTGTAGTTTAGTAGTCTGTCTTGGTAGCCTTAGTAAACCAGTTTACCAAGTTTCTCCAGGTTGGTTTGTTTCTTAGTAGGTTTAACAAAACATGGAAATAAAAGAAAGAAGTCCAAGAAGTGTAGCCGACTGAAATCGCTGTAGTTAGAATGCTGGGAAGTTGATATATAAATTTTCATATAACAAGGTACATTATCTATTCATGATGCCTGTGTCAAATAGCACCCGGTGCATACATCATAAATATTATAGCAATGTATTTATTATATTTTATGTACATTTTATTATTTTTTATATTTATATTATTTATATTTTGTTACTGTGAAAACTTCCCTCATTGCTTATCTTGTATCTTATAAATGTTTATTTTGTTCTTGCATTAAATAAAAGCCATCCTGAAGTTTATCTTTCCTATTTTTCTACGTAAAAATATTATAAAAGTTATATTATTCAAAGAGAGAGAAATTCAAAAGGTTTTTGTTGTTGTTGTCGTGTCCAATGAAGAGCCTCAGATGTCTCCATACATCTCTATCACAGCAATGTCCTCTATCTTGGGTGTGTACACTGTATTGTGTTGTTGTTGTCGTGTCCAATGAAGAGCCTCAGATGTCTCCATACATCTCTATCACAGCAATGTCCTCTATCTTGGGTGTGTACACTGTATTGTGTTGTTGTTGTCGTGTCCAATGAAGAGCCTCAGATGTCTCCGTACATCTCTATCACAGCAATGTCCTCTATCTTGGGTGTGTACACTGTATTGTGTTGTTGTTGTCGTGTCCAATGAAGAGCCTCAGATGTCTCCATACATCTCTATCACAGCAATGTCCTCTATCTTGGGTGTGTACACTGTATTGTGTTGTTGTTGTCGTGTCCAATGAAGAGCCTCAGATGTCTCCATACATCTCTATCACAGCAATGTCCTCTATCTTGGGTGTGTACACTGTATTGTGTTGTTGTTGTCGTGTCCAATGAAGAGCCTCAGATGTCTCCATACATCTCTATCACAGCAATGTCCTCTATCTTGGGTGTGTACACTGTATTGTGTTGTTGTTGTCGTGTCCAATGAAGAGCCTCAGATGTCTCCGTACATCTCTATCACAGCAATGTCCTCTATCTTGGGTGTGTACACTGTATTGTGTTGTTGTTGTCGTGTCCAATGAAGAGCCTCAGATGTCTCCATACATCTCTATCACAGCAATGTCCTCTATCTTGGGTGTGTACACTGTATTGTGTTGTTGTTGTCGTGTCCAATGAAGAGCCTCAGATGTCTCCATACATCTCTATCACAGCAATGTCCTCTATCTTGGGTGTGTACACTGTATTGTGTTGTTGTTGTCGTGTCCAATGAAGAGCCTCAGATGTCTCCATACATCTCTATCACAGCAATGTCCTCTATCTTGGGTGTGTACACTGTATTGTGTTGTTGTTGTCGTGTCCAATGAAGAGCCTCAGATGTCTCCATACATCTCTATCACAGCAATGTCCTCTATCTTGGGTGTGTACACTGTATTGTGTTGTTGTTGTCGTGTCCAATGAAGAGCCTCAGATGTCTCCATACATCTCTATCACAGCAATGTCCTCTATCTTGGGTGTGTACACTGTATTGTGTTGTTGTTGTCGTGTCCAATGAAGAGCCTCAGATGTCTCTATACATCTCTATCACAGCAATGTCCTCTATCTTGGGTGTGTACACTGTATTGTGTTGTTGTTGTCGTGTCCAATGAAGAGCCTCAGATGTCTCCATACATCTCTATCACAACAATGTCCTCTATCTTGGGTGTGTACACTGTATTGTGTTGTTGTCGTGTCCAATGAAGAGCCTCAGATGTCTCCATACATCTCTATCACAGCAATGTCCTCTATCTTGGGTGTGTACACTGTATTGTGTTGTTGTTGTCGTGTCCAATGAAGAGCCTCAGATGTCTCCGTACATCTCTATCACAGCAATGTTCTCTATCTTGGTTGTGTACACTGTATTGTGCTGTTGTTGTCGTGTCCATTGAAGAACCTCTCTGCATCTCTATCAGAGCAGTCGCAATGTCCTATATCTTGGGTGCGTATAGTGCATTGTGTTGTTGTTGTCGTGTTCAATGAGGAGCCTCAGATGTCTCCATGCATCTCTATCACAGCAGCAGCAATGTCCACTATCTAATTCAAAAGGTAAAAAACATAATTTAAAAAATATTTGAATAAATAAAATGTATCCACACAATTAGAGAACTCACAAAAGGTAAAATTCAAGTAAAATTCGAATAAAATCTCATCAAATGGAGTTATTTCCATATAGATTAGATTATATATGCAATATGACATTCGGAAGAAGAAATTTGAAGGAAAATCGAAATAAAATCCAAATAAATTAGAGACCAAGTGAAGTAGAATATGGCATGGCTTTTATACAAATAATAAAATAAATTTTATATTTGATAAGTCGTGCTTAAGAAAATTTGATAAGAAAATATATATTATAAAAGAAATGAGATTTCTGTTTGATCTGTGTGATTTGATTATATTGAGGATTATGCTATGGTAATGCAGTCGTGGTTAAAATCATGAAACTATAATAATAAAAATAACGGAGATTAGAAATAGCTTTAATTGAGCTCAATAAAAGTAATTCCTGTCTTAAGGCGAGTAGAACAAGGAAAACAGAAGATTATTTACATAATTACAAAGGTTTTAGCAGGCCATCGGGAAACAACAACAATCGATTTTTATAGAGGAAGCGCAAATCGGGATTGAGGCAATATCTCTGAAAGATACACTCATGGACAAAACTTAAGGAAGTTTTACCTTTTAGCATGTATATCGGGATTGAGACAATATCTCTGAAAGATACACTCATGGGCAAAACTTAAGGAAGTTTTACCTTTTAGCATGTATATCGGGATTGAGACAATATCTCTGAAAGATACACTCATGGACAAAACTTAAGGAAGTTGTACCTTTTAGCATGTATATCGGGATTGAGACAATAACTCTGAAAGATACACTCATGGACAAAACTTAAGGAAGTTGTACCTTTTAGCATGTATATCGGGATTGAGACAATAACTCTGAAAGATACACTCATGGACAAAACTTTAGGAAGTTGTATCTGTTAGCATGTATATCGGGATTGAGACAATATCTCTGAAAGATACACTTATGGACAAAACTTAAGGAAGTTGTATCTGTTAGCATGTATATCGGGATTGAGACAATATCTCTGAAAGATACACACATGGACAAAACTTTAGGAAGTTGTATCTGTTAGCATGTATATCGTGATTCAGATATTAACTCTGAAAGATACACTCATGGACAAAACTTTAGGAAGTTGTATCTGTTAGCACGTATATTGGGATTCAGACAGTAACTCTGAAATATATTTGATACACAGTGACCTTTTTTGAAGACACACGAGATAACCAAGTGTGAACAGCCTCTGTCTCTTTCAAAAAAAAAAAAAACATCGGCGACATCAAAGACTAGGTAGCTAAATTGGTCTTCCTTGGAGATGGTATCTCATCAGAGATTCTGCCTGACATGAAAAAATATTTCATAAGACACCAACTCTGGGAGAGACGGATTTAGCAATTTTTTAGACAGTTTCTCAAGTAGGTCTTTTTGGAGGTGGATCTCAATATATACTTCTTTGTAAAACGACATTTGAATACTATCCCGCATGTGTTTCTTTTCAACGAAAAATCTAAATTTATTTCAAGGAGAAATAACGATAATTTCTAACCTTTCGGATGAGGTATGAAAGGGTGAATTATGAAGAGTAATGATAAACGGAAAATAAAAGTATCCAGGGATTGGAATCGAACCCACATTGTTACGCTTACCGGGCAGATGCCATGTCCACAAACGATTGATCGTTTTACAATCAAAGACGCATTATATTATATTATATACTTCTTTTCTAAAATATAAATCTTCTTTATTGAAGGTACAAAAATAAGGAACATAAATTTCTAAATATATCTAAGTAAACATTACTAATAACACCTCTCTAACCACATATCTCTATTAGCTCTCACCTATATATATGTTATAAATAAAGATGAATGAGATTTCTGCTGTATTTTGGAATTATCTTGAGGATTATGCTATGGAATTATTTACTGGTTCTTTTTAGGACTAAATGGTATTTGTAATGCAGTCGTGGTTAAAATCTTGAAAGAATAATAATAAAAATAGTAAAGATTAGAAATTGCTCTAATTGATCTTATGAGATATATATATTAAAAAAAACATAATTTGGTAAAAGTACTGCCTAGCTTAAGGCGTAAGAATAATAAAATGAATAACTTATTTACATAATGTACAAAAGGTTTGAGCCGGCCATCGGGAAACAACAACAAAGAGTTTTTATAGTGAAAACGGCGACCTCTGGTGGTCGATTTAGCAGAGTATTTTATCTATGAAATATATTTGAAAAACATATTTTCTCATATAACATATATACATTCCTGACACCGCAGATTTTAAGTCACAGATTATTACAATCATAGAATAAAAATATTATTTGACAATAACATCCAACAGGTCTTTACTGCATCTACATTTCCTTACTGTCATGCTTAAGACATGTCATTTTAACCATCGTAGATGTTTTTCTCAATCTGATATAATAATTCTCCTCTGGAAGATTGCCTATAAAAACAATTCATCATATACTTTATTTGCAAAAGTAGTGAAAAGCAGGACCAGTGCATCACTCTCTATAATAATAAAATATAAAATTTCTTTGTAATAAATATGATCTTTAAAAGTATATTTACTCTAATTTTTTAGTATAAAATTTTATCGAAAAATAGATAGAAGAATCTCACAAAAAAACAGCCCTAAAATTATCCCAAAGATTTTAAATGATCACATGGCAAATGGCCATATATAAATAAAGATATAGATAAATGAGTTATTGATATTTAAAATAAAATTCACTAAGCTAAAAATAAAAATTGTTATTTAATTTTCTTAGATATCAAATTGAGACGAAAAGTGTGTTATTTCTAAAAGAAATTAGCCTAAAAACCATCCTTGAGATAAAAAAAAAAGGGATCCATGGAAAACCTGGTGATATTTGCCACAGTAGTTTAGGCGTTATCTATATACAGACGGTAAGAAAAACAGACAGACAAAATTCGATTTTTATAATAATCGAGATTGTAGACAATTGACAATATAAATAATTTTATTGACATCTTGTCAAGACATGCAAAGTGCACACAGTCTGTACTATTTAAAAAAAGATAATATCCATGATACTATGTGCAATAAATATGGCACCTCTACCAGCGCTGCAGAGTTTGGTGGAGATTGTAGAGAAACGAAATATTTCAAAAAAAGGCCTAAAACTCACCTAATTTATTTGTTTGGTTAACCCAGGCTACTGAAGCGTATAAAACTATCCCAAAGTTTCTCAAAACTCACATTAAAGAATGATGCAACAATTATTAATTGATTTTTATCTCCTGGATATCAATCAAACAATGCAACAAGTTTCTGGAAATGAGTTTTCAACAAAAACATTAAATCATCAGCTCTTAGTTTCAGATTGGTGCGAGTTCACTTTTTCTTTTATTATTGACCCATTTTTCTTTAAATAAATCACTGGAAGAACTTTCAAACCCATTTCTGTAACTGGTGAATGTTATGTACAACTTTTGATAGAAAATGTTATTCTCTTATTGCAGGACAGACATGTACTTAGTGACATTGATCAGACGTGCTTCTGCCAAGGATTCCATCGAAGTCTAGGAACTTTGTCATTAGTACCTTTGCGTCCTTTTTCTTGCGGCGTGAAGAGCGGCTTTGTCGTCGTATCGTCTTCAATAGGGACATCGTCATCTTGGAGGGAAGTCTTGGCTTTGACACGGCGGTGGAATCCTGGAGCCAATCTCTGAAAATGTAGATCATAGCACCCATGGTCTCTAGGTCTTCTCGGCGATCTTCAGTTTGTCTTCCCTAATTTACCCAGCATCTCCACCAAAATTCCACGTGGAAGATGAGGACCTCCTTATATCGCTCACTGAGTCAAACAATTGCTGAAGGATAAGTTCGGTGTGATAAGTCGCCACACCAGTGGCTTCCAAGATCACCAGACTTGACGCCTTGCGATTTTTGGCTATGAGGGTACATTAAGTTGCGTGTTTATTAACGTAATCTCGAACTTTCAGGCATCTCTGCCCATCTACAGGAGTACATAAAAACGTATAAACTTCATTAATATGCTAACTGGTTTAAATGTATATATAAATCAGTTGTACCAATGTATCAATTATAGAATCATTCCTTTCCATAAAAGTATAACAGTATAAACAGGAAAATAGATATCCCCGAAATACACCACTCCTTCTGTAAACAGTCACACACAGTCTATATCTTTTTATCAATTTTTATTTATAGGATCATCCTCAGTTGTTTATTTGGCATAATCTTTATCGGATTGAAGGTGTAATAGTAAAAAATGTTTTTAATTTCATATATTTAACTTTCTCAGCACAGTTTTGTATATTAATTCTGTATATATGAAATTTACGTTTTAACTTTCATTTATATTTATAAATACTATATTTTTCTCATATACAAAATAATATTGTTCTATTAAAACTCATCTCATATTTCTTTCTTTCTGTCATAGTAAGGCCTGTAGAAGGACGTCTGAAAACTTGTGAATAAAATTCTTGTAAGACACTACTCTTCAATTGTCGTTTTATTTTTGTATATCAGTTTGTATCTTAACGGCGTTTATACGTTTTTATGTACTCCTGTAGAAGGGCAGAGATGCCTGAAATCTCGAGATCACGTTAATAAAGATAAAGAAACCCATATCCACAAACCTGTGGTATTGTTTTATAAAGATAATATATTGTAGCGAGGTATTTATTATTTTATTAACAGTATTATTTTTGTTTATATTTTTCTATTCTGTAAACTTCCCTCATTGCTTATCATTTGTTCATCATTCATAGTTTGTTCTTGCTTTAAATAAATTGCTGTGTCATCCTGAAGTTTGTCTTTCCTAATTTTCCAAGTAGCATTTTGGTGGAGATGCTGGGTAAATTAGGGAAGACAAACTGAAGATCGCCGAGAAGACCTAGAAACCATGGGTGCTGTGATCTACATTTTCAGAGTCGGGCTCCAGGATTCCACCTCCATGTCAAAGCAAGACTTCCTTCCAAGATGACGATGTCCCTATTGACGACGATACGACGACAAAGCCGCTCTTCACGCCGCAAGAAAAAGGACGCAAAGGTACTAGTGACAAAGTTCAAGACTTCGATGGAATCCTTGGCAGAAGCACGTCAGATCCATGTCAGTAACTACAATAATTGCTAGCTGTGGGTCACAGCTCCCATAAGGAAGAATCTATGTAGCGAATTATTTATTATTTCATTAACAGAGTATTATTTTTTATGTTTATATTTTGCAACTATGTAAACTTACCTCATTGCTCATCTTTTTTTTATCATTCATATTTGTTCTTGCCTTCAATAAATTGCTGTGTCATCCTGAAGTTTGTCTTTCCTAATTTTCCACATGGCAATATATAGATAAAATCTTAAATTTATTATATATATTTAACAGTTTTATTTGATTCTCGCATTAAAAAATTGTAACGTAAACTACCATGTAGTTTGCAACTTCAATACGTTCCAGGAACCTGAGTTAACTAACTAAATAAATAACGGTAACTATTTCTAAAAATAGACATCGATATAGTCAAAAAGGGTTGCATGGAAAACTTGGGTAGAATTGATTCTTTCTGAAGAGGCTGGGAATTTTCGATTAAAAGCCAGGAGGAACAGGCAATGTATGGTCAGAAAGTTCCCGCATTGAGAGGCTATAACTTTATTTATACAAAATACAAAAAAAACTTTATTATAGATTTCAAATTAAAACTCTCCTGTATTAATGAGCCTTTGTCATCTTTTCTTCCAACTTTGGAAACACTTGGAAAATTGGTATTTCTGTATGCCTCGCAAAACGTTCAGCTATTTCTCTTCATGGTTTGTATCATGTCAAAGCGCGTTTACCTTTAAGTGCCATCATTAATTTTGGATAAAGAAGAAAAGTCAATCGGTGCTAAATCAGGATGATAGGAAAGGTGTGAAAGCACAGTGGTAATAATTTTGTCAAATAAGCTTTAAAATAATTTTTGACATTTTTTTTTGTCATAGAGAGTCGCAATATTTTGCTATATAATAGAATACATGAGAGTTAATATGAATTAAATGTTTTCTCTCTTGGTTATAGTTCACCATCCTTGCTCAATGCGATGTCCTACTTTCTCAAAACACCGCCTGCAGACGATAGATGACAGATTGAACAGCATTAACCAACATATCGGTTGAAATTGATGGAAGCCAATCAATATGGCAAATGTGGTAGGCCGGCATCGATAAACAGGCGGCTTAATGTATTCCCATAGCCAAACATCGCAAGGCGAAAAGTCTGGTGATCTAGGGGGCCACTGGTATGGCGACTTATCACACGGTCTTCACCGAACTTATCCTTCAGAAATTGTTTGACACAACGGGCGATATGAGGAGGTCCTCATCTTGCATGAATGTCATTTCACTTTGTGCTTGTCTTTCCTACAGTATGAGAATAACCTTTCCTCTCTAAAGTTTTTAATAACATTCACCACTCCGCCTTTGCCGGTCCCAAGCCCGGATGAAAAAGGAGGAGGGGGAGCAGTAACAAGCTTACTAAAAAACCTGGGCTCAGCTGGCCCGGCTGATAGTTCCCTGTAAGGGCTCCTAATCCAAGGATACAGGTTGAGCAGCGTTTGTACTCCATGTTAGGAGCGGCTGCACATGGCATCTGTTCCTCATGTCAGAGGCGGCCATTTCTTTTGGAGCTAAGTCGGCCTGCCACTGAGTAGTGCTCCCAGTCTTAATGATAAAGGCAGACGCATTCTACTTCACCCAGTCATGATGGTTGTCAAACAGACACCATCAAGGGTCACAACTTGATACCCTAATATGATTGAGTGGAGATAAGAAAGAAGAAGATGACCAGTTAAATAAACGGTTTTGAATGTTCTTTCAGTGATCTCTTCAAAAGAATAGTCCAATAATAAAAGAAAAAGTGAACTCACCCCAATCTGTAACTCTGGGCTGATGAATTGACGTTTTTGTGAAAATTTGATCTACTCAGTTACCTAAATGCGGCTGTTTTGAGTGTTAGATTCTCGGTTTAGAGGAAGGTGAGCTTCATCTTTTCACAGAAAATTCGACAGCCAGTTTTCATTAATATCGATTTGCTGGGAAACCAATGCATCGAATTCTTTACGCTTCTCAAAATCTCTAACTTTCAGCTCATGAAATCTTCAAATTTTGTATGGATATTTTCAAGAAAAATTCTTAGTGCTTTCCAAACTGTTCTATACGAAATCCCCATTTGTCGAGAAACCTGTCGAGCACCAACTTCTCCATACATGAATAACGTTTTTAATTCAGTTTTTTAAATTGTATTTAGAAGTTAAACAACAAATCTCTTTCTCTCTCTCTTTAAAACAATAAAATCCATATAAATCTGTGTAAATAATTTGATGAGAAATTCTCAACCTATGATCAAGCTTTGAATTCATAAATAAATTTTCTTCTTTAGAGCTCAATAACTTCAACTTGCTGTGAAAACGAAACAGCTGCTGATTTTGCATATCGATCGTTCTCCATTACGAGTTTTTGCTTCCACAGAGGGGTCTAGTCTTCACAAATAATTATATAGTTGGGTAAAATGTTGTGTAAATTTTCATAGAGTACCAGTAACGATCAATATAAATGATATTTATTAGAACAAAATACATTTATACACTGATCGACATCGCCCGTCCACTCAATATGTTGTGGAACCACCGCTATGTCAACATGTCTTGGTACTGACTCAATGGTGTTCTGAGGGATGGCTGTCCATTCCCTATCAACCATCAGCCGCGGGAAGAAGCAAACTCCCGCGTCATGTAGGATCACTGGCGGTAGGTCTGCCTTGAATTTTTAACTCTGAGGTATTCACTCTGTGTGTACGCGATTGGAAGCATCCTTGCCGAACGCGTCATGAAATACCAAGGAGTACACACAGTAGTAGCACCCCTCCCGCCTTTGCGCTGTTTCCCGTGTCAACCTCGTACCTCAGAGGTCCTTGATTGGTCGGCAGATTCAGGGAGTACTGGGAACTAAGGGTACGAGAGTCCTATTGGAGCGTAGGACGGGTTTAACCAAGTCCAAACGAGAGGACAACAACCTGGCCATGAACTCTCGTAGACGTCTGTAGATACCTGGTCGACCCTACTGAACTAGACCATAAAGGCGGACGCGAAGGACCAAACCAAATGGCCGCTCGGTGCATGGAGAATGCATCATTCCTTTGGCTGGGTGACTGGAGGAGGTGACCGGGATGCAAGGACCACAAGAGTTTATCTAAATCATCCCTGGCTCTGCTTCACAGGACCGAATCTCTTCTCTGTCAACCATCAACCACAGTTCATCTTCTGAACGCTGATGTGTAAGCGTACGCAAACGATGTTCAACTAGGTCCCAGATGTGTTCTATAGGGGAGATATCAGAAGAGACTGGTGGCCATGGAAGCACCGAGGTTTCATACAGGACATTTTGGTTGATGCGTGCTGTGAGGTTGGGCGTTATCCTGCTGTAAAATGGAATTTGGTAGCATCTGAAGAAAGGGTAGCGTCACCCTTCTATGGCATACCAAGCAATAAAATGGTGAAATATCTACTTACGCCTATAAATTGCGTGATAACCCATATAAGTAAAAATATATTTCACAGAATATTATAATTTATAACAATTTCTCACCGTACACACAAAGCATTTAATTGTTTGTAGTAAAAACAATTAACCGGATGTATACTCTTGCGATGACGCGGCAAAAAAACAATAGTTCATTATGTCACGAAAATTCGTTACGAGAGATATTTTTTAAATCTTTAAAAAACGGCCCTTCCAAGATTCGAATTTGGGATCTTTGATCTGTATTAGGCGCGTAATCTGTTGCGCCACGCCAATTATGTTCCAAATTATTAATCTAAAATAATAAAGTACATATATAAGTATATAAAAATTCGATATTTTCTTATTTTTACATATAAATATAATTTAAAAAGGTATATATTGGATCAAAAATCATTTATTTTACCAATATTTCAGTTGGCTGAACGCCAACCTTTATATATCAAAAATTTTCTCCCCATTGAATATAACAAAATATTTTTGAAAACTTAATGCTGTTGACGTTATGTGGCGCTGAGTTTGTTGTTGACACACTTTGAAATGTTATAACACCTTGATAAAGGTTGGCGTTCAGCCAACTGAAATATTGGTAAAATAAATGATATTTTGATCCAATATATGTCTTTTTAATTAAATATTTATCTATGGATTGCTCTATTTTCAAAACATATAAATATATTATGAAAAAGGGGCATCTCCTGATCGTGCAACTAAAATTTGCTGATGACTTACGCCATCTCTCGGAACAAATATCAACTAATTGTTTATTTTTAATTATTCCAGGATTAGCCAAAACCCTTTTTTGATTAACCAAGATAGAATATCTGACCAATTCTGGAATAATTAAAAATCAACAATCAGTTTATATTTATTTCGAGAGATGATACAAGCCATTAGCAATCTTCATTTGTACGATATGGAGAGATGCCTTTTTACTTATTTTATCCATCTGATCCCAGTACAATTTCATTTTTTTACTATTTCTCATATAGACATATTCTGAATATAGAGCAATCCGTAAAAAAAAGTCGGTGGACGAGTGGGTAACACCCTCGATTCCCGACAGTCATGAACCGGGATTGAATCCCATGTTAAAATTTTGTTTAATATGTGAATAAGCTTCACATATTATTCACTGTTTCAATTATCATGAACTAGGTTGCTCTTGTTGAGTGGTAACTATTAATGTGATTTTGAACCGAACCGAGAACAATCCATAATATAAATATTTACAAAAAATAAGGCTTATTTTGGATTGTAATAAGATCATTTATTAATCCTATATTTCGATGTACCAATCGTCCATCTTTTCGGAGGTTTTTTGTTATGAAGCACGCAGCAGGTCGCGTGCTTCAGGTGAGCCACGGACGTCTTACAAGCTTATTGGGCGATAAACCATCTAATATATACATTTTAAACAAAGTAAATATAATTTTAAAAAAACAGTGTAATATATAAAAGATGGACGATTGGTCCATCGAAATATTGGATTAATAAATAATTTAATTACAATCCAAAATAAGTTCTATTTTTTAAATATAAATATATGTGTATAACTATTTATCAAATGAAAAAATATGGGCTAAGTAGACATTAAATATTAGAAGCAGAGCTGCGAATATGGAAGAAGTCTTGATGAGGCAGAGCAAAAGTATGTGCCATACTTTATACTTTCGAACATGGTCCGAGATATTTTGGTCCCAGAGATATCCTCAGAATGGGTTGGCCAAATTAAGGGAACAGACTAAATCAACGTTTAGTTGATTTCTGTTCCACTAGATGGCGCTCTTCCATCTAAAATTGCATGTGAATGTGGTCAGGATATGCCTTTTTTGTTTTTAATACCAAACACCTGATCTTTTTTTATTTTATTTTTTTCACATATTTACATTTCATTCATTCATTCATAATTATGCACTTTATCAATACAATATCACATTTGTACTATTTTTTACATTTATCTTTATAAAAATCGATTCAGTAGAGAGTGGATGTTTTGCTCGAAAAGTATTTTTATCAAATATTCGTTAGGTGAACTTTCACTCTGGTAAAATCCGGGCGAAGCCGGGTACATCCGCTAGTATGAAATAAACGGAATGAGGGTAGGTCTGGGGAGAGGTGAAGGTTGTGAACTTAAGACCCAATCAAGTAGTAGTTCTCTTGAGTTTTAAGAAGGTTTACTTCGGCCTATTCTGAGATGTTTGGAGTAGCCCTCTGGCAACCCAGCCAAACACCGTAAATCTACCCACCGCCGAAGGCAGGCTCTCTGTCATTTCTCTCCACCAGACGCATCTTCCTTGGAAATCAACGTTTTCTTTAGGGCTAAACTGTCTTATTGCATACAAACATGTAGCATTCTTTCACTTTTAAATGCACTAAATAGCCTCTTTTATTCTAATAATCATAGTTAGGCTCATAACGGTTAGAAATAGTTTGAATATCTCTATGCAAAAGTGTAATACACTCTATAAGATGACACCTCCTTGCGATCCGCCCTGGACCCTTGGTAAATTCGACCAAATTCTGGTTCGTTTCTAAGGTGACTAACGTGGCAACGGCACCCATTTTCCAATGAAGAGCAAAGATAGTAGACATTGCTGCTGCTGTGATAGAGATGCATGGAGACATCTGAGGCTCTTCATTGGACACGACAGCAACAACACAATACAGTGTACACATCCAAGATAGAGGACATTGCTGCTGCTGTGATAGAGATGTATGAAGACATCTGAATCTCTTCATTGGACACGACAACAACAACACAATACAGTGTACACACCCAAGATAGAGGACATTGCTGTGATAGAGATGCATGGAGACATCTGAGGCTCTTCATTGGACACGACAACAACAACACAATACAGTGTACACACCCAAGATAGAGGACATTGCAACTGCTGTGATAGAGATGTATGGAGACATCTGAATCTCTTCATTGGACACGACAACAACAACACAATACAGTGTACACACCCAAGATAGAGGACATTGCTGTGATAGAGATGCATGGAGACATCTGAGGCTATTCATTGGACACGACAACAGCAACTCTATAAGATTATCCCTGAGCTAATAACAATTTTTTTAAAAAAGAAAAATGAAATCACCATGGATGAGTTTCTTATATCTAATGCTTTACATCTCAAGATTTCAGGTATTAACGACCCTTCTACAGGAAAAAGAACCAAAGAATGAATCTAGATGGATCAACCGGTAATAACAATTTGTAGATGGATATTTTGACGGGAGGATATTGATCTATAAAAAGAAGAGTCGCCTTTCAAGTCAAAATAGACTCTAAAACTAAGTGCCATCTATTGACCGTCTCCGCAAACTAGCGGACTCAGTTCGGTGACAAGGCAACAACAATAGCTTTGGCAAACTGAGAAGCGTTCACCTGGAGAATATGGTTTCGGGCTAATGGCTTTCTTTATCTTAGGGCGGACTTTTTTTATTAGATTCCTTGTGGATCTCATGGAATAAAGTCCGTCCTGGGCTGACGAGGGCCATTATCCTGAAACCATGGTCTCTAGGTGAACGTTTCTCAGTTTGCCAAAGCTGGTGTTGTTGCTTTGTCACCGAACTGAGTCCGTTGTTATTGCCGTGTCCAATGAAGAGTCTCAGATGACTCCATTCATCTCTATCACAGCAATGTACTCTATCTTGGGTGTGTATACTGTATTGTGTTGTTGTTGTCGTGTCCAATGAAGAGCCTCAGATGTCTCCATACATCTCTATCACAGCAGCAGCAATGTCCTCTATCTTGGGTGTGTATACTGTATTGTGTTGATGTTGTCGTGTCCAATGAAGAGCCTCAGATGTCTCCATACATCTCTATCACAGCAGCAGCAATGTCCTCTATCTTGGGTGTGTACACTGTATTGTGTTGTTGTTGTTGTGTCCAATGAAGAGCCTCAGATGTCTCCATACATCTCTATCACAGCAGCAACAATGCCCTCTATCTTGGGTGTGTACACTGTATTGTGTTGTTGTTGTCGTGTCCAATGAAGAGCCTCAGATGTCGCCATGCATCTCTATCACAGCAGTTGCAATGTCCTCTATCTTGGGTGTGTATACTGTATTGTGTTGTTGTTGTCGTGTCCAATAAAGAGCCTCAGATGTCGCCATGCATCTCTATCACAGCAGTTGAAATGTCCTCTATCTTGGATGTGTACACTGTATTCTGTTGTTGCTGTCGTGTCCAATGAAGAGCCTCAGATGTCTCCATGCATCTCTATCACAGCAATTGCAATGTCCTCTATCTTGAGTGTGTACACTGTATTGTGTTGTTGTTGTCGTATTCAATGAAGAGCTTCAGATGTCTCCATGCATCTCTATCATAGCAATTGCAATGTCCTCTATCTTGAGTGTGTACACTGTATTGTGTTATTGTTGTCGTGTACAATGAAGAGTCTCAGATGTCTCCATACATCTCTATCACAGCAGTTGCAATGTCCTCTAACTTGGGTGGGTATACTGTATTGTGTTGTTGTTGTCGTGTCCAATGAAGAGCCTCAGATGTCTCCATACATCTCTATAACAGCAGTTGCAATGTCCTCTAACTTGGGTGGATATACTGTATTGTGTTGTTTTTGTCATGTGCAATGAAGAGCCTCAGATGTCTTCATGCATCTCTATCACAGCAGTTGCAATGTCCTCTATCTTGGGTGTGTATACTGTATTGTGTTGTTGTTGTCGTGTCCAATGAAGAGTCTCAGATGTCTCCATTCATCTCTATCACAGCAGTTGCAATGTCCTCTATCTTGGGTGTGTATACTGTATTGTGTTGTTTTTGTCGTGTCCAATGAAGAGCCTCAGATGTCTTCATACATCTCTATCACAGAAGTTGCAATGTCCTCTATCTTGGTAGAAAATGGGTGCCGTTGCCACGTTAGTCACCTTGGACCAGAATTTGGTCAAATATTCCCAGAGTCCAGGGGGGGCTGGTGTGGTCGGACTTCACCCTTCCAATCTGTTTGTTTGTGGAGTCCGTCAATAGATGGCGCTTAGTTTCAGCGTCTATTTTGACGGGAGAGACTATCTTTATTTTTATAAAACAATTTTGACATTATGAAAATTCAAGACTATTTTAGACGTGTAAGATTATTTTTGAAATTAAACAATTTCTACTGTCCTTACTGCAATATGGATAAATTAATGGGAGGGCCTAGCTCTTATCAGTAATGGGGGACAGTAAAAATTGTTTAATTTCAAAAAGAACCTTACGCGTTTAAAATAGTTTCGAATTTTCATAACAGATGGCGCGCTAGTGCATCATAATTTGCATCTTAACGTATGTCCTTTATATAGTGTCGGATCAACCTTTCCTATCATTCAAAATTCTAAATGAAAATAGAATCACCAAATTTTATATTGATTTATTTTCGATCTTCAAATTCCTATGATAAATGGTTTAATGTGTGTATGGGAAATCATTTTGATAAATTACTCGTTTGTTTTAAAATAAAGCTCATTCTTTCTCTAATTACATTTTTGACGATTTCTAAAATTAATGGTATTTTTGTTGTCCATACCAAATTTTTCCTGAAATATAGATATGATGCTTTTGAGATAAAAGTTTTCCTGGAATATTTTTTATCTGTCAAATTTATTTTTTAAAAAACTCTACTTGTAACCTATGACCTTTCATTTCAACGACAAGTATCCTTAAAGCTTTTACTCTCTTTAAACATCTACTCGTATGCACAAAATTAAGTGAACTCATGCAAAATGTAGATTTATTTTATTAATATCTTCATTTGAAATAATAAAATTTTATTCTATGAGTAATCAACGTGTGTGTGTGTACCTTAGATAAGGTAACCTTAGATTTTCCCTATCATCATGAATGATTATAAAATATTTTAATATTTCTCAAGTTTAATAAATTAAATTATTGTAGCAGGAGATTTTATCAAATAATTGTACATATGTTTGCCAATTTTTTGGGGTTTTTTTTGCTTAAATACAGTAGAACCTTTCTTTGGCGGACATATTTCCACAAAGGACAGTTTTCATTTGCAAAATTACCATTTTTACAATTTAGCAACTCACTTGTAAGAGGATACCTCTCCCTAAAAGACACTTTGGCTTTGCAATTAGGTGTTGTCCTTTACAGGGAGGTTCTACTGTATTTAGCAACTCTCCGCTAAGAGAACTTTTCTCCCTAAAGGACACTTTAACTCTGCAATTATGTGTCCTTTACAGAGAGGTTCTTATGTATTTATCAAATCTCCGGTAAGAGGACACCTCTCCCTAAGAGACACTTTGGCTCTGCAATTAGGTGTCCTTTACAGGGAGGTTCTTATGTATTTATAAACTCTCCGGTAAGAGGACACCTCTCCCTAAGGGACACTTTGGTACAGCAATTAAGTGTCTTTTACAGGAAGGTTCTACTGTATTTAGCAACACTCCGGGAAGAGGACACCTCTTCCTAAAGGACACTTTGGCTCTGCAATTGGGTGTCCTTTACAGGGAGGTTCTACTGTATTTAGCAACTCTCCGGGAAGAGGATACCTCTCCCTGAAAAGGACACTTTGGCTCTGCAATTGGGTGTCCTTTACAGGGAGGTTCTACTGTATTTAGCAACTCTCCAGGAAGAGGACACCTCTTCCTAAAGGACACTTTGGCTCTGCAATTATGTGTCTTCTACAGGAAGGTTCTACTGTATTTAGCAACTCTCCAGTTAGAGGACACCTCTCCCTAAAGGACACTTTGGCTCTGCAATTGGGTGTCCTTTACAGGGAGGTTCTACTGTATTTATCAACTCTCCGGTAAGAGGACACCTCTCCCTAAGAGACACTTTGGCTCTGCAATTATGTGTCTTCTACAGGAAGGTTCTACTGTATTTAGCAACTCTCCAGTTAGAGGACACCTCTCCCTAAAGGACACTTTGGCTCTGCAATTGGGTGTCCTTTACAGGGAGGTTCTACTGTATTTATCAACTCTCCGGTAAGAGGACACCTCTCCCTAAGAGACACTTTGGCTCTGCAATTAGGTGTCCTTTACAGGGAGGTTCTTATGTATTTATAAACTCTCCGGTAAGAGGACACCTCTCCCTAAGGGACACTTTGGTACAGCAATTAAGTGTCTTTTACAGGAAGGTTCTACTGTATTTAGCAACACTCCGGGAAGAGGACACCTCTTCCTAAAGGACACTTTGGCTCTGCAATTGGGTGTCCTTTACAGGGAGGTTCTACTGTATTTAGCAACTCTCCGGGAAGAGGATACCTCTCCCTGAAAAGGACACTTTGGCTCTGCAATTGGGTGTCCTTTACAGGGAGGTTCTACTGTATTTAGCAACTCTCCAGGAAGAGGACACCTCTTCCTAAAGGACACTTTGGCTCTGCAATTGGGTGTCCTTTACAGGGAGGTTCTTATGTATTTATAAACTCTCCGGTAAGAGGACACCTCTCCCTAAGGGACACTTTGGTACAGCAATTAAGTGTCTTTCACAGGAAGGTTCTACTGTATTTAGCAACTCTCCGGGAAGAGGACACCTCTTCCTAAAGGACACTTTGGCTCTGCAATTTTGTGTCTTCTACAGGAAGGTTCTACTGTATTTAGCAACTCTCCAGTTAGAGGACACCTCTCCCTAAAGGACACTTTGGCTCTGCAATTGGGTGTCCTTTACAGGGAGGTTCTACTGTATTTATCAACTCTCCGGTAAGAGGACACCTCTCCCTAAGAGACACTTTGGCTCTGCAATTAGGTGTCCTTTACAGGGAGGTTCTTATGTATTTATAAACTCTCCGGTAAGAGGACACCTCTCCCTAAGGGACACTTTGGTACAGCAATTAAGTGTCCTTTACAGGGATGGTTCTACTGTATTTAACAACGCTCCAGTAAGAGGACACTTTGGCTCTGCAATTAGGTGTCCTTTACAGGGAGGTTCTACTGTATTTAGCAACTCTCCGGTAAGATTACACCTCTCCCTAAAGGACACTTTGGCTCTACAATTAGGTGTCCTTTACAGGGAGGTTCTACTGTATTTAGCAACTCTCCAGGAAGAGGACACCTCTTCCTAAAGGACACTTTGGCTCTGCAATTGGGTGTCCTTTACAGGGAGGTTCTTATGTATTTATAAACTCTCCGGTAAGAGGACACCTCTCCCTAAAGGACACTTTGGCTCTACAATTAGGTGTCCTTTACAGAGAGGTTCTACTGTATTTAGCAACTCTCCGGTAAGAGGATACCTCTCCCTAAAGGACACTTTGTCTCTACAATTAGGTGTCCTTTACAGAGAGGTTCTACTGTATTTAGCAACTCTCCGGTAAGAGGATACCTCTCCCTAAAGGACACTTTGGCTCTACAATTAGGTGTCCTTTACAGGGAGGTTCTACTGTATATTCGATTATAATGCGTTCATTTATTCTATTTTTGGATATAAGTACGTCGTATATTTGAAAGGAAAAGGTTCATTACTGAGAACTTTATGTTCTTGACGCATGTCAATAGCTTAGATTGATAGCTTCTGATCGATTTGTCGATAATTCTATTTTTAGCTCTGTTCCTGTCGGCCGATTGGGCGCCACTGATATGACGCTAGATCGGACTTCTCTGATATATATTAATGACTGACTGCTCATTATTACATCATTTTTTATAAAGATTCTTTGTAATAGAGAAACCAGGTTTCCAAAATGCTTACTAGTAAGGACGAAAACACAGAAAGTTTAACCAAAATCTTCCTAAAGTGTGCATTCAACAGGATGGGTAGGATATCACTGAATATCTCTCGAGAAAGAATATTGTCAGGAGGACAGAGTTTCCTGGTATTCCCTCTTATCTGGACCGACCGGTCGGGGTAAACAGTGGCGCGACGGAAAAGGAGAAAAGATCTCAGTTCTCCCCTCTTGCTCTAACGGCTGGGTCGATTTGGCTCATGTAAATAGTAACTTTTATTTTATATTTAAAATCTCTCATATAACTCATTAAATGAATATTTGAAGTAAAAAAAAAAAAGATAAGCCATGAGGAAAATTTACAGAGTATCAAGATATAAACATAAAAATGACCACTCTGTTAATAAAAAAAAATAAAATTAATAAATACTTTGCTACAATATTTTTTTTTTTAATATTTAAAAGAACAGAATAAAAAACGTTTATTGAAGGCATCTTATGAACAATAAAAAAATGATACGAAAATAAAAAATAATATTTTTTATACATTCCAAAAATGTGTTGTGTGTGTAAGAAAAGATATATCAAAATGTAGATGTATGTTGCAAATTTCAATTATTAAGTATAACCAATGGTGTAAAATACGCCTGAAATATTGTAGTAAAGGACATAGTGAGAGAAAAATCGTTTATAAAATAATGATGATGATAAAGTTCGATATTTGTGGCATCATCATCCATCTTTCTTCTCCTTTTCTAATTCCCGCATGTGTCGCTTCAGGGCAGTGTCCTCCACTTGTTGCCATGGTGAAGGAATCAATAACTTCACCAGAGAATTGCATCGTTTTATGTCGGAATGTAGTGGTACATTAGCATGCGGATTTCTGTACACGTATGTCTTTCAACATGGATCAACTTATTTGTAACCTCATTTATAAATATTTATATAATAAAAAAGGCATATATTGGATAAAATAAAAGGTTTATTTGCCAATATTTTGGTTTTTATCCAATATATGTCTTTTTTATTATATAAAGATTGAAATAAAGAAAATAGAGGTAACAAGGGTTTCTGGAGAGTAAATCAAATTTTATAATCAAAATTAAATAAAAGGTTTTTATTTTCCAATTGACTAAGATCAAAATGTCAGAGTGGAAGATACCGCCCTGACCCTTTCTTCAGATTTGAAAGCCCCTGCCCTCCATAGCCAAGGCTACAAATTTTTGTAGGCGGAAAAGTCAAAAATTACAATTTACAAAATCTCTAAGTTTTTAAAGAGCCACAACAATTTTTCTTGCCAACAATAAATAGTACTCACATAAATAATATTTACGTATGGAACTATATGAATAGCAGCAGCTTCACATCCAAAGAGATGTGGCTCGTGACCCGCAGTTTGCCGACCTCTGGACAAGGCTGTTTGAGCATTTGTAAATTCAAATTTAACATTGACAAACATGCTCTAGTGAAAGCTCTTTGTGAATTTTCTTTTTTGATTTATAAGATGTGCTTTCAAAAGAGATTTTTTGTTCTTTTTGGCTATTCATGTCCTTATAGAGAGCCATTGATTGAAGTTTGATATATGAATGCTGAATGGATCTCTCCCTCTTAGACTGGGTATTGTCAGGATGTATTTTTCCAACGTCCATAAGTCTCCATGGCCATTCAAGACCGCTCCTCTTCCAGGATGATGTAAAGACCTTCTGACAATACACCATCTGCAAAATCAAAGAGGCCTCACCAGACCATCTCTTGGAATGTATGGGAGCCTCAAGACAGGACCTGTATTCCATCCCTACCGAATTATGAATTTGATCTATGAATTTAGTCTCCGTGACCTTGTATAATTATACAATGGGATAATAATAATAATTTACAACGTTGGTGTATCTAACAAACATATTCATTTGCATATAAAATCAACACACTCAGTTCCGGTAATATGTAATGGGAAACAAATTCATAAATTCACACGGATTTGCTGAAATGGATGTTACTGACCGATAATATTTCTTTAAAAAAACTGATAAATTTTGGCTTGTTTCTATATAACATTTTGATGAAATTTTTACTTGGCTTTATACTAATATTTTAGTGATATTTGTGATTAAAAGGCAGAAATGTGTTTCTATGTACTCCTGTAGATGGGCAGAGATACCTGAAATCTCAAGATTACGTTTAATGAAGATAAAGAAACTCATCTCCAGAATCCTTTACATTTGTTTGAAATGCAGAAAATTTGTGTTTTAGGTTATTCAATAAAATAACCGTTGTATCAATATTGAGTAAAATTGATCAGGCCTCCAGTGAAATTATGAAAAAAAGGCATCTCTTTATCGTGCAACTGAAAGTTGCTGATGGCTTGCGCCATCTATCGGAATAAATATCAACTATTCTCGTTGATTTTCAATTATTCCAGAATTGGCCAAATACCCATTCTTGATTAATCAAGAAAAAGCTAACCACGGACGCGTTTCGGGCTGTTGGCCCTCATCAGCGTGGTGCAAGCTCTACCTCAACGACCAAAAAATTGGCCATTCAAGGCATCCTGAAAAATCATGAAACGGGTAGTTAAGGCCAGAATTGCGTGAGAACGCGATTTTGGCCAATTCTGTAATAATTAAAAATCAACGAGAATAGTTGATATTTATTCCGATAGATGGCGCAAGCCATCAGCAACTTTCAGTTGCACGATAAGGAGATGCCTTTTTTCATAATTATGCACCTTATCCCAGTACAATATCACATTTGTACTATTTTTTCCAGTGAAATGTTTATTTTCAAAACATTTTTATTCTCTAGCTTTCGGGCACGGAAGCCCTTCTACGGAAGAAAACTTGGTATATTTTAGGTTATGTTTTTATAATTTGAATGAATTTAAAGTTTTAAAAGAAAACTGTTGGATTATTCATTTAAATATAATTCGAATTAGTGATTAGTGAGCGCCATCTAGTGGAACAAAAATCGACTAAACGTTGATTTAAGTTGTTCTATAATATTTGGCCTTTTTTTTTTTATCTATTATCTCATTTTTGCGATCAGGACAGGCCTTTTTTTAATATAAATATATATTGTAAAACCTCGCTAAAACAAACATGGGATATAGCGAACCTTCCTTTATAAGGAACCTGAAATAATCCCCATTTTTATTTTATAAAACAGTAAACTATGGCTATAACGAACAAGGGCTATAGTGAACCACAGGTTCAGTCCCATTATGGTTCGCTATAATGGAGTTTTACTGTATATTAATTTTGTATCAGTTTTTTTATTGCAAAATATTTAACATAGCCTTTGAGTTTTGCTTATATATACAGTAGAACCTCCATGAGAGGACACTCCAGCAAGAGGACACCTCTCTACAAAGGACAGTTTTCATTGTCAAAATTATCATTTTTACTATTTAAAAACTCTCCGGTAAGAGGACACCTCATGATAAAGGGCACATTTTCTTTGCAACTAGGTGTCCTTTACAGGGAGGTTTTACTGTATATATATTATCTTACTTATGTTTACTATTTTCCAATAAAACTACTCATACAAAATAAACAAATTTAATCTGCAGATAGATGAAGATGCAGTTTAACATATCGGCTATTCAAATTCTATTCAAATTTACCAATAACTAACTAATTTACATATTTAGGAGTAGAAAATAATGATGATAAATTAATTTTAATTTATTGAATATAAACATTAGTGAATATTAATGAAATTTAGCTAATATTAATAAGGTTGTTGTTGTTGTTGTCGTGTCCAATGAAGAGCCTCAGAAGTCCCCATGCATCTCTATCACAGCAGTCGTAATGTCCTCTATCTGGGGTGTGTAAAGCTGCTGCTCTGGGTCTATGTCAATTTTCTGCAAGGCTGCGGTCATTGCTGGGTATGAGAATATGTGGGTAGGTGTTAGTTCCACACCAGGACAGTTGTTACATGTCCTATAGGTTCTTGTGCCATCTGGATGAATTGTCATTCCTTTATAGTGTTTTGTTCTAAGTCTTGTTATAGTTTTTGTCAGTTTTCTCTCAGAGTTTATTTCGCCTATTTATATATTAATGAGTTATTATTGTTAAAACAATAATCGTTGCCAAGCAATCACTCCGGCAAAACTGTGCATAGCTTTGTACATTCGCTAATGTTCCTATATTTCTTCGAAAGAATTTGAATAGTGATAAATAATATTCACAGAATAATTATTGTAAATACTCTGTTGTGTTAGTTCATAATCGGCGACCCCCTAACCTGCAAGGCTGGGTCTTCGGGCATGGCCTTAGACCATGACGCCCTGGCCATCCTCGCGTCTGCCAAGACCCACATCTATTAGTACTTCCTCGGCGTGGAACTGAGGAGTGAAGACCTTGTCTGGAGGAGAACTCTCTCAAGGTGGGGAAGTCTTCCTTGCTGAAGAAATTTGTACACATACAACTATACATGTATATATTCCCCTACATTTTATCTATCCTTTATTTACTATCTTATTATATATATTTTTTTACCATTGTAACAATTGATTAGAAGTATCAATAAAACTGTCTAAATTACCAATTTAAAGTGTTCTATTGTGTGTTAGTTTATTAACTAAAATATTTGGCTACGTCACTTACCATTCTTGTAGATTTGAATCTACATTCACACAAATATACAATCTATTGAATCTACCAAGAAACAAACCGGCCTGAAAACACTTGGTTACTGGTTCACTAAGGCTACCATGACTGAATCTTAAACTGCAGGACAGCCCGAGTATTTGTTGATCTATGGATACACTCCAGGAGCCTGGGTTACCTTTATGTTACTACTACTTATGTCAAACCTGGTTCACTAAGGCTACCAAGACCTAAACTACAGAACATCCCGGGTAGTTGGTGATCTAATGATACACCCCAGGAACTTGGGTTACCTATATGTTACTACTACTTATGTCAAACCTGGTTCACTAAGGCTACCAAGACCTAAACTACAGGACATCCCGGGTAGTTGATGATCTATGAATACACTCCAGGAACCTAGGTTACCTAGTTGTTACTACTACTTATGTCAAACCTGGTTCACTAAGGCTACCAAGACCTAAACTACAGGACATCCCGGGTAGTTGGTGATCTAATGATACACCCCAGGAACTTGGGTTACCTATATGTTACTACTACTTATGTCAAACCTGGTTCACTAAGGCTACCAAGACCTAAACTACAGGACATCCCGGGTAGTTGGTGATCTAATGATACACCCCAGGAACTTGGGTTACCTATATGTTACTACTACTTATGTCAAACCTGGTTCACTAAGGCTACCAAGACCTAAACTACAGGACATCCCGGGTAGTTGGTGATCTAATGATACACCCCAGGAACTTGGGTTACCTATATGTTACTACTACTTATGTCAAACCTGGTTCACTAAGGCTACCAAGACCTAAACTACAGGACATCCCGGGTAGTTGGTGATCTAATGATACACTCCAGGAACCTAGGTTACCTAGTTGTTACTACTACTTATGTCAAACCTGGTTCACTAAGGCTACCAAGACCTAAACTACAGGACATCCCGGGTAGTTGGTGATCTAATGATACACCCCAGGAACTTGGGTTACCTATATGTTACTACTACTTATGTCAAACCTGGTTCACTAAGGCTACCAAGACCTAAACTACAGGACATCCCGGGTAGTTGGTGATCTAATGATACACCCCAGGAACTTGGGTTACCTATATGTTACTACTACTTATGTCAAACCTGGTTCACTAAGGCTACCAAGACCTAAACTACAGGACATCCCGGGTAGTTGGTGATCTAATGATACACCCCAGGAACTTGGGTTACCTATATGTTACTACTACTTATGTCAAACCTGGTTCACTAAGGCTACCAAGACCTAAACTACAGGACATCCCGGGTAGTTGGTGATCTATGGATATACTCCAGGAGCCTGGGTTACCTATATGTTACTACTACTTATGTCAAACCTGGTTCACTAAGGCTACCAAGACCTAAACTACAGGACACCCCGGGTAGTTGATGATCTATGGATATTCTCCAGGAACCTGGGTTACCTATATGTTACTATTACTTAAGTCAAACCTGGTTCACTAAGGCTACCAAGACCTAAACTACAGGACAGCCCGGGTAGTTGGTGATCTAATGATACACCCCAGGAACTTGGGTTACCTATATGTTACTACTGCTTATGTCAAACCTGGTTCACTAAGGCTACCAAGACCTAAACTACAGGACATCCCGGGTAGTTGGTGATCTAATGATACACCCCAGGAACTTGGGTTACCTATATGTTACTACTACTTATGTCAAACCTGGTTCACTAAGGCTACCAAGACCTAAACTACAGGACATCCCGGGTAGTTGGTGATCTATGGATATACTCCAGGAACCTGGGTTACCTATATGTTACTACTACTTATGTCAAACCTGGTTCACTAAGGCTACCAAGACCTAAACTACAGGACACCCCGGGTAGTTGATGATCTATGGATATTCTCCAGGAACCTGGGTTACCTATATGTTACTATTACTTAAGTCAAAACTGGTTCACTAAGGCTAGCAAGACCTAAACTACAGGACAGCCCGGGTAGTTGGTGATCTAATGATACACCCCATGAACTTGGGTTACCTATATGTTACTACTACTTATGTCAAACCTGGTTCACTAAGGCTACCAAGACCTAAACTACAGGACATCCCGGGTAGTTGGTGATCTATGGATATACTCCAGGAACCTGGGTTACCTATATGTTACTACTACTTATGTCAAAACTGGTTCACTAAGGCTACCAAGACCTAAACTACAGGACAGCCCGGGTAGTTGGTGATCTAATGATACACCCCAGGAACCTGGGTTACCTATATGTTACTACTACTTATGTCAAACCTGGTTCACTAAGGCTACCAAGACCTAAACTACAGGACATCCCGGGTAGTTGATGATCTATGGATACACTCCAGGAGCCTGGGTTACCTTTATGTTACTATTACTTAAGTCAAAACTGGTTCACTAAGGCTACCAAGACCTAAACTACAGAACATCCCGGGTAGTTGGTGATCTATGGATATACTCCAGGAGCCTGGGTTACCTATATGTTACTACTACTTATGTCAAACCTGGTTCACTAAGGCTACCAAGACCTAAACTACAGGACATCCCGGGTAGTTGGTGATCTATGGATACACTCCAGGAGCCTGGGTTACCTTTATGTTACTACTACTTATGTCAAAACTGGTTCACTAAGGCTACCAAGACCTAAACTACAGAACATCCCGGGTAGTTGGTGATCTATGGATATACTCCAGGAGCCTGGGTTACCTTTATGTTACTACTACTTATGTCAAACCTGGTTCACTAAGGCTACCAAGACCTAAACTACAGAACATCCCGGGTAGTTGGTGATCTATGGATATACTCCAGGAGCCTGGGTTACCTTTATGTTACTACTACTTATGTCAAACCTGGTTCACTAAGGCTACCAAGACCTAAACTACAGGACATCCCGGGTAGTTGGTGATCTATGGATACACTCCAGGAGCCTGGGTTACCTTTATGTTACTACTACTTATGTCAAAACTGGTTCACTAAGGCTACCAAGACCTAAACTACAGGACAGCCCGGGTAGTTGATGATCTATGGATATTCTCCAGGAACCTGGGTTACCTATATGTTACTACTACTTATGTCAAACCTGGTTCACTAAGGCTACCAAGACCTAAACTACAGGACATCCCGGGTAGTTGGTGATCTATGGATACACTCCAGAAGCCTGGGTTACCTTTATGTTACTACTACTTATGTCAAAACTGGTTCACTAAGGCTACCAAGACCTAAACTACAGGACAGCCCGGGTAGTTGATGATCTATGGATATTCTCCAGGAACCTGGGTTACCTATATGTTACTATTACTTAAGTCAAAACTGGTTCACTAAGGCTAGCAAGACCTAAACTACAGGACATCCCGGGTAGTTGATGATCTATGGATATTCTCCAGGAACCTGGGTTACCTATATGTTACTATTACTTAAGTCAAAACTGGTTCACTAAGGCTACCAAGACCTAAACTACAGGACATCCCGGGTAGTTGATGATCTATGGATATTCTCCAGGAACCTGGGTTACCTATATGTTACTATTACTTAAGTCAAAACTGGTTCACTAAGGCTAGCAAGACCTAAACTACAGGACAGCCCGGGTAGTTGGTGATCTAATGATACACCCCAGGAACTTGGGTTACCTATATGGTACTACTACTTATGTCAAACCTGGTTCACTAAGGCTACCAAGACCTAAACTACAGGACATCCCGGGTAGTTGGTGATCTATGGATATACTCCAGGAGCCTGGGTTACCTAGATGTTACTACTACTTATGTCAAACCTGGTTCACTAAGACTACCAAGACCTAAAATACAGGACATCCCGGGTAGTTGGTGATCTATGGATATACTCCAGGAGCCTGGGTTACCTAGATGTTACTACTACTTATGTCAAACCTGGTTCACTAAGACTACCAAGACCTAAAATACAGGACATCCCGTGTAGTTGGTGATCTATGGATACACTCCAGGAGCCTGGGTTACCTTTATGTTACTATTACTTATGTCAAAACTGGTTCACTAAGGCTACCAAGACCTAAACTACAGAACATCCCGGGTAGTTGGTGATCTATGGATACACTCCAGGAGCCTGGGTTACCTTTATGTTACTATTACTTATGTCAAAACTGGTTCACTAAGGCTACCAAGACCTAAACTACAGAACATCCCGGGTAGTTGGTGATCTATGGATACACTCCGGGAGCCTGGGTTACCTTTATGTTACTATTACTTATGTCAAAACTGGTTCACTAAGGCTACCAAGACCTAAACTACAGGACATCCCGGGTAGTTGGTGATCTATGGATACACTCCAGGAGCCTGGGTTACCTTTATGTTACTACTACTTATGTCAAAACTGGTTCACTAAGGCTACCAAGACCTAAACTACAGGACATCCCGGGTAGTTGGTGATCTATGGATACACTCCAGGAGCCTGGGTTACCTTTATGTTACTACTACTTATGTCAAAACTGGTTCACTAAGGCTACCAAGACCTAAACTACAGAACATCCCGGGTAGTTGGTGATCTATGGATATACTCCAGGAACCTGGGTTACCTATATGTTACTACTACTTATGTCAAACCTGGTTCACTAAGGCTACCAAGACCTAAACTACAGGACATCCCGGGTAGTTGATGATCTATGAATATACTCCAGGAACCTGGGTTACCTATATGTTACTATTACTTATGTCAAAACTGGTTCACTAAGGCTACCAAGACCTAAACTATAGGACAGCCCGGGTAGTTGATGATCTATGGATATTCTCCAGGAACCTGGGTTACCTATATGTTACTATTACTTAAGTCAAAACTGGTTCACTAAGGCTACCAAGACCTAAACTACAGAACATCCCGGGTAGTTGGTGATCTATGGATATACTCCAGGAACCTGGGTTACCTATATGTTACTACTACTTATGTCAAACCTGGATCACTAAGGCTACCAAGACCTAAACTACAGAACATCCCGGGTAGTTGATGATCTATGAATATACTCCAGGAACCTGGGTTACCTTTATGTTACTATTACTTAAGTCAAAACTGGTTCACTAAGGCTACCAAGACCTAAACTACAGGACATCCCGGGTAGTTGGTGATCTAATGATACACCCCAGGAACCTGGGTTACCTATATGTTACTACTACTTATGTCAAAACTGGTTCACTAAGGCTACCAAGACCTAAACTACAGAACATCCCGGGTAGTTGGTGATCTATGGATATACTCTAGGTGCCTGGGTTACCTATATTAAAGTCAAAATGATATAATAAAAGTTATAATAAAAAATATATTATAAAACCATTATATTTCAATACACATAAAGAGGTAAAATCTAAGATAAGTAGGATTTCTAAAGCTAACACCAAACGGATGTTAAATCCAATTTGTCATTTATCATGCATCGTAATTTTCCACACATGCATTAATGTATATATATAAAAACCTAGACACAATATATATGTACCTAGAAAGGCATCTCTCCCTTTAATAATGCATAAAAACGATGCATTATGTTCATCACGGTAGTAAAAACCTTTACTAGTGGTAATAAATAATGAGGCACACAACACCATTTTGTCATATTTAGAGAAGCTAACCTGTATACCATCGTTTCGGGCTATGTTCCTTATCAGTACAGGTGTGGCTTCGATTTCATAACATCCTAAGAGAGGCGTTATAAAATCGGTCAAATTTATCAAACGGGTGTTTAATCTGGTGAAGTAGCAAGGGCCGATCTTCAGGCTGGAATACAACATAGAGTTGTGGAGGATGAAATTAATCTACCTAAAGGTGGGTCCGGCAACCTGTAGCTGGTTCACCGGTACTGGTCCTGCCGCTGCATCAGGCCTCTCATCCGGGAGGCATTTACCATCATCGGGCGGCACCCTGACCTGCAGGGCTGGGTACATGGCCTAGACGATGACCCCCTGACCATCCTGGCGTCTGCTAAGACGCGCATCTATAGGTACTTCCTCGGCGCGGAACTGAGGAGTGCACAAGAAGACCTTGTCTGGAGGAGGACTCTCTCAAGGTGGGGAAGCCTTCCTTGCTGAAGACATTTGTATATATATTCCCCTACACTTTATATGTCCTTTTACTCTTTTATTTTTCTCCTTTGTAAAATTTGATTAAAAGAATCAATAAAATTGTTTAAATTGTCTACTTATAGAGGCATCGCTCCCTTTAATCGTGCATCAAAACTATGCATTTAGTTCATCACCGTAGTTAAAAAACTTTACTAGTGTTAATAAATAATGAACCACAACACCAGTTTTGACAAATTCATAAAAAACGCCAACCTCTTTACAATATTGTCAGGAGGACAGTTTCCTGGTATTCCCTCTTATCTCATATAACTAATTATTTATTTTTCCTCGCGACAATATAAATAATCAGGTAACTCCCGCTAACTGCTACTGGAGTCGCATGCCGCAGGTGATTCTGAAAGGTAACCTCGGCCGTGTAGATCACTGACGTCACAAGGTGTTTGCAGTGTCATCGTGAGAGAGCAAGGATGTACAAGGAGGGTTTTGATCTTCATGCTGAGATAAAAATAGCGGTTCGGCATGGGGGGTCTTCACCATAGGGAGATAGTTGTCACAGATGGAGTTTATCAAAGAAAGTTCCTGTCTAAACTACAACTACTGTTCAAAATGGCCGATTTTTTTTTTTAAGTGGACATCCTGACATCATCGCTTGGAGGCAGACTTAAATTACTGTTCAATGTCACTTCCTTTTTAATTAGGCAGTTAATCAGTTTATTAGCCAATCAGAGCGCGCTGGGTTTCTTTAGCTCACAGGCATTAATAATTGAAATTCTATATTAAATATAAGATATCGAGTTCGACTCTAGAAATGTCTTTCTTTTGTTAATATTAAAAAATCATCAATTTTTCATTCTATCTGTGTCCTTTATAAATTCATTTACTTATGATTTGTATTTTTCTGAATTATTTTGTGATATTGGGTCAGTTTGTTCTATGTATTATAAGAATCTTAGGCTTGATCTTCCGTTACCTTTAAGGAAATGTTTCAACGGCGTCAGAGAATGGCTCAAATTTATTAGGTCGATATATTTTTGACGTGACAACGTCTTAAATTAGGTTGCGGCTGGGAGTCACTTATGAAAAAGTGTAACGCCCGGTAACGTTACGATGAGTCATCGAACGAGAGTGCTGCGCGCGCAGCGCTAGAGAATTAGGCGCATTGAATCGGCGCATGCTTGTCTCTGTCTTTGTCTTTCTCGAACGTTCTTGGCGTTGGAAAAACAAGAAAGCGTCATAATACAAGTTCACACGTGTGGTTAAAGTATCGTCAGCTGTGTCTGTAGTGAAAATGTGGAGTGCTTAGATTCGTCATTTACAACAACTACAACAATAAAGGTAAATAATTGTACACTGATATTTCATTATCGTAAACTATGATTGATTGATTAATTGTTAGATTGACACAAAAGTTGAGAAACTGAGTTTATAGGTTATGTCATACTATTGATAAATGTTGATAGTGTTAAGTAAATTATTAGTTTAAAATTAATTAATTAATTAATTATTATTTTACAAATTTTAAATAGTTTCAAATTTATTTAGCAAAAATTTGAACCTTCGATCTGAATAAATGTTTTGATTTCCGAATTGATTATTTAAAATTACAAATATTAAGAAAAAGTGGCAGATATAAGAAAACTTTATTTAAACTGTGTTGAGCAAGAATTTTAACATCTAATATAAGTAAATGTTTTAATTTTCAACTTCATCATTTACAATTACAAATTTTATTTAATTTCAAATTTATTTAGCAAAAATTTGAACCTTCGATCTGAATAAGTGTTTTGATTTTCAAATTGATTCTTTAAAATTAAAAATTCATCCATTCAATTTCAAATGTTCAACAGGAATCACCACTCTCAAAACAATGGAAACGGTGCCTTCAACTTCCAGTACTTCAATGGAGACGGAGGATATCGTGCCGTCAACGTCTGCAGTACCTGCAGTACCCTATTATTAGTATTAGTATTAGTATTAGTTAAGTTTAAGTTTACATGTACAATGTTTTAGTAAACAAAATATATTTCTATAGTTAAAATTTGTGCAATTCTTATTTTCATTCAATTCCTTGTTCCTATTGTGCAATTTAATTATATTCATATCAATAAATATTCTACCGTTGTCACGTAAAATCTTCGCCCGTAAAACCGACTTTACAGGCAACCATTGTTTTTTGGTTTGATTATTCTTGGAATGTCCCGTCGCATATGAAATTGGTTATTCTCTATTAACCTCAAGTCGTACGTTATTGTAGATTTTAATTACATTCTGCAAAATGTATTATCAATAATATTTATTAAGGTAAAACTTTAATACGGTTTAAGATTGCATGTTGTTCTAAGCCCATTGAAAAGGTTTTTGAATATTATTTTTATAAATAATTGAGTCACACACATTTATAATAGTTCGACGCCGAGATTATAAGACCTATAACAGTCATGAGGAACACAAAGATAAATTCCATATATATACGAGGGGTATCCCATAAGTCCGTGGCCCGACCATGAGGACGAAATATTAGAAACTAATAAATTTTACCATATATACCTTAAAGCCTTGTACAAAGATATGTAAAATTTTAAGTTTCTATAACTAACCGTTTTTTTTTTTTTTTTTTGTTATAGGTTCTGAAAGAGGACAAGAAACAGTAATTATCTAAAATGGAGACAAACGAGATTCGTGCTGTAATAAAATATCTTTGTAAGAAAGGAATGTCGCCGAAGGAAATCTAAGAGGATATGGTGGATACATTATTAAGGGAAGATGCTCCTTCCTATAGCACAGTAAAAAAAAATGGGTAGCTGCGTTTAAATTAGGGAGGATCAGCACCGAAGACGAACATCGACCAGGAAGACCTGTTGAGTTAGTTACTCAAGAAAACATCGACAAGATACATGATTGGTTATGTTGGACAGAAGAATGACAGTTCGTCAGATAGAAGAGACCTTGTGTATTCCAAAAACAACAGTGGATCGGATCATGAGAGAACACTTGGGCCTCAGGAAGCTTTCTGCCCGTTGGGTTCCCAAACTTTTGACACCCGATCAAAAGGCTGTAAGGAGAAAGTTATCTTCGGACAATCTTGCGTTATTTGAAACCAATCCAGAGGAATTTGTTAATAGATTTGTTACCATGGATGAGACTTGGGCCCATCACTTTACACCAGAGTCCAAGCAACAATCCATGCAATGGAGACACTCCGGTTCCCCTCCCCCCAAGAAAACCAAGGCAGTTCCACCAGCAGGGAAGGTTATGGTGTCTTTCTTTTGGGATTCCGAGGGTGTACTTATTCTAGACTTTCTGAATAAGGGTTAAACCATCACTGGCAATTATTATGCAAATCTTGTGAAGCAACTACGAGAAGCTATTAAGAAAAGAGAAGAGGAAAGTTGTCCTGGAAGATTGTTTACCATCAAGACAATGCTCCGAGTCATCGGTCGCTGCAAGCCATGGCTGCTATTTATGATTCTGGTTTTGAACTTTTACCACATGCACCCTATTCACCAGATCTAGCTCCGTCTGACTTCCACCTATTTCTTCATTTGAAAAAATCACTTTCTGGCATTCATTTTAGGTCAGATGAAGAGGTCATTGATGTTGTAACCTCATTTTTTGAGTCACTTGAAACATCGTTCTTTTTGGAGGGCATACAAGCATTAGAACATCGCTGGAAAAAGTGTATAGACCTTAAAGGGGATTATGTTGAAAAATAAATCATAATCATTTTATTAGTCATTTTCTTTATATGTCGGGCCACGGACTTATGGGACACCCCTCGTATATATAAGTATTTTCTAGATGGCAGAGCGCCATCTACTGGATCAAAAATCAACTAAACGTTGATTTAGGCTTGTTCCATTATATCTGGTCAACCCCACAAAGGCCAACTGCCCGAAACACGTTCGTGGTTGGCTTTTCTTAATTTATCAAGAAAGTGGGTTTACTAAATACCAGGTAACAAGCCTAAATCAACGCATAGTTGATTTTTGTTCCACTAGAGATTATATCAACACCTGACCTTTTCTATTTTTTTATTTTTCGCATATATATAAGTTTAAGATATATACAATGTTAAAGCTCTCAATAAAAAAAAATTGATGACCAGAAATTTGTTCGTTACAGAATATTTCTATATTGTTTCACTGTATATATTGATATTTTAATGATATATTGAATAAAAACTATTCGATTGTCTTTATACAGCTTAAATTTTCTTCATAAAAAAAATAATATTGCCTATATATTACTGGTACTATTTCTATTATTCCTGCATTTACCCTACATTTCTGTGCTTGGAGAATCTGTATAAGACTAAAAGGTCTTTCAATAAAATAATCCCTTGAATCAAAATTACAATAAGAACCATTAAGCCTCCAGGGAAAATTTCTTTTTTTAAATATTTTTATTCACAAATATCTCAAGCTTTCAGGCAAGAGAGCCCTTCTACGAGAGAAAAAAAATATTTCACATAAAAACCCCAATAAAATAAAATTTAAATAAAGTGTTTTGGATGTTTACATTTATTTTATTAAAGCAAAAGGGCTTTCTTTCCCAAAAGCTTGAGAGATTTGTAAATAAAAAAAATAAAAAAAAAAGAAATTTTCCCTGGAGGCTTAATGTTCCTATTTTAATACTAAAAGGTATTAATAAATCTTTTTTTATTGTTGCTGAAATTTCCATTATGACTACTCGAAGACAAAGTTTCTTAAAATCTACGTTGTAGTTTTATAAAAGCAGCTGATTTTAGCTAACTTTTTCAATTTTATCCACAGAAGTAAAACACCTGTTTTCAGTAACTTAGTTTTTAAGAAGATTCTGTCTTATATGTTTAAAAAAATATTAATAACATTGAATTTAATTTATAATTATGTTGAGAATTATTGATTAAAAATTTTGCAATTTTTTTTAAAGGCTTTTCTAAAGTCCTATATTAAATACATATTATAAAATATATATATTTCCACACACACACTTGCATATTAAAAACAAAAATGGTGTTGTATATATATTAAATAATTGCTACCACAGAGAGAGAGAGAGAGAGAGTGTGTGTAAGCTCACAGGTAAATAGGCGCTAATCGAAAGAAAAGAAGTTCCTTTGTTCAATAATAGTTTCCCTTTTATATTTTGTTTTCTCTCTTGTAAATCAATAAATATAATGTTTAATTATTAATTCTTGGAATCAGTTTCATTAAAAAACTAAGCAAAGTCAACAAAAGGCCTATCCTGACCACTAACATGAGTGTTTTCTAGATGTGTGATTTAGTAAGTAGTGGTTAAGATATGCCACTTTTTTGTTCTTAATATAAACACCTGACCCTTTTTTTATCTTCTATTTTTTTACATAATTTGATATCGTTTTGAAAATAAAGCCATCCATAAAATTCTTTAACAAAAAAGGCATATATTGGATCAAAAAATCATTTTAACTTTAAAATATTATTTAAATATATAAATGTAATTAAATAAATTTTTGATCCAATATATGCCTTTTTAATTAAATAATTTTTTGATCCAATATATGCCTTTTTAATTAAATTATTTGATATATAACTTTATTAAGGCAAAATTTTAATAAACCTTCGGACATTTTTCGTCATTTTTAAACACCTCCGTTAAATGGCCATTCGTACAGTATATTATATTTACATATACTCCTTCATTATACCGTCCTTATTATAGATAATCTAAAGTTAAACTCAAATATAAATAAGCAGGAAGAAATAGTATATTATTTATGGATATATATAGTCATAAAATAAGCACAAATATATCTAATAGCTTTTAGATAAATACTAATATATATATATATATCGTAATTTAAACAATGAGATATGTAAGTAATAAAGTATGACGTCTTTTCTAGTCGTCAAAGTGACACCAGCTTGCCACTGGACACCTGGAGGATCCAGGGAGGGACAAAGAAGGGGCGTTGGTCCGGATGTTGACAGTTAGTTAGGTTACAGTGGATATTTCGGACAGGGCCCGCTGAGTGCTAGGTCTCACGGCGGTCCTCGTGGCCGCCGTTTTGAATCCTCTCTGCCCCCGCGGCTTCATGCAGGACGCCGAGCTTTCCTCAGTTAATTCTCAACTTTCCCCTGGTCCTGGTGCCACGTGAGACGTACTAGGAGAGCGTCTTTTGATCCCAAACTTTGTCCTTACTGTCCCGTGCGGACTTCCCACTCTGCACGCCTTGCCACTCAACCTCGACTGCTTCCAACTCACTTGTTGGCTTACCCGGGTTTACGACATATATTTTTTGAAAATTGCGCAATCCATAAAAAAAATATTTAATTAAAAAGGCATATATTGGATCAAAATATATTTCGATTCACTATATGTCTTTTTAATTGAAAATACTAATTTATATATAATTTTTATAATTTCTTTAATGATGTTTTCCACTATCTCAAAATAATTACTCAAATTAAGGCTTTACTGAAGTATATTTCTTCTTTTAGATTTCAAAATGCCAGGTATTAACAAAAGTGCACCTGTACACCATTATTGAATGTACGATGGGATGTACAATGCCTAGTAAAATGCTAATTATCGTGTCATGTCAATATTTTATTAAGAAAATTATCTTAAAAACAAAAAGTGTTCATTACAAACCCAAAGTTTATTTCGATTTACATGTTATCGATTTTCTTTTTTTTTTTTGCTTAATGTTCGAACGGATTAATGGTTTGAACCATTAGTAGCCCGTTCGAACATGCAGCAAAAAAAAATCGATAAAATCTAAATCGAAATAAACCTCAGGTTCGGAATGAAAAATGTATGCTCTTAAAATGTATTTCTCCAGGAAATATTAACACGAAACGATAATTAGCATTTTACTAAGCAGTTTATACTGAATATTATAAAACTTGATTTAGTATATTCAATGTGATTTTATAATATACTTTATTAAATATATTAAATCTTCTAAAACAACAACAAAAAGACATTATTTTTTACACAAATAAATTTACTGGCAATGCGTTTCTTTTAAATATCATTAAATATTTTCTCTACAGACCTTACTGCAATGATATGAGTTATTGAATGAGAGGGCTTGGCTCTTATTACCCCTATACCAGGCATACCTCATTCAATAACTTATATCATTGCAGTAAGGTCTGTAGAGATAATATTTGATGATATTATACCAGGTATACCTCATTCAATAACTTATATCATTGCAGTAAGGTCTGTAGAGATAATATTTGATGATATTATACCAGGCCCTCTCATTCAATAACTTATATCATTGCAGTAAGGTCTGTATATATAATATTCGATGGTATTATACCAAGCCCTCTCATTCAATAACTCATATCATTGCAGTAATAAAAGAAGTAAACAAAGATTAAACTCTCAGCAATATCAGATTCTTCTTTGGGTAGTGAGAGCCTATAAAACGACCTCATCAAATTGTATTCATAGTTTGGCAAAAATACCTATTCTCACGGATCACATAGAATCGTTGATAATAAAATACGATTTGGCCAATTTATCAAAAGAAGAAATTAATGTATTCAGACCGCATGCCCCAACTATAATTCATAACTTCATAGAATCAAGAATGGCTGAAACAATAGCTAACACTAATGAAACATTCCGAAAATTTTTCCCATTTGGAATTCCTTTTTATTTTCGTCCGAATTTTTATAACTCACAGTTCGTAACGGGTCATGGTAATTTTGGAGAATTTTTGTCGAAAATCGGGGCAACGGATGATCCTAGCTGTTTCTGTGGAAAAGACAACCAAGACTCAATACATTTATTAATAGAATGTCCGATATTTCACAGCTTCAGAAGTAATCATTTTTATCCCATCGAAGAAATTTGCGAATTTGTATATAACAAAGACACTTATGTAAAATTCAATAATTTTTGTAAATTCATTTTGGATTTTCTCTTCTGTTTGAGAGGGCCATCGTTTCAGTTTTAATTGTGTTTTTAGTCGGTTATTGAGTTGTATATAATGAATTGTATATAGGTTGTTAAAATAATTTATTTTATATTTTCTCTTCTGTTTGGGAGAACCATCGTTTCAGTTTTAATTGTGTTTTTAGTCGGTTATTGAGTTGTATATAATGAATTGTATATAGGTTGCTAAAATAATCCATTTTAGATTTTCTCTTCTGTTTTGGAGTGCTATCGTTTAAGTTTCAATTATGTTTTTAGTCCGGTTATTAAATTGTATAAAATGAATTGTATATAATCTACTAAAATGTATTTAGGCGCAAGTATCCCGAGCTGGGATATCGCGTCCGATATGTCAAATAAATAAATAAATAAATTGCAGTAAGGTCTGTAGAGATAATATTTGATGATATTTAAAAGAAACGCATTGCCAGTAAATTTATTTGTGTGAAATTTTAACGATAGATGGAAATTAAACTTATAAAGATATTATCCACTACTAAAACTAAATTTCTCCAGAAAATATTGAGACAGCCCGATAATTAGCATTTTACTAGGCAGTTTACTAGGTATTATAAGACTAGATTTAGTTCTTAAAGATATTTCAGCCAGTAAATCACTTCATATATAAAAAGATTTACTGGCCGAAGTATCTTCAATTTTAAGAACTATGAATACCGGCCAGGCAACCTCTATCTTTAAGATTGGATTTAGTATATTCAATGATTTTATACTATATTTTATTTCATATATTTATAAATCTTCTAAAACATCAACAAAAAGATTGAAGCAAGAAAAATGAATATTCTTTGAGTGTGAAATCTTGTAAAAAATAGGAACTTACCCTCTACCATTAATTTGTTTATTTTTTATGTCTTTTTTTGCATATGTTTAATCTCGTTAGAACGATGTGGTAGATAATTTTGTTGCCTTAAATACGAGGTAATCAACTGGTTTCTCTTTATACCTTAAAAATGTTTAATAAATTAATTTTATAAATCTGAGAGTTATCTTTAAAAACGATCCAATAAATATATTATAACCATTACTAAAGTTATGGCATCTGCCCGGTAAGCGGAACACTGTGGGTTCGATTCCCATCCCTGGACATTTTTATTTTTCCGTTTATCGTTACTATTCACAATTCATCCTATCATACTTCATCATTTCGAAGGTTAGAAATAATCGCTATTTCTCCTTAAAATAAATTTCGATTTTTCGTTCAAAAGAAACATTCGCGGTATAATTGCAATTTTCGTTCTACAATCATAAGCAGCATTATATTATATTATAACCATTACTAAAGTAGCTTAAAAAGTATGAGTATGTTTCTTACCTTTCTCGTCGATGTGGGAAGTAAGAGAGAGGCTGACCACGATGAGTATAAAAGCGATGAGGAAGATGATCGCAGCTACACCGCCAATCACCAATATGGTCCACCTGTTGCTACGGATTGGTCCTGAGTCGTCGCGAGATTTCCGATGACGGTGGCCATGCCGCCTACGGTGGGGAGCCTCCTCCTCGGCCGTCATCACAGCCCCGAATCGATCGACGGGCGGTGCGCAAGCTGTTTACCTTCACATTGATGCCGCCACCCACTGTAAATCAATGATCCTCCCGGCAATGGAAGCCTGAGCAAACGGAGGAACTACAACTCGACAAGATTCTATTCCCGTTTCACTTACATATCGCATTACAATCAACATATATAGCATATAGTGTCTCATATAGAGAAACAAATATTACCACAGAATAATTATTTTGAATACTCTGTTGTTTATCATCATAAATATATACATAGTGATCCAACATGTGAATGGCGCTTAGATGTTGAATCACCAGAGCATCTTCTTTTAACTTGCCCTCTGACTAATCAAATTGTATGTAGATACTTTGAAACATTACCAAATTCTCTTTGTGTATATAATCTATCTTATGAGAACTTTGTTAAGTTTAGAACTATTTGTACAATAATTTACAAAACACTACTAATCCATCGTGTAAATAATTAATCATATATATGTAAATAATACTGGCACAGCACAATAGTCCTTTGGACTTCGTGCTTTTTGTAACAATAAATTTTAAAAAATCACTCCTTACCATGCTTGTATATTATCACTTGTAAATTAAATTATAAAATAGTTGTGCATTCTAATCAATAAATTATCCTTACTCAAACCTTTGTAATACATCACTACCGTGACAATATATATATACAGTTAAACCTGTCTATAGCGCCTCCTCTAAATAACGCCTTCCTCTCTATAACGCCCGATTTTAAATACATAGTACGATGCGAGATTTACATTAAAAGTGACCTATCTATAGCACCCTCTCTCTATAGCACCCTATTTTGGTGAGTCCCAAGAGGGAGCGCTCTAGACAGGTTTAACTGTACATTAAAAACAAAGAAGGCATATCCTCTATATATAACCAGGAGCAACATGTGATTTTTAGATGGCAGAGCGCAATTATATATATAAAACTAAAAAATAATGCATATAAAAAAGAAATATAATGATGAGTTTTTATATATATTTTTTTTAAGTGAATATTATGAATGTATCAATAAATTTTTAAAATATTTAACAGAAAGATTTTGTCTAACAACGGAACCAAGCTTTTAAATCGGCTTTGACACGTCATACACTTGTTTAATAAACAACTGGGGTAACGAACCAGATAATCTTCAATCAAATAGAATGTAAAAAAAAAAGATAAATTCCAATATTAACTGGATTTTGGCACAGACTTATAAGCACTTTTCCGAAATTTAAACTTGATGAAATGTTGGCTTCTATAACGGTATTTTGTATAATGCAACAGGCATTATTTAATCAGAAATCTGTTGCATAACAAAAGTTGAGTGAAGAGTCAATTCATAGTTCCGTCAACATGTATATATCATGCATTTTAAAGCTTTTTTCCCCTTTCTATGAGCACATTTAACAGAAATATTATTTACATTGGTGGAAAAATAAATTGTGTGTGTGGCCAACAATGGGATACCTCATGAAGGGTGTTGCAGAAAAGCTATACCAATCCCTTCTCCCTATAGAAACTGATACGGTTGACGAGTTTTGCAGACATTGTCGCAGGATTGAGGCATTCAATAAAAAAGGATCGGAAGGCCTTAATTTGAAAGACTTGCTGATGTCGCTACGATCTCAGTGGAAAGCGATATATATATTGAAGCTCTCATTCGGAGAGTTGTGAAAGAGGAAATAAATAACGTTATCGCTGGAAGGAATTCTCCCGTCTCAACAGAGAAAATGTAAGATGAGGTATTACAAAGAACAGAAGAAACAATAGCTTCTATCATAAAGATAGAGGCTGCCTGGCCGGCATTCATATTTATATGAAAAATAGACACTTCGGCCAGTTGGAGTTTTTTTTATTTTCTCAACGTTTCGACAAATATATTTTGTCTTCGTCAGGAGAAGTAAATAAAAATAAACATTTGGCAAGGCGTTAAAAATTGTTCTGAGGTTTGCAAGGGCGTTCTCACGTGATTTTTCGAATTTAGTACAACATCTAAAGCAGGAGTCAAAAACAAATATTAAACTCGTCAAAGACTATGATCTTGGAAATAAAAATGTATAATAATAAAATTATAATAAATTAAGTAAAAATAAATAAATAAAGTAATATAATAATAATAATCACAAAGATTAATATAAAGATTTCTAACTATTATGTCCATTTTTATCTAGAATTTTTATCGAGAATTTGGGAAAAGAACTATAAATACTTTTGAAGATATTCCGCAATACACACACAATATGCTTCATTTTTAAATTTAAAAAGTAGTTAATAAGCTAGATAAAAATATGGACATAATAGTTAGAAATCTTTATATTAATCTTTGTGATTATTATTATTATATTACCTTATTTATTTATTTTTACTTAATTTATTATAATTTTATTATTATATATTTTTATTTCCAAGATCATAGTCTTTGACGAGTTTAATATTTGTTTTTGACTCGCGCTTTAGATGTTGTACTAAATTCGAAAAATCAGGTGAGAACGCCCTTGCAAACCTCAGAACAATTTTTAACGCCTTGCCAAATGTTTATTTTTATTTACTTCTCCTGACGAAGACAAAAGATATTTGTCGAAACGTTGAGAAAATAAAAAAAACTCCAACTGGCCGAAGTGTGTCTATTTTTCATATAAATAGCTTCTATGTTCAAAGGTCCAAAAGTTGAAGCTGGTAGTCACACAAAATGCGGCACAATGTAGAAAAGAAAAGCAGACCAATTCCGCACTGTCGATAACATTTCAATCTGTTTTCATTGCAATAGACCAGGACATGTGGTACGTTACTATAGGGAACGTCGCTGTCAGTACAGAGAAAACCTATTTAACGGTACAAACCAATATTACAACAAAGTTCGTACCTACTATAACAGAGACAACTTTTACACCCCACAATATGCACATAAATCTGAAGCGGAAGAGAATAACGGCTTTGAAGACAACCAATGCAATCCAAGAAGTCCATCCCCATACCCAGGTCGTAAAAAGTACAAATGAAAAAAGCCAATCACATTCGACCGCCAGGCGCTCCAGTAGCTCACCTAGGCCTATGGATCAGGAAAAATAAGACGTGCGATCCTCAAAGAAGGTAAGGTCGACGGATACGAAAACACTCCATCGACGAAATCCGAATTAGATTCCAATTATCTTGTTATAATCATCAATCGCCGCATGGTTAGAGCCTTAGTCGTCTCAGGTGCATCATACTCGGTGATATCTGACGCATTCCATCAATAATTTAATATCGTTATGTTTGAAGAGCCAAGTATGACGTTGAAAGTTGAAAACAATCGATGTATGTCCCCCATTGGAATGTGTACCATCAAACTTGAGATTAATAACTTGCTACAGCCAATTGAATTTCTAGTGCTTCCCAGATTTAGTCACGAGATTATTCTAGGATGGAATCACTTGGAAGCATTAAGAGCAATTATTGACTTTGGCCAATCTAAAATTCTCGATGAGTCCGCAAATTTTAAAGGACGCCTTTATGTCGAGGATGACCATGTGACACCGCAAACTCGAGAAAAATGATCACGGCCTCCACATCTGAAATTGCAGGAATTAAAAACTAATAGCCGAGGGCTCTAAGAAGTTATTCTTGGACAAGTAATTTTTAATTCAATTTTTTTCTTATCACGGTACTGCATGGCAAGGCGTAGCTTTTGGTCACAAATTGCAGCACGCAAACCAATATGATTCTCTCTGTAATGTTGTTGCTCACATTTCTGAAATTGATGGCCATATAATTTGCACCATTGACGATTTTTTTTTTTACATCCCCCAATGAAACTCCAACTTACAATCTACCCAATATCGAGATAGATATTAATTCATGTATCGCCCCAGAACGTTCGCCCAAGGAGAAAAACAAGAAATATTAAAGCTTGTAAATAACTATGTAGAAAATTTCAGCCAAGTCGGTGCGAACAACATATCTCAAAGCACCGTTAAGCATCGTATTGTAACAGGTGACAATGGGCCAATTAAACGAATGCCTTACCCCAGCAGAACGTAAGATCATACAGGATGAGGTCGACAAGATGTTAGAAGCAGACATCACCCAGCCATCAGAAAGCCCCTGAGCCTCACCAGTTGTCCTAATGAATAAGAAAGATGGCTCCTGGAGATTTTGCGTTGGTTATAGAGGCTTGAACAAATTCACCAAGAAAGATGTATACTCCCTACCTCGCATTGACGATACATTAGGCAGTTTACGAGGCACAAAATTTTATTCAACGATGGATATAGAATCGATGGATATAGAATCGGGCTACTGGAAAATTGAAATAGACAAAGAAGTCAAAGAGAAAACTGCATTTGTATACGCCAGATGGTCTATTTGAATTTGAGGTGATGCCGTTTGGGCTCTGCAATGCACCCATAAACTTGGAAATAATGATGGACAGCCTGCTGAAGGGACTCAGGAGGGCAACGTGCTTATGCTACTTGAACGACGTCGTTTTATACTGGGTCTTCAATGCAAGGAAAGTTTCTAGAAGGGCTTCAAGATCGTTGCAGGTTTCTGCTACATTGAGAAGCTTCCTATGAAGAAGGTGGACCTAAATGTCAAAACAAATTTGAAAATCTGCCAAATTCTTGTTTTAGACCCTTTATTTGACAAAGAAGTCTCATTTATGCATCCAAATGACTCAAGATCCATATAGCTGCACCAAAATAAAGCTAGGAGTCATACCTCACGTTCAATACGTCAAAATCTGAATGAAAATAGGAATTTCGTACATCCCTTTAAAGCAAATCCCTGCTAAATCTCTAGACTTGGCCTCTATGGACTTCTGTTTTTGACTTGCTGAAAACTACTCTTAAATATAGAAAACCTTAGACGCTAGATCGTCTCTAGAAAGTTGTTAAGGACTGTTGGGATGATGTTGATCAAAATATTCTAGGACGAAGCCTTATTTTCGGGAAATATCTATACACATTGAAACATAGAAAACAATAAGTTGTATAAACATTTGTAAAATATTTTTGTTGGGCTATAAGTTGAAGCTGGACTAGATGATATAATAATGGAAGGAAGTAGTCAGTTATCCCACTACATCTGTCGATTGAAATGGATAGATTAGAAGCACGCGGAGTCGACGCGAACAACAGGCAAGTGTTAAGCTCCTTTTATTTAGACTAATGAGGGAGGATGGGCTGCCCCCTAAGCAGCACTGTGATTGGCTGGCCGTGACGTAGTAGTGAGTAAGTCCTCCCCAGCAGAAGTAGGCTTATCCAACGTCTTCATTCCCCCACTTTGGATATGCCGGGTAGTATGCCAGTATCCAGACAATTCATAGCTGCACAAGCATTCTAATGTGCAGTCTTTTTGAGGCCCTTGGTGAAGATGTCGGCCAGGTTATCGTTGGTAGAGATGTAATTCACATGGATGTCTCCGCTGTTGACCTTTTCTCTTATATAATGATACCGTATGTCAATGTGCTTCGACCTATTGTTTTCTATGTTGTTTTTAGAAAACTCGATGGTAGCTCTATTATCACAGAATATTGTTATTGGGCGTGAGGCGTTAGTCAGGCATTTCAAATTCTCTAATATTTGTGCTATCCACAATATTTCCTTAGTGGTCTGGGCGAGAGCAATGTACTCAGACTCCTTTGTAGATAATGACACGCAATTTTGCTTTTTAGATCTCCATGACACTAAACAACCGTTAATAGTAACAGCTGACCCGCTGGTTGATCGTCTATCATCTATGTCATTAGCCCAATCTGAGTCGCTAAATGCTAGTATATCATCAGACCCTCTTTTATAGATGAGTGGAACATTCTTAGTAGCTTGAAGATATCTTAGTATATGTTTAGCAGCTTGCCAGTGTTGTTCGCCTGGGTTACTACAGAATTGTGCTAATTTAGTTACGGCAAACGTCATATCAGGCCTCGATGAGTTTGCAAGATATAGCAGAGACCCTATAAGTTCTCTGTAAGGGACGTGTTTCATCTCATCCTTTTCCTTGTCAGTTGTTGGACAGTCTTTCTTTGTAATCGGGATGGAGTTATCTAATGGAGTAGAAACGCCCCTACATTCCATCATATTAAATCTTTCGAGGATCGACATGATGTATTTTCCTTGTGAGAGGATTATTGTGTTTTCATCTGGAAAACTTATTTCTACACCTAAGAAATATTTGATGGGTCCCAAGTTCTTGATCTTGATTTTTTCTCTAATCTTTTCCTCAAGACTTCTCAATTCATCCTTCATGGCCCTTATCCAGTACGGTGCCTCTTTGCTGTTTGTGGCTTGTTCAAAAGTTGTGGGTTCGATGATATCTAGGAAATGCAGTTCTACCTTTGGCTTTCCAACACGCCCATAAGGGTTTCGTAGAATTCTTTTAGGCCTAGTTTGAACAATGTTGTCGTTGTTCACCCCCACTAAATCCTGATCACTCGTATCATCATTACGTTCTCTTTTCGCTTCAGGTTTTAGATCTACGAGATCTCGTATAGCTCCTTCAAGCTGTTTATCGGGTTCTATCCAAATATGGTTGTATCTTTCAGGTTCATCCTCAACTTTAGTCCACTTCAGTCCTATCTTGGATTCGTCAAATTTGACAGACATGCTTCGTTTGGATTACGTGTTGAGTTTTCGGACACCAAAGACGATAGCCTTTAGTCTGGGAAGAATAACCAACAAGAATGCACCTATTTGCTCGATTGTCCAGTTTCTTTCGCCTTTCTGTGGGGATATAGCTATATGCTAAGCACCCAAAAGCTTTTAAGAGGCGAACACTCGGTTTTCTTGATGACCAAAGTTCATCAGGTACTTTATCTCCTAGGGCGCTATTGTAGCACTTGTTTCTTATATAAGCTGCAGTCTTCAATGCCTTTGCCCAGAATCTCTGAGGGAGTTCGGCGCTGTGTAAACAAGATCGGGTTATGTCCAACAACACTCGATTAGCCCTTTCTGCAACGCCGTTTATAGGTGGCGAGTATGTGTTCGTTAGCTCATGTTTGATTCCAAGTTTCTCTAGCCTAGTTTTAAATTCATGGTTGCAATATTCGAGTCCATAGGCCTTGAACTTGATGTCGCCGCATCCTTCCGCTCGTGTAGTCCCGCTCGCTGTTAGGATCGGATCCGACGTTATTCCTTGGAAGTTGGTGAACCACTCCCTTTTGTTACACACGTGGTGAGTCGCGCCGCTGTCGATCACCCAAGAGTTGTCAGGGATGGCGCAGGATGGGGCTGCTAGCATTTCGCTTCCCGCTATCTCGTGAGTGCTACATCTCGGTGGTTGGAAATTTGGAGCTGGAGTTTTAGCCTTTACTCTGCATGATCTCGCGATATGTCCTTCTTTGCCGCACTTGTAGCAGGTGAAATTTTTCTTCTTGTTGTCTTCCTTGCTGGTCGTTGTCCCGAACTGCAAAGCTTCATTTGTGTTATTCACACGTCGGGCCATGCATCTCTCGTATTCTGCTAGCAGCACATATTTTTACCTTGCTAGAAGTGAATTCCTTGTCTTCTACGTTGCTGAAGGTCATGATGATTCCGTCGTATGACTCCGGTAGGCCAGCAAGCATTGAATAGGCGAGGTCTTGATCTTGCATTTCTGCGCCTGCCTCTCTTAAGTGATCCGAACAGATCTTCAGTCTCCCCAAATAGTTCGTCATCGTCTCTTGTTCTTCGAATCTTATGGAGATGAACTGCTTCTTCAGTTGGAGGATTCTTGACCTTGACTTGGGTTCGTATACTTGTTCCAAGGTATCCCATGCTTCTCGTGCAGTGGCACAGTCCATTATATGAATCTGTTGGCTCGGTGAGATCGTCAGTGCTATCATAGCCAACGCCTTTTCTTGTTTCATGTTGAAGATTGTTCTTGAGGCTTCTTCATCCGGTGCTGGCTCCGTAACATACTTCCAGAGTTCTCTTTCGATTAGCATCATCTTCGTTTCTCTTCGAGTTTCTCGAGGGGCGTGTTGATCGGCGTCGAGGTCATCTTGCACGTGGTGTCTCGAATTAAGCACGCTCTGCTACCAGATGTTGGGCTATAAGTTGAAGCTGGACTTGATGATATAATAATGGAAGGAAGTAGTCAATTATCCCACTACATCTATCGATTGAAATGGATAGATTAGAAGCACGCGGAGTCGACGCGAACAACAGGCAAGTGTTAAGCTCCTTTATTTTAGACTAATGGGAGAGGGAGGATGGGCTGCCCCCTAGGCAGCACTGTGATTGGCTGGCCGTGACGTAGTGGTGAGTAAGTCCTCCCCAGCAGAAGTAGGCTTATCCAACGTCTTCATTTTTAATAAAGCTCTAGAATCGTTCTTTTAAAAATTAAAAACCATCAGTAGTTCTGTGGCTAATTAAAGCTTTATCTTAAGCTGAATAATAAAATTTTGAGTATTATATCATCATGCACAAGTGACATAGAATTTAAAGAATAATTAAACTTAAATAGGAATCGATATGATAAAATCGAATTATTCCCCCCCCGCCCCCCACTAAAATTCCCAATTACATATTGAAAAATTAAGCCACAGCTCCTATAATACAACAAAAATCTATAAATACTTTTTTAAATAGTTTTAAATTTATCACTAAATACATTTATCAATAGAAAAGAAAAATGAATATCCCATCTACCTGCGCGCGTTCAGAGCTATTGAACAATTAGTAATAATAATAGAGTAAAAATAAAATCATCGTGGAACAATCATACATTAAGTAAATAGGCAAAATATTTAGTGATACTTAAAATACCTGCTAATCTGTTGTTTTTTAGACACTTTAAGTCAGAAATTCATTATGATCATCTCTCCCCTCAGAAGGACAGCCCTGGTTGTAGATGACTTCTGTACGCTCCAGAAATTTAGGTTAACTAAATAATGATAATAAATGTTATATATATTTTGTTATAATCTTAAATAAAATTGCCAAAGTTTGTATTTCTTAATTTTCTATATGACATGTTGGTGGAGATACTGGGTAGTATAGGGAAGACAAACTGAAGCTTGCAAACAGACCTTGAGACCATGGGTGTAGTGGTTTTCATTTTCCGCGGCTGACTCCCAGGATTCTACCGCCACGTCAGATTCAAGACTTCCCTCCCACACACAAAGAAGACGATGTTCCTTTAGATGATAAGAAGACAAAATCGCTTTTCACGCCGCAAGAAAAAAAAAAGAACGCAATGGTAAGGACAAACTTCGTAGGAGACTCCAGACTCAGAGGGATTCCTTGACAAAAGCAACAAATTTGCAAGCTGTGGGTCACAGCTCCTGTAGGGAAGGAGCTATCTAGAAAAATAATCATTATTTTTTCGACAAATTATCATTTTTTATATTTATATTTTGCTACTCTGTTAGCTTCTCCCTCATTGCCTCTCTGGTATTTTATAAACGTTGTTTCATCCTTGCCGTGTCATAAAAAAGTTTGTCTTTCCTAATTTTCTAAGTTTCTAGAGCAATCATAAGAGTATATGTCAAAAACTAATTGGGGTGTGCAAAAAAAAAAAAAAAATAATGCTCCTATCATTCGCTTGAATATGTTATATGTATAAAAGTACAAATCTATTTTAAATTATCTGAATTCATAGCAAATCTGTCTGGGGATTGTTTCATCCAAGAATAGTACTATATAATAAATATGTTGTTATATTTTAATTGATTTATTTTTTTTTGTTATCCCCAAATACCTTTGACTGACATATATATCCTAGAGTACATTTTGATTAGGGTTTGTGTAAGGAATAAATTTAAGAATTTAATAACTTATGCGTGCATGTATATTTATTTGGTTCAACTATGTAAATAAATTTACTGATTATAAGATGATGAACTGAGTGAAAGTAACTATAGGCAGTTACGGCAATTTTAAATCCAAATAAAAATAGGTAGAAAAATAAACACTTGCTGTACATTAAAAATATCAATCAAAATTAAAGTTAAAAACTCTGTTTAAAAGTGTAAACCCCTCTCCTTTAAAAATTATAAAGTACCATTATAAATATTGACCATATGAAATCCGCTTTATATTTGCTCAACTTCATATTTACATTTTTTTCGAACATTATAGTTTCATCCAATTGTTTATTTTATTTTATTATAGTTTCACACGATTATTTTGAAAACTTTATTTATATTTATTTTAGCAATCAAAATTTATATTTCCACAGAATGCGATTATATCAGCGAAAAATCTTGTAAATATCTGGTTACCTTGAAAAGATTTAAATCGATATTTTGATTAGTTTTGGTCAAATTATTTCTGCTATTTGTTTTATTGATATTATTCCTTATATTTTATCGCATCTAATATATTTAATTAAAGTCGAGTGATTAAACCCGGACAATTGGCGACTTTCGTACGCTCCAGGAGTCCGGGTTACATACAGAAGAGAGAGAGAGAGCGTGATTAATTATAATGCTAGCAGAATCAGAAGAAAATGCAAATCAAGGTTTTACTGGGATGTATCCTAAAGAAAACCCAGGTTATTATATATTTATATTCTTATCAAATCAATATACGTATATTCGTATTACAAACATCTTACTTTTTATTTAAATATTTCTGAAGAGGTCTAAAAAATATTGTCAAGACCTCAGTGTAACTGAAAGTTACCTTTCCATTTTGCGCTTTATCTGAATTTTTTTTCTGATTATTTTTTCAAATATAAAATTAAAAATTGTGGTATTTTTCACAAATTGCTGGTAAAATGAATGTCAAAGATGCCAACTCCTGTGTTGAGATGTCATTTAAACATATTGGGGAAGGGTAGATTTATGTTTTGAGATTGAAAATAAACATGACATTTATTTCACAAATGGACCAATAGTCTCCAATAAGATAAATCCAATAGATGGACATTATCAACAAACTGAATAACCAACTTATATGCTCATATTTAATATTTTATTTTTATTATCAATAATTCTTGTGTTGATTTTCACCTCAGAATTCAGTTATCAGAACCCTTTTAAAAATGAGGAGTACTTTTCTTTAAGGCTACGATTTAAAAGGAGGATATTCATGTATCAAAAGTGGAACCTGTCTCTTTTAAAATGCATTAAAATAAGGAAACAAAGCATTTTGGGTTATCACCCCCAATACAAAATGTAGAGTTGGTGATAACAAATAAGCCATAACACCAGTTTTGCCAAATTCAGACATAAAGCCAACCTTTATACCATGGTTTCTGGCTTTAGTCCTCATCAGTACAAAGGACAGCTTTGATTTCATAACATTCTGTGGCTCATTCATTATCACCAACTCTGTTTCATATTGGCATGATAACTCAAAATTAGTTTTTTTCTTATATCAATGTCTTCTTCTTTCCTATCTCCACTCAATCATATTAGGGTATCAAGTTGTGACCCTTGATGGTGTCTGTTTGACAACCATCATGACTGGGTAAAGTAGAATGCGTCTGCCTTTGTCATTAAGACTGGGAGCACTACTCAGTGGCAGGGCGACTTAGCTCCAAAAGAAATAGCCGCCTCTGACATGAGGAACAGATGCCATGTGCAGCCACTCCTAACATGGAGTACAAACGCTGCTCATCCTGTATCCTTGGATTAAGAGTCCTTACAGGGTACTATCAGCCGGGCCAGCTGAACCCGGGTTTTTCAGCGAGTTTGTTACTGCTCCCCCTCCTCCTTTTTAATCCGGGCTTGGGACCGGCAAAGGCGGAGTTTTATATCAATGTAATAAGGCACAATATGGATTAGAGATTATAAACACAAGGTGGTGGTGGTGTCTTGTTCATGCTGCTCCATGGAAAGGAAGGATGCCATTGTCCCGATAGTCAGCCACATTTCAAAGTTCCCTGTTCATGGTTACTGTAGCGGCTCGGGGCTCACGACACCGTACTACAGGACAGTCCCTTACTTGTGCTGCTTCTCCACATTTCAGAGTTCCCTGTTCACGGTTACCGTAGCGTCTCACGACACCGTACTACAGGACAGTCCCTTACTTGTGCTGCTTCTCCACATATTTCAGAGTTCCCTGTTCACGGTTACCGTAGCGTCTCACGACACCGTACTACAGGACAGTCCCTTATTTATGCTGCTTCTCTCGCCCACCATGTAGAGGAGGGGTTGGACTTCTGGGCAGGATAAACACAAGGTAATAAGACCAAATAAAAAATAGTGTGTGACATCATTCAGTACTTTTATTTGAAGATGTTAACAACGCTGTTACTGAAACATCACACAATATTTATTTATTTGAATTTAGTCTTATTACCTTATGTTTATATCAATGTATTTTCAAAAGGGAGAAATGCCACATTTGGCATAATGAATATCATACAAGGGAAGTTATGATCCATGCCTACAGTGTCATTTGAAACCAAATGTCTTAACAAGAGTAAAAAAAAAAAACTTCAATCAATGCTCTATCACAGAAAAAGTAATCAGAAAAACATATTAGAAACAAAATTGGCAAATCATGATCATTTACATAAGCATTTTAGATGGTAGAGCGCCATCTAATGGAACAAAAATCAATTAAACGTTGATATGGCTCAATTTGGATTATAGATTATAAACACAAGGTAATAAGACCAAATCCAAATAAATAAATAGTGTGTGACGTTTCGGTAACAGCGTTGTTACCATCTTCAGACAAAAGTACTGAATGTACTTCAGTATGTTCTGTTCAGTCCAGAATGTTCAGTACTTTTGTCTGAAGATGGTAACAATGCTGTTACCGAAACGTCACACACTATTTATCTATTTGGATTTGGTCTTATTACCTTGAATTAAACGTTGAGTTTACTTGTTCCATAGATATTTGGCCAACCCAATTTCTTTATAAATCAATAAAAGTCAACCACAAACGCATTTCAGGCTGTTGGCTTTCATCAGCGTGGTGCAGACTGTACCTCTACGACCAAAAATTTGTCCCAGAGAGGCTTCCTGAGAAATCAAGAAATGGGTATTTAAGGCAAGTTTGCGTAAATATGGTTTTCATGTTAAAAAATATGAAAAATGGTCAGGTGTTGATATTAAAAACAAAATTGGCATTTCCTGACCTCTCACATGAGCATTATTTTTCTTTTTTTTTTTTACATGAAATGTGTATTTATGTAAACTTGACCTTAAATCCCCATTTCTTCAGGAAGCTTCTGGGACCTAATATTTGGTCTGCACCACACTGACGAGAGCCAACAGCCCAAAACACATATGTGGTTAACTTTTCTTGATTTATCAAGTGTGTAAGTGTGCAAAATTCAAACTTATTTCCACATGTGTAGATATTAGAAAGAAGGAATCATATATCGCCGCAACTCTTTTTATTATTATAGTGGTTAAGGAAGCTTTCGGGCAAGCCCTTCTTCAGCTAATTATATTGTACAATTAAAGAGAGATTATATATCGTTTTTAATATGAATCAAAATAAACGAAAAGAAATTTACCACGCCCCTCTTTTCGTTTATTTTGATTCATATTAAAAACGATATATAATCTCTCTTTAATTGTACAATATAATTAGCTGAAGAAGGGCTTGCCCGAAAGCTTCCTTAACCACTATAATAATAAAAAGAGTTGCGGCGATATATGATTCCTTCTTTCTAATTTGTCGAAATCCGCAAACCGTTTACCATGAATGTGTAGATATGTGATGTACTTACACTTAAAGCAATTCATCAACTTCTACCCACCATGATGGCCATATCATGGCCTGTACCATGAGTACTAGGGATACATTTTTTAAAATGGTTGGCTGCAGCGAGATCAATTTTAATATGAATATGTTTAAAATAGTATAACAATATGTGGCGACCACACTTTGCCTCAGCGAGCGCAGACAAAGCTATACTACACATACGGGCAGTAGTGTGGCGGCCCCACTACGCCTCGGCAAGCACAAGCTGGGAGAAAACCTCATTACGCATGCGCGGGTGGCACCCGGGACTCTTGCCACGCGCGTCGTTCAAACAACAAGGCTTGTTTCCAGCGGGGATCTTTACTTCTTTCCTCTCTATATATTTCTGTTTTTAAATAAATTTATTTTATAAAAATAATTATAATTTTATCAGCGGCTTTTCCACAAGCCACACCAACACGCATGCAACCATCTCACATATATATTAATTCAATAAAAGATCCCTTATATCAATATTAAGGTTAAAAGCTTCCAGGAAAAATTCTTTTTCAAAATCTTGACAGTCAAGAAATGACGTCTAGTTTTCACATTTATTTTGATGGGAGAGGCACCCTATGCTATTATATATCAATTTCTTCCCTGCAAAATTTCCATCTATATATTGATGTTAGAAAATGGAGATGTTTGTCCCCAAAAGTTCACAAACTAACTGAGATATCTTGGCCAGCTCCAATCCATGAGGAGCCAACACTCTATCTCCATGGTGGGGCCCCAAGTACCTCCACTCCAGCTACCAGCACATCATCAGTGGTAGCTGGTACAGCCATTGTAGGTGAGTACTACTGTAATACTGACCTCAGTACCCTGTTGTAGACAGCTTATTGATGTGCCTTCCATTTATTCTAAATTATCTCTGATACAGTAGGACCTCCCTGTAAAGGACACCTAATTGCAGAACCAAAGTGTCCTTTAGGTTGTCCTCTTACCATAAAGTTGCTAAATACAGTGGAACCTTCCTGTAAAGGACACCTAATTGCAGAACCAAAGTGTCCTTTAGGTTGTCCTCTTACCAGAAAGTTGCTAAATACAGTGGAACCTTCCTGTAAAGGACACCTAATTGCAGAACCAAAGTGTCCTTTAGGGAGAGGTGTCCTCTTACCGGAGAGTTGCTAAATACAGTAGAACTACTTCCCTGTAAAGGACACCTAACTGTAGAACCAAAGTGTCCTTTATGGAGAGGTGTCCTCTTACTAGAGAGTTGCTAAATACAGTAGAACCTCCCTGTAAAGGACACCTAACTGTAGAACCAAAGTGTCCTTTAGGGAGAGGTGTTCTCTTACCGGAGAGTTGCTAAATACAGTAGAACCTCCCTGTAAAGGACACCTAACTGTAGAACCAAAGTGTCCTTTAGGGAGAGGTATCCTTTTACTGGAGAGTTTCTAAATACAGTAGAACCTCCCTGTAAAGGACACCTAACTGTAGAACCAAAGTGTCCTTTAGGGAGAGGTGTCCTCTTACCGGAGAGTTGCTAAATACAGTAGAACCTTCCTGTAAAGGACACCTAATTGCAGAATCAAAGTGTCCTTTAGAGAGAGGTGTCCTCTTACCGGAGAGTTGCTAAATACAGTAGAACCTTCCTGTAAAGGACACCTAATTGCAGAATCAAAGTGTCCTTTATCGAGAGGTGTCCTCTTACCGGAGAGTTGCAAAATACAATAGAACCTTCCTGTAAAGGACACCTAATTGCAGAACCAAAGTGTCCTTTAGGGAGAGGTGTCTTCTTACTGGAAAGTTGCTAAATACAGTTGAACTATGTGCTGAGAAGATGTAAGAAAACATCTACCTATGTTTCCCCACGTGACGCAGCGGAGCGTGACCTCGGCTGCACGGGTGAGTCAGTTGTTGTTTTGCTCTCTGTATCGATGGACATTAAAACATGGTGGCAGCTATAACTGGATAAAATACGAACCCGTATATTGCAAAATATCGATTTTTGCGTACCTTGGAAGATAATTCAACATGGCTCAGATTCAACCTCCAGAAACTTTCGACTTCTCGACTCCCAACGAATGGCCCAAATGGAGGAAGAGATTCGAACGATACCTCGTGGTCAGTGGAATGAAGAAGAAAGAGGAGGCGGACAAGATCGATTTGTTCATGTACTTGATGGGCGACCGCGCGGATGATATATTCAGGACATTCAAGTTCGAAAAGGAAGAAGAGGCAACGAAACTTGATTCCGTCCTCAAGGCGTTTGACAGCCACTTCTGTGTCAGGAAGAATATTATCTACGAACGTGCGAAATTTAATTCAAGAATCCAAGAGGATCGGGAGCCAGTGGACGAATTCATCACTTCATTGTACAAATTGGCTGATAGTTGCGAATTTGAGGGTCTTCATGAGCAGTTGATCCGTGACCGAATTGTGGTTGGAGTGAGGGACAAAGCTTTATCTGAAAGAATGCAGTTGGACAGCGAACTGACTTTGGAAAAGGCGGTGAAAATGGTTCGACAGCAGGAAGCAGTTCGACAGCAGCAAGTCGACCTGCAGCGTCCCTCAACAAGCCAAAAGGTCAATCAGGTGAAGTTCAACTCGAAGAAACAATCACCGAAACAACAACAGCAGCCTTCGAGGAAGAAGGAGAAGTCAGCCAAAACAAGATCACGATGTCCAAAATGCGGAGGTTTCACCCACAGGGAAGGACAGGCTTGCCGTGCTGAAGGACAAAAATGTAACCTGTGTTCAAAAACTGGCCATTTTGCAAATTGCTGCCCAGGTAAGCAGGCGAAGACTGCGGAAGTCAAAGCAGTTTCTGAACTTGATGAAGAAATTGGTTTTCTCCTGGAGGTCTCAGCTGTGGAGGATTCATCTAATCTCGATGATGATGAAGGCGAGTGCAGGAGGCGATGGACAGCAGAAATCCAAGTGAACGGGAAACAGGTGAAGTTCAAGCTCGACTCCCAGGCGGATGTTACATGTGTTCCTCTGTGCCTCTTCAAGAAGATAATGGGACAGCAACGACTAGTGAAAAGTGATATCAACCTTAGAGCTGCTGAATTTTCCGAACTTCAGACTGTGGGTATGTTTATATCAACGCTGCGAAATGGCAGTTATGAAATCAAGGAGAAGATTTATGTCATTCGTCGTTTGAGTGAACCTCTTCTGAGTCGCCGGGCATGTGAGCTCTTGAACCTGGCGAGGCGGATTGAAGTGGTTGCGACGAGAATTAACCCGATCAAGGAATTCCCTGAAGTATTTGAAGGACTGGGACAGATCGGAAACCCTTACGAAATCAAATTGAAACCTGGAGCAAAACCTTATGCTGTGCATACTCCTCGACGGGTACCAATACCTTTGATGGAAAAGCTCAAAACAAGATTGGAAGAGCTCGAGAAGGCGGGAATCATAGCACAAGTTAACGTTGCGACTGAATGGTGTGCACCGACTGTGATTGCTGGTAAACCGAATGGCGACATACGACTCTGTGTGGATCTCTCAAGGCTGAACGAACATGTACAGCGCGAAGTGCATCCCATGCCAGTGGTGGAGCACATGCTGGGGCAACTGGGGGAAGCAAAATTCTTTTCGAAACTGGACGCGAACAGTGGCTTTCACCAGATTCCGTTGAGCCCGGACTGCCAGCATTTAACGACCTTCATTACTCCTTTTGGGAGATATAAATACTGCAGAATGCCATTTGGAATCTCACTCGCCCCAGAGTATTTTCAGAGAGTTATGTCAATAATCTTGCAAGGCATGGACGGTGTAATGTGTTACCTGGACGATATCCTGATATTTGCCTCCGACTCCAAGACTCACGATCGAATTCTTCGTTTAGTGCTCCGAAAACTGAAAGAGGCGAAAGTTACACTAAACAAGGCCAAGTGTGTCTTCGGCGTGCCAAGAATTAATTTTCTTGGGCACATACTGGATGAAGACGGTATTCGACCAGATCCAGCGAAAATCGAAGCAGTGGCGGAGATGCCTGCTCCGACCGATGTTCATGGCGTAAGAAGATTTCTTGGCATGGTGAACCATCTGGGACGTAAACTCCGAATGACCTTGCCAATTGCACCAGATAATCTTAATCCAAAGTTGGTGGACTCTCAGACCCTGAAAAGAAAGGAGGGGAGAAGGAGAAAGGATATGAAATCCAGATATGATCGACGCTGCGGAGCTACGGACATGGAGGAGCTATCCGAAGGTGACACGGTTTGGATTACAGATATGCGAACCTGGGGGATTGTAAAGCAGAAGGCATCGACACCAAGGTCGTATATGGTTGATACTCCAGTTGGGACTTTACGTCGAAACAGGTTCCATCTACGAAAAGGAGTTACAGTGCAATATCCAGCCGACCCATCGACGCCGACCTTTTCGGGGGAGGAACTGGTTGAAAATGAAAAGACCCCAGTTGTGGATTATCCCTCTAACGACTCAGAAGACGGCCAGATAAGAACCCGGAGTGGACGAATTGTTAAACCTGTGGATCGCCTTCATTATTAATTATATTATGTATTTAAAGTTTGTAATGTATATATATATTTCAAGTCTTAAAAAGGGGGATGTGCTGAGAAGATGTAAGAAAACATCTACCTATGTTTCCCCACGTGACGCAGCGGAGCGTGACCTCGGCTGCACGGGTGAGTCAGTTGTTGTTTTGCTCTCTGTATCGATGGACATTAAAACAAACTACCTCCCTGTAAAGGACACCTAATTTCAGAACCAAAGTGTCCTTTAGCGAGAGGTGTCCTCTTACCGGAGAGTTGCTAAATACAATTGAACCTCCCTGTAAAGGACACCTAACTGCAGAACCAAAGTGCCCTTCAGGGAGAGAGGTGTCCTCTTACTAGAGAGTTGCTTAATACAGTAGAACCTCCCTGTAAAGGACAACACCTAATTGCTGAACCAAATTGTCCTTTAGGGAGAGGTGTCCTCTTACCGGAGAGTTGCTAAATACAGTTGAACTACCTCCCTGTAAAGGACACGTAATTGCTGAACTAAAGTGTCTTTTAGGGATAGGAGTCCTCTTACCAGAGAGTTGCTGAATACAGTAGAACCTCCCTGTAAAGGACACCTAATTGCAGAGCCAAAGTGTTCTTTAGGGAGAGGTGTTCTCTTACCGGAGAATTGCTAAATACAGTAGAACCTCCCTGTAAAGGACACCTATATACAAAAATACATTCACAATTAAGTCTCTCATGTGTTTGTCAAAAAATATTGTTGATCCTGATTGGACTGACAATTTGAACTTCATTTTGGGTTGAGAGAAGATATCACAATAGGTGGAAAGGAATCTGATGCACACAATCATACATTTAATTAAAAAGGTATATATTGGATCAAAATATTAAAAAAAAAAGAGATAATTTTCTGGAAAAGATACAATAGATGACATTTTTTGTATCTGCTATACGCCTTTTTTAATTAAAGATCTATTTATGGAATTCTCTCTATTCTCAAAACAATCATTTATATATCAAAATACAACCTCCCTTTACTGGACACCTCTCAACAAAGGACAGTTTTCATTTGCAAAATTACCATTTTTATTATTTAGCAACTCTCCTGTAAGAGGACACCTCTCCCTAAAGGACATTTTGGTTCTGCAATTAGGTGTCCTTTACAGGGAGGTTCTACTGTATTTAGCAACTCTCCGGTAAGAGGACATCTCTCCATAAAGGACACTTTGGCTCTGCAATTAGGTGTTGTCCTTCACAGGGAGGTTCTACTGTATTTAGCAACTCTCCGGTAAGAGGACATCTCTCCCTAAAGGACACTTTAACTCTGCAATTAGGTGTTGTCCTTTACAGGGAGGTAGTTCTACTGTATTTAGCAACTCTCCGGTAAGAGGACATCTTTCCCTAAAGGACACTTTAACTCTGCAATTAGGTGTCCTTTACAGGGAGGTAGTTCTACTGTATTAAACTAATCTTCTGAGAACTTCTACATAGAATGAAGAGTGAAGTTTAACAGAAATGCCGTGCAGTGACTCCTAGCACCAGTCTGCAGTCCCAGGGAGAGAACAGCGCTGCTTCCAACCCATACCCACGGGACTCCTCTGAGGTAATATGGCTTCCTAGTACACCATCACACAAACAAGTTCCATTCAAAGGTAGCGAATCAAATACAAATAATGTCCTAAATTCATATATTGTGTTTATAATCTATAATCCAAATTGTGCCTTATCTGTATTAAAAATATTAATAATATTATTTTGGTAAAAAAAAAAAAAGTTAATTGGGTTAACATCTTCACTTAGAAAGAACTCGAGTGAAGCTGGATCATTTGTATAGTAAAAAAACTAAGGCCAGAATCTGTTACTGGAGACCCGCTGGCGATTCTAGACCAAACTGCAGAGGTGGCAGAGGCGCCATTTTTACTGTACATAGTGTCATGCATAAATATAATTATCTTTTTAAATTAGTGCAGACTGTGCACTTTTGCATGTATTGACAAGATGTCAATAAAATTATTTTAATTGTTCATGTCCCAAGGTGTACTAAATTAGAAAAACTTATGCATGCTATTATTGAGGTAAAGCTTCTGAACAATCTTTGAAAGTCAGTCAGATGTCCATAGTTTGCTTGTATACCATTTCTGAGATTTCATCCTTCAGAGTAGCATATATAAGCAGAATCATCCAATACAGTATTGGAGCTCTAAGAAGCGGTCTGGTAGATTAAATTGGTGAAACTGCTAGGAGAGTTCACCACTGATAAACCAAGACCTTCCAATATATTTTTTTTCATCACAGTAAGGATAATAGAAGTTTTTTTTTGTGTAAAAGAAACATTCGTGCCTTAATGTTTTCATTTCCTATACAGTAGAACCTCCATGAGAAGACACTCGCGCTAAAGAACACCTCTCTACAAAAGACAGTTTTCATTTGCAAAATTGACATTTTTACAATTTAGCAACTCTCTGTTAAGAGGACACCTCTCCCTAAAGGACACATTGGCTCTGCAATTAGGTGTTGTCCATTACAGGGAGGTTCTACTGTATTTAGTAACTCTCCGTTAAGAGGACACCTCTCCCTAAAGAACACTTTGGCTCTGCAATTAGGTGTCCTTTACAGGGAGGTTCTACGGTATTTAGTAACTCTCCGGTAAGAGGACACCTCTCCCTAAAGAACACTTTGGCTCTGCAATTAGGTGTCCTTTACAGGGAGGTTCTACGGTATTTAGTAACTCTCCGGTAAGAGGACACCTCTCCCTAAAGAACACTTTGGCTCTGCAATTAGGTGTCCTTTACAGGGAGGTTCTACTGTATTTAGTAACTCTCCGGTAAGAGGACACCTCTTCCTAAAGGACACTTTGGCTCTGCAATTAGGTGTTGTCCTTCACAGGGAGGTTCTACTGTATTTAGTAACTCTCCGGTAAGAGGACACCTCTCCCTAAAGAACACTTTGGCTCTGCAATTAGGTGTCCATTACAGATGGGTTCTACTGTATTTAGTAACTCTCCGGTAAGAGGACACCTCTCCCTAAAGAACACTTTGGCTCTGCAATTAGGTGTCCATTACAGGGAGGTTCTACTGTATTTAGTAACTCTCCGGTAAGAGGACATCTCTCCCTAAAGAACACTTTGGCTCTGTAATTAGGTGTCCATTACAGGGAGGTTCTACTGTATTTAGTAACTCTCCGGTAAGAGGACATCTCTCCCTAAAGAACACTTTGGCTCTGTATTTAGGTGTTGTCCTTCACAGGGAGGTAGTTCTACTGCATATAGGTGGCATGTGATTGGTTCATATTAACCAATTATCTGTTCCCAGTCACGCCGTGGGACTCGTGGTTGGCCGAGGGGACGACGCCGCAAGCGTCCACGGGACTTCAATGCTCCAAAGCATCCACTGACAGGTTATCTTCGCTTCCTCAATGACAACAGAGAGAAGATCCGGCTGGACAATCCCAACGCCAGCTTCTCAGAGGTCACCAAGATTCTGGCTGGAGACTGGAGCAAGCTTCCAACCTCAGACAAACAGGTTACTACATGTGAAAAAATAGTACAAATGTGATATTGTACTGGGATAAGGTGCATAAATTAAGAAAAAAAGGCATCTCCTTGTCGTGCAACTAAAAGTTGCTTATGGCTTGCACCATCTATCAGAATAAATATCAACTATTCCTTTTGATTATTTAAAAATCACAGAGAATAGTTGATATTTATTCTGATAGATGGCATAAGCCATAAGCAACTTTCAGTTGCAAGATAAGGAGATGCCTTTTTTTCTTAGGTTACTGCATGTCATTAACCTTATTTTAGCTCTTTCAGACCTTTACAACAACAATATTTCTCATTCTGCTTATAAAATGTACATGTGAAAGTTTTTCTTGACAATTCGATTTGTTTTAAGGCAATAATAATGCACCATCTAGAGTAGAACCTCCCTGTAAAAAACACCTAATTGCAGAGCCAAAGTATCCTTTAGGAAGAGGTGTCCTCTTACTGGAGAGTTGATAAATACAATAGAACCTCCCTGTAAAGAACACCAAATTGTAGAGCCAAAGTATCCTTTAGGGAAGAAGTGTCCTCTTACCGGAGAGTTACTAAATAGTAAAATGGTAAATTTGGCAATGAAAACTGTCCTTTATAGAGAGGTGTCCTCTCATGGAGGTTCTACTGTATATACAAGAAATGAAAGTATTTAAAGAACATATGTTTCTTTCACACATTCTATTTGTGATGCAATTATGGATAAAGTGTTTGAACCTCATTATGATAACATCTTTTATAGCAATCAACAGGCTATATCTCCATGAAATCTTAGTTTTAAGTGATATTGTTATAACAAGGTTCATCTAAAGACACAAGGATCGCCTCTTCTGTCAAAATAGATGTCAAAACCAGACGGCATCTATTGACCGTTACCGCAAACTTGCGACCTCATGTCGGTGACAAAGCCACAACATCAGCTTTGGAAAACTGAAAAGCGTCCACCTAGAGACCATGGTTTCGGGCTAATGGCCCTCGTCAGCCTAGAGTGGACTTTAATCCATGAGATCCACGCGGGATCTAATGGAATCTTCACAATTAGATCCCGTGTGGATCTCATGGATTGAAGTTCACCATAGGATAAAGAGGGCCATTAGCCCGAAACCATGGTCTCTAGGTGGACGCTTTTCAGTTTTCCAAAGCTGATGTTGTGGCTTTGTCACCGACATGAGGTCGCTAGTTTGCGGGGATGGTCAATAGATGATGTCTGGTTTTTGACGTCTATTTTGACGGGAGAGGCGACCCTTGTCTCTTTGGATCAATATCCTCCCGGCGAAATTTCCATCTATATATAATATAATGTAGGCAGTTGATCAGGAAGTATGCACATAAGTCAGACAAATTAATGAAATAAGTTGGGTGGAAGAAAGAGAAATCGAAAGCTCTCAAGTCAGTATTAATTTCTGAACATTCACTTTTACATTTTGACTATTCAGCCTCAACAGATATGCACATTGACTCAAGAAACTGGAATCTGAGAAGTCTTCTATGAGAGATTTAAAAAAATTACCAAAAATATACAGTAGAACTACCTCTTTGTAAAGGACACCTAATTGCAGAACCAAAGTGCCCTTTAGGGAGAGGTGTCCTCCTACCGGAGAGTTGATAAATAGTAAAAATGGTAATTTTGCAAAAACTGTCTTTTATAGAGAGGTGTTCTCTATCACGAGTGTCCTCTCATGGAGGTTCTACTGCATTTATGCACAATTTTATCCATCACTAAAAGTTAATCATGAAATATTCTTTAAAAAAATAATAATAATAAAAAAGTCCCAATGGTATCAATTCATATTATTAATTAAAATATATTACAACAGCATTTGTTAAATATATAATTTTATTTTTAATTTAAAAGGCATATATTGGATCAAAATATCATTTATTTTACCAATATTTCAGTTGGCTGAATGCCAACCTTTATCAAGGTATTATAACATTTTAATGTGTGTCAACAACAAACTCAGCGCCACATAACGTTAACAGAATTAAGTTTTAAAAATATTTTGTTATATTCAATGGGGAGAAAAAATTTATATATATATTTATATATATTTTGATCCAATATATGCCTTTTTAATTAAAGATTTATTTATGGATTGCTCTATTTTCAAAATAATTTTATTTATTTATTAGGTTGTCCTAGAAAAATTTTCACTAGCAGTAAATGTTATGATGAAAAAGTCATATTTCTGACTTTAATTCAACCGAAAGCTCTGATACCTTGAGTTGTCAAATTAAAGCGGTTACACAGTATTAAAAGATATAAAATTATTTCAAAACAACTTCATCATATTACAATAGATAATACAAGTTATAAGGCACAATTTGGATTATAGATTATAAACACAAAGTAATAAGACCAAATCTAAATAAATAAATAGTGTGTGATGTTTCTGTAACAGTGTTGTTACCAAAATGTCACACACTGTTTATTTATTTTCCTTGTGTTTGTATAATAAAAAGTTTACATGAAAAAAATGTTTCTAATAATTTGTTGCCTGAAAGCACTCTTGAAGCATTGTCCCTTTTAAAATAAAGTTAATAAGTATTTTTTCTTCTATTTCCAATCTCCACATATTCTTCTTATGTCTAAATTTAATTTTGTTTTGAACCTCTCATGTAAACCATTTCTGGCCTTAAAATCACCATAGTTAATGGCATACAAAAAACCTTTTCTTCCATCACAGACCTGTTATTTGCCTTTTTTTTTTTAGCTTAGATTAGGGGTCAGCAACCTTTTGAATCAAAAAAGTAAAAAAAATTACAATTTACAAAATTGCAAAGTTTTTAAAGAGCCATAACATTTTTCTTGCCAACAATAAATAGTACTAGCATAAATAAAGTTTCTTCTTCTTCTTTCTTATCTCCACTCAATCATATTAGGGTATCAAGTTGACCCTTGATGGTGTCTGGGTGAAGTAGAATGTGTCTGTCTTTGTCATTAAGACTGGGAGTACTACTCAGTGGCAGGCCGACTTAGTCCCAAAATAAATGGCCGCCTCTGACATGAGGAACAGACACCATGTGCAGCTGCTCCTAACATGGAGTACAAACGCTGCTCATCCTGTATCCCTGGATTAGGAGCCTTTACAGGGTACTATCAGCATGGCCAGCTGAGCCCAGGTTTTTTAGTGAGCTTGTTACTGCTCCCCCTCCTCCTTTTTCCTCCGGGCTTGGGACAGTTTTATTCATGCGAGTACTACATGCAGCTTCACATCCAAAGAGCCGCTTGTGGCTCCTGAGCCGCAAGTTGCCGACCTCTGGTCTAGGTTAAACTATCTCAATATAGAAAACTTCTGAAAGGGGATGCTAACAGATGCAATCATGGCAAAAGTTGGAGTTGATTCCTCTTTGTAGCAATTTTGAATAGCCTTCTATTTTTATCTCTGAGTTGAAAGTCACTTTTGTTATTTTAACATGTTCTGAAGTTTTGTCTGCATTTTTTTTTTCTTCGAAAAGTTTTTATAATAGCTTTTTCATTGTGGTACCTTATTAAAAATGCCTCTTTGCTTTTATTTTTCTTTATTTTGGAAGCCATTTGCAATTTTTCTATTATAAATTTGAATGCAATATAAAAATTGAATACACAAAAAATATATTCTATATAAAAAGTATAATGTAAAAATTTATATAACTTGTGTGTGGCAAAAATAGAATCTAAATATAAACATTGCTTCTAAATTTAGTGTTTTGAAATCCTGATTTGTGAGCTGAAACATACTTACAATTTTTCTGATAAGGCACAATTTGGATTGTAGATTAAAAATACAAGGTAATAAGACCTAATCCAAATAAATAAATAGTGTGTAACGTTATGGTAACAATGCTGTTACCGAAACTTCACCCGCTATTTATTTATTTGGATTTGGTCTTATTACCTCATGTTTAAATTTTGCTGTTATAAAAATCTAGTAATTTTAAAATTTTAAGTGCATTACAATCCTAGTATTTTATTTATTTTTTTTTTTATTCTGGGATTTAAAATTAGGTTTCTTATAAAGGTGGTTCGTTATATTAAAAATCTTCCAAATTTCTTTATAACAATGGTATTTTCAATGGAATGGATTTGGGGATTACCATAGATTCATTATAAGGGAAGGTTCCCTATATCCTGGGTTTGTTTTAGTGGGGTTTTAAGTGTGTATCAGAGAGTTTTGGTGTTTAATATTTGTTGGTTTGTAAAAATATATAGAAACTCCACCCCATAGAATATGAGCAATGCCTACAGTTCTTTCATCAGAGAGTTTTGGTGTTTATTCTTGGTTGGTTTGTAAAACTAGAAATGAGGAATACAGCCTACAGTCCTTGACCAGAAGGTGTGTGGGGCCCAGCAATACCTGGAGTTAGCAGAGAAGGACAAGGAGCGCTATGTGAAGGAACTGGAGGAGTACCAGCAAACGGAGGCCTACAGAGTGTTCACTTTGCGCAAGCAGCAGGAGAAAAAACGCAGAGTCCAAGAGTACCCAGAGCCCTATCCTCAGTCCTATAGTACAGCTACTACCATCCCTGCAGACAGGATGGTATCAACAGGAGCCTACAACCCTCCTGGGGGTAACCTACAGGTGGGTAGTGTCTCTTGTAACATGCCAGGAAGTATTGATGAAATAACCAAATTAGATAATTTTATACCCTTCAATCTCTCTCTTTATTTATAGAGATGGTACAAATCAATTTCAATCATTAAACATTCTTTATTAATAAACACAAGGTAATAAGACCAAATAAATAAATAATGTGTGACGTTTCGGAAACAGCGTTGTTACCATCTTCAGACAAAAGTACTGAATGAGAAATTTTACCACAGCATGTTTTAAATAGTTACTGTTATCAAGTGTGTAAACAAGATAGCAGATAAGAAGAATATAGTTTTCTGAACACTTGGTAACAGTAACTATTTAAATCATGCTGTGGTAAAATTTCTCATTCAGTACTTTTGTCTGAAGATGGTAACAATGCTGTTACCGAAACGTCACACACTATTTATTTATTTGGATTTGGTCTTATTACCTTGTGTTTATAATCTATAATTGTGCCTTATCATTCTTTATTAATAAAATATTGGTTTTGTAAAAATGAGAATCATTAAAATACACATTTTTTTAGTTATTATTTATCTTTACACAAGGCTGTTAAATATGGCTAAAGTGTTTTTTTTTTCTAGCAGCTAAAGAATCTTTGTGCAATACAAGGTAATAAGAACCTAATCAAAATGATTTAATAGTGTGTGACATTTCAGCAACAGCATTGTTACCATTATCAGACAAAAGAATAAATGAGAAAAAATAGCACAGCAAGTTCTTAAATAGTACTGTTATCAAGTGTGTAAATAATATAACAGATAAGGAAAAATAGTTTTTTTAAGACAACTTGAAATATTCTTCTTAGAATTAAAAGTGGATTTTTTAAAAATATATAATTAAAGGTGGCATATCTGTAAATATCAATTATATTTCCTCCTTCTTCCATTCTATTAATTGAAGCACATGTCTTTTAGATGAAAAAGGTGACAATGCTCTTGCTGAAATGTCACATACTATTAAATTATTTGGATTAGGTCTTATTTTCTTGTATTATAATCTATAATCCAAATTGTGCTTTATCGAATCTTTATGCAATTTATATTCTGTTTCAATTTTAATTCAAAATTTTGAATTGTAGTAATGAGTGCCAAATTTAGAAATGTTATAGTTTTCAATTCCAGTCCTATATGCCTTCTTGATACATTGGCTAAAACAAACTTTCCTATTTTGAGTCTTCATTTTATCAAATCTCAAGCTTTACAAGCTTGATACCTTAGTGTGATTGAGTGGAGATAAGAAAGAAGAAGATGACTTTATCATTGAATAGGTTTATGGATTATCACTGCTTTATTACAAGTTCATTTATTGTTCCAAATATGTGAAGTCATTCAAACCTCTCTTTTATTTGACAAATAATTGAATGAAAACATTATCACCTACTCTTTGTTATACCTAGTATTGTCTAATGGACCAATAAAGACAAGGTAATAAGACCAAATCAAATAAATAAAGTGTGTGACGTTTCGGTAACAACGCTGTTACTGAAACGTCACACACTATTTATTTATTTGGATTTGGTCTTATTACCTTGTGTTTATAATCTATAATCCAAATTGTGCCTTATCGGACCAATAAAGAGAAAAATGAGTATAGTTGATGTTGCCATATTCTTTTTCCCAAACAAACTTCCAATCAACAATTGATTTTCAAAAGTAGAATTTCAATGTTATTATACTTTATTATTCACTAGCTGAATGACCCAGACCCCGGCATTTATATACAGGATATAGCTTTCCCTTTGGGATAAATCTGTGAGGTTACTTGCCACTAATGTGTCACCTTCACACCCAATAAGTAATATTATCTCTACAGACCTTACTGCCTTGATATAAGTTATTGAATGAGAGGGATTGGCTCATCAGTAGTGAACCCTCTCAGCGGTTTCACCAAATTAATCTCAAGACTGCTCTACTATTGTATTGGATTGGTTTTGGAATATACCCTACATTTTCTATGGAAGGCAGCTTAGGGGTGTTTAGTGAACCTATGGACATAAGCTTATAGGTCTGTAGAGGTACATACATATAATTTCAAGGTATTGCGTCGAGCAAAGATCTTTCGCAAATATGGTGCATTGTGTCTTTATACCATCCTGGAAGAGGAGCAGTCTAGTATTTGTGAGAGTTAACATTGCTAGTAGAACAAATACTACATCCAACACTTACTTAGTAAGGATTGTACTAAACCACTACACTTGGCTAATATATCTATAGGTCATGTTACACCTTTTCTATTTACTATATTTCAAATTGCAGGCAAAGTCAGACTTTCACTAAAGTGTGTCATGGTGCCATTTAAACGACAGCTACACCCCATTCCATAAGATTGACTCATGGAATTCATGCAATCTTTACACAGGGGTATAAGAAAAAACAACATTTATTTGGATTTGGTTTTATTTACCTGACGTTTATAATCTATAATCCAAATTGTGTTTTATTATTGATCTTCAATTTAATAAGCATGCTTATATTGCTAATTATTGAAAGCTGTGTGCAATGTTATCTCACCAGCTGGTGCTGTGCTCAGGACCCTGTTATCCCAGAGACTGGCCAGGACAACATGCCCACCTATGACATTCCCATCTTCACCGACCAGTTCTTGGACCACAACAAAAGTAATGGAATCCTTACAATTGCCATGTTACCACGACACTACTGCTTCCATGACATTTGAAAGTGCTGCCACTTCTCTAAACTTAGTTTGTCCCCTATCAAAAAATATGTACAGTTAAACCTGTCTATAGCGCCCCCTCTTGGGACTCACCTAAATAGGGTCTTTCTTATCTCCACTCAATCATATTAGGGCATCAATCTTGTAAAGCTTGAGATCATGACTGGGTGAAGTAGAATGTATCTGCCTTTGTCATTAAGATTGGGAGCACTACTCAGTGGCAGACCGACTTAGCTCCAAAAGAAATGGCCGCCTCTGACATGAGGAACAAACACCATGTGCAGCTACTCCTAACATGGAGTACAAACGCTGCTTATCCTGTATCCCTGGAGACCTTACAGGGTACTATCAGCCGGGCCAGCTGAACCCAGGTTTTTTAGTGAGCTTGTTACTGCTCCTCCTCCTCCTTTTTTATCCGGGCTTGGGACCGGCAAAGGCAAATACAGAATTGTATATAGTACTTGATTTATGTTCAGCTAAAACCATTGCTATACTGGGAGAATCCTGTATGGGGCTTGATCCCTAATAAAGGCTTTTGTGTGTGTATACCTGTAATGATGAAAGAATAATTATCAGAGAGTTGTGTGATAATGTTGGATATAATGTAATAGAAACAATGATTGATGCTCCAATGGCCCCCGATTCTTGCAAAAGTCCAACCCCACCAGCAAATTCAAGTAACCAAACGGGGCTCTGGCACATTTTTAAGTGCAATGTTGAACTGCTTTTCACATGTGTAGACATGTGGTGCACTTACAGTAAAAGCAGTTGCCTACTTCTACCCACCATGATTATCATAGCCTGTACCACGTGTTTTTTTTTGCTTATCCCTAGTACACGTGGTACAGGCCATGATAATCATGGTGGGTAGTTAGCGACTGCTTTTTACTGTAAGCGCACAACATGTCTACAAATGTGAAAAGCAGTTCGACTTTGCACTTACAAATGCCAGAGCCCCGTTTGGTTACTTGCACTCGCTGATGGGGTTGGACTTTTGCAAGAATCGGGGGCCATTGGAGCATTTTTTTTTTTTTTTTTTTAAACAGAAAAAAGTGTCCAATGCGGGAATCGAACCCGGGTCCTAGTGGTCGAAAACCAAATGGTTTAACCAGCCTTCCACCGACCCACTTTCTAGTACCACGTGTACTAGGGATAAGCAAAAAAAAAATGATTGAACATCTAGGTAATAGAAATGGTGATGGTGTCTTGTCCAATGATTTTGTTGCTCCATGGAAAGGGAGGTACCTGTTACACCTGATCATCATTTCATTAAATATAAAATGCTATGTTGTTTATAAATTTAATTATTTAAATAATTTGTATTTTTTTAGAATTTAATTATAAAACAAATTTTTGTAAATATATTGATGAGGCTGAAGTGGGGATATAAAACTCAATTTATTGGTAGGTTGCAGTACATTGTCCTGGTGGGCTATGGTCACCTTGGCCCGTTCCAGGGCTGGGCTTGTGGTCCGGTTCTGGAGGGTTGTTGAGGTCCGATTATCTGCGGTATAGCCGTTGGGAGGGTTAGATCTGGTACAAGACATCTTCGTTCGCCGGGCAAGGATAAAAAGAAAAAAAAAAATAAATAAAATGCACGAAGGTCCAACGATAACTGGCACGTTGTATTTGTAAGCATTCCGCGAAAACGGTGGTCCGTGGTCAAATACAACTTGTGCCTGTTATCTCTGTGGTGCCGTTTCTCTGATAAATAAATAAAATAAACAAAATTTAAGATAATTTTGCAACGTCACGTGTATTTCCGGTCGGTTGCTTGTTGACACACAACACCACCCCCCCTCTTATCTTAGACTCGGTCCCTCGAGTCGCCGTTATCTTTCTAGAAATTCCTTAAGTCTCGACACGTGCGCTAACGTGCTCTGGCGCCTACTATTTTCGTTGCGTCCATCCTGTGGTCGTAACCTATATGTCGTTTCCTTGATTCTATCCGTTATTACGTACGGTCCTACGTATTTCGGCAGAAATTTCTCCGTTTTCCCTGGTTTCCTGCGAGACGACTCCAGTAGTACCAGGTCGCCCACGGTTCGCAAGGTCATACTGACACTTCGTCATCATTGTCCGGTCTCGGTAGTTTTCGTCGGCAATTTTCTTTAATCTCTCGTTTTCTAAAATGCGGTTGGTCACGTATTCGTCGTAAGTTTTTACTGGCTCGTCGACGGTTGGTAGTCCTACGTCTAGGGACGTCCTCGGTTCTACGCCAAATATCAACTTATGCGGTGTCACCTGTGTCGACGACTGAATGGACGAGTTATACGCAAAAGTCGCCGTTTTTACGAATCTCGGCCATTCGGCGTGATCGTCCTCGAGATAAACTCTGATGCCGTTTTTTATGATGCCGTTGAGTTTTTCGCATAAGCCGTTTGTTTGCGGGTGTGCCGCGGAAGCCATAATATGTTTAATCCCGTACAACCGTGTAAAGTCTCTAAAAGTACTCGAATCGAAAGATTTGCCTTGATCGGATATTATGCATTTCGGAGTACCAAAAACGTAGAGCAGATTGTCTGAGAGTGCGTTGCACGTGGTTTCCGCCTTTGTATCTTTTACCGGGATCGCGAGTGCGTATTTACTAAAATGGTCTACGATCGTTAGAATGTGTTCGTAGCCTTCTACCGATTTTTTGAAAGGACCTTGGTGGTCTATCCCCACTCGTTCCCAGATGTCTGTTGCTGGTGGTAACGGTTCTAGCGGGGCTGCGGGTTTGAACCTCTGTGGTTTAAAGGCCTGGCACACTTTGCACGACCGAACGTATTTCCGCACGTCTTCTTCCAGACCTTTCCAGTAGAACCGTTGCTTAATACGGTGGACCGTCTTCGCTACCCCCATGTGTCCTGCCTCGGGTATATCGTACGCTGTTTTCATTATTTCGGATACGCTTTGCTTTGGTGCTACGACCAACCATTGGTTACCTTGTGTTGCATGGTTCTTTTTATAAAGGATCCCGTTTATTTTTTTATATTCGTCCCGTGTTTTAGCGTCTGGTAGTTTCCCGGTAATATCGCGGCAAAACGTGTCTTCCTTTTGTCCGTTTTCGTCGATCCGTACTGTGCATGCCGTTAAATCGTTGAAGTTGTCTTCGACGTTCGTATCGTTTTTGTGGAACGGGTTGCGTGAGAGTGCGTCCGGTGCAACGTTCTTCCTCCCTGCGCGGTGGACTATTTCAAAGTCGTGCTCCATGAGTTTTAACCCCCATCTAGTAAGTCTTGAGCACGGGTCACGTACGTTAGCTAGCCACGTTAACGCGCTATGGTCGGTTACGACTTTGAATTCTCTCCCGAAGATGTACGGCCGTAACTTTTGTAGAGCCCAGACTATTGCTAAACACTCTAGTTCTGAGATACCATATTTACTCTCGTGTTTCGATGTCGTTCTCGACAAGTAGTAGATCGGGTGCAAAAACCCGTCATTGTCCGGTTGCATTAGCACCGCGCCTAATCCCACGATTGATGCGTCCGTATGTATTTCTATTCTAGCGTCTGGGTTGAAGTGTGCTAGAATTGGCTCCTCAGTCAATTTTTTTTTTAAGGTTTCGAAAGCTTCTATTTCGGCCGGACCTATCACGAATTTCTTATCTTTTTCCGTTAAACACGTCAGCGGTTTGCTTATCTTTGAAAAGTTTTTTATGAAACGGCGATAATAGCCGCAAAGTCCCAGAAACGAACGAACTTGCTTGACATTTTTCGGAATCGGAAATTCCTTAACCGCCTCGATCTTATCAGTAGCCGGTTCTACGCCGTTTTCCGATACCACGTGTCCCAAAATTGGTAACTTTTGGTAGGCGAATCTACATTTTGATGGTTTTAGGGATAAGCCTGCCCCGCGGAAACATTCTAGAACATTTGTTAACCGCACGTTGTGTTCACGTATGTCTCTTCCGTACACGATGACGTCATCTAGATAAACCATACACTCGGACCATTTCAATTCAGCTAACAGTGTATCCATGATTCTTTCGAAATGACCCGGTGCCCCGGTTAAACCAAAGGGTAACACTTGAAACTCGTACAACCCGTTACCTGTCGTGAACGCTGTAATTGGCTTGCTTGTTTCGTCCAGTGGACACTGCCAATAACCGCTAACAAAATCCGTGTGAGAGAAATACTTCATTCCCGCTAAACGGTCCAGGCAGTCGGTGATATCCGGTAATGGATATGAAAATTTTTCGGTTACGTTGTTAACTTTTCTATAGTCCACACAAAATCTATAGGATCCGTCTGATTTTTTAACCAAAACGACCGGGCTCGCCCATGGAGATGTTGATTTCCTAATAACTCCTTTCTCACACATTTCTTTAACCTGTTCCTCTATAATGTCACGTTCCTTAGGACTGCGGCGATAGGCTTTTTGTCGAATTGGTTCCGTGTTCGCTTTAAGTTTAATGTGGTACGGTTCGATATCTGCCGCCTTATTCCACTCTTCTGAGAAAAGTTCCCGATACCTGTACAATACGTCCAGTACGTCGATTTTTTCGCTGTCCGATAGCTCCGGGTTTATATCGAACTTCTGTGGTTCGTATTTGCACGTGGCCGTCGTACTGTATCCCACCTGTTCACTTAGGAAAGAAACATTCGCTATTTCCCCGCCGGATCGTAACAAGCACGAGTTTGCTACCAACCGCACCGGCTCGTTCCTAGTATTTATGACATCAATGAATATCTCGGATACCGTTTCGGAAACGTGTACTGATGGTATTAGTAGCCCCGTTCTTCTTACGCAGTCGGGGTGGGGTTCTAAAATGCCCGCCATTACTGTTGGCCCTTTTAACTTAACCCTCGTTTTACAACGTGGTGCAATTTCAAGGTCGTTTAGTATGCAGTACTTTTGTTTGGGGTTTTTCCGATCGTTCGTAATTGTGCCTAACCTCTCGAGTTCCCGTTCTTCGTTTAGTTCTACCACGTGGTCGTCCGTGCCTATTTTTGGCCTATACAATTCTACCGATTCGTCTCTAAACATAATTTTGCAATGATAGTTTGTTAGAATATCGACGCCGAAAATAATCTTTTCCCCGTTTCCTGGAATTATGGTGAACCTGCCACATATGTCGAAACCATCAATGTTGACCTCCAAGTATGTGCACGTGTTCGAGACTACTGACCCACTTATTCCCCGTATAAGTAATTTTGAAGGCATTCTAGCACATCCTAGTGCGTTGGCTATTCCTTCGTCTATGCAGCTAACATTTGCCCCTGAATCGAAAATCAGTTTGCCTACATGTGTCTCATTGATATGCGTGATTAAACAGAAATTTGTCATACCTGTCCAACGGAATTTTTCCATTGCTGTACCCCCTATTTCTAAAGTGGATTTTTCTATTGGTACCTTATTTAATGTCTGTTTCTCGTTAACCCCCGGTTGTCCTTTTACCCTGAAGATTATGCGATTGGTGTTACCAGTAACCTCGGAAAATACACGTGGTACGCTGTCTACACTGTTTGAAACTTCCACCACAGGATTAGAGGCAAAATTGTACTTACCACGTGGCCTCCTTTTCGGGCAATCCCAGTGTTTGTGCCCCGTCTGGTAACAAGTGAAGCATCTTGGCGTCCCGTCCGGTAGCATAAATCTTCTTGCTTTTTCCATGGGCGTTTCGGTCCTTGGATTTCGTCCTTGTTTTTGTTCCCACTCTTCCGCCGTCCTCGTAGTTGTTTCCCAACTCGTCGTTGTACCTGCCTCCGTCCGTTCCTTGTTCCATTTATCCGCCTGGTCGAGGAATTTCGCCGCCTGTAGGAAGTCGGCCTCTTCTGGGTTCCGCGTGGTGCTCCACGAGGCTGCCAGTAGTAGGCAGTCTTTTGGAGCCAATGCCCACAATGCCTCCTTGCTTGAATCAAACGGCGAAAACTCGCCTGCCGTCGCGTGGGCCGTAATCAGGTTCATCAAATATCTCCCCGTATCTTCCGTGGACTGGGGCCGTCTCGTTTTCTTTAATTCGTTACCCCTACTACGTGCCCGGCCGTCGTTCCTTGGGTAGCAAAGTTTCAGTGCTTCCAAGACGTCTTCAAGTGCGGCTGAAGGGTCAAACCTGCACTTGATAAATTCGCGGCCGTCAAGTGGAAGCCGCCGTACTAGGGCCTTCGTCCAGTCTCCCTTCGGTACCTTGCTCGCCGTCAGCCACGTCTTGAATTCCTCCACGTGGTCCTCGATGTCTTCCTCCTCCGGGTTGAAACACGGCGGCGTCTCTCCGTAGCCGATATTTATGTTCGCTGCTTGAGGTGCTGGGCCGACACTGCTCTCCACCATGTGATGAGGCTGAAGTGGGGATATAAAACTCAATTTATTGGTAGGTTGCAGTACATTGTCCTGGTGGGCTATGGTCACCATGGCCCGTTCCAGGGCTGGGCTTGTGGTCCGGTTCTGGAGGGTTGTTGAGGTCCGATTATCTGCGGTATAGCCGTTGGGAGGGTTAGATCTGGTACAAGACATCTTCGTTCGCCGGGCAAGGATAAAAAGAAAAAAAATAATAAATAAAATGCACGAAGGTCCAACGATAACTGGCACGTTGTATTTGTAAGCATTCCGCGAAAACGGTGGTCCGTGGTCAAATACAACTTGTGCCTGTTATCTCTGTGGTGCCGTTTCTCTGATAAATAAATAAAATAAACAAAATTTAAGATAATTTTGCAACGTCACATGTATTTCCGGTCGGTTGCTTGTTGACACACAACAATATATATGTAAATTCTTGTGTAAAAAATTAATTAATAATAGAGAATTTGCATATGTCTTGTTAGTTAGTTAAAAATAATAGTTTGTTTTTTTGGGCAGAGAAACTAGATGCTCTCAGGTTAGTTTTTCTCTTGTAAATATGTTTATATAATTTCTTAAAAGTCTCTAATTTAACTTTATTGTAAAAATAAATATAATTTCTTCAGAGGGGTACATATGTTTTTGTTGATTAAAAAGAAGAAAATATTTTATGAGAGGTGTGTGTGCCATCTGTCCTTCCTTCCACCCAACAAAGGTTATGGGCCCACTAGCAAGCTTTTAGCTGTATACTATAGCAACTTAAGAAAAAAGAATTGGCTAAACTTTTGGGGCCGCATTAAAAGTTTGAAAATGACTGATACAAATTTCACTTTTCCTAAGCTGAATGCTTTCAACTATAATATATGGAAGGTGGATATGAAGGTCCTTCTAATTGATAGAGGAAGCTGGGATTTTATGATTGAAGATCAACCTGATCTTCCAGCTGAGGCAACAGCCAAAGATATTAGAGAATTTAAATGGAGGAAGGATAGGGCTTTCACTACAATTTACCAAGGAGTAGAAAGAAAATACCAAACCTTGATTGCTAATGCTGCTGATGGAAAAGAAGCCTGGAATATTTTAAAGCAGAATTTTGAGCCAAATTCAAGAGCCAGACTGGCTGGTTTGATTGACAAATTTTATGAACTGAAATTTGCTCCTGATGAAGAAACTATTGGAATATTTATTAAAAGAGTCCAAGAGAAAAAACAACTGATTAAAGAAGCAGGATTTGATCTACCTGAAGTACTTGTGTGTTTTCAGTTGATAAGGAAATTGCCTCAAGATTATGATGGCATTGTCCAAGTTCTATACAGACTAGAAGAAAAACACTTTAATGTTGAAAACATTGAAGCCCACTTAATAACTGAATCGGGAAGAGTTCAACAAAAGAAAAAAGATGATGGACTTGATATTGTGGCAAATGCTTATCAAACAAAAACTCCCAGGATGTACCAAGGAAATAAAAAGAAAAATTATTTTTCTACAAAAGCACAGTATAGCAGTGGAAGCATGCTGGAGCCAACAGTGCATCCAAGAACAGCAAGAACCTATGATATAAGGAATTGCTCCTTCTGTGGGAAAACTGGCCATCTTATAAAAGACTGTTTTCTTAGAAACAAAAACTCTCAAGGGCAACACTACAGAAATGATCAGAACTACAGGGGAAAATCTTCTGCATTTCATTCAGAAATTCTAAGCTTTCACCACATTAGTGAAAGAGCAAGTGATCCAACTAGTGAATGGGGAGAATGGCTGATAGACAGCGCAGCTACATCTCATTTTGTAAAGAAAAGGATTGGTTTGTGAACTATCAGGATATCCCCCCGATGGACGCTTTGATTGGAGATGTCGACTGCAAGTCAACAATCTTAGGTAAGGGAGATATTAACTTTGTTTTAAGAGATATTAATAACACCTTTGTAGAGGTAACTCTACTTAATGTTTTATATGCACCAAACATGAGAAGGAATCTCATTAGTGGATCATGCATAGACATAGCAGGAAATAAGATTATATGGAAAAACGGTAAAATGACAATATTTAAAAATAATGGAGAATATTTTTTTACAGCAAGACTAGTAGATAAATTATATATTGTAAATGGATACCCTAATAGAGCCAAAGCTCAAAATTATTCAGTTTCCTATAACTCAAATCTTAATCTTCTCCATAAAAGATTTTGTCATATTAATTCAGAAATACTTAATTCTATGAGTAAAAAGAATACTGTCAAAGGATTAGAAAAAGTTCAGGGTAATCCAACCACATGTGATGTATGTAAAGTAGCTAAGATCACCAGATCATCATTTAAATTTAGCTATACAATTCTGACTAGAAAACCTTTAGAAAAAGTGAATATGGATATCTGGGGTCCTGCACCAGTGAGATCACTTGGTGGCAGTAGATATTTTCTTTCTATCATAGATGACTACTCTAGAAAGGTTAATGTTTATTTCCTAAAAGAAAAGTCAGAAGTTTTTAACTATTTTAAGCAATACTTGCATGAGTCTGAGAGAGCATTAAATGCCAAATTAAAATGTATTAGGACAGATAACGGATTAGAATTCTGTAACAAAGAATTTGAAAATTTTATAGTAAATTTGGGTATTAAAATAGAAAGAACATCTACTTATAGTCCTGAACAAAATGGAATAGCTGAAAGGTTTAATCGAACTGCTATTGAAGGTGTTCGAGCAATGCTTTTAGATAGTGGGTTACAACCCAGATTCTGGGCAGAAGCCCTAAATACCTTTGTATACACCAAAAACAGATGTGAGCATGCCCTAACAAAAGGAGTAAGTCCAATGGAATTATGGTCAGGACATAAACCATCTGTAAGACATTTTAAAATTTTTGGCTCATTAGCTTATGTACATGTCCCTAAAATGAAAAGAAATAAGTTACAACCTAAGGCCAATTCAGGCATAATGGTAGGTTATGCAACCAAAACAAAAGGTTATAGAATCTGGTTGCCAGCAGATAGAAAAGTAATAGAAACCATTCATGTATTTATTGATGAAGCTAAGAAGGGTGTGGATACTTTGTTTGGTACTGCTTCTAGAGTACAATATGTTTTTTACCCATAGGATGATAACTACCCTTATGAAAATAATGATAGTGATAACCATAATTTACATACACTTACACCAATAGACATAGCTAAATGGAAAAGACTAGAAATACCCAGAAAGACAGGACCACGAGTAGACGTATACTATTACCCCCCTTCTGGTGATCAAAAATTGAGATCATTAAATGATGTACAAAAATATTGTGAAACGCAAAAGCTTGAATTCAATTCTGAAATGTTTTCATTTAGACCACAAAAACAAGATATAAGTGAGGAAAATGAAGTTAAAATAGAAACAAATTGTTTAGAAGATGATTTGTACGAAAGTATTTTTCATGAGGAAATCTATAATGTAGAACTTCCTAAAAACTTTAATGATGTACAACAATCACAGGAAAAAAGAAATTGGATTAAAGCAATGGAGGATGAACTTGAGGTGATGAAAGATAGGAAAGTATGGAAATTAGTAAATCCCCCACCTCAAGGTGTGAAAATATTAGGTAATAAATGGGTATATAGCGTAAAAAGGGATGATAAAAATAATATAAAAAGATATAAAGCTAGGCTTGTAGCACAAGGTTATAGACAGAAATATGGAATGGATTACACTGACATTTTTTCACCAGTTGTAAATTTTTCAATAATTAGATTCCTATTTGTCTCATTCTGTCTCTTTATAATTTTGTGTAAATATAGCTATCATGTTGTTAATCATGGGAAATGATGGTCATGGGGCCGATTGTTACACCTGATCATCATTTCATTAAATATAAAATGCTATGTTGTTTATAAATTTAATTATTTAAATAATTTGTATTTTTTTAGAATTTAATTATAAAACAAATTTTTGTAAATATATATATGTAAATTCTTGTGTAAAAATTAATTAATAATAGAGAATTTGCATATGTCTTGTTAGTTAGTTAAAAATAATAGTTTGTTTTTTGGGCAGAGAAGCTAGATGCTCTCAGGTTAGTTTTTCTCTTGTAAATATGTTTATATAATTTCTTAAAAGTCTCTAATTTAACTTTATTGTAAAAATAAATATAATTTCTTCAGAGGGGTACATATGTTTTTGTTGATTAAAAAGAAGAAAATATTTTAAGAGAGGTGTGTGTGCCATCTGTCCTTCCTTCCACCCAACAGTACCATTGCCCCGTTAGTCAGTCACATTTCAGAGTTCCCTATTCACAGTTACCGTAGCGGCTCCGGTCTCACGACACCGTAGTACATGACAGTCCTTTACTTGTGCTGCTTCTCCTGCCTGCCACGTAGAGGAGGACTTCTGGGCAGGGGTTATAGAAATATTTGTATTGAAATAATTCTCAATGTTTCTAAAAGAGAATGTGTGCACACATCCAGACCGGGAAGCAGAGCTGCGGCAGCTAAAGAAGTCAACCACAGAGTACGAGGAACAGAACGCAGTATTGTCCAAGCACATGGAACAACTCCGCAGTGTGGTGTCCTGTCTGGAGGAGGAGCTGGTGTTCCAGGAGTCCCTCTCAGAGCAGCTCCAGGACCATCTGGACACCTTAGCTTTCAAGCTGGCCAACACTTTCTGCCAGCTTCCCCTGCCCTGTGAGTAAAGTCTTCATATCCGACATATTCCTTTTTTTTTGCTTATCCCTAGTACACGTAGTATGGGGTTGGTGGAAGGATTGGTCTAAACCATTGGTTTTCGACCGCTACAACCCAAGTTCAATTCCCGCATTGGACAATTTTTCTGATTTAAAAAAAAAAATGCTCCAATGGCCTCCGAGTGCAAAAGTCTAACCCCACCAGCAAGTGCAAGTAACCAAACGGGGCTCTGGCACATTCATAAGTGCAAAGTTGAACTGCTTTTCACATGTGTAGACATGTGGTGCACTTACATTAAAAGTAATCGCCAACTTCTACCCACCATGATTATCATGGCCTGTACCACGTGTACTAGGGATAAGCACAAAAAAAAAAAAACACACGTAAAGACCATGATAATCATGGTGGGTAGAAGTAGGTTACTGCTTTTACTGTATGTGCACCACATGTCTATACATGTGAAAGCATTTCGACTTTTCACTTAAAAATGTGCCAGTGTTCTTTTTGGTTACTTGCACTCGCTGGTGAAGTTGTAGTTTTGAAAGAATCGGGGGCTATTTCGTTGATTATGACACCAGGCACACTTTGGTGAAAGTCTGACTTTGCCTGAAATTACAATGTGTGGGTGGTGGTGGGTCCTCGTAGCATATTTCCCACTGGTTCCCTGGACTGCAGGTCCCAGCGCGTCAGCTCTCTCGGACGCAATCCATCAATTTCTGATTCTGTTGCTCCATGGAAAAACTGTCCTTTGTGGAGAGCCTAAAAACCCGAGCTGTGATAGCATGCCTATCCAGCTGTTTTTGTCCTGGTAGCAATGCTGCAGATATCTCCTCCCAAGAGGGGTTACTCGTAAAAGTAATAAAAAGATCTGGACGCCCAAATTTCCGAACATAACAAAAAGCATCCTGCGTATATTCTGCCAAATACCTGGGACTATTGACAAAACTTTGATGGTAAAATGACCCTTTGACCCAAGATATTAGTGTCAATATTTGCATCAGTTGACAGGGCATCGCGCAAATGAATATAACTCTCTACACGCAAGTTTCTCTGGTGCAGCGTAATAAAGCGCAAGCATTCACTTTCTACCTTAGCTTACATATCGACCAGGAATTGATGAAAGAGCGGTGGTGGTGGTGTCTTGTCCACTCCATAGAAAGGGGGGTGCCATTGTCCCGTTAGTCAGCCACATTTCAGAGTTCCCTGTTCACGGTTTCCGTGGCGGTTCGGGGCTCACAACACCGTACTTCGCCCTACAGGGCAGTCCCTTACTTGTGCTGCTTCTCCAGTCTGTCACATAGACAGGACTTCTGGGCAGATTATATGTGTAAAGACATTATGTTTTTTTTTTGTTTATCCCTAGTACACATGGTACAGGCCATGATAACCATGGTGGGTAGAAGAAGGTGACTGATTTTACTGTAAGTGCCCCACATGTCTACACATGAAAGCAGAGATATTGTGTGCAGCTACTAATCAAGTTGCCACCCTGGACACCATCACAGACTACATGAACCAACTCCACAATCTGGTGCTTGACGCTCCACCAGAAGACCCCTTTGTGTCCACTGTCAAGAATTTAATACTTCAGCTCGACTATCCCCCACTACCTATCCCCCAGGAGCCAGTACCTGCCCCTGTGGCCCCACCTATTCAACAGGCCCCTCCTCCAGTTCCTGTCCCCTGCCAGTAAGTCATTATTCCAATTAAAAATATTGGTGAACTTAATTTGGTTTGGTTGTTTACAGGGAGGAGCAACCTACTTAATTGGTTCCTCATTGATGGAAATTGTAAAGTGAATCTTGTAACCAATCTTTATTTCTAGTCATGTGAATATATTTTTATTTGTCTTTGTGATTCCATGCATTTGAAAACATTCACTTCTTTCTTATCTCCACTCAATCATATTAGGGTATCAACCCTTAAGGCAGAGCTAACTGCTACAGGGCACGTCCCCAGGTGGCGGGTAGGGGAACAACCTTCAGATATGAAGGCCAGCTGTGAAACAAGCAGAATAACTCTGACAAATAAGCAGTCGCGGACCAACAGCAGCATTGTTAGAAGATGAGTAGACCTCTTTAAAAATCCAGAGTTCAACTGATCCGGTTGATGGACCTCAGCAAGGGTCCCACTCCAGAGATACAGAGGAGCTGCGTCTGTACTCATGTTAGAGTCGGCAGCAAAGGCTTCCATGTTAGGAACACCCTCAAATTACATGTGTAGGATGGTTGCGTGATGTGTTGGAGTGGCTTGTGGAAAGGCCGCTGATAAAATTATAATTAAAATTAATTTATTTAAAGCCAGAAATATATAAAGAGAAAAGAAGTAACTGTTGAAGTAACGGCCGTTGGAGCAGGCCTTGTTGTTTACCGCGCGTGCCAGATCAAGTGTCGGAAGACTCCCCACGCGCATACGTAGTCAGGTTGACGCTCGCGGTTGCCGAGGCCGTCCACTGCCCCGTGTGTGTAGTGGAGCTTTGTCCCAGTTCGCGCTCGCTGAAGCAAAGTGTGGTCGCCACACATGCAAAGTCAGACTTTCACCAAAGTGTGTTGTTGTTGTTTCTTATCCCCTTGTGTAAAGATTATACGAATTCCATGAGTGGAATGGGGTGTAGGGGTGCAGCTTTAGTTGATCATGGCACCTTGATCCAGGCACACTTTGGTGAAAGTCTGACTTTGCCTGTAGTTTGAGGCCGTTCCTAACATGGAAGCAGACGCCTTTGCTGCCGACTCTAACATGAGTACAGACGCAGCTTCTCCGTATCCCTGGAGTGGGACCCTTGCTGAGGTCCATCAACTGGGTCAGTTGAAGTCAGGATTTTTAAAGAGGTCTACTCCTCTTCTAACAATGCTGCTGTTGGTCCGCGACTGCTTATTTGTCAGAGTTATTCTGCTTGTTTCGCAGCTGGCCTTCATATCTGAAAGTTGTTCCCCTATCCACCACCTGGGGACACGCCCTATAGCAGTCAGCTCTGCCAAGGGTTCACCAAAGTGTGCCTGGATCATGGTGTCATGATCAATATAACCTACACCCCATTCCATGTGCAGGACCTTTGGGAGAGGCCGCTGCTTATCATAAAAGAGCTCGAGGAGCATGAACTCAACAAGGTATCAAGTTTGTAGAGCTTGTTGATGGTGTCTGCTGGGGATGAGTAGAGCTCATCAATGGATGCAAACACATTCACTTTGGGTATTGATTTAGGTTACTCCTATTTCTCAGATAAACAAACACAGATTACTTTTTAGAGTAGAGACAGTACTTTTAGAAATAAGCGACACTATGGTCAGTAGAGTTTTTATTCTTATTTTTTTATTTATTTATTTTAAAAATAAAAACTCTACTGACCAAAGTGTGTGTGTCTGTTATTTCAAGAACAACGAATCCCGGTCAGGTAACCTCTATATTCAAAATACTTTTATAGTGTTTACTATCGTAGTTATCTTAACAACTTCCTAAGAGTTTTATATTTAGAAATTTCACTTTTATATACAGTAGAACCTTCTTTTAGGGGACACCTCTTCACAAAGGACAGTTTTCATTTGCAAAATTACTATTTTTACAATTTAGCAACTCTCTGGTAAGAGGACACCTCTCTATAAAGGACACTTTGGCTCTGCAATTAGGTGTCCTTTACAGGGAGGTTCTACTGTATTTAGCAACTCTCCGGTAAAAGGACAACTCTCCCTAAAGGACACTTTGGCTCTGCAATTAGGTGTCCTTTACAGAGAGGTTCTACTGTATTTAGCAACTCTCCAGTAAGAGGACACCTCTCCCTAAAGGACAATTTGGCTCTGCAATTAGGTGTCCTTTACAGGGAGGTTCTACTGTATTTAGCAACTCTCCAGTAAGAGGACACCTCTCCCTAAAGGACACTTTTGGCTCTGCAATTAGGTGTTTTTTACAGGGAGGTTCTACTGTATTTAGCAACTCTCCAGTAAGAGGACACCTCTCCCTAAAGGACACTTTTGGCTCTGCAATTAGGTGTTTTTTACAGGGAGGTTCTACTGTATTTAGCAACTCTCCGGTAAGAAGACACCTCTCCCTAAAGGACACTTTGGCTCTGCAGTGAGGTGTTTTTTACAGGGAGGTTCTACTGTATTTAGCAACTCTCCGGTAAGAAGACACCTCTCCCTAAAGGACACTTTGGCTCTGCAGTTAGGTGTTTTTTACAGGGAGGTTCTACTGTATTTAGCAACTCTCCGGTAAGAAGACACCTCTCCCTAAAGGACACTTTGGCTCTGCAGTTAGGTGTTTTCCTTTACAGGGAGGTTCTACTGTATATGTGTAAAAAAATTTTTAAAATAGAAAAAGATTAGGTATAAAAATTAAAATCAAAATTGGCATATTCTGATTGCCCTCACATGAGCACTTAAAATGGCAGAGCTCCATTTAGTTAAACAGAAATCATGCTGACAAAGGCAAACAGCCTGAATGGTATACGTGGTTGGCTTTTCTGGATTTATCAAGAAATTGGGTTAGCTAATGACAATTGAAACAAATTTTATTGACCTCTTGTCAATAATTTACATTAAAAATGGAAATAAAACTAAAATATAGATGATTATTTTGAAAATAGAGCAATCCATAGATAAATCTTTAATTAAAAAGGCATATATTGGATCAAAAAATCATTTATTTTACCAATATTTATAACATAATGTTATAACACCTTGATAAAGGTTGGCGTTCAGCCAACTGAAATATTGGTAAAATAAATGATTTTTTGATCCAATATATGCCTTTTTAATTAAAAATTATAGATGATCATGTAGGGGATGTGCCCTGGAGGTTGAGCCCTCTTTCCCAGGCGATGAGCGGGTCCTCCGGTCAGCCCAACCTGTACGAAGTACCGGTAGATGATGAATTTGGCCGACGCCAGGATGGCCAGGTCGTCATCTTCGAGGCCAGACCCGAAAATCCAGGCCTGCAGGTCAGGGGGTCGCCCGAGGACACTGAAGGCTTCGATGATGAGGGGCCTGATACGACTGCAGCTCCAGTAGCGATGGTCAAGGGAATGAGTTAGCTAATGATGTGTGATTCTTCTGGGGACTTCAATTTTACTGTCTGGCTGCCAAGTGAAGCCTTGAGCAGTCTGTCTCCATGTTGGCTTCAAGGGGGTTTGTGATTAACTCCGCCTGTGCCGGTCCCAAGCCCGGATTAAAAAGGAGGAGGGGGAGCAGTAACAAGCTTGCTAACAAACCTGGGCTCAGCTGGCCCGGCTGATAGTACCTTGTAAGGGCTCCTAATCCAGGGATACAGGATGAGCAGCGTTTGTACTCCATGTTAGGAGTGGCTGTACATGGCATCTTTTCCTCATGTCAGAGGCGTTCATTTCTTTTGGAGCTAAGTCGGCCTGCCACTGAGTAGTGCTCCCAGTCTTAATGACAAAGGCAGACGCATTCTACTTCACCCAGTCATGATGGTTGTCAAGCAAGCCTGATACCCTAATATGATTTAGTGGAGATAAGAAAGAAGAAGAGAAGAAGAAGAGGGTTTGAAGAAGGATGGTCTAAACTGTTGGTTTGGTTTTCGACCGCAACGACCCGGGTTTGAATCCCGCATTAGGCACTTTTTTTCTGATTTAAAAAAAGAAATGCTCCAATGTCCCCCAATTCTTGCAAAAGTCCAACCCCATTTGCGAGTGCAAGTAATCAAACGGGGCTCTGGCACATTTATAAGTGCAAAGTCGAACTGCTTTTCACATATGTAGACATGTGGTGCACTTACAGTAAAAGCAGTCGCCTACTTCTACCCACCATGATTATCATGGCCTGTACCATGTGTACTAGGGATAAGCAAAAAAAAAAAAAAAACTCATCCAAGAGGCCTTTATTATCATTCAGCGACTCCCTGACCTGAAGAACTGGATCTTCGAGAAAGACCTGGATGACGACACTAAGGCAAGCATATTTAAGTACTTCTTAAGCCTGGAGTTGGGGGGGAGTTGGCTAAGACCTCCTCCCTATCTGGAGAAGTTTTTTTTTTGCTTATCCCTAGTCACATGATACAGGCCATGATAATCATGGTGGATAGAAGTAGGCAGCTGCTTTTACTGTAAATGCACCACATATCTAGACATGTGAAAAGCAGTTCGACTTTACACTTAGAAATGTGCCAGAGCCCTGTTTGGTTGCTAGCACTCGCTGGTGGGGTTGGACTTTTGCAAGAATCGGGGGCCATCGGAGCATTTTTTTTTTTAAATCATAAAAAAGTGCTCAATGCGGGAATCGAACCCGGGTCGTAGCGGTCCAAAACCAACGGTTTAGACCATCCTTCCACCGACCCCCAGATAATCATGGTGTGTAGAAGTAGGCGAATGCTTTTACTATAAGTGCATCACATGTCTACGCATGTGAAAAGCAGTTTGACTTTGCACTTACAAATGTACCAGAGCCCTGTGTCTGGTGGAGTACTCTCTGTAGGTGGGGAGCCTCCAAGTCTAATTAGGTAACTATGTAAAAATGTATTCAATATTTTTGTCCCAATATATTATTCATTATCAAAATTCGAAACTATTATAGACGCGTATGATTCTTTTTGAAAAATAAACAATTTATACTGTCCTTACTGCAATGGAAAAAATTAATGGGAAGGCCTGGCTCATCAGTGGTGAACCCTACCAGCGGTTTCGCTAGTTTAATCTACCATACCGCTGTTATTTTATTATTATTTTTAAAAAGAATCATACACGTCTATAATAGTTTCGTATTTTGATAACAGATGGCGCTATATATATAAAAGTCAGTGTATGTATGTATGTATGTATGTATGTATGTATGTATGTGGGTATCTATGTCGGCTATACACGTCCACAATACGTAACTAATCTGACTGAAATTTTAACAGTATATAGAGTAGAATCTGGAAAAACTTATAGTGAAAATTTCAGGTCTCTATTCCGAATATTCTTCGAGTTATTTGCAAATTGCGTTGCAAATTTGCCTTTTCGCTCGCAAGCAGCGCCTCTAGCGGCGAAGATGGGAGGTAATATCAGCTGACCTAATGTGCATGTAAAACGTGTTTTGACAGGACATAGAGAAAAATCTGGAAAATATATTTATCGGATTTTTAGCCAATAAAAAATAAAATTGACAGGTAGTTGTTTTTTTAGTCAGAAAATGATGATGACAATATTGCTGTATTATGTTTAATTATCAGATACAAAATTATATCAGGGAAAATTCCAAAAAGCAGAGACCACGGGTGAAACCAGTTCTTTTTTTTTTTTTTTTGTACGCAGGAACAAAATTCTAACAGAAAAACATTCAATCGAGCAGAAAACAAAAGCCAGATCATCTTTCTATAAAAATATCGCTTCTCAGACACAAAGTTTGGAGCGGGACGTTTCACAAGAGTGACATCCACGGCGCCAATTTATAATTGTAACAAATAGTATTTGAATAAAAACACTTAATCGGGTAAAATCCGGGCGTTGCCCGGGTCATTCGGCTAGTGCATGATAATATTATTCATTATTTATCTAAATATCATATTGTCTCTCTATTAAACATGTTATTAATATAAATAAAATTATGATTGAGTGAAATATACACTCTAACAAAATAATCAAAGCACCAAGAAGGAGTTTTTGGCTTATTTGAAGATACATATTGTTGAATCAATGCGCCCTACATTTATTCAAAATATTCTATGATATTTAATATTTATTTAAAACAGATTATTTAGATTATCATCATCCCTTTTTATAGTTTCATTCCTTTTGTAATATTTTATTGTACATATATCTTGATTGGTTATTGGAGCGAGGGACTGTCTTTTGTGGCTGAAAACCGCATTTTCAAAGCTATGGTGGTACCGGCCTTCCTCTATGGGGTCTCTGCTTGGGGCAGTCGCGCTTCCACAAGAGAAGGCATTGGTTATTGGAGCGAGGGACTGTCTTTTGTGGCTGAAAACCGCATTTTCAAAGCTATGGTGGTACCGGCCTTCCTCTATGGGGTCTCTGCTTGGGGCAGTCGCGCTTCCACAAGAGAAGGCATTCGTCAGCTCCGGAGTCTGCAGTACCTCTTCACGCGCCGCACGTTACGAGGTGGCCCTTGCACTCCAACTATCTCAGCCATTTCTCTAACTGGTAGCCCTCCGCTCGATATCACAATCAAAGCGCGAATGAACTATCTCAAGGCAGCTAAGGAGGGCCAGTTCGAGTTTCGGCCTGGTCCAGCTGCTCTCCTTTACCCACCCTTCCGACGCACAATTACTTTCAGTCTAGAATATGACAAAGTCACTTCCCCCGTTATACATACTGATGGATCGAAATCCGAGGCAGGAGTTGGTGCCGCAATTATTCCCTCTCAAGACCAACCAATACTCCTCAGACTACATCCGGATTGATCTGCTTTCCAAGCCGAACTGCTTGCCATCCTTTGGGCAACTCGCCTCGCGGAAAGTATGCCAGCCAATCCAGGAGTCACTATAGCGTCTGACTTCAGATCTGCACTGGCCACTATATGTACTCCTGGTCCAGCCCAAACGGCTCTAATTGCGGAGATAATTCTAGCGTTAGACCAAGCACTCAGGTCAGCCTCTGTTGGGTAAAGGGCCACAGTGGAGTTTCAGGCAATGAACTGGCTGACCAGGCAGCAAAGACTGCAGCAATCTCTAACCTGGAACATTCCTACTCCATCCTTCCCCAAAGCTTTGCCCGCAGCCGTGCCCACTCATCTGCTATGGAAGCTTGGACCTTAGTCTACACCCAGGATTACCATAACAGAAAACTAAAAAGATTTGCGACCTCCCCAATCCGCCTTAGGTCATTCCTGTCCAAAATATGTCTTGGGATGGCCACCACTACCATCCTTACCGGTCACGGCCACGTTCTGGCAGATCTAGCGCTCTGGCATAGAGATCCAACATGTCCTCACTGTCGGGAAGAGTCACAAACTTATGGATCACCTCCTCTTCTCCTGTCCAGCTTTTATGCTACACAGGCTACAGACAACCCTGCTGCTTGGAGTACAAGACTTCAGCCCAACAGCCCTGCCCCTACTTCCTGACTCCCTGCCGGCCTGGAACTACCTGGTTACCTGGTTCACCTCAGCAATCTGCCCCCCCCCCCCCCCCCATGACTAGACTTCTCGTCTAGACTGCTGTACAGCCCGGGTTATCTCTATATTCTCTCTATTGGAGCGAGAGAAGACCTAGAACTGGACTGCGCATCACGACCTACGAAGAAGACAACGAATAAATAAACACAATAACTTTAAAAGGTAATTTATTTTTATTTAATTTCCTTTGTATGCTTTAAGTATGGAAACCCGCTGGGGAAACGTGTATAACACCAAGAAGGAGGAAGCCAAGGTCGACGACCCTGCAAAGACATTTCGACCAAACATGCAAATGATTGAAATTTGCTGGCCAATTTATGAAAAGCAAGAGTTCCAGCGCATCTGAACTGTGCATCCATCACAAATATTCTTGACTCAATATATGGCTAGGCACAAGCTGATTTTCAAAATTACTGTTTAATTTTTTCGCAGTAAGCTTATTTCAACTGTCAATGCCTCGCCGAAAGACCCATGCTCATTATGAACATATAACAGAGTTTGAAAGAGGTCGTGCCATTTGATTGAAAAAGGCTGGTTGGTCAAATCGACTAATTGCATGACATCTGTGTCGAAGTGATGCGGCTATTAGACGATGTTGGCAAGAGTGGATCAAAAACGTAAGAATGCAATATCAGGACGGCAATGGTCAACAAAGGGGCACAGCAGAACGGGGGAACAGAGCAATTGTCAGAACGTTGGAAGGTTGGTCTGAACTGTTTGTTTTCGACCGCTACGACCCGGTTTCGAATCCCGCATTGGGCACTTTTTTTCTAAATTAAAAAAAAAAAAAAGCTCCAATGGGCTCCGATTCTTGCAAAAGTTCAACCCCACCAGCGATTACAATTAACTAAAAACTGGGGCTCTGGTACATTTGTAAGTGCAAAAGTCGAACTGCTTTTCACATGTGTAGACATGTGGTACACTTACAATAAAAGTAGTCGCCAAATTCTACCCTCCATGATTATCATGGCTTTTTTTTTTTTTGCTTATCCCTAGTACACGTGGTACAGGCCATGATAATCATGGTGAGTAGAGGTTGACGACTGCTTTTACTGTAAGTGCACCACATGTCTACACATGTGAAAAGCAGTTCGACTTTGCACTTACAAATGTGCTAGAGCCCCGTTTGGTTACTTGCACTCGCAAATGGGGTTGGACTTTTGAAAGAATCAGGGGCCATTGGAGCATTTTTTTTTATCATGGCTTGTACTAGGGATAATAAAAAAATGGTTTTCTGAGAAGCATAGTTGATATTGATAGTGGCTTGGTGCAGAAGGCTGGGAGTGGTGGCTTTGCTTTCAATGATTTTTTGTTTTGCCAAGCTTTCTAGCAATACTACTGTGAAGAAAAGTCTGGTAATCGTTTCACAATACACTGATGCGAAATTCGGTAGAAGAATTCGCAGTGATGATTCTTTTGTGTGCTGTTGCAAGGATTTAAATCAGATCACAAAATAGCAGAAAGGAGAGGGTAAAAGTCTCCTTCAAACTAACTTTATTTAAAACATGTTAAGAGGACAGAGGAAAACACCCAACTAGTCAGCAGACCAGGCCGTGCTCTCTTCTTTTGTTGGCGGCTGGCGGGTATGTTTGTTTACTGTCACCCAATCCGTCTGGCCGACGTCCCGAAGTGGATCTCCATTATTCCACAACTACCCTTCTATTTTTCTCCTGTGGAAGGGTAATAACGCTTGAAAATTCTTCTAAATAACAAAAAATCGTTAAAAGGGACATTTCACCTTATGATTTCGCGTTTTTATGAATTTGCTCAAGGTGATTATATAACCCAAGAACATTTGTATCGACTTGTGAGAAAAGACCTAAAATTCAAATATATTCTATTCAATGATAAAACTTTTGTTTCCTCTTTCGTCGATATTTCATATAAATGTGCTTTTTTAATGATTAGAAATTCGTAAAAATGGGTATTTCGGATAGTTTAAACTTTATTATGTATCCCTCTTATCAATTTTTAATTTTATAGCAACATATATATACACACAGCTTCATTAAGACCACCGGTCTTATACAGATTCATCACAGGAAGGAAGTTTAGATGGAACTCATATACGAGGTGTGTTCAAAAGGTATCGCGACTTTTGTGTTTTTTCAAAAATTATTTATTTATTCATGAATGCCTATTTTGTCCCCTTCAAAGTAATCCCCATGAGATATTATACACTTGTGCCAACGGTTTTTCCAATCTTCGAAGCACTTCAAAAAATCATTTTTAAAAAATCTTTTTCAGCTCCTCCTTCGATGCCTTCTTTATCTCGTCATGCGTAGCGTAACGTCGTCCTTTCATGGGCCTCTTCAGTTTAGAGAACAAGAAAAAGTCACAAGGGGCCAGATCTGGGGAATACGGTGGCTGCGGCATCATTAGTGTGTTGTTTTTGGCCAAAAAGTCGCGCACAAGCAACGATGTGTGAGCAGGGGCGTTATCGTGGTGCAAAAGCAAATTATTGTTCTTCCACAAATCCGGGCGTTTCTGGCGGATTGCTCCGCGCAAATTGCGCATAACTTGCAGGTAATCTTCCTTATTGACCGTTCTACCTTGTGGCAAGAACTCATGATGCACCACGCCCCTGCAATCGAAGAAAACTGTCAGCAAAACTTTCACATTCGACCGAACTTGGCGCGCTTTTTTCGGTCTTGGTTCGTGCGGCAGCTTCCATTGAGATGATTGAGCTTTGGTTTCCACGTCATAACCATAAACCCACGCTTCGTCACCAGTTATGACCCTCTGGAGCAAATTTGGGTCGTCGCGGACAGAGTCCAACATCTCATTAGCAATGTTCATGCGATGATGTTTTTGGTCGCAATTGAGCAATTTTGGTACGAATTTCGCGGCGACCCGTCTCATGCCCAAATCATTGATAAAATCGAATGGCACGAGCCAATCGATATGTTTAGGTCCTCAGCAACTTCTCTAACGGTGATTCGACGATTGGCCAAAATCATTTTCTCCACTTCATTAATTTTTTCGTCTGTTGTTGAAGTGCTCGGGCGTCCGGCACGCTCTTCGTCGTTCACATCTTCTCGGCCTTCTGACAACATTTTGTACCAACGATAAACGTTGCTTCGGTCCAAGGTAGCTTCTCCGTATGCCACAGTCAACATTCGGAATGCATCCGCGCACTTAATATCGTTTTTCACACAAAATTTGATACAGGTTCTTTGATCCTATTTTTTTTTAATAGGCAAAAATCGAAGACGATCCAAAACACCTGCAAGCAAAGCAGCTGTCAACAATTAAGTAAACATTCAAAATGGCCGAGCTTGTCGGCATAAGTGAGAGACATGAGTACCAACATAAAGCCACAAAAAGATCGAAATTCGAATATACGTAACCCGCGAAAATTCAAAAGTCGCGATTCTTTTTGAACACACCTCGTACTCCAGGTAGCTCAGAGCCAAACAGCCTCCAGGTCCGACACATGTCCAGTAGCCACACGTTCTTTCGTGCATACGTCAAAGTTAGCGTATCACTGAACAGGCTAGTGTGGAATCAGCGGCGTTCTAGTCTTCCCTTTCCTCATCCAAATGGACCACGACATTCGGCGATTCTATTAATCTACTCCGATCAAACGTAATTGCATTCATCCAGTTATATATTTGCTATCGGATTGGCTATCGGATTGAAACAAGAATAAATCACCCAAGAGTTTCCTTCTTTGTTTCTCCAAGCAAAGGCAACCAACTAACAATATTGTCACGTGAAAAATTAGGGAAGACAAAAAACTTCAGGAAGAGACAATTTATTTCAGGTAAGAACAAATTATGAGTGATAAGCAAAAGATAAGCAAAAGAGGGAAGTGTACAGACTATAGAAAAAAAAATATAAAAAAATAATACTCTGCTAAAATAATAAATACTTTGTTACATATATACATGTACAATCTTTCAGTTCATAACTAAGGGGACTGCCCCAAAAATATGAAGTTAATGTCCCATTGTCTCTACTCTACGTGTTCCGTTATCCGAGTTGCTGCCTTGAGGCATAGTTAGGCGGAAATATCTTCCGTTTTCCTCACGCGACAAATTCGGTAAATCGCTCGTATAAATATCCATATATCTAAACAAATAGTGGTGTTTACTGAAGGAGGACTTGAACCAACCCGATCTAGAAGATATGTAACAAACTTCCGTTAAGAAATTATACCTTCAAATGCAAAATTCAAATATAATCCAACCATACAAGATATTCTACAAAATAAAGGAGATATCGATCCCCGATTCCGACGACCCGGCCCTGACACTTAGTTAAGAGCTCATCGCCCAACAGCTGCCCTCCTGCAAGGTCCGGGGGGACCACCTCTACTCCACCAACTCGCCATGTGTAAATAACCAGGACAAGGTGACTCGCGAGCTGTGCTCGAATGTAACACCTGTAAATTGAAACGAAATAAATAAATAAAATAGTGGTGTTGGGATGTATTAGCGCGCTATCTGTTATGAAAATTCGAAACTATTATAGACGCGTATGATTCTTTTAAAAATTAAACAATTTTTACTGCCTCACTGCAAAAGAAAAAAAAAAAACCATTCCAAGAATCTAGTATCAGTATCACTATAAAAGGAAAGCTGAAAAACGCAATATAAAAACGGTATGGTAGATTAAAGCTGAGACAATGGAACCTAATGGAGATCGTTTGAACGACTTTAGGAATAAACAACAACAATGTGACTTTCTTTACCATCGCATGAATAAATAATAAATCACTTTTACCAGCTACAAAGACTTTGCTGGTCTCAAGCCCGGATGAAAAAGAAGGAGGGGAGCAGTAACAAGCTCACTAAAAAACCTGGGCTCAGCTGGCCATGCTGATAGTACCCTGTGAGGGTTCTTAATCAAGGTATACAGAATCAGCAGCGTTTGTACTCTATGTTAGAAGCGGCTGCAAATGGCGTCTGTACCTAATGCCAGAAATGGCCATTTCTTTTAGAGCTAAATCAGCCTGCCACTGAGTAGTGCTCCCAGTCTTAATGACAAAGGCAGACGCATTCAACTTCACCCAGTCATGATGATTGTCAAGTCTCAAGCTATACAAGCTTGATACCCTAATATGATTGAGTGGAGATAAGAAAGAAGAAGAAGACTCATCCCCAGCAGACACCATCTACAAGCTTGATACCCAAATATGATTGAGTGGAGATAAGAAAGAAGAAGAAGACTCATCCCCAGCAGACACCATCTACAAGCTTGATACCCAAATATGATTGAGTGGAGATAAGAAAGAAGAAGAAGACTCATCCCCAGCAGTCACCATCAACAAGCTCTACAAGCTTGATACCCTAATATCATTGAGTGGAGATAAGAAAGAAGAAGAAGACTCATCCCCAGCAGACACCATCAACAAGCTCTACAAGCTTGATACCCTAATATGATTGAGTGGAGATAAGAAAAAAGAAGAAACCAGCTACAAATACTGTACTATTGAGGTACTTGTATTCACAGAGTCAATAGACATTGAGAAGTGTTTCTACAGGCCATGGGGTGAAGTGTAGCCAATCAACTAATGCTCTCTTTCACATTAAGGGGAAAATTATAGTTCATTTTAAACTGGTGGGAAATGGGCCGTTTACATTGTGAGCATGTATACTTAATGTCTATAGAGATTGATTAATGTAAGGGGTATACATTTTTATAGTTTACTCTCTATATATGCAAATATTATTCGAAACCTTTGTGGTCCTAATATTTTAGTAATTTAGTTTAAATATAGAGTTAAACCTGTCTATAGCGAGTGCAAGTAACCAAACGGAGAATCTGGCATATTTGTAAGTGCAAAGTCGAACGATGCGATTTACATTAAAAGTGACCTGTCTATAGCATCCTATTTTGGTGAGTCCCAAGAGGGGCCGCTATAGATAGGTTTAACTGTATATCACATATATATCTCACGTATCATTCTAATCCATATCTTAAAATTATTTAAATTCCTTTTTATTTACCTCTTCAATATTAATACTACAATTTCTCCTTTATGTATAATTAGAAGCTAAAGGACTGTAGATTTAGAATAGCTTGGAATAGTCTTGGAACTCACCAAAATAGGGTGCTATAGAGATAGGGTGCTATAGACAGGTCACTTTTAATGTAAATCGCATCGTACTACGTATTTAAAATCGTGCGCTATAGAAAGGGAGGCGCTATTTAGAGGGGGCGTTATAGACAGGTTTAACTGTATATGGATTGGAATAATAATACATTTTATTTCTGTGAAAAATAGACACTTCGGCCAGTTTGAGTTTTTTAAAATTTTCTCAACGTTTTGACAAAAATTGTTAACGCCATGCCAAATGCTTTTTATTTATTTCTCCTGACGAAGGAAAAATATTTTTGCCAAAATTTTGAGAAAATAAAAAAACTCTAACTGGCCGAAGTGTCTATTTTTCACAGAAATATGAATGCTGGCCCGGCAGCCTCTATCTAAAGGATAATAAATTTTAGTTAATAGACATCACAAATATATTTTATTAGTTTAAATACCATTCTATGGAGAACCTATGGATTCTATGGGTTGATACATTCAGGGGAATGAAAATTAGAATTACAGATCTGTATTTTGAATTTTAATCTATATTTTGCATTAATCTGTATCAACCTGATCAATAAATATGTTTAACGCTGTTACTCTTTTCGTTATAAAATCAAAGAAGGCATATTCTGACAACGAGCACATGTAGTTTTTAGATGGCAGAACGCCATCTAGTGAAACAGAAATCAACTAAACGTTGATTTAACCTGTTCCCTGATATTTGGCTAACCCATTTTCTTGATTTATCAAGAACGCCATCTGAAAAGCACATGTGCTCTTGGTCAGGATATGTTTTCTTTGAGTATAGCGTTAAACATACTTATTGATCAGATTGATGAAAAAAATAGAGATTGAAATACAAAATACAGATCTGTATTTCTAAATTGATAAATCAAGAAAATCCATCCATCTTTTCTTTTTATAACTAATTGAAAGCTATTCTAAATCTACAGTCCTTTCTTTAGCTTCTGATTATACATAAAGGAGAAAGTGTAGTATTGATATTGAAGAGGTAAATAAAAAGGAATTTAAATAATTTAAGATATGGATTAGAATGTGAGATATATATGTGATATACAGTTAAACCTGTCTATAGCGCCCCCTCTTGGGACTCACCAAAATAGGGTGCTATAAACAGGTCACTTTTAATGTAAATCGCATCGTTCAACTTTGCACTTACAAATATGCCAGATTCCCCGTTTGATTACTTGCACTCGCTGGGGAGGTTAGACTTTTGCAAGAATCGGGGACCATTGGAGCATTTTTTTTTTAATCAGAAAAAAATACCCATTGCGGAAATCGAACCCGGATCGTAGCGGTCGAAAACCAACGGTTTAGAACATCCTTTCACCGTGATCCCTCTACTGTATATAGATTTCATAAATGATTAATATATTCTTAAAACTTTTTAATTTCACTAAGCGCGCTAAGGTATGGCGATCACAGCTATTGCTTAATACATGGCCTCTCCTAGGGCTAACCTAACATACATAGAGAGGTTACATACAACAATAAAAATACAACGAGGCGGACACAATACAACAATGGCCGCCAACACAAGATATCATCAGCTGGAAAAGATTTATCTATCTATTCCAAACGATAAAATTCCACATCCATTTCTTCTTACAGTACTTCGCTTTCCTTTCATTATCCTCTAATTGATTTCTTTTACTGGGAGCCCTTATTTCATCTCATTACATAGTTTGTTGTTGTTGTCGTGTCCAATAAGAGTCTCAGATGTCTCCATACATCTCCATCACAGCAGCAGCAAAGTCCATTATCTTGGGTGTGTAAAGCTGCTGTTCTGGGTCCATGTCAATTTTCTGCAAGGCTGCGGCCATTGCTGGACATGAGAATATGTGAGTAGGTGTTATTACATAGTTTGAATTCCTTATTAATAGTTAATATATCTTGAAGATAGAGATACCTGCCTGATATTCATATTTCTTTAAAAAATAGACACTTGGCCATTCAAAATTTTCTCAACGTTTCAACAAAAATCTTTTGTCTTCGTCAGGATTTTTGAATATGTAAAATTATTTCTAAGAAAAAATGAAATATAAAAGCGATATGAGATTTTTATTAAAAAGATATAACCTTGGGGAGTTTATGGACAATAACGTCCTTAAACAAGCTGTAATACGAATATAAGAAAGAATGCACGAACAGTTTTTTGTATTCGTATTACAACCTGTTGAAAGATGTTATTGTCCAAAAGCTTGATAAGATTATATCTCTTTAATGAAGAATCTCGTCAACGTTAGCTTCTATTCCTTCTTAGAAATGATATACTGCGCTTTCTCCTTCTTTTTTATTTATTTCGTCTCAGTTTACAGATCTTTTTCTTCTTTCTTATCTCCACACAATCATATTAGGGTATCAAGCTTGTAGAGCTTGAGACTTGACAACCATCATGACTGGGTGAAGTAGAATGTGTCTGCCTTTGTCATTAAGACTGGGAGCACTACTCAGTGGCAGGCCGACTTAGCTCCAATATGAAATTGCCGCCTCTGACATGAGGAACAGACGCCATGTGCAGCCTAACATGGAGTACAAACACTGCCCATCCTGTATCTCTGGATTAGGAACCCTTACAGGGTACTATCAGCCAGGCCAGCTGAGCCCAGGTTTTTTACGGAACTTGTTACTGCTCCCTCTCCTCCTTTTTCATCCAGGCTTGGGACCAGTTTACAGATGTTACATTCGAGTCACCTTGTCCTGGTTATTTACATATGGTGAGTTGGTGGAGTAGAGGTGGTCCCCAGACCTTGCAGCTGTTGGAGCTCCTGAGTGTCAGGTGGTCGTGGATTGATATCTACTTTATTTTGAATAATATCTTGTATGGTTGGATTAGTTGAATTTTGAAGTTAAAGGTATAATTTCTTAACGGAAATTTGGTACATATCTTCTAGATCGGGTTAGTTTAAGTCCTTCTTCAATATTTGTTTGATAGGTTGAATGGAGCTCCTATACTTGTTTTCTCCTCTTGTAATCTAAATTTATTTAAATATTGAATAATATCGTATGGTCAAATATTTAAATTAAGTGAACTAAGGATTCGATATTTTAATAATAAATTAGCCTCAATATTAGAGTAACGTCCTACAGAAAGAGAATTGTCCAAATCTGTCAAAAAGGTATATATATGCTCGAGAAGTGATTGACTGATTTAATTTCAAATTAAACTGTTTAAGACGAGAGAGGATGGTATTAATGTGCAAACGAAACCTTTCACCTTTTGACAGATTCGGTCCACTTCATACCTCAAAATATATCATTGGTGGATGTAGCTATATTTTCCAAATAAACTTTCAACCAACAAATGATCTTCAAAACTATTTAATATTGTTTATGGTAGACTATTCAATTTGCCCCATAGAAGCATAGGACGCCTCTCCCGTCAAAATAAACGTCAAAACCTGACGCCATCTATTGACCGTCGCCGCAACTAGCGGCCTCGGGTCGGTAACAAAGCCACAACACCAACTTTGGCAAACTGAGAAGCGTCCACCTAGACACCATGGTTTCGGGCTAATGGCCCTCGTCAGTCTAGGGCGGACTTTATTCCATGAGATCCACACGGGATCTAATAGAATCTCCACAATCTACCAAAGAGATGTTTTGCTGGCAAGGTGGCTGGGCCAAATCTATGGCTAGAATATAGATGAAAAATATGCCGGGAGGAAATTGATCCATAGAAGCATAGGGCGCCTCTCCCGTCAAAATAAACGTCAAAACCTGACGCCATCTATTGTGGCTTTGTCACCGACCCGAGGCTGCTAGTTGCGGCGACGGTCAATAGATGGCGTCAGGTTTTGACCTTTATTTTGACGGGAGAGGCGCCCTATGCTTCTATGGATCAATTTCCTCCCGGCAAATTTTCCATCTATATTCAATTTGCCTTTAATAAAATTAAATATCAAAATGCATTGTGAGCATTCTGTGATGCCTACCTTTCAAAACATTTCAGGAAGAATTTTATTCATCAGATAGTGTGTTTCAAACAATGTAGTCATACTCAAAGCATTGGTTTTCTCAGGTGAAATGAAAATATACAGTAGAACCTCCCTGTAAAAGACACCTAATTGCAGAGCCAAAGTGTCCTTTAGGGAATGCTGTCTTCTTACCGGAGAGTTGTTAAATAGTAAAAATGGTAATTTTTCAAGTGAAAACTGTTCTTTGTAGAGAGGTGTCCGCAAGAAGGGTGTCCACTAAAGGGAGGTTATACTGTATTACCTTTTATAATTAATAGGTAAAAAATAGATTAAACTTGTCTTTTAAGAATACTAATGGAGTCTCACTTGAAAAATTGTAAACATTTGGTGCAAAGTTAGACTTTCACCAAAGTGTGCCTGGATCATGATGCCATGATCAACGAAAGCTGCACCCCTACACCCTATTCCATGAGATCAGTTCGAGGAGCATGGACTCATGGAATTCGTGTAATCCTTACACAGGGCGGTAAGAAAGAAACTTTCAGTGAATCTGTATTTGTTTAGAAATCCGTAAAAGGAAAAGAGAAGGCTCTCATTGTAAACATAAGGTGCAAAGTCAGACTTTCACCAAATTGTCCCTGGATCATGGTGATCAATGAAAGCTGCACCCCTACCACCCATTCAATCATATTTCGAGGAGCATGGACTCATGGAATTCGTGTAATCTTTACACAAGGGGATAAGAAACAAACATTCGGTGAATCTGTATTTGTTTAGAAATCCGTAAAAAGAAAAGAGGAGTCTCTCATTGTAAACATAAGGTGCAAAGTCAGACTTTCACCAAAGTGTGCCTGGATCATGGTACCATGATCAACGAAATCTGCATCCTCAAATTCCATTCCATGGCTCGAGGAGCATAAACTCATGGAATTCGTGTAATCTTTACACAAGGGGATAAGAAACAAACAATCGGTGAATCTGTATTTGTTTAGAAATCCGTAAAAAGAAAAGAGGAGTCTCTCATTAGCCTCTTTAACTATGTCGAAATTGCGAGTTCAATGAGACGGGGATAATGAAGTTAATTTGTGTCCACACGCGTGTTTGTTGGGACAGCTCTTCAATGTGTCAACTTGGCAAATATCCGCCATGTACTCAGCCATTACACCTCACACCGCTCTCTTTTAGCTTCTTTTCTGTTTCCTAATCATATACAGTAGAACTTCCCTGTAAAGGACACCTGAATGCAGAGTCAAAGTGTCCTTTAGGGAGAGGTGTCCTCTTACCGAAGAGTTGCTAAATAGTAAAAATGGTAATTTTGAAAATGAAAACACTGTCCTCTAAGAGAGGTGTCCGCTAGCGGGGTATCCGCTAAAGGGAAGTGCTACTGTACAGTAGAACCTCCATGAGAGGACACTCGCGCTAGCTGACACCTCTCTATAAAGGACATTTTTCATTTGCAAAATTACCATTCTTACTATTTTTCAACTCTCTGATAAGAGGGCACCTCTCCCTAAAGGACACTTTGGCTCTGTAATTAGGTGTCCTTTACAGAGAGGTTCTACTGTATTTAGAAACTCTCCGATAGGAGGACACATCTTTCTCTAAAGGACACTTTGACTCTGCAACTAGGTGTCCTTTACAGGGAGGTAGTTCTACTGTACAAGATAGGTGCAGTCCACATTTAGACAAATAAAAATGTGAAACCTTGAGAGAAAATAGACATTAAAGCAATATTTATTGGGTATATAGCATAAAGTAGGAGGATTCAATTTTTGAAATTATTTTTTCATGAAGTTTATGGCAATGTTTTGTGTGGCTACCACGGTCGTGTGACAACTGGATATACTATTTGATTGCTTTGCTTTGGAGAAAGAGAGAAAATAACTCTTGAGTGACTTATCCTTGTCTCAATACGATAGTCAGAAAATACGTATATAACTGGATGAATACAATAATGTTTAATCAAGGTCTTCTCTCTGGTTTAAATGAATTACTCAAGACCGCAGTTAGCATTCGTTGGAGATTAATATATTCGTCGATAAAAAAACCAAGTTCTGACGTTTAAGGCCAAAAACTTAATATGTACACTGTGTGACAAGGAAATTACTGAAGAACTCCCCCATTACATGCTTAATTGTACAGACCCTGATACAGATAGGAGGGCCCTATATCAACAAATTAAATGTACCAACACTTCACCCTACGTATTGCTTTCAAAAACATCAGCAAACAAATCTAAGGCAATAGCTTACTATAATTTTTTTAGATCATCATTATGTAAGGACCAGTCAACAAGTGAATGACTTTGAGATGAAGAGTAAAGCCAGTTGAATTTCTATGTAAATAACACAAGATGATTATTACCTTTAAATATAAAATGAAAGGATATAAAAGCATGATCCTATAAGCTTATGTCCATAGTTTTCTTGAAAACTATTTCTGAGATTCCATCCTTCAGTGCTGCGTATATAAGCAGAATCGTCCAATACAGTATTAGAGCTCTGAGAAGCGGACTGGTGGATTGAATTGGCGAAACCGCTGGGAGGGTTCATCACTGATGAGCCAAGCCCTCCCAAAATATTTTTTCATCGCAGTAAGGGCAGTAGAAGTTTGTATTGTGTATAAAAAGAAAAATTCTTGCTTTTATATCCTTTCATTTTTTATGTATAGATGGCGCGTTATTGCTTGTGTTGATTATTACCTTACCCAATTGGGAGAATCTGTATGGGGCAAGTCCCTAATAAAGGCTTTTGTGTGTGTGTGTATGTATTCGTCGATTCGGCTGTAGAAATTGTTAATTATATAAATATGATACAAAGTAGCACTCTAAATGTAATCATAATTTTCTTCATGTATTGAATTTCAGAGAGCCAGAAGATTAAGATAGAAGATCTATATAGTCTTTTGTATATGCAAATAAGTTGTTGTTGTCGTGTCTAATGAATAGCCTCAGATGTCTCCATACATCTCTATCGCAGCAATGTCCACTATCTTGGGTGTGTATACTGTATCGTGTTGTTGTTGTCGTGTCCAATGAATAGCCTCAGATGTCTCCAGACATCTCTATCACAGCAGCAGCAATGTCCACTATCTTGGGTGTATAAAGCTGCTGTTCTGGGTCTATGTCAATTTTCTGAAAGGCTGCGGTCATTGCTAGGCATTAGAAAATGGGTGCCGTTGCTACGTTAGTCACCTTGGACCAGATTTTGGTCAAATATTCCAAGGGTATAGGGGGGACCGCAGGGAGGTGTGGTCGGACTTCTCCCCCCTTGCAAATAAGTTGCAAATAATAATTAAAAGTGTGGAAACACTTAGTGATCAACCAGTACCAAACCATTCACCTAGATTTGACTATGGACCATTTTTCTGTTATATAGGGAATGGAATCACAATAGAAAACTCTATCAGGAGCATAGTTAAGAAATATAACAATGGCTAATATGTAAATAAGTTTTTTTTTGTATGCAATTTGAAATATTTTGAAAGAACAGACATTCCTCTTTCAAACGCTCGCCGCTTGGTAATCAAATAATTATACATGAATACTAATGGGCCATGTTGACTGATTCTAAATATTACATCATCGTCAGAAACAAAAGTTGCATACTTCACAAAACCTTTCCACTAATTAAATCAACTCATTCTCGTATGGAATATGGCACACGACACGGTTGTGCTCCACCTTAAAAATCTCATTGTAGATACCATCGTGTTTTACGAGCTTTCAAAGCGATACTTTTTGGGTCAACAATTTAAAAGAAAAGCTAAAGGAATGTCTCTCCATTTTTTTTTAATAAAGGAAATAATAAAAAGTCTGCTGAGCGTGCGTCACGGCAAACTTCCGGTCGTTAATAAAGGTAGCTCGAAGCACCCACCCCTCGACACGCCCCTCTTCGGCAACTTTCACTTTTCCTCAAGAGGGAAAATCAACATGGCCTGGTTTTGACCTTGACATGGTTTACTATTACGTAGCACCTTTGTAGATGGAATTTGATTCGTACTGATATGTTGTTGTAGGGAGGTAACTATACCATATGGCGTCATTTCACTTTAGACTCTTCAAACTTTGTTATTTCTTACAATTAACTTGTAGACACTTTTTTATATCAATTATGAAATACATTATTTTATGACGTTCTATATTATGCAAGGCCGCGATCACCGTTCGGAGGAGATTAATAGAATCGCCGTGGTCCATTTGGATGAGGAAAGCGAAGACTAGAACGCGGCTGATTCCACACTTGCCTGTTCAGTGATTCGCTAACCATGATGTATGCACGAAGGAACGTGTGGCCATTGGACATGCGTCGGACCAGGAGGCTGTTGTTGGGTTCTGCGCTGCCTGGAGTATAGGAGCTCCATCTATTATTTCTTCCAGTGATGAATCTGTATAAGACCGCTGGTCTTAATAAAGCTTTGTGTGTGTGTGTATTTTGTTACGTTCTCTAATTTAGACTTTGTTCAATATCATTAGCAATACTAAAAAAAATAATTCTACGGATTTTTCAGGATTCTGAAGTTTGGATATTTGAAACCTAAGGCAATTCTTGCTATTTAACATATAGGAAGAGTTCAAACTTTGTTATTTCTTAAATTTGACTTGTAGACGTATATCTCTACCAATTATGAAATACATTGTTTTGTTACGTTCTCTAATTTAGACTTTGTTCAATGTCATTAGCAATACTAAAATATAATTCTACAGATTTTTTTAGGTTTCTGAACTATTCCTAGATACTTGATAATGTGTTTTTGCGGGGAGTTTTACTTCGTTACTTCAATAGGAAGAAAAAAGTTGCTGAGAGTCATCGTAGTTTATGGTGACCATGCTCTAGCTGAACAAACGTGTCAGAAGTGGTTTGAACGGTTTAAAAGTGACAATTTTGATTTGGAAGACGAAGAAAGACCCGGAGCGCCACCAAGTTTGAGGGTGGATAAATAGAGACAAGGCTCGATTAAGATCCAACACAAACGCAAAAGGAACTCGCAAAAACACTTGGAGTCACTCAACCAGCCATTTTTTTTATCGCTTAAAAGAAATGGGAATGATCCGAAAGGTAAGAAATTGGATGTCATATGAACTGAAGCCAAGAGACGTCGAACGCCGTTTTTTCATGTATGAACAACTGCTCCAACGTAAAAAAATAATGGGGTTTTTGTATCGAATTGTAACAGGTGATGAAAAGTGGGTCCATTACGATAATCCAAAACGTCGGGCAACGTATGGATACCCTGGCCGTGCCTCATCATCTATGGCCAAGCCGAATATTCATGGCGAGAAGATTATGCTGTGTATTTGGTGGGACCAGCTAGGAGTGGTATATTATGAGCTGGTATAACCGAACAAAAGTATCACAGGGGGGGTCTACTGAAGACAATTGATGCGTTTGAGTCGAGCATTGCGATAAAAACGGCTGCAATACGCCAATAGACATGACAAAGTTATTTTACAACATGATAATGCTCGGCCACATGCTGCAGCATACGTTAAAACGTATTTAGAAACCCTCAATTAAGAAGTGTTACCCTACCCGCCGTATAGCTCAGACTTTGCTCCTTCCGAATATTATCTTTTCGGATCAATGCAACATGGCCTGGCTGACCAGTATTTCTCCAACTACGATGAAGTAAAAAAATTATCGATGAATGGATAGCGGCCAAAGAGCTGGGTTTTTTCCGCGATGGGATCCGTCAATTTCCAGAAAGATGGGAAACAGTAGTGGCTTGCGACAGACAATACTTTGGACATTGAATGTCTAACCAATTTATCACAATAAAGCTCCAAGTTTCGGGAAAAAAAAAACACGAACTTATTTATACTCTCCTGATATATATATACTAGTGAGCTGGACTCCCCGGGTAGTTAGCGCTCTGCGCTCCAGGAACAAAATTAAATGCTCAAATTGCGAACTACATTATGTTGGTGAAACCGGCAGAACCATTGAAATCAGGACTAAAGAACACAATAGAAACATCATGAACAAAGACAGCCGTTCCCAGATTTATCAGCACATGGCAGAAACACAGCATTCATTTGATTTCACAGACACCCAATGTATTTACAGTAACATACGCGGAAAATATCAACGACTGGTCCTGGAGGCTTTGGTTTCCAATAAAATTCCGAGCCTCAATAGAAAAATTGAACTACCCCCGCAGTACATAGCGTTTTGTAATAGCATGGATCCCGCATAAGGAATTTTAACCTCAAGTGTTTTCCCGATTTACATATTTTATTTATTTTAAATTTTTGTATATTTTATCTCTTAGCTTAACTTTGTTTTATCCCATTTTATACATATTCTATTGTAAAAATATTCAAATCTTCCTTAATTGGGTATATATACCTCTCCGCATATATTCTTGGATTACCTGAAGAAAAGGGTTTTGCTTGAAAGCTTGTATTTTCAATAAAAAGAAACTCACCACGTTATATTTTCGTTTTCTATTTTAAATATCTCTTTACTTAAAAAAAAAAAAAAAAAAAAGATTGCCAAGCTGGGGATCGAACCGATGATATTTATGTAACTTATATAGGGAGAAGTCGATCTATATAAAAAGAATAGAAGGCCTTCAAAGAATAAAATAAAAAAAGGGTTGGGTCCAACTATATCGGCCAGGCTCCAAGCTGGTCTCTATTCACGGACGCGATCCCACTATCGCCCTGCGCGGGAGCTTTTGCCTGCTGCGTTTCCGCCCTGGGCCGGTCCACTCCTCCTCAGCTGACCTGGAGGCCCCGAGCTCCCCCGGGGTCGCCATATTGACACTGGGCCTAGTGCGGACATCCAGTCAACATAGGGAACCAGAAGGGAGGGCTCCCCGCCTCAAGCCGTCCACCAAACCCGGCCTCCAAGTAGCTGGATTACAGGAGCACGCCACGGCTCCCAGCCGACTGCTCTTCCTGGAACTCCTATTTCAACTTCTCTCCATTAGTTTATTTTTAGTTTTAATCTATATATATAAAATTTTTTACACAAATAAATAATTCAACAATCTGCTCTAAATATTATCATGATGATACGATGATTTTGTAATGTAGAAAATTAGGAAAGACAAAATTCAGGATGACACGGCAATTTATTTAAGACAAGAATAATGATACAATTCCAAGGCAAGATACTATTCCTTTAACTTCCAATTACCGAGGGAACCAATTAATATTGATTTTATTCAACTTATCGAGTATTTTTCAAGGGACCGGGGAAAAATGTTCACTTTATCGAGAGATTCGTTAAACAAACCTTTACTCGGGTAAAACCCGGGCGAAGCCGGGTACATCCATACAAGAATAATGATACAATTCCAAGGCAATGATACTATTCCTTTAACTTCCAATTACCGAGGGAACCAATTAATATTGATTTTATTCAACTTATCGAGTATTTTTCAAGGGACCGGGAAAAAAATGTTCACTTTATCGAGAGATTCGTTAGACAAACCTTTACTCGGGTAAAACCCGGGCGAAGCCGGGTACGTCCGCTAGTGTATTATAAACAAATATTATATATATATATAACGCTATAACAAAGCTAATGCTTACAATTCTAATTAAGTAATAAACAATTGATTGAGAAAAAATATAAATACTCCAAGAAGATACTGCAAAAAAAGAAAACCAGACATAAAAAAGGAGCTAAATTTAAATGAAAAAACTATAGCAAAGCTATACTTATAATAAAGTAATTATAAATTAAATAAAAAATTAACAATTCAAATAAATAAATATTTTTTGGTTAAATCAACATTTAGTTGATTTCTGTTCCACTGGATGGCGCTCTGCCATCTAAAAAGCACATGTGCTCCAGGTCAGGATATGCCTTCCTTATTTTTAATATCAACACCTTTTTTATTTTTCTGTTGTTTTCTCATGTGCGTATGTGTTTTGATAGCAATAATGGTATGTACTGGAACAATATATATTTGAATGTACGTCTCTCACTATGGAAAGAGAAACTTTTTGCAGTAGAGCTGCTCATCCACACTTTTCGCTGTATTCCTTTCTTTCAGACTTGATGGATAATGGATCAGTTATTTTAAAGTTCTTTAATTCTTCAAAGACTTCAAGAAGTAAAAAAGACCTAACAAAGTAACTGAACTGTGTAGAAATATATATATTTTTTCACAAGATGCAACCATTTACTCAATAATCTACTTCTTCACTGTGTTCTATGCACGAAAAACAATGTATATAGTCTCAACTTTTGTACATAGATATTCTTTCATTTTCTTATTTTTTCTCTTTTCTGAGCGAGGATTCAGTTTCTTCCCCTGCTTCTAATTTCTTTTTAGATTTATTTCTAACAGGAGAATCGTCTGTATAAGACGGAATGTCTTAATAAAGGCTTGTGTGTGTGTGTGTGTTTGTGTGTAATAATGGTATGCATTTATTATACTAGGCATCAATTCCTGGATCAAAATGAAAATACGCTTTCATCCTGTGCTAACCTTTCGAACGGACGTCTATTTGGCTTAGAGACATTGTTTAGTCAATTATAAGTTATACAATCAACAGTTTATTGTTCCAAGTCGACCGGAACGGGATTATCTTGCGATTATCGCATTTGAGATTCCAATTTGTACCGTTTCACTTGGAGAAATCCATAGCTTTGATGTTCCCTACATATCGAATTTCTGTCATATCCATTCACAGGCAAAGGACCCTTTTTTATTTTTCTCTTTGACTTGAGAGTTATAAATGATCCAACATGTGAATGCTGTCTAGATGTTGAAACACCATATTTTGTTGGCTTGCCCTCTGACTAATTAAATTGTACTTGCTTACTTTGACATAATGCCATCTTTCTGTATATACTCAATCTTATGAACACTTTGGCAAGTTTAGAGCTATTTGTACACAGATTTATAAATCACTACTAATTCATCGTGTAAATAATTAAAGATATGTATGTAAATAATTCTAATATAGCACAATAGTCTGATAGACTTCGTGCTTCTGTAAAAATAATTTTAAAAGATGGTTTCAATTCTTGTTGATATTATGTTCATTCAAGAATTGTTGAATCACCTTTTTCCTATTGTTTGAAGTTTATATGTTAATTTTGTAATTATTCTTATTTTTTAATTCATAGAAGCATTTTTCAGGCAGTCATATTCAATTTTTTTATCATCATAATTTTAGATAATATTTTTTTTTCTTAGTTATCAAATCATTTGCAGTTGTAGTTTCTTTTTTGTTTTATTTCTTTTTAAGCAATAAAATATATAGAACTAAGGTGTAATATTCAATTCAAGCATATGGAACCAACATCAATTCATTTTTTAAAACAAAGTAAAATCATAAGTTTATACATTCTCACTCGTACAACTTTCACTTTTCATACACCTATCTTCTCCTAAAACAGGAATCGTTAGTTCCGAAGACCATTTATTTGTTGGAAGTTGATTGATAAAAAAAATATAGATTCATCAACCAATCCTTGAGGAAAGTGACCTATTCACACTGCAACGTAGGGAGTTAAATAAATCAAACACACACACAAAAACCTTTATTAAGACACACAGGTCTTACAGAGGATTCTCCTTGGGGTTACAAGACGGAGAAACCCATGAAAGTGGGAAATATTAGTTAAATAAATCCTTGGTTTTATTTGACATATCGGACACGATATCCCAACATGGGATACTTGCGCCTAAAGATATGGCTGTGTTTTTCTGAAGAAGAATCGTTAGTCATATGTTACCAGAATTTATACTTGAAAAGGTTCAATACCATTCCAATTTTGTCTAAACAAATGATATTTATTCTTTGATTTGATCAATAAGAAATCAAGGGTTTCGTTTCATTTCTTATATCTTCTAATTCTCAAGCTTCGGGTCAACTTGCTTTTCAACACGAAGATCCTGAAGTACTACTACTTCACGTCGTATATATTGTAACAAAGTATTTATTATTTTAGCAGAGTATTATTTGTTATGTTTATATTTTTCTATACTCTGTACACTTCCCTCTTTTGTTTATCTTTTGTTTATCACTCATAGTTTGTTCTTGCCTGAAATAAATTGTTGTCTCATCCCGAAGTTGGTCTTCCCTAATTTTCCACGTGGCATTTTGGTGGAGATGCTGGGTAAATTAGGGAAGACAAACTGAAGATCGCCGAGAAGACCAAGAGGCCATGGGTGCTGTGATCTACATTTTTAGAGATTGGCTCCAGGATTCCACCGCCGTGTCAAAGCCAAGACTTCCCTCCAAGATGACAATGTCCCTATAGACGATACAACGCAAAGCCGCTCTTCATGCCGCAATAAAAAGGACGCAAAGGTACTAGAGACAAAGTTCCAAGACTTCGATGGAATCCTTGGAAGAAGCACGTCAGATCCATGTCAGTAGCTACAATAATTGCTAGCTGTGGGTCACAGCTCCCATAGGGAAGGAGCTATGTAACAAAGTATATATTATTTGAGCAGAGTATTATTTGTTATGTTTATATTTTTCTATACTCTGTACGCTTCCCTCTTTTGCTTATCTTTTGTTTATCACTCATAGTTTGTTCTTGCCTGAAATAAATTGTTGTCTCATCCCGAAGTTGGTCTTCCCTAATTTTCCACGTGGCAATATAAAATAAATACGGTGTGAAGTTGTACTCAAGGATCTCCGTGCTGAAAGCTTACTTATTAACTACATTGTTTCCTTTTTATAGAATTTTTTAATTCCCTATGAAACAATTTACTTGTTGTTTTCGTGCCCAGAAATCTTCCTCTACGTGGTGGGCGGGAGAAGCAGCACAAGTAAGGGACTGTCCTGTAGTACGGTGTCGTGAGCCCCGAGCCGCTACGGTAACCGTGAACAGGGAACTCTGAAATGTGGCTGACTAACGGTGCAATGGCACCCCTCCTTTCTATGGAGTGGACAAGACACCACCACCACCACTCGTTGTTTTTCCCGTTACAGTAGAACCTCCCTATAGCGGACACCTCTCAACAAAGGACAGTTTTCATTTGCAAAATTGCCATTTTTACAATTTAGCAACTCTCTGGTAAGAGGACACCTCTCCCTAAAGGACACTTTGGTTCTGGAATTATTTGTCCTTCAGGGAGGTTCTACTGTATTTAGCAACTCTCCGGTAAGAAGACACCTCTCCCTAAAGGACACTTTTTCTATGCAATTGGGTGTCCTTTACAAGGAAGTTTTACTGTATTCAGCAACTCTCCGTTAAGAGGACACCTCTCCCCTAAAGGACACTTTGACTCTGCAATTAGGTGTTCTTTACAGGGAGATTCTACTATATTTCTAATTAATATTTGATGATAATTTCAAATATCATCAATGCTGGTGACATTTTAAACATATATTATTTTTTAAAAAGCAATGAAATTGAATTGCGCCCATTACACTCTTCGATTAGAATATATTCAATAATCATATTTAAACTATTTCGAAAATAGAGAGTGCAATCCATAAATATATCTTCAATTTAAAAGGCATATATTGGTTCAAAATATAATCTATTTACTAATATTTCAGTTGGCTGAACGCCAACCTTTTTCAATTCAGCAACTGAAATATTGTAAATAAATTATATTTTGATCCAATATATGCCTTTTAAATTGAATATTCAAACTATGTGATTGTGTTGATTGTACATATTACCATACACTTCTTTCTTTTGTACACAGTTCTCTTTTATAGTTATCTCTCTCTTTCTGTTTGTTAATATCATATGTCTAATCTCTTTACGATATAGCGCTAATATATATAAAAAAGGACCTTCTTGTGTTTGTTATTCTATATTGGTAATCAAAAAGTTGTTCACAATATTCTCTTTACGACCTACAATTATTGTAAATACTATATATGTATAGACAAATGTGTAAATGCATACATGTATGACAGCGTAAGTGTCCCTAAGAAGACATAGTGCTTTAAATTGAAATATATATATACACCAATACCTCGCTTTGCGTCGTTTCGTTTTGTGTTTTTTTCGAAGTTGCGTCGCTGCTTAATTTTTACTGATTTTCACTGTGCGTCGTTAGATTTTCGAAGTTGCGTTGTTTTGGATTCGAGTCTTTAATTTTTATTTTTATTTTTTTTTCCCTAAAATATGGCAACACCTTTGTTTTTGATTGCGCCTTCACATATTTTCACTTTGCGTCGTGTTTTTTTTTTGGAACGTAACCCCGACGCAAAACGAGGTATGGGTGTATTATATAATCTAAAATGCAAATATTTTAATTTTTTTAAATCATGTATTTTATTTTCATCATTGACTGTTCTACATTTTTGACCATAGATTTAGAACATAACACTTTTAATTTTTTGTTGTAAATATGTATAGCTTAGCTACCTTTTTTTAAATCACGAATATAGAATTCATTTTATAAATTCTATTATACTGTGAAAAATAATTTTATGTGTAATTTGCTTCAATTAATTCAAAATAAAAATTACTTGATAAGTAAATAATTTATTTCCTATTTTCACGACTGCACCTCCAATTCTATCTTTTTCAACAACAAAAAAAATATTCATAACATATATATGCCCTTTTAATTGAATATTTAAACTATATGATGATATTATTTTAAATAAAAATGTTTCAAAATTCTCAAATGAAGATGATAAAGTCAGTATTAAGAATTCCTATTCTTAAAGCCCCCACCCGACGCTATTATCTAACCGGAATTCTTCCTTGAAGAGAATCTATAAATGTGATATGAGGAAGGCAATAATTTATGAAGAGGAAGAGATGATGGAGCAATTATCTTTCCGTCATTAGAATTTCTCAGCGTTCTTCTTCCTTCTGTCAGTCCGAGGCCAAGTAGCTTTCGCCACAGTCACCGTTCAGAGGAGATTAATAGAGTCGCCGAATGTCGTGGTCCATTTGGATGAGGAAAGTGAAGACTAAAACGCGGCTGATTCCACACTCGCATTTCAGTGATACGTTAACCTATGCACGGTGGATTCTATGACCACTTGACATGCGTCGGACCTGAAGGCTGTTTGGTTCTGTGTTGCCTGGGGTATAGGAGCTCCATCTATGCTTCCTTCCTATGGTGAATCTGTATTCGCCTGGTGGTCTTAATAAAGCTCTATGTGTGTATGAGGTTACGTATTTTTATATTATTACTAGCCGAATGACCCTTGCAACGCCCGGGTTTTACCCGATTAAATGTTTTTATTCAAATACTATTCGTTACAATTATAAATTGGCACCGTGGATGTCACTTTTGTGAAACGTCCCGCTCCAAACTTTGTGTGTTTTTAAAATATAAAAATAAATATGTAAATTTTCACAACGATATTTGAAAATTATATAATTTTGATTTTCAAATACTATTCGTTACAATTATAAATTGGCGCCGTGGATGTCACTCTTGTGAAACGTCCCGCACCAAACTTTGTGTCTGAGAAGCGATAATTTTATAGAAAGATGATCTGGCTTTTGTTTTCTGCTCGAATGAATGTTTTTCTGTTAGAATTTTGTTCCTGCGTACAAAATAATGAACTGGTTTCACCCGTGGTCTCTGCTTTTTGGATTTTTTTCCGATATAATTTTGTATCTGATAATCAAACATGATACAGCAATATCGTCATCATCATTTTCTGACTAAAAATATATAGTTTTAATAATTGATTTATATATATTTTTAAAATAGCCTATCGTCTTCCCCGTATTTTTTAACCCATGTATGGAAATTTTGGTTTGAATTAGTGAATTACTGCGAATTTGTATACCGGACATACAGACAGACAAACATACAAACATTCATTTTTATATATATAGAAGATATAGAAGTTAAAAACATTTAATCATTTCAGAATGATATAATATAAATATTAATGATTAAAAAATCGATTATAGGTAAGTTACGTATATTAATATATTCTTTTTTTTTTCATATAAAAATATAAATATATGATGGATTCCATCTGTTATACGTGTCATAAATAATACAAATTTCATTAAATAGATATGAATAACATATTTACATGCATACACTCTTGGACAAAACTTAAGGAAGTTGTACCTTTTAGCATGTATATCGGAATTCAGACAATAATTCTGAAAGATACACTCATGGACAAAACTTAAGGAAGTTGTACCTATTAGCATGTATATCAGAATTCAGACAATAACTCTGAAAGATACACTCATGACAAAACTTAAGGAAGTTGTACCTATTAGCATGTATATCGGAATTCAGACAATAACTCTGAAAGATACACTCATGGACAAAACTTAAGGAAGTTGTACCTATTAGCATGTATATCGGAATTCAAATAAAATCTCTGAAAGATATTTGATACACAGTAACTTTTATTGAAGACACACAAGATAACCACATGTGAACAAATTTGTTTCTGTCTACTTCAAATAAAAAAAAAAACGACAAACGACATTAGATTTTTCACTTTCTTAAGTCTTGTCTATAAGTATATAATGATGGAGATTTTCAAGATTTTCAGTTATTCTGAATATTGTTGCACCAAGTTGCAGCTTTGCAGGGTCGTCGACCTTGGTTTCCTCCTTCTTGGTGTTATACTCGTTTCCCGAGCGGGTTTCCATACTCAAATCAAATAAAGAAAAGTAAATAAATTACCTTTTACAATTATTGTGTTTATTTATTCTTTGTCTTCCTCGTAGGTCGTGATCCGCAGTCTTCGTCCTCTCTCGCTCCAATAAGCATTCAAGATATATGTACAATAAAATATTCCAAAAGGAATGAAACTATAAAAAGGGATGATTTATTTAACAATTGCAGAATACACGCTATATCCACAAATCGGATATTTGCGTGTGAAATATATACATTTGAATGGAAGACAAAGTAGTTTAAAGGGATATATACATATTTACATATCAGTATTGATTACATTAGTAGTCACTTATTTAGTTAAATACATTCTGCAGAATTTGTTGAAACTTTGGTGTATGTCCTTAGTGTAGACCAGATGTTGCATATTTGTTATGGGAAGTTGATTTAGTTCCCTAAGGTCAGCGGGCAATCAGTTAATAAGTGTCTGGGGTTCTGTTCTTCGCCTCCACACGAGCATCCAGGTGATTCAGCTTTGCCAATTTTAAACAGGTATGAGTTGAAGTCGCCATGTCCAGATAAAAAGGGATGATGATAATATAAATAATCTGTTTTAAATAAATATTAAATATCATAGAATCTATATTAATAAAATGCAAATTTCATAAGTGTACATCACTAAAAACTTTCGTTACAATGCATCAATTTCAACCAAATTTTCAACATTTATGTAAAACGAGATGGAGCAGGTTTTGCTTAACATCAAAATATTTTTCCCTAACATTAACATGCGTAACTTCGCTGTTATCGATTAAATACAAAAAAAAATCAACAGAGTTAATTTTATTTATATATAAATACAAAATTAAATTTCAACAGAGTTAATTTTTTTACATACTAGCTAATAATCTCAATCTAAAAAAATATTCAAAACAAGCAATTTTAAGATAACACCATATGTAAAACAGTCGGCCAAGAAAACAAATAACGTGTAATATATATATAATATAATATATATAATAAAATCTTAAATATTATTTATCAAAAGTAAGATTATCTCAGGATGGCACGGCAATTTATTTGAGACAAGAATAATGATACAATTCCAAGGCGAAGATACTATTCCTTTAACTTCCAATTACCGAGGGAACCAATTAATATTGATTTTATTCAACTTATCGAGTATTTTTCAAGGGACCGGAAAAAATGTTCACTAGATAAAACGATGATTTTGTAATGTAGAAAATTAGGAAAGACAAAATTCAGGATGACACGGCACACAGGGACCGCGAAAAAATGTTCACTTTATCGAGAGATTCAAATTTACAAGTTTCAAATTATCAAAATATATCTTCTTTTTTTAAATAAGTTTATAGAGAATTGTTTTAACAAATGTTCGTTAGACAAACCTTTACTCGGGTAAAAACCCGGGCGAAGCCGGGCACATCCGCTAGTATTTTGAATAAATGTAGGGTGCATTAAAATTGATGCAACAATATATACTATAAGATGAACAACGTATAAAAAAAAACGTTGCCCGTATCATAATTGCCTCTGTCTTCTTTAAAAAACAGACGAAACGAGATAAAAATACAAAAATGTCTTAAGTTTTGTATATGAGTGTATAAAAACACACACAAAAACCTTTATTAAGACGCACAGGTCTTACAGAGGATTCTCCTTGGGGTTACAAGACGAAGAAACCTATGAAAGTGGGAAATATACAAAGAGGTAAAAATGGAGAAAGATTATATACACATGTGGTAAATATATACATATTATTATTTGAATAATCCTATGGAAAGTAAGAAAATTATTTTTGGAAATATGGGTGGGAGAAGTGGAGAGCGAAAAGAGGAAAGAAAACAGGTATTTACATATGGAACATACATATAATGGAACAAGTCAATTTAAGCTCTTCTGCTCACACAGCACAGGTGGACCATGGCTTTTTCAAGAAATCTTTAAGAGATTTTCCAGGAAAATCCGAGTGTTCAGAGTTGTAAGGTAATGAGTGTAAAATACATAGAAAACAGTTTACTATCCAGTATAATAAGGTGTGAATAAATATAATTTGTATAAAATAACGGTGCAGCTCATCAATATGTGAGGCATCTTTTAGGTATGAAGATCTGACAGAAAAAACTATCTATAAAAAACCTTCTATAATTGAACAATTTATTATAAATGGTAATTATTGGAATAATAAATCAAACTGAAGTATGCCATTATTCAACTCGCGGGGTTATACCCAACATTTGTAAATTGAGAAGTTCTCATTAATCTAGATGATTGAAATATTTTAAGGATCACAATCTCTTCCGAGTCGCAGAAAAGGAAATTACAAACCACAAATAGGAATATCGTTTTTATTTTTATTATATTCAATACCTATATTTAAAATACAATATAATGCGGCATACGATCAAGAGATGCCTTTTTCTTGTTGAAGTTATTTTTCTTGAAATTTATCAAATTGTCACAGATATTTCTTGTATCAACGGATATTCAGATTAGCGTTAAGAAAATAATTAGTCGAGGTGCTGTTTTATCTATAAACTTTATTGACCTTCCACGCCAAAATTTAATATTTACGAACGGAAAAATATGTCCAGGGTAGCCTAGTGGACATGGCATCTGCCCGGTAAGCGGAACACTGTGGGTTCGTTTCCCATCCCTGGATACTTTATTTTTCCGTTTATCATTACTCTTCACAATTCATCCTATCATACTTCACCCCTAAGGTTAGAAATAATCGCTATTTCTCCGTAAAATAAATTTAGATTTTTCGTTCAAAAGAAACATTTGCGGGATAATTTTCAAACTTCGTTCAATACCTATATTTTTAATACAGTAGAACCTCCCTGTAAAGGACACCAAATTATAGAGTCAAAGTATCCTTTAGTGTGAGGTGTCCTCTTACCGGAGAGTTGCTAAATACAGTAAAACCTCCCTGTAAAGGACACCAAATTATGGAGTCAAAGTGTCCTTTAAGGAGAGGTGTCCTCTTAACGGAGAGTTGCTAAATACAGTAGAACAACTTCCATGAGAGGATACTCACGCTAGAAGACACCTATCAACAAAGGATAGTTTCCATTACCAATACAGTAGAACAACCTCCATGAGAGGACATTCGCGCTAGAAGACACCTCTCTACAAAGGACAGTTTTCATTAGCAAAATTACCATTTTTACAATTCAGAAACTCTCTGCTAAGAGGACACCTCTCTCTAAAGGACACTTTGACTCTATAATTTGGTGTCCTTTACAGGGAGGTTCTACTGTATTAACAAATTAGGTATTGAATATTATAAAAATCCAAATACGATTATAAAATGCTGTTTTATTCCTTAAAATGATATCTTTACTATGTACCTTTGGTAAAATTATCGAAAAAATGGCTTTTCTGGGTTATTCTATTACGGGTTTGTTTGTTTCAGTATTTGAATCTTCAAAACACATTGTTAAGAAAGAAGAAAAAATCGAAAAATGGATTTTTTGGGTTATTTTATTCTGGTTTTGTTCGTTTCAGTATTTTATCTTCAAAACACATTGTTAAAAGTGAAGAAAAAAATCGAAAAATGGCTTTTCTGGGTTATTCTATTCTAGTTTTGTCTGTTTCAGTATTTCAAACACATCGTAAAGAAAGAAGAAAAAATCGAAAAATGGCTTTTCTGAATTATTCTATTCTATTTTTGTCTGTTTTGGTATTTTAATCTTCAAACATATTGTTAAGAAAAAAGAAAAAAATCGTAAAATGGCTTTTATTTTCTATTACGGGTTTATTTGTTCTAGTATTTAAATCTTCAAAACTCATTGTTAAGAAAGCAGAAAAAAAAAATCGAAAAAAGGCTTTTCTGGGTTATTCCATTCTAGTTTTGTCTGTTTCACTATTTCAATTTTCGAACAACATGTTGTTAATAAAGAAGAAAAAATCTTCCCGATCCATAAGTCCAAAGTAAGAAGGTTTCCCAAGCAAGCTGGACGCTATTAGCCTAAATGGGTTTGATTGGTTCAACTTCCCACTCACGATGTCGATGCAGTCTAATGAGTAGGTGTCAGCTTGGCAAGGGAAGTTTCCCAGACCATTGTTGGCCGGCCACACTCTGTTACAATGGATTAGGTAAACTACACTCTGTCATGGTTGGCCAACTTTATTGGTTCCTCTAATGAGTGACACGGAAGACAAATTGACACCCGGTGTTGTAAATGTTTATTTGTGATGCCCTCAATCTGGGTCACGCTCATTAAATTTGCTGAGATTCGGCAAAATTAATGACTTATTTTATGTGTCTTTCTAAACAATGCCTAATGGAAAGTCCAATCTAGACTCCATCTAATACAATTCTCTCTTTCTAACCTCTATAGCTTAAAAAATTGTTTTTTTTTTCAACATACAGTAGTTATAAGTTATGAAAAAGACATCTCCTTATCGTGCAACTGAAATTTTCTGATGGCTTGCGCCATATATCGGAATAAATATCAAATATTCTTGTTGATTTTTATTTTATTCCAGAATTGGCCAAATACCCATTCTTGATTAATCAAGAAAAGCTAACCACGTCTCGTTTCGGGCTGTTGGCCCTCATCAGCGTGGTTAATTAAAAATCAACGAGAATAGTTAATGTTATTCCCTTAGATGTCACAAGCCATCAGCAACTTTCAGTTGCACGATAAGGAGATGCCTTTTTCATAATTTAAGCACCTTATCCCAGTACAATATCACACCTGTACTATTTTTTACAGTAGTTATAAGGTTGCGCCTAAAGTTCGTAAACACTTCCAAAAAATTGAAATACCAATATTATTTGCCATAATATTATTCGCCGTTATGTATAATGTCTTTGTATTATGTATAAAGTAACTGCCGCAAGTTTTATGAAAAAAAACTTGTTGTATAAATCATTTTTAAAATTTATATATCAACATAGTATATAATGTCAGTATTTGACGCTGATGCTTTGGCAAAATTCAAGAAAATCAAAAAAAAAAAAAAAAGATCAAATATGTGAAATAAACTCAGAGAGAAAACTGACAAAAACTATAACAAGACTTAGAACAAAACACTATAAATGGATGACAATACATCCAGATGGTACAAGAACCTATAGGACAACTGTCCTGGTGTGGAACTAACACTTACCCACATATTTTCATGCCCAGCAATGGCCGCAGCCTTGCAGAAAATTGACTTAGACCTAGAGCAGCAGCTTTACACACCCAAGATAGTGGATATTGCTGCTGCTGTGATGGAGATGCATGGGGACATCTGAGACTCTTCTTTGGACACGACAACAACAACAACATAGTATATCTCGAAATTGCCAAAATATCAAAGAAAATGAGTTGTTTAAAACTATTCTTTTCTAGAAGGATGAATGATATCACAAAGTTTTGTGTGATGTAAAAAACTATTATAAACTCAATTTTGCAATATTTGTACGTTACTTTTCAACCATTTCTTAAAAATCTCTTCTGTGATTACTTCAAGATAAACAGCCCAATTCAAGAATCCCTCTTAAACAAAGGCAAGTAGAGCTCGGAGACAACAATGGATTCTAGGAAATGTAAATTATTGAATCATTGTATCTTCAATAAACAATGGAAAACTAAGGAAAACGTTTACTTACTCTATGGTTACCTATTGAAAAACCGCCATTTTTGTTTTTCCTTACTTGGTCAATATAAAATATATTTTATTTATTGCTCATTGCATTATTAGACACTGGTGTTTTATGGATAGGATTTTGATTAATTGATTTTCCTTTTTATCTTGAGAATTTAAACTTAAATAGATCAACGCATACGTGGTTAGCTTTTCTTGATTAATCAAGAAGCGGTATTCTGGAATAATTAAAAATCAACGAATAGTTGATATTTATTCCGATAGATGGCACAAGCCATCAGTAACCTTCAGTTGCACAATCAGGAAATGACTTTTTTTCTTAATATATCCACCTGATCCAAGTACAAATTCACTTTTGTTCTGTTTTTCACATTAAATAGATCAATTTGAAAAAGGAAAAATGAAAACAAGATAAAAAGTTTATTTTAAATTTTGGTTTTGCAAGCTTTCAAGCTAATATATACTGCTCTTCATTCGACAAATACTTCTATGTACAATCTTTAAATGATATTTATACAGAAATAATTGAAAAACCTTTTGTTATTGTAAAAAGATCATTCAGAGATTGTACATGAAGTATTTTCCGTTGAAGAGCAGTGTTAAGGAATCCTTTTCCTCAGCAGAAATATGGCCGTTTCTTTAGAGGACTGTATAAGTTCTTGAACTACCTAAGCGACACCCCAATGGTGAATCCAACCTTTAGCCAAAGTGAGAGAGAAGCACGACCAAGAAAACTATTCACACACTCCTTTTATTTTCAATCACACTATATATACACTAGAATACACACACGTGACCAGTCACTCCTGGTCAAATATAATACAAACATTTACAGAGTAATATTAAAAATAATAAAATAAACTCTAACATTCCTCCCCGAGTTGATGGGTCACATCAAGTTCCGGAGGGGCCACCGGAAGCAGCACCAGCTTCACCAAGGGTCTGCGGAGCACTCCAATCGATGTCCGCACCGAAACAACCCGCACCAGGCCGTCCTTCCCAGGATGTGTCTCCACCACTCTGCCCATAAGCCACCCTGCAGGGGGCATTCTTTCTTCTTTTATATAGATTCCCACAGAACTCATCTTCCTCTGATTCCGTCGGCCCTGAGGGGATTTCTTTAATTTCCCAAAATCGCTGTGGCAACCCATCAAGGTGGTCCTCATATTTGACACGAGTATTATGCACCAAATGAAGACTCGTCTGATCTTTTTTCGGCAACTCCCCAGAAATCACCCATCCCAACCTGGTGTTCTGGGCACATATATGAGTTCTGTCACAAAGCTTAAGGTCGGGGAGTAGTAATCTTCCATAGACATCCGCACCCAGGATGACATCCACTTTTCCACTTTTCTCAAAATGGGGATCGGCCAGATGTAGGACCTTCCAACTGGACGGTATAGCCAGACATAGGTCTTTAGTCGGCAACAACCCTGTCATACTTCCCACCACTAATGCCTTCATCGGTAAGGTCCATCCTGGTTCTGTCAAAGATCCCGACGTAAACGAAGCTAGTTCTTTAACAAGTTCTCCTTTAGTATTATTTATTCCATAAACTTGGGCATTTACTGCGCATGTTGGAACATTTAAATGCTGTAGAAGATCTCGTTGTATAAATGATGACTGAGATCCCTGATCCAGCAATGCTCGTACTACTACCCCGTTTCCATGGGGATCCACAATCCGAATCAAAGCGGTTGCCAAAAGTGCCCTAGGAATGGCCGTCCGTACATGCATTCCGGTAAATTCCACCTCTTGTTTATCAATCGATGCAGGCGGATCCTTGGGGCTAGTCATCCTCAGTTTATTTGGATCCTGCTTTTCTTGAAACACCGCATTCGTTCGATGCAGGAAACTGTTATGGCCGCCTTGACATCGTGCACATCTGATAGTTCTCCTGCATGTTTTTCCTATATGTCCCACGCGTAAGCATTTAAAACATGCGTGCGCCTTTCTCAATGCCTCTACTCGCGCTGGGACCGACATTGAACGCCATTTTGGGCAAGACTGTATCCAATGGTTCCCCTGGCAGATTATACACCAGGGAACCCTCTTTACGTCATTTTCTCTTATTTTTGCCATATGTAACCCCGTTACATAATGCCCGGTGTCTCTTTTATACGTGATGAATCCCCAAATCCATCCTTAATGTAGGCAATTCTCTGTTCACCCTTGACTTCTCTTCGCACAAAAGCCAGCAGAGATGCTAGTCTTTGGTCCACCGATGGGATTAATTCCTTTTCATCTCTAGCATAGCCAGCCATGTCACTCCTCTGCCAGACTCTAATCAACTCCTCGGGCAAACTGGACTCCACGAGTGGATACAAAAAGGAAGAGTTCTGCTGCACATTCACACCCAGGGAATCCAAAGACCTTATGTGTGACTCAACCTGGTCATATAAACTTTCCAAGGATATATTCTGCTTTCTTACGTTATTGATGACCAGTTTCAACAATTGTCGCACATAAACCTCGGTCAAGATCACCTTGTCGCCGAAGCGATCCTTGAGCGCCTCTATTACCTGGGGGTAGTTAGCCTCCGTCAAAGGGTAGCTCTTGACCAGTCTCTCTGCTCTTGTTCCAACTTTCATAGCCTGTATCAAATATTGGAATTTATCCACTTCAGACAGGCTTGGATTCTCATGTATGGCCTCAAACTGCGACCACCATCCCAGCCACTCGAGACTGGTGCCATCGAAAACTTTTAACGCGATCTTTGGCAGTTTGCATGAGATACTCTTCTCTGGGCTACTCCTAATTAAAGCCACATCCCCTTGGCCTGGTTGGTCATTTCCCTTAGGATTGAGATATTCGGCCACTTTATTCTCTATTAGCAGAAAGTTTCTTTCATACTGCTCGACCAAATCCTGTTCTTTCTCCAATTCCTGCATAGTGGTGTTCTCATCGTCCAGCATTAACTCCCTAATTTGGGAATTCGCATTCCTTAACTGGCTTTCATTAATCTCCAGCAATTTAAACACGACCAAGATAGAGTCTCGAGAAGGATATTCTTTATCAAATTCAGTCTCAATTTCTTTTATATTTTTTGTCACCGATGATCGCAGCAGCGTTCTTAATTTCTTATTTTTATCCATCTTGAATTTCAATTAACAAATTTGATTTAAAGCTAGTTTACATATATTCGCTAAATTTCGACAAGCTACTTTGTTTAATCTTGATATTCTTAAACTTCTTCCTAAGCTCCAAATTCCTTGGCTTTATCTTCTTCGAGCTTTATCTTCTCTCTCTTTGACTTTATCTTCTTTCTCCTTGACTTTATATTCTTTCTCTTTGACTTTATCTTCTTTCTCCTTGACTTTATCTTCTTTCTCTTTGACTTTATCTTCTTCGGCCTTTTCTTAAGCTATTCGCCTATTCTCTTCTAGAATCCGGCTCGAGGGACCAAATGTTAAGGAATCCTTTTCCTCATCAGATATATGGCCGTTTCTTTAGAGGACTGTATAAGTTCTTGAACTACCTAGGCGACACCCCAATGGTGAATCCAACCTTTAGCCAAAGAGAGAGAGAAGCACGACCAAGAAAACTATTCACACACTCCTTTTATTTTCAACCACAATATATATACACTAGAATACACACACGTGACCAGTCACTCCTGGTCAAATATAATACAAACATTTACAGAGTAATATTAAAAATAATAAAATAAACTCTAACAAGCAGTATATATTTGCTTGAAAACTTGCAAAACCAAAAATTAAAAGAAACTTTTTACCTGAATTTAATTTTTAGTTTTCCAAATAATTTCTGGGTAACTATTGCTCTATAATACTAGATGAATATATGTTTTAATGTAGTTTATGCTGTAGTTTATGACTGTAGTGTGTCATGTTGGTTAGAAGCAGTCGTGGTGGTTGAGTGATGGGTGGTAAGGACACACAGGATCCCGTGAGGAAATAGATCGGGGAGGAAAGATAGAAGAACAACCCCTAGAACAACTGGTGTCACCTCGGTGAGAACTGTCCCTTGATCATCACATCCAGCCGCTTTTAAACCGATTTGAGTAAGATAAATTCCCTAGGGGAGAATGAAGACACTTGTTTACCAAGATGGTTTAACCCGGCTATCTTCCCTTGTACTCCCACACAGGCCATTTTATTTATATATTTCCGAATATTATGACATATTTATTTATAACATACTAGCGGATGTTACCGGCTTCGCCCGGGTTTTACCCGAGTGAATGTTTGTCTAACGAACATTTGTTGAAACAATTGTCTTTAAACTTATAAAACGTACTCGGCTTCGCCCGGTTTTACCCGAGTAAAGGTTTGTCTAGCGAAAATTTGTTAAAACAATTCTCTAAAAACTTATTAAAAAATAAAAAAGATAATTTGAAACTCGTAAATTTGAATCTCTCGATAAAGTGAACATTTTTTCCCGGTCCCTGTGTGCCTTGTCATCCTGAATTTTGTCTTTCCTAATTTTCTACATTAGAAAATCATAGTTTTATCTAGTGAACATTTTTTCCCGGTCCCTTGAGAAACACTCGATAAGTTGAATAAAATCAATATTAATTGGTTCCCTCGGTAATTGGAAGTTAAAGGAATAGTATCTTCGCATTGGAATTGTATCATTATTCTTGTCGCAAATAAATTGCCGTGTCATCCTGAGATAATCTTACTTTTGATAAATAATATTTAAGATAACAAACTTAGTGATAAGAAAACTTGTTATCATCGTCACAATGGGGGCGCTGCTTGCGGGTTAAATCTACAAATCTGCAAATAATTCTAAGGATATTCAAGATATTCATGTAATTATTTTTCAAAAACCTTCCCGGTGATATACCTAATAATATCCCAAAATTTGACGGCGATTGGATGTATGGTTTTTGAATCTATAGAGTACAGACAGACAGACATTCAATTTTATATATATAAGATAATATAAATGAGTTTTAAAAATTGTAAAAAAAAAAAATGCATCGGCCGGGAATCGAACCCGGGCCGCCCGCGTGGCAGGCGAGCATTCTACCACTGAACCACCGATGCTTTAAAAAATGGCCATATTTAGGTATTCATTCCATTCCGGATTAGTCCGCGTAAAAAAAAGTTCTTCAAATGAAAAAAAGAAATAGCCAAAAATACTAATCAAAATGCAGCCGAAAATTTTCCTCAGGTTTATAAAAAGCGACATGCAAAATTTGGGACCAATTGGTTCAGTAGTTTTTGAGTTTATCGCGAAACAGACAGACAGACAGAAATTGACTTTTATATATATAGAGAGATTTACTCTTCATTGATGGCTTTTTATATTACATTCACTCTTCATTGTTGGCTTTTTATCTTACATTCACTCTGTTGGCTTTTTATATTACATTTACTCTTCATTGTTGGCTTTTTATCTTACATTCATTCTTCATTGTTGGCTTTTTATATTATATTTACTCTTCATTGTTGGCTTTTTATCTTACATTCACTCTGTTGGCTTTTTATATTACATTTACTCTTCATTGTTGGCTTTTTATCTTACATTCATTCTTCATTGTTGGCTTTTTATCTTACATTCATTCTTCATTGTTGGCTTTTTATATTACATTTACTCTTCTTTGTTGGCTTTTTATCTTACATTCATTCTTCATTGTTGGCTTTTTATATTACATTTACTCTTCATTGTTGGCTTTTTATCTTACATTCACTCTTCATTGTTGGCTTTTTATCTTACATTCATTCTTCATTGTTGGCTTTTTATATTACATTCACTCTTCATTGTTGGCTTTTTATCTTACATTCATTCTTCATTGTTGGCTTTTTATATTACATTCACTCTTCATTGTTGGCTTTTTATCTTACATTCACTCTGTTGGCTTTTTATATTACATTTACTCTTCATTGTTGGCTTTTTATCTTACATTCACTCTTCATTGTTGGCTTTTTATATTATATTTACTCTTCATTGTTGGCTTTTTATCTTACATTCATTCTTCATTGTTGGCTTTTTATATTATATTTACTCTTCATTGTTGGCTTTTTATCTTACATTCATTCTTCATTGTTGGCTTTTTATATTACATTTACTATTCATTGTTGGCTTTTTATCTTACATTCACTCTTCATTGTTGGCTTTTCATCTTACATTCATTCTTCATTGTTGGCTTTTTATCTTACATTCACTCTTCATTGTTGGCTTTTTATCTTACATTCATTCTTCATTGTTGGCTTTTTATATTACATTCACTCTTCATTGTTGGCTTTTTATATCATATAGAAAATCATAGTTTTATCTAGTGAACATTTTTTCCCGTGTCACATTGCCGTGTCATCCTGAGATAATCTTATCTTTGATAAATAATATTTAAGATAACAAACTTAGTGATAAGAAATCGTCACAATGGGGGCGCTGCTTGCGAGTTAAATCTACAAATCTGCAAATAACTCTAAGGATATTAAAGATATTCAAGATATTATTTTTCGAAAACCTTTCCGGGGATATGCCTAATAGTATCCCAAAATTTCACGGCGATTGGATGTACGGTTTTTGAATCTATAGAGTACAAACAAACAAACAAACAAACAGACATTCAATTTTATATATATAGATTAAAAGTTTAATTTGAATTTTGAGAATTATATTCTAAATTACAAGCAACACGAGGTATTTATTTATAGAATTTTTGTTTTCTAATTTATTAGAGAAAATTTTGCTACGAAAAGAAATAGACAAAAATAATTATTAACCTTTTTTTTTTTGCTTATCCTTAGTACACGTGGTACAGGCCATGATAATCACTGTTTTTACTGTAAGCGCACCACATGTCTACACATATGAAAAGCAGTTCGACTTTGCACTTACAAATATGCCATAGCCCCGTTTGGTTACTTGCACTCGCTGGTGGGATTGGACTTTTGCAAGAATCTGGGGCCATTGGAGCATTTTTTTTAATCATAAAAAAAAGTGCCCAATGCGGGAATCGAACCCGGGTCGTAGCGGTGGAAAACCAACGGTTTAGACCATCCTTCCACCGACCCCTCAATTATTAACGTATTTTTACTATGTAGGAAAAAAAAATAGTACGAAAGTGAAATTGTTCTAGGATCAGGTGGATAAAATAAGAAAAAGATATCTCCTTATTGTGCAACTGAAAGTTGCTGATGACTTACGCCATCTATTGGAATAAATATCAGATAATCCGATAGATGGCACAAGCCATCAGCAACTTTTAGTTGCACGATCAGGAGATGCCTTTTCTTAATTATTTTATTTTGATAAACCAAGCGCCATCTGTCTTCCATATCAGACTATAGATTCGGATTGGTTCATAGTCGCCAAAGAACTTTCGTTTCAGAGACACGCTTCTGCATAGAGTGGGAAAAGGTCGGTAGACAAGTGGGTAACACCCTCGATTCCCGACAGCCATGAACTGGGATTGAATCCCGTGTTAACATTTTGTTTAAATCGTTCTGAAAATAGAGCAACCCACACTTAAATCATTAGATAATAAAAAGGAATGTTAGAAAATAAATTTACTGGCAATGCGCTTCTTTTGAATATAATCAAATATTATCTCAACAGACCTTGCTGCAATGATATGAGTTATTGAATGAGAGGGCTTGGCTCATCAGTAGTGAACCCTCTCAGCGGTTTCACCAAATTAATCTCTAGACCGCTCTACTATTGTAATGGATTGGTTTGGAATATACCCTGTATTTTCAAGGGAAGGCAGCTTAGGGGTGTTTAGTGAACTATGGACATAAGCTTATAGGTCTTTAGAAGAACTTACAAATAATTTCAAGGTATTGCATCGAGCAAAGCTCTTCCGCAAAATATGTTTTCATAACAAATATATATTAGAAAATAAATTTAATTGCCATCTATCGTTAAAATTTTACACATATAAATTTACTGGCAGATGGCAATTAAATTTATTTTCTAATATATATATGTTATGGAAACATATTTTGCGGAAGAGCTTTGCTCGATGCAATACCTTTAAATTATTTGTAAGTTCTTCTAAAGACCTATAAGCTTATGTCCATAGTTCACTAAACACTCCTAAGCTGCCTTCCATAGAAAATACAGGGTATATTCCAAACCAATCCATTACAATAGTAGAGCGGTCTAGAGATTAATTTGGCGAAACCGCTGAGAGGGTTCACTACTGATGAGCCAAGCCCTCTCATTCAATAACTCATATCATTGCAGTAAGGTCTGTAGAAATAATATTTGATGATATTTAAAAGAAGCGCATTGCCAGTAAATTTATATGTGTAAAAAAAGGAATATATTGGATTGAATAAAAGATTTATTTGCCAATATTTCGGTTGGCTGAACGCCAACCTTTATCGAGGCATTACATTTTTGTATAAACAAACTCAGCGACGCATAGTAGCATCACCCATGCCATGAACCGGGATTGAATCCCATATTAGACACTTAATAATATGTGAATAACTTTCACATATTATTCATTTTTGTAAATATCATAAGCTAGATTGCTCTTTTTGAGTGGTAAAAGTATTTTGGAATCAGGATAGAGTGATTGCGATAGCTTTGAAGCAAAGTCTAAAAAAAAGTCTCAAATGCAAATTCTTAAATTACTTCATTTTTACCTGGAATCATGATGTATTCGAATCTGTTTCGAAATAGGCAAAGGATATTATGTCAATGGATAGGATTCAAAGAGGATATTTTTGCTAAGAGATGTGTAAAGTCGTAAATATTAAGGCTGCCTGGCCAGCATTCATATTTCTTGAAACTAAAGATACTTCGGCCAGTAAATCTTTTTAATACCTCGACGTTTCGACAAAAGATGTTTGTCTTTTGTCAAAGACTTTTGTCAAAGAGATGTGTAAAGTATTTACTAAGGAGATAAATATGCTGATCTTTCTCTTCCCTATGTATCGAATGAACCAAATAGGTTAATATCATGGCTTCCGGCCAATCAAGGCGAGCAGGAAGAGATCTACAATTGAGTGACTGGGAGGACCACATGGCCTCATCATCGACGCCTTAATGTCTCCCTCTATTGACAGCCATAGCGAGCTTCCGCCCTTCTAATGGGACTCTCACCGCAAGTAAATCTTGTTTGAACTGTAACTGCGATACACAAGTCTGTTGCGTCCACATATGGAACATCCCTATTGGTTGAAAGGCTCTAAGACAATTGATTCTTCTAATCAATTGCTACAGAAATTATGATGTTGTTGTTGTCGTGTCCAATGAAGAGCCTCAGATGTCTCCATACATCTCTATCACAGCAGTCGCAATGTCCTCTACTTGGGTGTGTAAAGCTGCTGCTCTGGGTCCATGTCAATTTTCTGTTGTTGTTGTCGTGTCCAATGAAGAGCCTCAGATGTCTCCATAAATCTCTATCACAGCAGTCGCAATGTCCCCTATCTTGGGTGTGTAAAGCTGCTGCTCTGGGTCTATGTCAATTTTCTGCAAGACTGCGGCCATTTCTGGGCATAAGAATATGTGAGTAGGTGTTAATTCCACACCAGGACAGTTGTTGCATGTCCTATAGGTTCTTGTGGATTAAGATCAAATAAAGATAATAAAGGAGTAAATAAAGGGTAGATAAAATGTAGGGAAATATATACAGTTGTGTATGTAAAAATTATTCAGCAAAAGAGGCTTCCCCACCTTGAGGGAGTCCTCCTCCAGACAAGGTCTTCTTGAACACTCCTTGAAGAGTTCCACACCGAGGAAGTACTTATAGATGTGTGTCTTGGTAGACGCCTGGATGGTGACATCATCCAGGTCATGCCAGAAGACCTAGCCTTGAAGATCAGGGGGCCGCTGGATGAAGGTAAATGCCTCCCAGATGAGAGGCCTGATCTAGCAGCAGGATCAGTATCGGTGGACGGGTCATTGGACCCACAGGCGACACAGGACTGTTGGACCGATGCCGGGTGGGCTGGATGGGGCAAGGAACAAGTTTCAGATTCAATAAAACAATGGGCTTATTTGTTTCACATTGAACTTAATTACATAAAATAATTAAATACGTCTTTGCCAATTCCAAGCTCGGATGAAAAAGGAAGAGAGGGAGCAGTAACAAGCTCACTAAAAAACTTGGGCTCAGTTGGCCATGCTGGACAAGGGAAACAGGATGAGTTTGTACTCCAATGTTAGGAGCGGCTGCACATAGCGTCTGTTCCTCATGTAAGAGGCGGCCATTTCATTTTGGAGCTAAGTCGGCCTGCCACTGAGTAGTGCTCCCAGTCTTAATGACAAAGGTAGATGCAGACGTACGATGAGCTCTACTCGTCCCTAACTGACACCATTAAAAATCTCAAGCTCTACAAGCTTGATAGCCTGATATGATTGAGTGGAGATAAGAAAGAAGAAGAGACTCATCCCCAGCAGACACCACCAACAAGCTCTACAAGCTTGATAGCCTGATATGATTGAGTGGAGATAAGAAAGAAGAAGAGACTCATCCCCAGCAGACACCATCAACAAGCTCTACAAGCTTGATAGACTGATATGATTGAGTGGATATAAGAAAGAAGAAGAAGACATAATTAGGAACCTTTCGCGGTAGACATATAAACATACCTGAGAAAGAAGAAGATGTCAAATGAGCACCAATTATCATCAATTAGTCATAATGATGGATAGGTGGTAAAACGTCCTGCCGTGGGCCACGACACAATGGCTAAAGAATTAAGTAAACCTCCCAACAATGGAGATGAAAAATCGACAGAATTGAGATGTTTGCTGACGTTCCTGGAGTAGTGTTAACTTTCTTTTTTTCAATGTTCTGAAGGGATCTTGCTCCTCATTTATAAATGAATGACTAAGAAAGATTGAGATTGAAACTGATTTATTACAATGTTCATTTAAGATTATATAAGGTTAAATACAGAATAAATATAAATATATAAGATTATATAATGATAAATATATGAATAAATAGATATAAATATATAAAATAATTGATAAATATATATAATATATATCGTATATTTTAAAACTGTATAATAATGACACTTTTAGTATATGTCACATATCTTTCACTTAGTTAGAGCCGATGCCTTAAAATATCCTACCTTCTATTAAAATGTATAGTTTCTATTTGCTACCACCCCCATATTTTGTATATATGCTATATCTTTATTAATATAACCTGCACACCCTTATTTGTATTTAAACTAAAAATGGTGACGTCTAAATAAAATCCAAAGAGCGGTCAGCTGGGGACAGCTGGGGAGAAAGGAGGAAAATGGCAACGCCCAGCCCATGTGGGGCCCCCAGGGACTCTTTATAGACAACCCCTGTAAACAGGACAAGTTTTTGGCAGGGGATCGGCAGATGTTCTAGGGCGTGTTTTCTCGGCAGTTCGCTTCAGCCTGTCTGTCTCACAGAGTCTCTCTCTCCATGTCTCGGAGATAGCATCCAAGTTTGTGTCATGGCCTCTACTTCTGTCCCGTGGGCTGTCCCCGATCACTCTCGGTGCTAACATCCAGCCCTGCCTCTGCTTCTTGTTGTCCGCGTGTGGGAAGATCATCAACACTCGCCTCACGTACACGACTACCAGTTCATCCATACGTCGGCACATTGCAACAATATTACATATATATATATATATATACAAGGTCTTCATTGGTGGCGCCTACCGCGGGAAAGACTCCGCCACCAATGGACTGCGAGAGTTCTTTCCACAGAGTGGACAGGTCGATGTGTTGGCTGGTGTTACCACCCACCTCAAGACCAAGATGGTACTTGTAGATAGTAGCCTTCGCTAGAGAGAGAGATGATTACGGAGAGTTCTACAGAAAGAACGGACAAAATATAGTGTCAGAAAATGATTAAGATTTCTGAAATTTGGGTATATTATATTTTCTTCTTTTTATGTATTTATCATTAGCCTATCTAAATAAAATGGTTTTTCTTGATTTATCAAGAAAATGGGTTGGCCAAATATCAGGAACAGGTTAAATCAACGTTTAGTCGAATTCTTTTCAACTAGATGGCGCTCTGCCACCTAAAAAAAACTCATGTGCTCGTGGTCAGGATATGCCTTTTTGTGATTTTCATAATCTACTAGACGGGTGACCCGGGCTTCGCCCCGGGATTGACCCGTGTGCATATCTACCCGAGTGATATATATTTATATAAGATTTTTTTAATAATTGTTTGTTATTAGCATTATCTATTTTTTTGCATCAGCATAATTTAATCTAATCTTTGATAGAGGGCGCTGTTCGTGAGCTAAGTAGAATAATTTGAATATATAGTTTTAATAATTAATTTATATATTTTTTAAATAGCCTATCGTCTTCCCCGTATTTTTTTACCTATGTATGGAAATTTTGGTTTGAATTAGTGAATTACTGCGAATTTGTATACCGGACATACAAACAAACAAACAAACATATAAACAAACAAACATACAAACATTGATTTATATATATAGATATTGTTTTTTTATTAGTATTTAATTAATTTCTATCTTTTTCTTATAGTTTTTTTCAATAAGAGAGACAATAAGGTTTTACGAGCTACTGAACAAACTGTAAGATTTTTGAGCCCAAAAATAATGTAGCAAGCAGACAAACCACAATACACTATATCAAAGTATCAAGGTGCTGAATGCAACCAAGGTTGTTCAAAAAAGGTTAGATTCCCCAATATTTTTCAATAAGGTGTATCTCTTTCAAAAAAAAAAAAAAAAAAGGTGAAAGAAAAGAAGCGCAACATACGTCCTAACACTCGATTTTAATTATAGATTGAGCAATTCTCAGTCAGAAAATTGAAAGAAAAAGTATAATAAAGATATCTTCTCTCCAAGGAGGAAAAAAAATCAATTGCTCAGAGGGAGTCCGTATATTAATATTTGTTATCGACTGAATTTCCTCATTCCTAGAGTCCGGAAATATTCTGAGAATTGGGCAAATGGTATTTTGATTAGTAAACGCCTGGGTTTCTCCATCTCTTTGTTCTTCGCCGATCGGGGCCAGACTCAATGGTTGGCCCCATTGTTCGAGCGGATGTGATCTGGGATAATTCAATCGGAGAGCACAAACTCTTGTTTTACCACCCGCCCCCGAGATATGGGGATGGATCTCAAGGAAATATTGGACATATCTTGTGGTTGTAAACAATATATAGGTGTATGCGTGTATATGTGTGTATATATGTATATATTTTTAAATTTAATGATGTAACTAAATAAAATTCAAAGAATATCTCTATATGTAAATAATATTTATGAATCTTTCTAAGTCGCTTTCTGTGTATCTTTCCATGTTGAATATTTTCTTTGTTATATTTGTATGTACATTTAGCGCAAGTGTCCCTAGGCGGACATAACGTTTTGAATTGAAATAAATAAATAAATCTCCTAGATTTCCTGATTTTCTACTTATCAAGAATATGTTGTTATGCTAAAACTTTCTTATATTTTGGTTGGGTTGATTTATTCTAAATCCGGAAAGTAAATTACATATTTTCTCTTCTTCTTCTTTCTTATCTATACTCAATTATATTAGGGTGTCGAGATGGTGTCTGCTGGGGATGAGTAGAGCACATCAATGGATGAGTCAATACAGTCAATTATGTAGTTTGGGGTTGCAGGTTGAGAATTGCACTTAATTGTATATTTTAATATGGAAGAATATAGTTTCAAAATTGTCGCGAGTTTATAAGTATTCCTTTCTTCAACAGATACTTACATATAAAAATTCAATCAATCGCTATTGATTGGCAAAATAAGAGATTTTTGAAAGGATTGTTGGAATAATGAAATTCGATATACAGTAGAACCTCCATGAGAGGAGAATCCCGCTAGAGAACACCTCTCTACAAAGGACAGTTTTCATTCGCAAAATTATCATTGTTACTATTTAACAACTTTCCAGTAAGAGGACACCTCTCCCTAAAGGACACTTTGGCCCTGAAATTAGGTGTCCTTTACAGGGAGGTTCTACTGTATTTAGCAACTCTCCAGTAAGAGGGCACCTCTCTTTAAAGGACACTTTGGCTTTGCAATTAGGTGTCCTTTACAGGGAGGTTCTACTGTATTTAGCAACTCTTCGGTAAGAGGACACCTCTCCCTAAAGGACACTTTGACTCTGCAATTAGGTGTCCTTTACAGGGAAGTTTTACTGTATTTAGCAACTCTCAGGTAAGATGACACCTCTCCCTAAAGGACACTTTGACTCTGCAATTAGGTGTTGTACTTTACAGGGAGATTATACTGTATTAAGTAACTCTCCGGTAAGAGGACACCTCTCCCATAAGGACACTTTGACTCTGCAATTAGGTGTCCTTTACAAGGAGGTTCGACTGTATTTAGCAACTCTCCGGTAAGAGGACACCTCTCCCCAAAGGACACTTTGGCTCTGCAATTAGGTGTTGTCCTTTACAGGGAGATTCTACTGTATTTAGTAACTCTACGGTAAGAGGACATCTCTCCCTAAGAGACACTTTAGCTCTGTAATTAGGTGTTGTCCTGTACAGGGAGATTCTACTGTATTTAGCAACTCTCCGGTAAGAAGACACCTCTCCCTAAAAGACACTTTAGCTCTTCAATTAGGTGTTGTCCTTTACAGAGAGGTTCTACTGTATTTATTAAATCTCTGGTAAGAGGGCACCTCTCCCTAAAGGACACTTAGGCTCTGTAATTAGATGTTGTCCTTTACAGGGAGATTCTACTGTATTTATTAAATCTCTGGTAAGAGGACACCTCTCCCTAAAGGACACTTAGGCTCTGTAATTAGATGTTGTCCTTTACAGGGAGATTCTACTGTATTTAGTAACTCTCCGGTAAGATGACATCTCTCCCTAAAGGACACTTTGGCTCTGCAATTAGGTGTCATTTAGACGGAGGTTCTACTGTATTTAGCAACTCTCCCGTAAGAGGACACCTCTCCCTAAAGGACACTTTGGCTCTGCAATTAGGTGTCCTTTACAGGGAGGTTCTACTGTATTCAGCACCTCTCCGGTAAGAGGACACTTCTCTCTAAAGGACACTTTGGCTCTGTAATTACGTGTCCTTTACAGGTAGGTTCTACTGTATTTAGCAACTCTCCGGTAAGGGTACACCTCTCTCTAAAGGACACTTTGGCTCTGTAATTAGGTGTCCTTTACAGGGAGGTAGTTATACTGTTTTTAGCAACTCTCTGGTAAGAGGACACCTCTCCCTAAAGGACACTTTGGCTCTGTAACTAGGTGTCCTTTACAGGGAGGTAGTTCTACTGTATATATAATCGAAAATAACATTGCAGGTGTCGCTCCCGGCGCCTATTTTGAATAAATGGTTTGAAAAGGAATCATTTGCATATATCATTTTCTTCCTATCGGGTGAATTTCACGTCTGTAGCGTGTTGCCTTCTTGGTGTAGAATTTTTAAGGGACATAAACAAAATATAGTATTTTATGTTCAGACAGTTTTATAAAAAATCTAGAAAATTCGTTTGAGGGGATCCAATAGCCCTTTTTGTAGAATTTCTTTGTATCAAGCTAATATTTTGATGACCTCTTTATAGTTATATAAAAGTGTTTTCCTTAAATCTGAGCATTCAAAAATTGTAAAACTTATTTCAATTGAAAATGAGATATGAATTCATCAAATATCAGCTTCTGACTGCGAATTTGTGTGTTGTATTCAAATAAATTGTTAACAGTTTATATACAAGTCGAAATTTACAGGTTGGGCTGACCGGAGGAGCAGAGGACCCGCTCATCGCCTGGGAAAAAAGGCTCACTCGCCGGGGCACATTCCCCGCATGATCATCTATCTTTTAGTTGTTTTTCCATTTTTAATGTGAATTATTGACAAGAAGTCAATAAAATTTGTTTCAATTGTCAAAAATTGTCAAGTCGAAATTTATATATATATTATAATTGCCCATATCAAAATAACTTTTGTTATTTTAACAAATTTCATTCCCGAATTTTTTAATCTTCATACTTATAAATTCAATTTGATAAATTATTTGATTTATTTCCTAAAATTGAGAGAAAATGCTATTTTATAAGAACTTTTGTATCGAAAAACAGAAAATTCCGAACAATAATTTGTGTGTATTCAATATTTTTGGTGCATTCTTGATCACCATGAGCAATTGTCATAAAACCTGCACCTTTTGTGTGTGTCCATTTGTAAAGACATAATGGTGTCTTTCTTGCGAAATTTCATTGAGCCCCATTTTGCAAATATGAAAAGGCATTAACTGCCTCGGAAAAAATAATATCACACGACAAAGTGAAACCATTAGGCGCTCAAATAATAAGCCGGAAGTATATCGTTAAAGTCGTTTGATCCAGGTTAGCCTTGAGTGGCTTTATGGAGGTTTTAATTCTGTCACTTCAGTAAATCTTGAAGCTCTGGTAGCATAGCAGATCTTGGAGCTCTGGTAGTATAGCAGATCTTGGAGCTCTGGTAGTATAGCAGATCTTGGAGCTCTGGTAGCATAGCAGTTCTTGGATCTTTGGTAGCATAGCAGATCTTGGATCTTTGGTAGTATAGCAGATCTTGGATCTTTGGTAGCATAGCAGATCTTGGATCTTTGGTAGTATAGCAGATCTTGGATCTTTGGTAGCATAGCAGATCTTGGAGCTCTGGTAGCATAGCAGATCTTGGAGTTCTGGTAGTATAGCAGATCTTGGAGTTCTGGTAGTATAGCAGATCTTGGAGTTCTGGTAGTATAGCAGATCTTGGAGTTCTGGTAGAATAGCAGATCTTGGAGTTCTGGTAGAATAGCAGATCTTGGATCTCTGGTAGCATAGCAGATCTTGGATCTTTGGTAGTATAGCAGATCTTGGAGTTCTGGTAGTATAGAAGATCTTGGAGCTCTGGTAGTATAGCAGATCTTGGAGCTGTGGTAGTATAGCAGATCTTGGAGTTCTGGTAGAATAGCAGATCTTGGATCTCTGGTAGCATAGCAGATCTTGGATCTTTGGTAGTATAGCAGATCTTGGAGTACTGGTAGTATAGCAGATCTTGGATCTCTGGCAGCATAGCAGATCTTGGAGCTCTGGTAGCAAACTTTGGAGCTCTGATTGAAATCTTGGAGCTCTGGTAGCAAATCTTGGAGCTCTGGTAGCAAATCTTGGAGCTCTGGTAGAAAATCTTGGAGCTTTGGTAACATAGCAGATCTTTGAGCTCTGGTAGCAGATCTTGGAGCTCTGGTAGCAAACTTTGGAGCTCTGATTGAAATCTTGGAGCTCTGGTAGCAAATCTTGGAGCTCTGGTAGCAAATCTTGGAGCTCTGGTAGAAAATCTTGGAGCTTTGGTAACATAGCAGATCTTTGAGCTCTGGTAGCAGATCTTGGAGCTCTGGTAGCAAACTTTGGAGCTCTGATTGAAATCTTGGAGCTCTGGTAGCAAATCTTGGAGCTCTGGTAGAAAATCTTGGAGCTCTGGTAGCAAATCTTGGAGCTCTGGTAGAAAATCTTGGAGCTTTGGTAACATAGCAGATCTTTGAGCTCTGGTAGCAGATCTTGGAGCTCTGGTAGCAAATCTTGGAGCTCTGGTAGCAAATCTTGGAGCTCTGGTAGCAAATCTTGGAGCTCTGATAATATAGTAGATCTCAGAGCCATGATAGAATAGCAGGGGACAAATACTAGATGAGAGTTAGTATAAATACACTTAGACTTATAATTTACATTGATAATTCAACAAGGTGTTATAAGCTAAAATCTTTCCCAAGTTCACAATTAAATAAAAATAATCCCTTGTATTAATATTAAGCGGAAAATATTCCAGGGAAAGGTTTCAGGATTATGCATCCTTGGTAGAATGAACTTGTAGCAGGGAGTTGAAATCACATGAATCAGGTCTTAATTTTGTTGTAGTCTGGAGAGTTAGGAGTGGTCAAATAATATTTTGCCTTGTAGACAGGAGCTGAGTCCTGTTGAAAAACATACTTCCCCTCTGTGGCCACCATGTCCAGCTAAGGCTTCACAGCGGTCTCTAGGACATTGATTTAGGCGTAAGCGTTCATCCTATGGCCCTTCTTAAATAGATGAGGAGGCATGACATCACCTTCACTGCTGATAAAGCCAAGGATCATCATGGAGATAGGAAATTTCGTGTGCATCTTGACAGGAACTTCCGAGGGGTCTTTGTAGATCCAGCTTTCGAAAATAGGATTTACCTTTTTTATTCTGAGTCAAAACTCTTTTCATCTGAGAAGAACGTCAGCATGAAACAAGGGTCATGTTTCAGATTGTTGAAGATGACATCAGCCTTTCCTTTTCCGTTATCTTTCATATTCTCAGTCAGCAACTGGCCTTTTACAGAAGGGCATAGGACTTGAGACCAAAGTTCTCATGTATAGTTCTGACAATTGTCATAGAGTCAACGTCCAATTTTCTTTTTTGGATATGGCCCTCATGCTCTTCCCAGAAATTCCATCAATCTTTTCCTTGATATTTTTGAAAAATTATTCACCTCTTGCCCTGTCCGATCGACATGAGGAATTTTCCTTACTGCCATTCCCTCTTTGTTACTGTCGGCCTCATCAAACTGCCTCTTGACACGATAAACAGTGGTGCTGGGCAACTTAATAAAGTCCACTATCTCTTTGGGGCTCCTTCTGGCGCACAGAGCAACGATGATAGCTGCTCGATTTTCGAATTCTTGATTATTGTTCATCACTACACTACACACATATACTGTTACATTTTACATGAATATGGCTACGGAATTAAAAAAAGCAAAATTTTTGTTATCTAAAGTGGTTGTTGTCGTGTCCAATGAAGAGCCTCAGATGTCCCCATGCATCTCTATCACAGCAGTCGTAATGTCCTCTATCTTGGACGTGTACACTGTATTGTGTTGTTGTTGTCGTGTCCAATGATGAGCCTCAGATGTCTCCATGCATCTCTATCACAGCATTCGCAAAGTTTTCTATCCTTCATTGGGAAATAGGTGCCGTTGCCACGTTAATCACCTTGGACCAGAATTTGGTCAAATATTCCAAAGGTCCAGGGGGGACTAGTGTGGTCGGACTCCCCCTCTAAAGTAAGTAGAGTCCTGGATCTTTCCAGTTGGTCTCGAGGACTACGCCATCACCATCTCCTCAGCGGCGAAGTACGCGATCTACGTATTCTTCGCACTTCTTCTGTGCACTTTGCATGTATTGACAAGGTGTCAATAAAATTATCTTAATTGTCAATTGTCTAAAGTAAGTAGTATATTTGTCTTATAAACTGCCAAAGGTATTCTCAATTTACCTGATACCCACTATAGAGTTGAATGGATACTGGAGTACAGATATATTGAGAGAAGTCTGGAAACAAATAAATAGACCCAGATTTGAAAAAGCTCGTCTATTATAAAGAAAATCTGAACTATTTTGACGCGTATGGTTATTTAAAAAATAAATCAATTTTATACTGGCTATACTGAAATGATAAAAATAATGGGAGAGCCTTGTTCATCAGTAGTGTAAACCTCCTAACGTTTTAGCCAGTTTAATGCATCGAATAAATAAAGAAAAAAAGGTGAAGTCCGCTTTAAATCCATTTCACGTAGCCTTAGGTGATTTGAACCAGGATCTAAGACATTTACTTAAAAGGGCGACCCAAGGCCGTAGTTTTGTTGATCAGATCTAATGATCACGTCATTGTCCGCTCCACAATACGGCGCTGCAAGATCAAGCGTTGTCCGTTGAGCAAGCAGCAGACCCCACCTTGACACCAGATGTGGGGCGATGGAATGGTGCAAGGTGCTCCAGGATCGATATTGTTTGTTCCAGCAGCGTAACCCCTCCGTGCCGTGGTTTGTTTCTACATCGCGGCATTCCTAGGTCTTTGATAACCACCAGATATGGATATAGATTATCGGTTACCGAACATTGTTGTTGTTTCTTATCCTCTTATGTAAGGATTACACGAATTCCATGAGTCCATGCTCCTCCGCCTGTTTATAGACAGTGTTTTTATTGTTTCTTATCCCTTCGTGCAAACATTACACAAATTCCATGAGTCCATGCTCCTCCACCTGTTTATAGACAGTGTTTTTGTGGTTTCTTATCCCTTTGTGCAAACATTACACAAATTCCATGAGTCCATGCTCCTCCACCTGTTTATAGACAATGTTTTTGTTGTTTCTTATCCTCTTGTGTAAACATTACACAAATTCCATGAGTCCATGCTCCTCCACCTGTTTATAGACAATGTTTTTGTTGTTTCTTATCCTCTTGTGTAAAGATTACACGAATTCCATGAGTACATGCTCCTCCAGCTGTTTATAGACAGTGTTTTTGTTGTTTCTTATCCTCTTGTGCAAACATTACACAAATTCCATGAGTACATGCTCCTCCACCTGTTTATAGACAGTGTTTTTGTTGTTTCTTATCCTCTTGTGTAAAGATTACACAAATTCCATGAGTCCATGCTCCTCCACCTGTTTATAGACAATGTTTTTGTTGTTTCTTATCCTCTTGTGTAAACATTACACAAATTCCATGAGTCCATGCTCCTCCACCTGTTTATAGACAATGTTTTTGTTGTTTCTTATCCTCTTGTGTAAAGATTACACGAATTCCATGAGTACATGCTCCTCCAGCTGTTTATAGACAGTGTTGTTGTTGTTTCTTATCCCCTTGTGCAAAGATTACATGAATTCCATGAGTTCATGCTCCACCAGCTGTTAAAATCCTGTTGTTGTTGTTTCTTATCCCCTTGTGTAAATATTACATGAATTCCATGAGTTCATGCTCCTCCAGTTGTTAAAATCCTGTTGTTGTTTCTTATCCCCTTGTGTAAAGATTACACGAATTCCACGAGTTCATGCTTCTCGAGCTGTTTTATGATAAGCAGCGACTTCTCCCAAAGATCCTGTATAGTGCATTTAATTAAGACCGAAAATAAGTGACATCATTAATGTAAGCATATCAGGCTTCCAGGTATAAGTTTCTTTTTAAACATTTTATATATACAAATCGCTATCCTTCGAGCACGAAAAATTTTTCTATAAGAGAAAACACGATAGATAAATCACAAATAAGACACGAGTTAAAATATATTTTAAAATACTATTTTAAAACAAAGCAATAACGCGCCATCTATATATAGCGAATGAAAACATTAAGACGCGAATGTTTCTTTCCACAAATAACTCAAACTTCTACTGTCTTCGATTAGAAAAATGTTGGGAGGCCCAAGTTCATTAGGGGTGAGCCCTTCCAACGGTTTTGCCAATTTAATCTACCAGACCGCTTAAGTGACGTTATTAAGGTGTTTATAGACAATGTTTTTGTTGTTTCTTATCCTCTTGTGTAAACATTACACAAATTCCATGAGTCCATGCTCCTCCACCTGTTTATAGACAATGTTTTTGTTGTTTCTTATCCTCTTGTGTAAAGATTACACGAATTCCATGAGTACATGCTCCTCCAGCTGTTTATAGACAGTGTTTTTGTTGTTTCTTATCCTCTTGTGTAAAGATTACACAAATTCCATGAGTCCATGCTCCTCCACCTGTTTATAGACAATGTTTTTGTTGTTTCTTATCCTCTTGTGTAAAGATTACACAAATTCCATGAGTCCATGCTCCTCCACCTGTTTATAGACAGTGTTTTTGTTGTTTCTTATCCTCTTGTGTAAACATTACACAAATTCCATGAGTCCATGCTCCTCCACCTGTTTATAGACAATGTTTTTGTTGTTTCTTATCCTCTTGTGTAAAGATTACACGAATTCCATGAGTACATGCTCCTCCAGCTGTTTATAGACAGTGTTGTTGTTGTTTCTTATCCCCTTGTGCAAAGATTACATGAATTCCATGAGTTCATGCTCCACCAGCTGTTAAAATCCTGTTGTTGTTGTTTCTTATCCCCTTGTGTAAATATTACATGAATTCCATGAGTTCATGCTCCTCCAGTTGTTAAAATCCTGTTGTTGTTTCTTATCCCCTTGTGTAAAGATTACACGAATTCCACGAGTTCATGCTTCTCGAGCTGTTTTATGATAAGCAGCGACTTCTCCCAAAGATCCTGTATAGTGCATTTAATTAAGACCGAAAATAAGTGACATCATTAATGTAAGCATATCAGGCTTCCAGGTATAAGTTTCTTTTTAAACATTTTATATATACAAATCGCTATCCTTCGAGCACGAAAAATTTTTCTATAAGAGAAAACACGATAGATAAATCACAAATAAGACACGAGTTAAAATATATTTTAAAATACTATTTTAAAACAAAGCAATAACGCGCCATCTATATATAGCGAATGAAAACATTAAGACGCGAATGTTTCTTTCCACAAATAACTCAAACTTCTACTGTCTTCGATTAGAAAAATATTGGGAGGCCCAAGTTCATTAGGGGTGAGCCCTTCCAACGGTTTTGCCAATTTAATCTACCAGACCGCTTAAGTGACGTTATTAAGGTGATTCGATAGAATAATCCATTGTATCAATATTGAGTAAAAATATAATGAAAAGATACTTTTCCTTGGAGGCCTTTTTATTCATTATTAAGGTGAATATACCAGATTCCAAGAGTATAAGTTTCTTTTAAAACATTTTATATTTACAAATCTCTATCCTTCGAGCACGAAAACCCCTTCTAACAGAGAAAAAAACGATAAACAAATCACCAATAGGATACGAGTTGAAAATATATAATCTTCTAATACTATTTTACTTAATTTCATTGAAATTCTGTAGATATATTTGATTATATTTTAACTCGTATCTTATTGACGATTTATTCATCATATTTTCTTATGTAGAAGGGCTTTCGTTCCCGAAAGCTAAATATTTATTAATTAAAAATGTTTTAAAAGAAACCTTTCCCTGGAAGTCGGATATTTTCACCTTAATATTGTTACAAGGGATTATTTCATAAGAGACACTCTCTCCCTGGGTAGCATAACGGAGTGTAAAAAGGCGCTTCATCCAAAATACCTGACTTCTAAGCAAACGGAATAACCTATGGTAGGACCCTTTTAAAATACGTTTAATCAGGCATGATAGAAAATTTCCTTAGAGATTTCAACAAGTTTACACGGTTAAATAGCCTCTATATATTCAACTAAGAGCATTAAAACATGGAATTTATTTACCAGAAGATTTTCTAGTAAAAGGGATATATTGTGGTCTTATGTATATTGTGGAAATCAAATTTTCATAACAAGAACTACCTTTCCTTTTACCAGTGATAAACTCGCAGAAATATTACATTCATAGCGGAAGACATTTTTTTACGGGGCGTCCCCAAGAGATAATAACGTCTAACTGTTATCAGACAAATTAGTTCAATGAACCTAGCGTGACCAGTGTCTATCAGACTGGGGAAGCTTCAGTGAAGCCTTGGGCAACAGGATAGTGGTTCAGAATAAAGGGGGTATGATATTCTTTGTCCTGAACCTTTCCTGTGATACAGAAAAGCAAGAAAATACCTTCAAACCTTTCTTCCTATTCCCCTGAAGAGAGTGACAGGAATTTACTGAAGCGTCATGAGTTGAAGTAAACAATTGGTTGATGTGGTTTTCCTCTCTGAATCAACTTCCAACCAAAAATGCTCTTCAAAACTTTTTTCTTTAGTGCACAGGCATTGAAAAAATGTAGCACATTACCTTTTATTATATTCAGAAACAATGGATTTTGGAACAGCAACCCCTAAATTGCTACTTCTGCAATGTTGGCAACCTAGACAATTTGGTCCACTATCTATTCCATTGCCCATTCCTACATGAAAAGAGACTGGAAATTCGCGAAATTTCGGGGCTAACTCACTATAATTAACAAAATGTATATAAAATCTTTACTACTCTCCTGCTGGATAAAACATTTGTTTATAAATATTTTAAATTTTTCAAGGCGATTGATAAAATGAGAGAAGAAGTGCTCAACTCCACAGACAACGGCTGATTGCTCCCCCTCCCCTCTAAATTGCTTTCCCTCCTCACTCATGTACATATGTAACCTTTTAGGGAAATCCCTTGTAAGACAATAGTGTCTTCATAAAGGTTTTTGTTGTTGTTGTATATGCAGAAACAAAGGCAATCTATATATAGGAATCAACAGTAAAAAAGCCTAGAAATTTCTGATAGAACATTATTTGATATACAAAGCAATAACGCGCAATCTATATATAACAAATATAAACATAAAAACACAAATTATTCTTTTCACAAATAATTTTTTCATCGCAGTAAGGATAGTAGAAATGGTTCGTTTCCCATCCCTGGACAGTTTTATTTTTCCGTTTATCATTACTTTTCACAATTTATCCTTTCATACTTCATCCCTAAGGTTAGAAATAATCGTTATTTATCCTTAAAATAAATTTCGATTTTTCGTTCAATAGAAACACATGCGGGATAATTTTCAAATGTCGTTCTACAATCATAAGCCGCATTATATTGTATTAGAAGTTTGAATTATTTGTAAAAAGAAACATTCGCGTCTTAAAGTTTCCATTTGTTATATATTTTTTTTTAGGTTTCATAGGGCGCATCACCGTTTCTTAATAGCGACAAAATTCTGCAGTTTACCAGCAATTTAATGAATGAGGTGATGAAAATGAGCAAAATATTAGATAATGCTTCAAACAAAATGAGCTACCATCCTCAGACTAATGAACTAACAGAATAAAATTTTCGATTAGAAATTTTAAACTTTTTTGACTATGGTTTTCTCTATATACTTCCTTTGTTTCTGTAAATAATTGAACGTGTAGTTACATTTGTTTTATTGCGCCTGTGCATGAGAATGTGAAAATTTGATCATTGCTTCACAATGAAGCAGATAGCATCCCCAGATTAGTGTACTAAAAGAATGACTAATTATAACATTAATTAACATTATTACCATGTATGTGAAAACAGATCAGAAGAATTGGGATGAAGTTCTTTCATTTATCACTCGTGCGTAAAATACAGTGATCCAAGAAACCACGGGCTACTCTCCGTATTTCTTGTTGTTTAGAAGGGAAGCCATGTCCTTCATAGACGATTGAAATATCTCAGTGGACCCCAGCATAGATCATTATATAAGAAATACAGTTAAACCTGTCAATAGCGCTACCTCTTGGGACTCACAAAAATAGGGTGCTATAGAGAGGGGGTGCTATAGACAGGTCACTTTTATTGTAAATCGCATCGTACTACGTATCTAAAATCGGGCGCTATAGAGAGGGAGGCGCTTTTTAGAGGGGGGACAGGTTTAAATGTACATACATTAAGACACGAATGTTTCTTTTGAACATAAACTAAACTTATAATGTCCTTGTTTGCGGAAGAGCAATGCTCGATGCAAATCTATATATATATATATATAAATGAATGTCTGTCTGTCTGTGTGTGTGTGAGAGAGCACATGTATAATAATTTCACCAAAATTTTTACAGAAGAACCTGCTGGTTAATAATATGCTTAGTATCCACTTCAGTGTTAAATGAGCAACACTAAGTTGGTTTCTACTCATTTTTCTAGTGTAATTTGAATGTTTGCAGTGATGACTTCATTAAGTTGTACTAACCTAAAGTTAAATTAACAGTCAAAACTAATTATTATATTGTAAAACTGCCAACATTCAGCAACGTGGGAAGATATGTTTTACCACGAAAGCTTTAGCCTTAGTGAAAACATTTTTAAATGATTTCAAATTTGATTGTATGCTCCATTTAAAAGCTTTCATAACTGCATTCAAGCTTTAGCCTTAGTGAGGACATTTTCAAATCATTTCAAATTTGATTGTATGCTCCATTTAAAAAAATTTGCATAATTAAATTTAACAATTTTCCTTTACTAATTCACTTCAATATGTGTGTGTACTCTATAGATTCAAAAACCATACATCCAATCGCCGTGAAATTTTGGGATATTATTAGGTATATTCCCGGAAAGGTTTTCGAAAAATAATTTCTTGAATATCTTGAATATCCTTAGAGTTATTTGCAGATTTGCAGCTTTAACTCGCAAGCAGCGCCACCTTGCGACGGAGATAGGCTTAGGTCTGCCCCACCCCCTGTCGAGAGAATGTAATCGTCCGGCCGCCGGCCGGATGGACAGTCCAAGTACCCAACGACTAATCAGAGGGGTCAAGATGTCCTGGCGCGCGGGGGCAGAGTTGGTGACCAAGCTGTGCCAAGCAGACAAGAAATAAAGCCTCGCGGGGGCTTGCCCAAGATGAACTCCGGGAACTTCGTCCATCTTCCATAAACGACCATGATTTTATTCAACTTATCGAGTATTTTTCAAGGGACCGGGAAAAAATGTTCACTAGATAAAACGATGATTTTGTAATGTAGAAAATTAGGAAAGTCAAAATTCAGAATGACACGGCACACAGGGACCGGGAAAAAATTATCACTTTATCGAGAGATTCAAATTTACGAGTTTCAAATTATCAAAATATATCTATTATTTTTTTTAATAAGTTTATAGAGAATTGTTTAAACAAATGTTCGTTAGACAAACCTTTATGATGATTTTATAATGTAGAAAATTAGGAAAGCCAAAATTCAGAATGACACGGCACACAGGGACCGGGAAAAAATGTTCACTAGATAAAACGATGATTTTGTATTGTAGAAAATTAGGAAAGCCAAAATTCAGAATGACACGGCACACAGGGACCGGGAAAAATGATCACTTTATCGAGAGATTCAAATTTACGAGTTTCAAATTATCAAAATATATCTATTATTTTTTAAATAAGTTTATAGAGAATTGTTTTAACAAATGTTCGTCAGACAAACCTTTACTCGGGTAAAACCCGGGCAAAGCCGGGTACATCCGCTAGTATTTATATATAATGCTGCTGTCCCAAAAGCTTATGTCCATAGTTTTATTGAATGTTATTTCTAAGACTCCACATTTCAGTGTAGCATATATAAGCAGAATGATCCAATAGAGTATTAGAGCTCTAAGAAGTGGTCTGGTAGATTAAATTGGCAAAACCGCTGGGAGGGTTTACCACTGATAAGCAAAGCTCTCCCAATAATTTTTTTTTATCGTTGTAAGGACAGTAGAAATTTGTTTTATGTTCAAAAGAAACATCCGTGCCTTGATGTTTATATATATATGGCGCGTTATTGCCATTTATAGATGAATATATGATGCCTATACACCTATCCCCCGATTTACACGGTACTTGTTTTACACGTTTTCGCTTTTACACGGTTTTCCAAATAAGTTTTTTTTTTGTTTTTATCGCACTATACTAAATGCTACTGTGATTGAACACATGCGCTGTGTACACATCTCACGAGGAATCCCGAGCTCATGTGCTGACTTGCTGCACACGCACACTGTGTCTGTATTTCTAATTTTTAAAATTTTTTAATTTTCGATTTACACGTTTTTCTCAGGAACGTATCTACCGTGTAAATCGGGGGATAGGTGTATATATAATTTCTTGGAAAAAAATAAGCAGAATAAGAAAATTAGTCATTAACAACACAGAGAAGAGCTAGAAAAAAATAAAAATAACAATGACAAGAAACACAAGATAAGAAGCCATTAACCAGGACAATTAGTAGAAGTTTGGACACAAATTAAAATTAGAAAAAGAGGAAATTGTGGGCAACTATTGATTAAAATGTTTGATTTATATTTAATACTAGCCGAGTGGCCCGGGCAAACGCCCGGGTTTTACCCGACTGGACCCGGCTTCGCCTGGGTAGTGTTCGAGCGAGGTTTACTCATGAATGAATAGAGGCCCCAACTGTTTGTAAACTCAATGTAATGAATTTTCTTTCAGCAAAATGGAGATAAATTGCAAACAGCAATATCGAAAATGCGTGTAAAAAAATCTGTAATATAGGATCCATTTCACAAACACATCTAATGAATAGAGTGCTGTTTGGAGGAGTGGTCTAAACTGTTGATTTTTAAAAACCATGACCCGGGGTCATCGAATGCAGATTCAGACACTTTGTTCTGAAAAAAAAAATTGCCCCAATGGCTCCTGTTTCTTGAAAAAGTCCAACCCCTCCAGTGAGTGCAAGTAACCAAACTGGGCTTTTATTCTTAAAAATAAAAAAAAATCTAATGATTAGTGTGAATAAAGGAAAATGGTCGGCACAACCTGAAAATTTCACTTTGTCCACTTCACTCTCGGCTGTCCAAGAAGAAACAGCCAGAGCAAACATTTTAAAGGGCACTAAATCCGGCATTTACATATCTAAATAGTTGAGCAACTTTTATAAATGTAATATATTTCTGCAATATTGAAATACCTGGACTTGGAAGAATTTTGTATTAGTTATTGTTGCAGTTTTAGAAAAGTGTGGGAAATTGGATATTTTAACAAAAGAATATAATTTTTAAAATGGTATATAAAATAAAAAGGAAATTTGCATAATTTTCTAATAGTCAAGGGCAATTGTAAAAATACCAAAAAAGCAAGACCAAATAAAAAATATATATATATATGTGTGATGTTTCAGTAACAGCATTGTTGCCATATAAAGACAAAATTACTGAATGTATTCAGTACCTTTGTCTGAAGATAGCCAAAATGTAACTGAAACCACACATAATGTAATAATTTGTATTCGGTCTTGCTTCCTTTTTTTTTTAATTATCCCTAGTACGCGTGGTGCAGGCCATGATAACCATGGTGGGTAGGTAGCGACTGCTTTTACTGTAAGCGCACCACATGTCTACAAATGTGATACATTGCTACCAGCTAAATGCATTTTCACTATGGTGTGATTTCCACATGATGGATCTGTAGACACATTATAATCTCTCCAGAGCTTAAGGTAGCAAACAGTACTTTCACATTATATAAATATCAATGCCAAAATCCAGAGTTATGATAGCATGTTGCAGTGTAATGTAGACCTGCAGGATGGGAAAAAGCAATATTATTTCCGGCTTTAATTTGAAAGTATTATGAAACGTTAAATATATTATCTTTACTTTTAAAAGCATGAAAAAAGCTATCTTGATTTGAATAAATTTAGTCTAGAAACAAACATCATGTAAAATTATGCACCAATCGATTGCTGATTGTATATTTCTTTATTTAAATATGAGCATATTTGCATCTATATATCTAAATACATTTATTCAAAAATATGGTATTACCCTATAGATATATATGAGCAGTTATTTATTGTGAAGCAGATAAATATAAACCCTAACTAAACAAATGACAGCAAAAATAATTTGAGCCTACCCTTAAAAAAGCAGTTACTGAAAATGCATAGCTGCTGCTTACAATATAAATGCTATTAGAGCATAAACATATTACATGGAACAAACATATAGTAAAATATACGTAGCAAGTTATATAGAAAAACATACTTTTTTTCAAGAAATATACTTTTTACAACTTCAATAAAATTTATACTTACTCTAAATATAAGAAAAAAAATAGAATACTGTCTCAATTTGTCTTAAAATAGGAATATTCCTTATGAGAATCAAATAGTAAACCTTATCTTTTAAAATGTAGATCGTTATATTTACACTAACTAAAATTAAACGAAGCAAAAAAGATATGAATAAGCTGCGAAATAAATAATATTTCCAATTAATTTAATTTGAAAAAATATTACTAAATAAATAAATAAAATCTTAACTTCTAAAAAGGAAAAAAAAAGGTTATTCGAAATACAATTTTTGCACTTTTAGCCTAAATGCTAAACTAAAACCTCAGCTAACTACGCGCGATATTTCACAATACAGTTTTAATTAACCCAGGTTCCGGGGACGTATAAATTTGATAACGATCGATTAATATTATCTCCAAAGAGTTTAAAAATATATAAATAATCTTACCTTCTAAAGAAATTCATCGTGTAAAATTACAAAACAACAAAATTACAAATTAAAAACAAACAACGTGTAAAATTATTAACCAATCAAATTCATTTATCGTCGCGACCAGTGCGCCGCCAAGCGGCAAAAGGCGGGAACTAATCCATCTCAGTTAAATAATTTAAAAAAAAAGTACATTAACCTTTGTAGTTTTTTGAATAGCCTATATGTTAAACGAAATCTTCAGCTACCTACATGCGAAATTCCATAATGATTGAGTCAGTAGATTTTGCGTGATGCGATAACAAACATCGATTTCGCATTTCATTTTTATAGATATAAAGGATTAATAGCCGGAAACTTCGCCGAAAGGAAATTGATCTATAAAATTAAAGCTCTCTTCAAAATAAACGTCAAAAAGACGCCGTCAAAACTTACCGGAAAAAGCGACCTTTGTTTTTATATAATACTAGATGTATGACCCGGGCTTCGCCCCAGGATTGACCCGTGTGCATATCAACCCGAGTGATATATATTTAGATAAGATTTTTTTTATAATTGTTTGTTATAAGCATTATCTATTTGTTTGCATCAGCATAATTTAATCTAATCTTTGATAGAGGGCGCTGTTCGTGAGCTAAGTAGAATAATTTGAATATATAGTTTTAATAATTGATTTATATATTTTTTAAAATAGCCTATCGTCTTCCCCGTATTTTTTTTTACCTATGTATGAAAATTTTGGTTTGAATTAGTGAACTACTGCGAATTTGTATACCGGACATACAAACAAACAAACATACAAACATTCATTTATATATATATAGATATTCATATTTGTCTATAACATCAATTAATTAATTTAAAAATAAAAAAACGGAGATAATTTTGGTCAAGATCCGCTGATCATGTTTTAAGACTCAAGCCTTATTTTGAAAGAATTGCATGAGTCAAGCACTAAGACGTGTCAACCTCTTGAGGAGGAAAAGTGTTGCATCATGATTTATGAGTCTATTATTGTTCAATTAAATAATATTGTCGTATTTTGAATAATATTAATATATATTTTCTTTTTTCATGAATATGTATTCTCTTTCCGAATATAACCAAGATTTTTGGAGCAATTATGTAATATATTTTGACATAATATTTGATTGTTGATATTTTTATATTTGACTTCACACTACTTCTCCCTAAGTCAAGTCAAGGAAACTCTTATATCAAGTGAGAACATACGTAGACAAGTGTAAAAACGAAAGAAAAAAAACTTGCCTAGAAAAAAAAAATCGAGGATTGTGGTGTATTTAGGTTAAAGATCACTCATTTAGTCACCAACTGATGATTTAATAAGTCATAATGGCAATAGTTACATTTTATAATAATATACAAGAATTACTTATGCAAATTATGCACCACAGGTCAATGGTCACAATACAATAATTAAATCATATAAATACATATCAAGGATAACAGTCTATCTTTGAAGAAATAACACTCCGAATTCAAGATCCTGCACCACAAGGCTCTAACCATGTAAATATGTAAATATTCTTCAAATGTAAAGAACCTGTACATATTGTTACATCATGATTAATGGCGTATTTCTTATATTATTTTTAATATATTTGAAATTTAAATTATATATTTATTTATTTTTATATAAAATATTCTATGATATTTATTTAAAACAGATTAGATTATCATCATTTGTATTTAGGTACACTGTGACTTCACTGCTCTCTTTGATGTGAGAAAATAAATAAATCATTCTGGAGGTTACTTAAAGTAGACTTATCTCATTATTCCCTTATATAAATTTGTAGGATGGTTGAAACACGCTCTGGTAAGATGCAAGACCCAGCACAGGAGAGAATCAAGGCTGAAGAGTCTGCCAAGCCGCAACCTGGTGCAACAATTGGTAGAGATGCTAGTTCCGACCCAGTTGTCCTGAATCCCAACATCGACATCCCCAAGTATGATGGAATGGAAGACCCTTGCCCATGGATTGAATCTCTTGAAGAAATTGGCTTCCTGTACCATTGGGCAGACTACATTATCTCTCGTTATGCTGCCATGAATATGATTGGTAGCGCCAAAACCTGGCTGAACCTACACAAGATAAGTTTCACCAGCTGGGAAAATTTCAAGAGCCGCCTAATTGAGGATTTTGCCTCAGACGCCAACAAAGAAGAAATTAAGATGAAACTAAACAGGATGCAACAGTGGAATGAACCTGCAATCAGGTTCGCAGAGGATATCCTTGTACTGTGCAACAAGGTCGACCCCCAAATGGAAGAAAAGACTAAAATAAACTGGGTTATTGGAGGGTTAAAGAAAGAATACTCTTTTGCCCTTCACCTAAACCCTCCTAAAAATACCAATGAACTCCTAGAAATTTGTAAGAAGCTGGATTTGTTCGAAAAGAATTACCAAGAACGTGCAGAAAAATCAAAAGCTCTATATAATGGACCACGCTCTCCTCGTCCCCATCATCAAGAGCAATGGAAGAATGCTACGTCGTTCAGAAGACCATATCAGAACACCTCCAAGCCCCAGGCCCCCGCTCCGAGGTACTACCAGAACACCTCCAAGCCCCAGGCCCCCACTCCGAGGTACTACCAGGACAAACCTCTGCCCCAGGTATCTGCCCCTAGACGATCTTACACTCCTAATCCTGAGCCAAAACCGGTCTACCCAAGTAAAACATACAATAAGAATCCAAATTCAATTAGGAATAGGACAGAAGACGGGAGACCAATCTGCTTTAAATGTAACAAGCCAGGGCACGTGGCCCGTTATTGTAGGGTCAAGTTTATAAGAATCTTAGAAGAGGATCCAGCAGATACCCAAGAGAAGGTCGAAGAGAAATGCCAAATGAATGAAATATCAGAGAAATCAGGACCTCGGCTTTATGCCGATGTATGTCATAACACACAGACAAATATTCCTACCCGGAATAGATATTCCGTGTTGGAAGATTTAAACTAAGCGTCGCGCCTGAATCTGTCAATCAAAGCAAGTCGACCATAAACGGAATCAAGAAGTTGGACCCTAAATACAAATTAAAAATTAACGTGGACAAGATAGGGACTTTTGAAGCTTTGGTTGATACAGGTGCTGACCTCTCAGTGGTCGACCTCAGAACGGCCCTCGATACAGGCCATGGTATAAGTAAACTCGCAAAAATTTGTGCAGGACCCGATGGAAAAAAATTGGACATGGTAGGAAGTATATTTTTAAATATAAAAATTGATGACGAAACATTATCACACAACTTTGTGATATTGAAAACGCATTTACGGACATTAATTCTTGGGAGAGATTTCCTTAAGAAAATGAACGCAAAAATAGATTGTAAGCAAGAAACTATCAAATACGATTTGACGAATAATCATGACGAAATCAATTTTGAAATGTTGAAAATAAAGAGTGCCAAGGATTCCATTGTACCGGAATGTTCCATGAAATTGATCAAGGCATTGGTAGAAACAGAGGATGGAGAATATATTATCGAGGAGAGCAGCAAAATGTTTCAAACAAATGGACTTCGTCTAGCAAGAAGCTTGATCAATGTTATAAATAGGGAAACACACATCTGGATAACTAATCCGTATCCTCGACCGTTAAAAATAATGAAAAACCAAACATTGGCTTTTGGAAGTAGTCCAGCGAAAATAAATGTGAGTCGAGAAAGAGAGGTAGAAGAGAACAAAGAACCTAGATTCCAAATAAACGAAAATCTTTCACCAAAGGAACAGAAGGAGTTAAAACAAGTTTTAGAAAGGTATGGAGATCTTTTTTCGTCGAGATTAGAGAGAACCAATTTGGCAAAACATCGGATAGACACAGAAGACGCGAAGCCAATTAAACACAAGCCTTACCGGGTAAGTGCTAAAGAACGAGATATTATAAAAGAGCAAATTGACGAGATGCTTACAGAAGGCATAATTAGGCCATCTTCTAGCCCCTGGTCTTTTCCAGTAATATTGGTCAAGAAGCGAGATGGTAAATACAGATTTTGTGTGGACTACAGAAAACTGAATAACGTGACAGTAAAAGATGTCTATCCGATCCCTAGAATAGACGAAGTTATGGATACTCTCCAAGGATCTACACACTTCTCAGCAATAGACCTCAGATCTGGATATTGGCAAGTTGAAGTCGAAGAAAGAGACAAAGAGAAAACAGCTTTCACTACAGCACATGGATTATATGAATTCAACGTGATGCCTTTTGGACTTTGTAACGCGCCTGCTACCTTTGAGAGAAATATGGAGAATATGCTTGGAAATCTGAGATGGCAAATTTGTTTGTGTTATCTGGATGATGTTATCATATATAGCCCGGATTTTCCAACGCACCTCAAAAGACTTGAAGCTGTTTTTAGATGTTTTCGTGAATCTAATTTAAGGTTAAACGACAAAAAATGCCGATTTGCTTTTGAAGAATTGGAGATTCTCGGCTATATAACGAGCAAACATGGTATAAAACCCGCGGAACATAACATCAAAGCTGTCAGAAATTTCCCTCGGCCCAAAAAGGTCAAAGAAGTACAATCCTTTTTGGGAATGTGTTCATATTATAGAAAATTTATCAAAGACTTCTCAAAAATTGCTGACCCTTTGACCAACCTTATAAAAAAGTGTATCATTTATCTGGACAGAAAGACAAGAGGAAGCGTTTCAAACCCTAAAAACAGCACTATTAAGTCCACCAATTTTAGGTCACTTCAATCCAAATGCACCTACTTATGTTCATACTGATGCGTCCAACATCGGCATAGGTGCAACACTTGTCCAAGACATCGGTGGTGAAGAGAAGGTGATCTCATATTTGAGTCGTACCCTAAGTAAAGCGGAGCAAAATTATTCAACCACTGAAAAAGAATGTCTGGCCGTTGTCTGGTCAATGTCAAAATTACGACCCTACCTTTATGGAAGACACTTTAAAATAGTAACAGACCACCACGCCTTATGCTGGCTCAAAAACTTGAAGGATCCAACAGGTCGATTGGCAAGATGGGCATTGAAAATTCAAGAATATGACTTCGATATAATACATAAATCAGGAAAGAAACATCTGGACGCCGATGGCTTATCTAGGGGACCCTTACCAGAAACTGATTGGGATGAGGATTTTGAAAGGCTATTTTTAAATCAAATAACAGACGAAGAGGATAAGTTTATCGAAAGTGTTAAGAAAAACCTTAATGGAAGCAGGCGATCAATTGCGCAAAACTTTAAAGTAGAAGATGGATGCCTTTTTAAGAAAAACCCGAACCCTGAAGGCAGGGCGTGGTTGCTTGTGGTTCCAGAGAAGAAAAAGAGAGAAATTATGAAAGAATATCACAATCATATGTCGAATGGCCATCTGGGAGTCGCCAGAACCATGTACCGAATAAAGAGTAAATACTTTTGGCCATCCATGCTAAAGGATGTCTCAGAGTTCGTTAAGACGTGTCATCTTTGCCAAAGTAGAAAAGGCTCAAACCAATTACCTTCTGGACTACTACAGCCCATTCCCCCAGCCAACTTTCCTTTCGAAAGAATTGGAATTGACTTTGTTGGTCCATTGCCATCTACGAAAAACAGGAAAAAATGGATAATCGTGCTGACGGACTACTACACTAGATATGCAGAAACAAAAGCAGTCTCGGAAGCAACAGTGAAAGAAGTTTCAAAATTTCTAGTAGAGGATATTTTTCTCCGGCACGGAGCCCCACAATATCTTATTAGTGACAGAGGCTCTCAATTTACCAGTAATTTAATGAAAGAGGTGATGAAAACGTGCAAGATTAAACATTGCTTCACAACGAGCTATCATCCCCAGACTAATGGATTGACAGAGCGGTTAAATAGAACATTGATCAATATGCTCAGTATGTATGTGAACACTGATCAGAAGAATTGGGACGAAATACTCCCATTCATCACTCACGCTTACAATACTACAATTCAGGAAACCACAGGATATTCTCCCTTTTTCCTGATGTTTGGAAGAGAACCCACGTCTCTTTTGGACGACAGGAATATCTCGGTGGACATTGACAAGGATGATTATGATGAATACATAAAACATCACTTAGACAAAATAAACAGAACAAGAAAATTAGTTATTAACAACACAATAAAGACTCAAGAAAGAATGAAAAAGAACTATGACAAGAAACACATGGAAAGAAGCTACGAACCAAGAGAATTAGTAGCAGGTTGGACACCAATTAGGAAAATAGGAAAGTGTGAGAAACTACTGAGAAAATATTTTGGCCCATATAAAATATTAAAGAAGCTGTCCAACGTAAATTACTTAATTGAACCAAAAGATAATCCTGGCCAAGACCCATTGATTGTCCATGTCTCAAGAATCAAACCCTATTTTGAAAGAATTGATGAGGTCAATCACGAGGACGTGACGACCTCTGGAGAGGGGGAAGTGTTACATCATGATTAATGGCGTATTTCTTATATTATTTTTAATATATTTGAAATTTATATTATATATTTATTTATTTTTATATAAAATATTCTATGATATTTATTTAAAACAGATTAGATTATCATCATTTGTATTTAGGTACACTGTGACTTCACTGCTCTCTTTGATGTGAGAAAATAAATAAATCATTCTGGAGGTTACTTAAAGTAGACTTATCTCATTATTCCCTTATATAAATTTGTAGGATGGTTGAAACACGCTCTGGTAAGATGCAAGACCCAGCACAGGAGAGAATCAAGGCTGAAGAGTCTGCCAAGCCGCAACCTGGTGCAACAATATTTTCCATTGTCTTCTTCTTCTTTCTTATCTTCACTCAATCATATTAGGGTGTCAAACAAGACAAAAGTTTCTATTTACGGGATATCACACAAAGTTGAAAATTACTAGGGCCTAAAGTAAATGTAACTTGATACATAGAAAAGCGTACAGTCAAGAGTACAACACCACCAACAAGAAGGAAGTAAATAAAATTCACGATTGGTAAAATAAAAACAAAACAGTACTTATCTTTATTGTAGCGTTGGTAGGGTTCGGACTCGGGTAACACCGGGATGCGAAGAGATCCCCAGACACGGAAAAATCACTTTAAAAATATTTTAAGCGTTTACACACCTATTCTCCACGCTCTTGTAAATTGTAAATATCAAAAGACATGTTGATCTTTTTGAGTGGAACCTAATAAAGTTATTTTGGAATTTAGAACTTCATACAGATCGTATCAAGGCCGTGACAAAAGAGATTAAATCCCAATGTACAAATGGTTTATCTGGGAGATAATTGGGTTAAGATGATTTTGAAGACAAACCCCGGTGTTTCTCAAGCCTGTGTACGTGCGTTGACCAACAGATTCAGGGCGGTGATGACCATTGTAGATACGATAACCCGATTTTCCTCACTTGACTGAGTTTGGCCAGTAGCTCTGCCCATTGTTTGCACCTTCCTTGTCCGCTCTACCACATATTTACTCTGTACGTTAATGGAATAGAATAGATATGACTCAATTTGATAGTTTGTGCTCTTTTTTTTACCCTTAATTTGGTTTTGATTTGTTTCGTTGAATTGAATTTGGGAATAGTCTAAAATTTCGAAACAAAATACAACGTTGTTCCCAAAATTTGTAAACACTTGCAAAAAATTGAAATATCAATATTATTCGCTGTTATGTATAATTTCTTTGTATTATGTATAAAGTAATTGTATGATGTATTATTATGTATTCGCTGTAATGATATTATTCGCCAAGTAATAAGAAAAACAATGTTTTAAGAAAAATACGAACTTTTTGGATAACCTTATACAACACGGTGCAATAAATTGATAAAGAGGGAGCAATCTCTCGAAATATTTTTATATTTGACTTCACCCCTCCCCTAACTCAAGTCAAGGTAACTCCTATATCAATTCAGAACAAACATAAACAAGTGGGGGGGGGGGGGGGAAATACGCACCTAGAAAAAAAAAAAAAGGATAACAGTAAATCTTTGAAGAAATAACACTCCGAATTCAAGATCCCGCACCATAAGACTCTAACCTTGTAAATATGTAAAAATACCACAAATGTGTGTGTGTGAAGAACCTGATTCAAATAAAAAGTCGGTGGACGAGTGGGTAACACCCTCGATTCCCGACAGCCATGAACCGGGATTGAATCCCGCGTTTACATTTTGTCTAATATGTGAATAACCTTCATATATTATTCACTGTTTCAATTATCATAAACTAGGTTGCTCTTGTTGAGCGGTACCTAATAAAGTGATTTTGAACCGAACCTGATTCAGGTATGCCCTTTTATATGAACTTATTTGATGGATCGCCTTTTGACTCGAACAACCTTATATGTTAAAATCAAAACAATTCTAAATGTGTGTTTGCAAGGTCTATGCAACTACTGTATCCTATCTTGATATAAAAAAAATTACGAATATTTAAAAAACTAATTTTAACTCCAAGCGACCAGTTCCAATCATAGACGAAGATTCAAAAAATCATGCACAGGTACACCACACACTAGCTAGCCACTTCAGGGTTATCAACGTTTGTAACAACTTTCAGCCAGATTTTCCTCTATCTTTAGTTATACACACACACACAAACCTTCATTAAGACACACAGGTCTTACAGAGGATTCTTCTTGGGGTTACAAGACGGAGAAACCCATGAAAGTGGGAAATATACAAGGGGGTAAAAATGGAGAAAGATTATATACACATATATACACATGGTAAATATATACAGATTATTATTTGAATAATCCTATGGAAAATAAGAATATGGATTTGGAAAAAAAATTGGCAATATGGGTGGGAGAAGTGGAGAGCGAAAAGAGGAAAGAAAACAGGTATTTACATATGGAACATACATATAATGGAACAAGTCAATTTAAGCTCTTCTGCTCACACAGCACAGGTGGACCATGGCTTTTTTCAATAAATCTTTAAGAGATTTTCCAGGAAAATCCGAGTGTTCAGAGTTGTAAGGTAAACACCGTTATCTTTAGTTATATCTATTAAGAGTATACATAAGTTCGCGAGGTTTTGATAAAGATGGCGTTACTAGTTTAATATTGTCGCGGAGATAAATAAAGCAAGTGCAAATTTGGAGATAATTAATTTATTATAAAGGTGGGTATTTACCTTTTAGTTCTCCAATAAAATTATATACAAGAGGTATTTATAGGGAGAACAACTTATCCCAAGGTAAAGATAATAATAATGAGAGTGGTCAGTCACCTAGGCGTCCCGTTTCCTTATTTTCCGATAAGATTCCGAGAACCCCTCACACCTGTGGTCCCCCCCGAAGTCCAGTGATGATTGACAGGTGTCCCAAGGAGCTTCTTGTGACCGGAGTTGCAGAGCTACTTGACAATTATCAATTGTTTCATCACGAGATTAAAGCGTCATCATATGACTCCCTTTTTCAGTGACCTTCATTTCTCTGAAGTGTAAACAACCTAATTTCTGTTTGATAGCGTAGTGGCTAGCGACGGACAATACTTCGAACATTGAGTGTATAACAAATTTTTCACAATAAAGCTTCAATTCTCAAAAAAAAAAAAAAAAACAGCACGAACTTATACTCCTTCTTCTTTCTTATCTCCACACTGGGTGAAGTCGAATGCGTCTATCTTTGTCATTAAGACTGGGAACACTACTCAGTGGCAGGCCGACTTGGCTCCAAAAGAAATGGCCGCCTCTGACATGAGGAACAGACACCCTGTATAGCCACTCCTAACATGGAGTACAAACGCTGCTCATCCTGTATCCCTGGATTAGGAGCCCTTACAGGGTACTATCAGCCGGGCCAGCTGAGACCAGGTTTTTTTAGTGAGCTTGTTACTGCTCCCCCTCCTCCTTTTTCATCCGGGCTTGGGACCGGCAAGGGCGGAGTTACTTATACTCCTAATAAAATGTAGTCCATCTCTCAGTCAAAAATTTTCACAGGAAAACCAGATCAGGTTCCAATGGATCCCCTCTCACGTTAACATACACAGTAACGAGATGGCTGACCAGTTGGCTAAAGAAGGCTGTAAGGGCCAGTCTGAAAACTCCCAACTCACCTATTCAGAAATTTCTTCCATCCACAAACAAAATATAACCTCTCTCTGGAAATCCACCCTAAACCACCCTTGGTACACCCCCATTCCTAACGAATATCCTTTCCACACACTTACTAGGGAAGAACAAACGGCGATTTCAAGATTACGAACAGGACATCTCAGAATGCCCAAATTTAATGGGGAAATCAAAGCATTCCCGAAATTTCCCTAAATGCGGTTTCCAGCCAGCCAGTCCTGCACATCTATTGAATTGTATCAAATCCTCCAAAAAATACTTCTGGGAAAACCAGGACTATAATAGAAAAGCAGACATTGGGACCTAATTGGAGATCGTTTAAACGGCTTGAGGAATAAACAAAAACAACAACAACAACGACATACGCCCTCAGAGAGAGAGGGACATACTGAACATCTATTGAATTGTATCAAATCCTCCAAAAAAGACCTCTGGGAAAACCCCAGGACTATAAAAAGCTGAGACAATGGAACATAATGGAGATAGTTTAAACGACTTGAGTAATAAGAAACAACAGTCCATCTCTCTCTTTTACTTCTCCAAGTCACTCTTTCTCTCCCGTATTTACATCTCATAGAACCTTTCTCTGAATAATTTGTACGACAATGGAAATTGACGATTGATGAATGCTCAGCCACAAGACGGCACGTGAGTAAGAACGGATAAAGAAAGACGTGCGGAACTATATCTGGGCGGTGGCCCCCGGGGCATTTCCTCCATCCACGTCGCCGAGAGCCACAGGTTCCTCTATTGTTCCCTGGCTGTCAGCATAAGTTGCCCAAAATGTTCTATAATTCAATTGTTTCCTTATCCTCATATATTACCTCTCTCTCTCTCGATTGTATTTTAATATTTTTCTGAATTGTCGGAAAGTTTACAATAAAGACGTTTCATATATTTGGATTAAAATTACAATTGAATAGAAAAAGATAATAAAAAGATAATAATTTCATAGAGGTGGATATGCAATTGAAACTGTTTCCATATCTCTCGTATATATAAATACACTCATGGACAAAACTTAAGGAAGTTGTACCTTTTAGCATGTATATCAGGATTCAGACAATAACTCTGAAAGATATTACAGTGACCTTTATTGAAGACACACGAGATAACCAAGTGTGTATCCACTCATGGACAAAACTTAAGGAAGTTGTACCTTTTAGCATGTAAATCGGGATTCAGACAATAACTCTGAAAGATATTACAGTGACCTTTATTGAAGACACACGAGATAACCAAGTGTGTATCCACTCATGGACAAAACTTAAGGAAGCTGTACCTTTTAGCATGTATATCGGGATTCAGACAATAACTCTGAAAGATATTATAGTGACCTTTATTGAAGACACTTGAGATAACCAATATACACTCATGGACAACACTTAAGGAAGTTGTACCTTTTACCATATATACCGGGATTGAGACAACTCTGAAAGATATTACAGTGACCTTTATTGAAAACACTCGAGATAACCAATATACACTCATGGACAACACTTAAGGAAGTTGTACCTTTTAGCATGTATATCGGGATTCAGACAATAACTCTGAAATATATTACAGTGACCTTTATTGAACACATACGAGATAACCAAGTGTGAACAATTTTTTCTCTGTTTACTTAAAAAAAAAAACAGACGACCGGCGATAGAAATAACTTTCGACTTCCTCAGGTTTTGCTTATAAATATATATATATTAAAATTAAAAAAAAAGTACATATCCTGACCACGAGCATATGAGCTTTTTAGATAGCAGAGCGCCATCTAGTGGAACAGAAATCAACTAAACGTTGATTTAGCCTGTTCTTTGATATTTGGCCAACCCATTTTCTTTATAAATCAAGAAAAACTAACCACGAACCCCCAACCCATAAGGGAATTTGAATAAATATCTATTGTTACTACTGAAAGTAGGGTAGTTAATCATCAAGCTAAGTTTTGGAAGTTTTATCTCCATATCGCTACTTTGTATTGGGCAGTTCAGTTTGAATATAAAGCCATTTGTGAAGTTATCTGAAGGAATTTCAAACACTAGACGATTGTCTGTTCAATAAAAGAAAATATCTAGAACTACAAGTATATTCAGAGTGACTGACCAAAGGAGACCTATTTAGCCACCTCAAAGAGGTGCTTACTTCTGGCAGTATCCCGCAGCCTTACCACTGGTGGGGGGACAGTTGGGACTGTGCAGAAGCGTACCGGCTCACCACTGTAGGATCATTAATCACCACAGACACGGTTAGCCATTAAAAGTTGTTTTTTATTCAGAGTGTATCCTAAGTCTTTTAAAAGTTTATCCTAATGATAATTATCTTTAGTAATATATTTCAAAAATATAAATGTGTGAGAGTTCAAATAAGGAATATTTTGATATATAACTCGCTTATTATAGGTATACCTGGACGCCCACCGACACGCTTCGTAGACCAATTAAATGAACTCACTGGCTTAACAGTCACCTAGATGGTACATCGAGCTCAAGAAAGAGATGACTGGCGTTGTGTTTGGGATGTAATACATACAATGGACCACAAAGTTCGATCGCGAATATAATGATATTACTATTAGAATGACGAATCCTGTATGGGACTTTGATTCCAGTAAAAGGCTTGTTGCTGCTGTTGTATATAGTCACAGTGTAGAAAATACTATACTATACCTACTACATATAGGTTTCTCTCTGTATTCTTAGTTCTCTTCTCTTCAATTACTCTGTAAACTGGCGAATCCTTTATAGGACGAGAGGTCCTTAATAAAGGCTTTTGTTGTTGTTGATATCACTATTATAGGTAAGTATCAAATGGTTGTTCTCATATTTTCAATTCTGACATTCCTAAAGAATGCTCTAATAGGCTAACCTTCAAAAATCAAAAGAGTTCAAATATAATAGATAAATTCTATTGAGATAGAGAATACTTTAATTGTAGGTTGGATTTTGATCAAGCTGGAACTCCGTCAACCTTTTTTTTTCAAGTGTATTGTCCTTGACGCACGCCTTACAAAGCGACCTACTGCCACCTTTTTTTAAAAATGGAAAGCTTATTAACAAAGTATTGTCTTTCTTAAAAAGGTGGATGGAATTTACAACTCAAATTGATCTCCAATGATATATCGTAAAGATTGAGGTTGGCTGGCCGGCATTATATTTCTATGATCCCTTGACCATCGCTTCTGGAGCTGCAGGCGTATCAGGCCCCTCATCATCGAAGCCTTCAGTGTCCTCGGGCGACCCCCTGACCTGCGGGCCTGGATCTTCGGGTCTGGCCTCGAAGATGACGACCTGGCCATCCTGGCGTCGGCCAAATCCATCATCTACCGGTACTTCGTACAGGCTGGGCTGTCCGGAGGACCTGCTCATCGCCTGGGAAAGGGAGCCCAACCTCCGGGGCACATCCCCCACATGATCATCTATAATTTAGTTTTCTCTCCATTTTTAATGTAAATTATTGACAAGAAGTCAATAAAATTTGTTTCAATTGTCATATCTCTATGAAAAATAGACACTTCAGTCAGTTAGAGTTCTTTTTTTTTTTATTTCTCAACGCTTCGACAAAAATATTTTGTCTTCGTCAGGAGAAGTAAATAAAAATAAAGCATTTGGATAGGCGTTAAAAATTGTTCTCGAACAAACGTTGAGAAAAAAAAAACTCTAACTGGCCGAAGTGTCTATTTTTCAATTGAGATAATTATTTAAGAAAATCTTTAGAGAATCCGAAATTGTAAGTTATCAAATCAGACCTATGAGGATTGAAAGCGAAACTAACAATGTCTTCACAATCCTGTTTTCTCCAGAGATTTTCAATGGTTGGAAAATGCGTTTTTTTTTCTTCAGAGAAACATATACATCCAGTCCCCTATGATAATACACCGAATGCTTTTTTAAAGCTACTTAGAAAATGATAGGATCTGGAAATATCTTTATTTACGGGGCTGCTAACCAGAATGGATGATTTTTGAGCCCCAATGGACGCATAAAGCGGAATATATATAAAGTATTAAATACGAGGGGTGTCCCAAAAGTCCGTGGCCCGACCATGAGAACGAAATATTAGAAACCAATAAATTTTACCGCATATACCTTAAAGCTTTGTATAAAGATATGTAAATTTTTAAGTTTCTACAACTAACCGTTTTTTTTTTTTTGTTATAGGTTCTGAAAGAGGAATCATCTAAAATGGAGACAAACGAGATTTGTGCTGTAATAAAATATCTTTGTAGGAAAGTAATGTCGCCGAAGGAAATCTATGAGGATATGGTGGATACATTAAGGGAAGATCCTCCTTCCTATAGCACAGTAAAAAAATGGGTAGCTGCATTTAAATTAGGGAGGATCAGCACCGAAGACGAACATCGACCAGGACGACCTGTTGAGTCAGTTACTCAAGAAAACATCGACAAGATACATGATTTGGTATGTTGGACAGAAGAATGACAGTTCGTCAGATAGAACGTACATTGGACTGTTGGATGGGCTTGGGGGTGGGTGGCCAGAGGATCATCGCCGGGGAAATAATATAATCTAATTTAGAGTCCCGTTTAATCTGTTTTCTAAGACCCTGACACATGACATGCCTCAAAGGTCGACAGTATGTGGCTCCATATTAAATATTTGTGGCCCCAATGACTTGGGTCACAATGACATTTGGTTTCGGCCACAATGGAGCAATTATGTCAGCCGGTCCTTCCGCCTCCGCTCAAGGTTCTCGGTCAAATGTCTTTAAACCACTCATTGACAATCCAGATAACATAAAATATTAGGAAAAAAACACAGCTACATTAACTGTTCGAATTTTAGATTTAGATTTGAGTATTTATTTAGATTTGAGTTAATGAATGAATAAAGTTTGCAAAGAATAGATTAGGTTTTATTACCATACATCCGATTACAATAATGATAATGGTAGAAGATTAAAAAATGTCAACAAAACACCAACAGTGCCAAGTAACAAAATCACAGATTAAAAGAAAATAAATAAATCAATGAAACACACAAAATGAATTTAAGCAAAATGCAAATAAATGAATTAATGAATATTTACATTTGAATCCAACATACTCCCCCACAACCTTGAACTATATTCCAGTTCAAGAGCTCACTCCTTGTAAGGCAGAGGACATATCTTGGTTATTGGTCTCTTCAGAAGGCCTTTAGGAGTACGAAGAAGCACCACTCTGACATGATCATCTTCTCCTGGGAATATCTGGACAATTCTCGCCAGTTTCCATTGTAGTGGTTTGTTTTGTTCCTTCAACATAACCAAATCTCCAATGTTGACATCCGGATGTGAAGTCCTCCACTTCCTTCTTTCTTGGAGTTGATGTAGATATTCACAGCTCCAACGGTTCCAGAATAAGTCTCTTTGAGGTTGAATCAGACTCCATCTGGAGCGAAGATTCAAAGTAGAGTGATCAGATTCTGCATCATGTCGCATAGCATTTCCTATAAGAAAATGTCCTGGTGTTAGCGCTGTTAAGTCGTTTGGATCATTGCTAACAAAAGTTAATGGTCTGGAGTTAAGACAGGCTTCAATTTGAGCTAATAAGGTCAGTAACTCCTCGTTATTCAATAACTAGATTTCATCGTTTTAGATAAGATGGTTTTAACTGATTTAATGCCAGCTTCCCATAATCCACCAAAGTTAGGTGCCGACGGAGGAATGAAATGCCAATTAATGGATTCTATGGCTGAAAAATCTTGAATATTAGCAGCATTGAACAACTTCCATCGTTCTTTCAAAATGTTGCTTGCACCCTTAAAGTTAGTTGAATTGTCTGAGTATATATAAGTTGGTCTTCCTCTTCTAGAGATGAATCTTTTCAATGCTGCAAGAAAGGTTTCCGCAGTCAAATCTGATGAAATCTCTAAGTGTATGGCTTTGGTGGTGAAGCAAACGAATAGGACTATGTAGAATTTGAAAATAACTTTGCTTCGTTTCAACATAGGTTTAGCTTGAATGGGACCGGCCAATTCAATACCAATCTTTTCAAATGGTCTACCTGGAAGAAGTCTATTTTTTGGTAAGTCTCCCATTATCTGATGAATAGCCTTAGATTTACTCTTCAGGCATACGAGACATTGATTTAAGACCCTTTTGATTAAGTTTCTTCCAGAAGAAATCCAAAATTTATTTCGAATCAAAGATAAAGTTAATTGAGTTCCAGAATGAAGATTGTTTATGTGATAGTGCATTACAATTAATTTGGTTACAAAATGATCTTTAGGAATTAGCATAGGATGCTTCTGATCAATATCTAAATCCGAATGACGTAATCTTCCGCCTACTCTAAGAATTCCTTGGGAATTTATAAAAATGTTAAGCGAAATAAGCCTGCTTTTTCTTGGTAATGGAATATGTTTTATGCAAGCATTGATTTCTGGGGTGAATTCACATCTCTGAATAATCTTGACGATTTGCAATAGAGAGTCTTTTAAGTCTTGGGATGTTAGAAATGAGAGTCTTTGAGTTGGCTGTTTTCGGGTAATATTAATAAATCTTTTACACCAAGCCATGACCCTTAAAAGTTTGGTAAAGGATAAATATTTTGAGAAAAACTCTGGGCATGGTTCTGCTATTGTAGCATGCAGTATAACACTACGCTCTTCTAAACCCATAGAAGGGTCTATAGTGAATGAAGGAATATTTTCAGAACCATCCAATGTCAACCAAACGGGTCCATGCCACCATAAATTTGAATTGATCAAAAAGGAAGGCAGAATTCCTCTCGTTGCAAGGTCTGCTGGATTTTGCTTGCCTGATATATATTGCCATGAATGGGCTGCAGTCAGATCTTGAATCTTTGCCACCCGATTGGCCACAAATATCTGCCACTTCTTTGATTCAGAAGTAATCCACGCCAGAACAATCTTTGAAAATCTGTCCAATAGAATTGTTCATCGATATTAAAGGGAAGTGCTTGAGTTGTCTGCGATTGAAGTTGCGCCAACATCAAGGCTGCGCAAAGCTCAAGTCTTGGTATGGTTATTTTCTTGATGGGAGCGCGCGCAACTTTTGTTTTTGCTGTCAAAAGAATGGTCTCAATTCGATTATTCTCATAAGTTATTCTTAGATAACAGACAGCAGAATAAGCCAACTCTGATGAATCACAGAATCCATGCATCTGCATATTGGATATTAATAAATTCCGTTGTGGAATATACATCTTGGAATACTGATTTGTTGAAAATGCTTCATTTCGCTTTCAAAAGTATTCCACTTTCTTTGAATAGAAGCAGGTATATCTTCATCCCAGCCACATTTCAATTTCCATATTTCTTGGAGGAGAAGTTTCAGCACAACTGTGGTAGAGGAAAGCCAGCCACAGGGGTCATAAATTCTGGCTATAGCCGATACAATTTGTCTCTTTGATTTAATATCAGCTGGACCAGATTTACAAGAAATGTTGAGGGTATCATAACTTGGATCCCATTGGATTCCAAGAACGTTCACGCCTGATTCCTTTCTATTAAATTCCATCACCTCACCTTTTCCTCTCAATAATAAAGGTAAGTCTTCAATTATAGAAGTTTCATTGGATACCCATTTTCTCAGGACGAATCCACCAGAACCCAATACAGAAATCAATTGTTGCACGAGTCCCTTGGCGTCTTCCACTGTGGGGCATCCAGTCAGAAGGTCATCCACGTAGAAATCCTCACGAATAATCTTGGATACTCTTGGATTAGAAACTTGTACCTCATGGGCAATCTGATGTAGAGTTCGAATTGCCAAGTAAGGGGCACATGCAAGGCCATAAGTGACTGTCAACAAGTTATACTCCTGCAATTCTAGATCTTTACAATCTCTCCACAGTATGGTTTGATATTTAATATCGTCTGGATGTAATCTAATCTGCCGATACATCTTTTCAATGTCGGCCACTAAAGCAACAGAGTTCGTGCGGAACTTGAGTAGGATGCTGAATATCTTATTTTGAAGCTTTGGACCTACATGAAGGAGATCATTCAATGATATTTGGGTGGTAGTCTTGGTGGATGCATCAAATACCACTCGTAACTTAGTTGGCTGTGCCTTTAGAATACAGTGATGAGGAATGTAATACTTTGGTTCAGTCTGTAGAGAACAACTTGCCTTCATATGACCTAATCTTATATATTCATTCATAAATTGTTTATATTGAACATATATATTTTCATTTTGTTCTAACCTTTTCTCTATATTAAGAAATCTGCTAATTGCGATGGATTTCGATTGACCTAACTTTTCAGCTGATTCCTTAAATGGAAGCCTTACAATATACCTTCCTGATTCATCCCTGACTACATTTTTTAAATAATGACTTTCACAATCCTTTTCTTCTTTTGTAGGAATTTCTTCCAAAGGAATGGATTCCAATTCCCAGAACCTTTTTATTAAATCTTCAGATTCCAATTCAGAAGAGAAATGTGCCATATTTCTGAATGACTGCCGTTCACTCACTGAGGTCGGACCATATACGAGCCATCCCAATTTTGAATGGATAGCAGATGGCTCATTTTCCTTTCCATTTCTCCTTTCTTCCTGAATGAGGTTGAATACTATATCTGACCCCAAGATTACATCTATTTCTCTAGATTTAAAATATAAAGGATCAGCCAGGATCAATCCCTTCATATGTGAATAATTTGTTTTCTTGACCGTAAAACTAGGAATATTGTTTGTTAACTTGGTAAGAACCAGTGCTGTGGTCTCAAACGATTGATGATCAAAGTGAGAAGAAAACCTGATAAAGACCTCACCTAGGGAAGATTCTACAAGCTGATCTCCCAAACCTCCAACTGCTATACGTTTACGTCTTATGGGTATTCCTAGTTTTGCCGCGCACCTTTCAGTGATAAGGCTTCTTTGACTTCCATTATCTAACAGAGCTCTACAAATTTGATCTTCCCCATTTACATCTTGTATATGAATTATAGCTGTAGATAACAGTATTTGTATAGAACCATCTGCTCCACTCAAACAGCAGGATGTGCTTGTTGAAGGTACATTCGATGTTTGTACTGATTTGGGAGAGGTAAACTGGACACTATATGGTTCCCTTTGTCTTGGAGGACTTGAAATCACATGCAACAAGGTATGATGGTTTTTATTGCAATGGAAACAACGATTTGTGATTTTACAATTCTCAACAGAATGATTGCCACGCAAACAATTAAAACAAAGTTGAATTGACATTTGTCTGAATTCATTACATTGATTCAATTTATGCCTCAATTTACATAGTAGACAATTTTTGAAACTCACATTGATGTTGTATGTATTTACCCTTTTATTAAAATATTCCTTTGAGGTGGTGTTCTTCATTGTATTCATTAAAGATTGAGCTTGTTTTTCCAAAAAAGAAATAAACCTTTGATATGAGGGCAGTTCTTGATTATCATAAGACAATTCCCATTGTTGTCTGATTGGAGTATCTAACTTCTTTTGTAAAAAATGTATTAACATAACGTCTACCATTTCATTTCTTTCCAAACCTATAGTCTCCAAATTTCTAAGAGATTCGTTGCAAATATCCAACAACTCATACATAGCCTTCGAGGTAGAGATCTTATATAATTTGATTTTGAATATTTTATCTAATTGAGAGAATATTATCTCTCTTTTATTATCATATCTTTCTATCAAAGTTTTCCAAGCTTGATTATAATTATTTTCAGTGATCGGGAAACCCTTTATTATACGAGCTGCATCACCTTTTAATGAAGAATGCAAATATTGCAATTTTTGAATATCTGAAAGAGTCGTATTTTTATCTATAGTAACCAAAAATAGGTCCTTAAAACTCAACCACTGAGACATTTCACCGGAAAATACAGGCAAATTAAATTTGGGTAATTTAACATTAGATATTGCACTTTGCTCCGATTTGACTGGTTGAGAAACGTTCTCTACCTCCAAGATTTCCTCAATTTGAAATACAAAATTTTCATAACGATTCTTTACATCTATGTATTCTTTAAATAGGGTTTCACTTGTTTCCAAAGTATTCGATCTCACTATTTGATAATATGTTTCTTTAAGATTTTTGAATAATTCCGTAAAATTTGCACGATAAAGTTTCAATCTACGTATATTTTTCTGTTGACAAATTTCGTCAAACTGACTCGCATACGCATTGAATTCTTCAATATAAATTTTAAAGACTAGCCGAGTGACCCGGGCAACGCCCCGGGTTTACTCGAAGGGCCCGCAGGTGAGAAACTATAGGCATTGGTTCCTATGCCTAAAAAATTATTTAAAATGAAAAAAGAAGAAAAATACTAACAAATCAGAAAATAAAAGTGCAAACAACACATCTACACTACTTCAAGAACATGAGAGCACATGCACTGTGTCACCATACGTGTACCATTCGTAAAGACCCTGTTTAGGATTAAAATATCTCCGAAGCATAACAATACAACCAACTCATGTTTGGTAAGCAATTTCAGGAAAGAAACTATATATTTAGAGTGAAAAAATGACACAAATCAGCAAATAAAATTGCAAAAAATGCTACTATATCGCAGATAAGACAACATATAAAAGGAATGAAAATATTTAAAGGACCCCATTAAAACTACAATTCTAGTTTTATATATACATTATAACCTCGATAATTCGACCATGTTTTGTTGTCCTGACCTACAGCCTATCATATAACAAACTGTAATTCAACACTATCGATAATTCGACCATTATAAATTTTAACAATTGTTTGTTGCTCATATATAACCTCACTGCTAAAAAGGTATTATAGAGAAAACGGCTGACATTGTAAATGTACAAAATGTATGTATAGAGCAGGGGAATAATAAATAAAGACCAAAATCAAATTAATTGATAATAAATAGATTATTGCCAAAAAAAAAATACAAAAAATATTTTTTTTCTCCTTTCTTATCTTCACTCAATCATATTAGAGTGTCAAGCTTGTAAAGCTTGAAATTAACAACCATCATGATTGGGTGAAGTAGAATGCGTCTGCCTTTGTCATCAAGACAGGGAGCACTACTCAGTGGCAGGCCACTGACTTAGCTCCAAAAGAATGTATCCCTGGATTAGGAGCCCTTACAAGGTACTATCAGCCGGGCCAGCTGAGCCCAGGTTTTTTTAGTGAGCTTGTTACTGTTCCCCCTCCTCCTTTTTCATCCTGGCTTGGGACCGGCAAAGGCGGAGTTTTTTTTCTTTCAGGTGAGAAACTTTAGGCATTGGTGAAAAGTGTAAATATATATTTTGGAAATGAAAAAAAAGGATAAAATAAATCAGAATATAAATTTAAAAACTATATTTCAGAGGAGACGATTTATAATAGGAATTCATTTAAATGACCTCATTAAAAACTACATTTTATATATATTTGGGTTAAACTTTACATGTATGCTATCCAAAGTTCGCACACTTGAAAAAGTCACATAAAGTCGTCTGTGCGTAAACACAGGCTCTTGTAGCAAAGGTTTGGCCTTGAGCCCTCTTTATAGTCATATATGTCAGACATTATACAGTGTGTTCAACCTTGGGTACTGTCAGTATATGTGCTTCAAGGACATGAGAGCACATGCGTTAGAACACCATACCTGTTCCATCGCAAAGATCCTATAGGCATTGGTGAAAGTGTAAATAAATATTTTGGAAATGAAAAAAAAATTGCAGATATGACAACATATTAAAGGAATAAATTCATTTAAAAGACCTCATTAAAAACAACAATTCTATAATTTTATATATACAATATAATCAAATTAATTCAACACACGATAATTCGACCATTTTTGATGTCTCGACCTACGGCCTATCATATGACAAACTAATTCGACACTTTCGATAATTCAACTATTTTGGAAATTCAAATTTCAACAGTTGATATTTGTCTAAAACCCCTATTATTAACAACATATTAGACTGCAGAGTGCAAAAATGTAGAAAATTGTATGTATATAATTGTATGCATATATTTGTATGTATATAATTGTATGCAAATAATTGTATGTATAGATCAATGAGTAAAATATTTTTTTTTTTGCTTATCCCTAGTACACGTGGTACAGGCCTTGATAATCATGGTGGGTAGAGTAGGCGACTGCTTTTACTGTAAGTACACCACATGTCTAAACATGTGAAAAGCAGTTCGACTTTGCATTTACAAATGTGCCAGAGCCCCGTTTGATTACTTGCGCTTGCTGGTGGGGTTGGACTTTTGCAAGAATCGGAAGCCATTGGAGCATTTTTTTTATTTCTTCAGAAAAAAGTGCCCAATGCGGGAATCGAACCCGGGTCGTAGCGGTCGAAAACCAACGGCTTAGACCATCCTTCCACCAACCCCCAGTAAAATAAGTAAATAAAAAGAAGACCAAAAATAAGTGATAATAGTTTATTGAATAACAAATAAAATAAAAAATCTTTCAGGTGAAAAATTATAGGCATTGGTAAAAAAGTAAACAAGAGAAATAGCAATTGGGGTTTTGTGTCTGCGGCGTGTCATATTAGCACGCCTAGCGGTTAGGGGAGTGAGTCTTCCACGGCCTTTTCGAGGCATGACAGAAGACGCTGAAAAAAAAAGGTAAAATAAGAACCAAGCAGAGGAAAACTATAAAACTGAAAGCCAGGACAGGCATAAAAAGAAAATTCCAAGCATGTCAGGAAACAATTGATGAAAAAAAAAGGATTCCAAAAAATACTGCAAAAAAGAAACCAGACACAAAAAGCAACAATTGAGTACACAAATACAGCATCAGCCTATTTATGAGAAGAAAAAAAACGACAGACACAAAAATGGAGCTGAATTCAAATGAAAAACTATAACAGATCAAGTAATCAAATCAGGCATTATGAAAGATACTGCAAAAAAGAAAATAAGACACAAAAATGAAGCTAAATATGTAAAAAACATGTATACAAAAAAGCAAAGCCCAATTCCAAACCCAAATATTTTTTTTATGAGAAGAACATCAACATAATGCATGATTACGGCAGTCCATAGCTTCCCTGACAAAAATTCACCAAAAAAGTTAAATATTTCCAAAATATTTCTGTGTATATATTGCTAAATGTGTAAATAACATGTATATAAAAAAGCAAAGCTTAATTTTAAATTTCATTATCCTTTTCACAGGAAAAGCATCAAAATACTGCATAAGTACGGCACTTTTGCAGCCCCCCTGACAAAAATTCACTAAAAGAGTTAAGTATTCAAAAAAATATTTTGGTATATATATTGCTAAATGCGTAACAAACATGTATATAAAAAAGCAAAGCTTAATTCTAAGTTTTAATATTTTTTTATAAGAAAAGCTACAAAAGCAAATAGGGAGAAGTGGAGCCATTTAGCCATTTTCAAAATTTGATTATGAAAGAGTAAATAAATGAGTAAATAAGGACAGATATAAAGAGAAAGTATTGCTAAATGTGTAACAAACATGTATATAAAAAAGCAATGCTTAATTCTAAGTTTTAATATTTTTTTTTAAAATAAAAGCTACAAAAGCAAATAGGGAGAAGTGGGGCCATTTAGCCATTTTCAAAATTTGATTGTGAAAGAGTAAATAAATGAATAAATAAGGACAAATATAGAGAGAAAGTATTGCTAAATGTGTAACAAACATGTCTATAAAAAAGCAATGCCTAATTCTAAGTTTTAATTTTTTTTTATAAGAAAAGCTACAAAAGCAAATAGGGAGAAGTGGGGCCATTTAGCCATTTTCAAAATTTGATTGTGAAAGAGTAAAAAAATGAGTAAATAAGAGCAAATATAAAGAAAAAGTATTGCTAAATGTGTAATAAACATGTATATAAAAAAGCAAAGCTTAATTCTAAGTTTTAATATTTTTTTTATAAGAAAAGCTGCAAAAGCAAATAGGGAGAAGTGGAGCCATTTAGCTATTTTCAAAATTTGATTGTGAAAGAGTAAAAAAAAAAAGAATAAATAAGAACAAATATAAAGAAGAAATAATTAAGCAAAAGAAAGACATAAATAAATATTTCAATCTACAATTCGAAAAATAATATAACCTCAGCCTATTTATGAGAAAAAAAAACGTTGCCAAAGACATTAGGAAAGATAATGCAAATAAGAAACATACACAAAAATTGAGCTCTATTTAAATGAAAAACTATAACAAAGTACTTACAAATTATAATCATAATCAAATGAATCAGAAATTAGTAAAAATTAGTTAATAAGAATTAGTAAAAGGTAAACAAAAGAACGCATTTCAAAACAAATGAATTGATGATGATAAATGCAAAAAATCTACGATTGTAAAATAGATTAAATTAAAAAATAAAAATAACTGTTAACATTAGGAAAATAAAAACAGGCCTATCATACGCAGAAAAAAATAACGAAAATTTTGGTATATAGATCGTTATGTGTAGTTCAGAATCTTCGGAGGAGATAGCTCAGGACTTTACAATGGAAAACTCTGTTACGGTATTATCTATATAGATAAGTATGTCTGCATTCGCCTTTTTAGACATGATTTAGATTCACCAACAATCTCATTTTTTGCCGACACAAGATAATTCAATTTTTCACTTACCAAATTATCCGTGGATCCGGCTCGAGGGACCAGAAAGATGTTCGAATTGTAGATTTAGATTTAAGTATTTATTTAGATTTGAGTTAATGAATGATTGAATAAAGTTTGCAAAGAATAGATTAGGTTTTATTACCATACATCCGATTACAATAATGATAATGGTAGAAGATTAAAAAATGTCAACAAAACACCAACAGTGCCAAGTAACAAAATCACAGATTAAAAGAAAATAAATAAATCAATGAAACACACAAAATGAATTTAAGAAAAATGCAAATAAATGAATTAATGAATATTTACATTTGAATCCAACATTAACTAATATTTTTTTGACGATTAAAACAAATTTATTGACAAATCAGTCAATATTTACAAAATGAGGAAGAGATCACAAAAATAATTAGATAGAATAAAAAGATAGTGAAAAGTGTGTTTGAACCAGGGACATCGGGTTCTAAAGTTTAAAGCTTTCGCAGCTAGGCTATTTTGCCTTTTTATATACACCAATACCTCGCTTTGCGTCGTTTCGTTTTGCGTTTTTTTTTCGAAGTTGCGTCGCTGCTTAATTTTTACTGATTTTCACTGTGCGTCGTTAGATTTTCGAAGTTTCGTTATTTTGGATTCGAGTCTTTAATTTTTTTGAATTTTTTTTTTTCCTAAAATATGGCAACACCTTTGTTTTTGATTGCGCCATGCCATCAAAATTTTATTTTCACTTTGCGTCGTTTCAATTAGCGTCGTGTTTTTTTTTTTTTTTTTGGAACGTAACCCCGACGCAAAGCGAGGTATGGGTGTAGTAATTTAAAGAAGAAATAATATTTACAAATTTAAATTTTCAGCCGGGGAGTCTTCCCCACCGTACAAGTGTCCTCTTCCAGGCGATGTCCTCAATTCCACCACCCAGCCCCACCTGCACGTAGTACCGATAAATTCGGTACTTCGCTGACGCAAGGATGGCCAATTGAAATAAACTATAAGTTGATGTGACTGTGTTTTTCTCCCAATCAACTTCCATCTAACAAATGATCTTCATAAACAATATTGTGTCAGCAAAAGAAACGTGTTGGGATCCAACAAATCCCCATAAATAACATACTCATTGTGTTTGAAGGTGAAGTTTCAAGGTGTGTGTAAACTACACAGAGAAATCAAAGAGTTTCAACTTTAAGAAACATTTCAAAATGCCTCTTTTTCTTAAATATAAATTATACAAGTTATTGTATCAAATAACATATTGTTTTCTTTCTCTCTATTGCTTTAATATTTTAAGAAATCAAAGGTTTCTTGACTTGTCAAGTTTTCTTTACAAAATATATAATGGAAATGATATTGTATTAATGATTAAATTTGATAATCTATTTCAAACCACCTATTAATTTGTATCGTTTATATTACGTATGCTCGTCTGGTCATCTTTGAGTCTATACATGTACCAGGATTAGTTGTTCAATGATCCACTGCCTCTATAATTTCTGAGCTATTTTAAAGACTTGCTGACATTGTAGAGAAGGTGTGGTACAATATACCGGAAGGACCAACCCACCATTGGGTCTCCAATTAATTATCGGAGTTCTTCCTGCTAGATCAGATCGCCAATTATTGTTCCGCCCTGGATGGAAATAGCTCAGCCACGTTTAATCCCTTTCAGGACATTTTATCTCAGGTGATCTATCCCTTGATGGACAGCTGGTGTACGGAAACCTGACCTGTGTGATTGTTTCATTTCTTTTGACCACGACACATAGACACTTATCCACATCAATATATTAGAAATATTCTCATTTCTTTTATGATTGTCCTTCTAACAAAACTAGGAGAATAAATTTTGTCAGAGTGATATTTCATCCTTATATTAAACAGAGTTTCGATTGTGGATATCCTCATCACTATTACTTGACCTTGTACGGTTACTTTGCGGTTGATATGAACTAGATGACCTGACAAGAAAGAATGACAATGAATAATTTGTGTGACTTGTAGTTGACCTACAGTTATGAAATAAATAGAATACTGAGACAATGCCGGAGGGATCCTCACATCTGAAAAATGCGAACTATAACATCGTCTAGATAACAGAAATACACATTCTTTTCAAATTTGTTCATAAATCTGTCTATTATCTTCTCCAAAGTTGATGTCAGGTTACACAAACCGAATGGCATTATATTAAATTCATAGAGACCGTCTGGAATGATAATGCGCCGTTCCCTCAGTCCATCTAGTCTATTTCGATTTGTCAATAACTCGAACACATGTCCATTGTGGAATAGTATTTGGATCCAAAGAGGATGTCCAATGAATCGTCTGCATAAGGGATATGGAAAACATATCTCTTCAGAAGTTTATTTAGGTGTTGATAGCCAATACAAAATCTCAACGAGTCGCTCTTTTCCAATATTACGGGGAATGCCCATGGTTGACAATGGCCTAATAATTCTAGTCACCATAATTTTCTTCACTTTTTATCAGGCATCTCTCAAAGATATAAATCATTGAAATAGCTTCTTATCTTACCTTTTAGAAATAATTTCTTAATCTTTTTCTATAAAATCAGTTAATAATAGATAAATTTGGTTATATTTTGATATTTATATTTTGCTACTCTGGAAATTCCCTGATTGCTTCTGGTATTTTACACATTTCCATATTAGTTTTTTTTTGCATGAAATAAATTGCTAAATTCTGAGGTTTGTATTTCTTCATTTTCTACGTGACATTTTTTGTGAAGATGTTGGGTAGATTAGGAGACCCAAACAGAAGATTACCAGAAGACCTTGAACCCATGGGTGCTGTCAGATACATTTTCCGCGACTGTCTCCAGGATTCCACCGCCGTGTCAAGGCCAAGATTTCCCTCCAAAAAGACGGTGTTCCTATAGACCATACGACGACAAAGCCGCTTTTCACGCTGAAATAAAAAGACAAAAAGGAACTTAGGACGAATTCCAAGATTTAGAGAGAACCCTTGACAGAAACACGTATAATCCAAGTCAGTAGCAACAAGAATGCAAGCTCTGTGTGTCACAACTTCCACAGGGAAGAAGCTATTTAGCAGAATATTTATTAATTTTAATACTTATATTTTGCCACTCTATGAACTTTCCTGATTATCTCTTTGTTAATTTATAAATTTCGATTTGTTTTTGCCTATAATAAATTAGTGTCGTTCTGAGGTTTTTCTTTCTTAATTTTCTATGTGACAATATTCTTCATTTTTAGTATAACTCAGTCAAATAAGATTCATCTTTTGCCTAAATAGGAACTTCAGTTTCGTATATTTAAAGGGTTCAAACACTTTAGAGCTCTATCTTTGCGCCAATAGGATTTCTATGAATATACAGTTAAACCTGTCTATAGCGCTCCCTCTAAATAGCGCCTTCCTCTTTATAGCGCCCGATTTTAAATACGTAATACGATGCGATTTACATTAAAAGTGACCTGTATATAGCACCCTATTTCGGTGAGTCCCAAGAGGGAGCGCTATAGACAGGTTTAACTGTACTTTATTGCAGATAGGCTAGCATAGTCAAAATTCTTTCCAAACAAATTTCGGGGATATGACCATATGGCTGAGGGTGTCCCGACATGCAGCGACATGCTGAGGGTGTCCCGCTTCCTGCATCAGTAAACAACACGAGATTAGCTGAAATCCGAGCACACCATTCAGCCACAGGGAGCGGCGTATTGTCTCCGGAGGCGTGGCCGGCTTTGTTCGCCAGATAGGGGCTAGATTGGAGGTAATGATCAAGGTCCTGTGACGTAACAGCGGCGGTTGCCCAAACACCAACAATTTGTCATGGCGACCTCACGGCGGCATGCTCACACCACTGGAGCTCCGCTGTCGCCATGACGGAAAAAACCGGCTCACAAACCATCTACAAGAAGAGTCCTGTATATGCAACGAGTCGGCTTGTGGACCGAAAGGGGAGGCCATCTGCGTCTAGGTTGTATATGCAATGAAACTACGAAACTCTCGTAGACGCCTGTGGGCTGATTGGTCGACCAATGGAGCTAGACCATAAAGGCGGGCGCGAGGAGTCAAACCATTGGCCGCTCGGTGCATGGAAAATGCATCATTCCCTTGGATAGAGGGCTAGTGAAAAAAGATCGTCCTATGGACCGAGAGGTCTGGATGGCCATATTACTCCTAGGATGTATATGCGACTAGCGGAGAAAGAAGACCCTGCCCTAGCACTGGCCTGTTGGTTGGGAAAAGACAGCGGCGCCCACGCCCTTGGGGATGAGGGAGTGTAGAGGCGACTTCGCGTGGTTGTCCTCGCGCCAGTGGGTTCACTGACGTGGGTTCGCCATGAGTCTTGAAAATCTCTGGTCTTCGCTCTGTGTGTGTACCATTGGGAGCATCCTTGCCGAGCGCGTCATGGAAAACCAAGGAGTACACACAGTAGTAGCACCCCTCCGCCTTCGCGCGGTTCCCTGTGTCAACCTCGGAACCTCAGAGGTCCCTGATTCGTTGGCAGATTCAGGGAGTACTGGGAACTAAGGGCACCAGGGCCAAAGTCCTATTGTAGCGTAGGACAGGTTTAACCAAGTCCAAAAGAGAGGACAGCAACCTGGCCATGAAACTCTCGTAGACGGCTGTGGGCTGATTGGTCGACCCCATGGAGCTAGACCATAAAGGCGGGCGCGAGGGGCCAAACCAAATGGCCGCTCGTTGCATGGAGAATACATCATTTCCTTGGCTAGGTGACAGAAATAGGACCGGCTTATGGACCGTGAGGTCTGGGTGGCCATATTGCTCCTAGGAAACATATGCAAAACCGGCTTATGAACCGAAAGGTCTGGGAGGCCATCTGCTTCTAGGATGTATATGCAAAGTGTTGTAGGAAAGTAGTGGCGAGTTGTGGAATGCTGAAAAGAGGAGTTGAATAGTAGGTACTGGCTGGTGAGTGGAGACAGGGTTTACTGGTGGCCACCTCCCCGCTGGATGTAGCTAGCTTTACACAAGCTCGCTGCGGCTATCGGTATACAAAACCCTTCTGACTCGATACTGGAAAGGACGAAATTTTCTTCCATCAAAGTAGAAATCAAGGACATTGGACGCACACAGGAGAGTGCGCGGTCTTGTGTGTAGGTCCAGAAAGGTGACAAGAAAACCTGTCTATGTCCAGTACTGAGTTGTGGGGTTACCTATCCAAGTTCCCCCCTGATATAGTTGCAAAGTGACGAATTAAAATTTGCTTTTCTTACTCTCAGGGAGCTGTAGGTTTTGCTTAGCTAGAAGGATGGCTACCGACTTATGGATCTTCTAGACCTGATTGGTCAATCGATCCTAGGATGAAGTAGATGCAAAGTAGAGGAAAGTGGAGATATTTGAAAGAAAGAGGAAAACGATACATGAATAAGGAAACGCCCATATTGATAACATTCATGACAGCTCCATTTATCTTTCTTGACTAGAAGAGTGATGAAAATACTTCTCTTTTTGACCTTACCTTTCAGGAAAACAACTAACCATACTACATACCTTTATTCTATAATATCAACACGTCTAAAAAACATGCTTCACTTCAAATATATTCTGTAGTATTTTGCTAATGCGAAGAGTATGCTATCTATACCATAAGTATTTCCTCCTTATTGTATATGAAGTTCTGTCATCTTCTTCTTCTTCTTTCTTATCTCCACTCAATCACACTAAGGTATCAAGCTTGGTAAAGCTTGAGTTTTTTGATGGTGTTTGCCGGGGAAGAGTAGAGCTCATCAATGGATGAAGTTCTGTCATAAAATATAATATTTATAAATATATACGCGTTCCTAATTTAATAAATTATAATTCATTGTGTGTGTATATAGAGATTTTGAAAATTTATTAAATCAATGTGAAAAAAATAGTGAAATTGTATTTGGATAAGTTAAATAAATGAAGAAAAAAGGCATCTTCTTATCGTGAAAATGAAATTTGCTGATGGCTTAATTGATGATTAATCAAAAATGGGTATTTGGTCAATTCTGGAATAATTAAAAAAAATCAACGAGTAGTTGATATTTATTCCAATAGATGGCGCAAGTCATCAGCAAATTTCATTTGTACGATCAGAAGATGAATTTTTCTTCATTCATTAAATAAAATTTGCTCATTTATATTTGAAACGATTTTAAGACTTGTATTTCTACTGTAAATTTACACTCGATATTTTGATAAAGGTATAAAGGGTGAATAAAGTGTAACGACAAATAGGTTGGTTGAGATAAAAGTCGGTGAATGAGTGGGTAACACCCTCGATTCCCGAAAGCCATGAACCAAGATTGAATCCCGCGTTAACATTTTGTTTAATATATGAATAACCTTCACATATTATTCATTGTTGCAATTATCATGTTGAAAATAGAGCAATCCATAAATAAATCTTTAATTAAAAAGGCATATATTGGATCAAAATATAATTTATTTTACCAATATTTCAGTTGGCTGAACGCCAACCTTTATCAAGGTATTATAACATTTTAAAGTGTGTTGTTTTAAAGTGGACACACTCTAAAATGTTATAATACCTTGATAAAGGTTGGCGTTCAGCCAACTGAAATATTGGTAAAATAAATGATATTTTGATACAATATATGCCTTTTTATTTAAAAAAAATTATATTGTAACAAAGTATTTATTATTTTATCAGCAGAGTACTATTTTTATGTTTATATTTCGCTATACTCTGTACACTTCCCTCTTTTACTTATCTTTTGTTAATCATTTATAGTTTGTTCTTGCCTGAAATAAATTGTTGTCTCATCCTGAAGTTTTTGTTCTCCCCAGCCTGGTCATAGTGTTTTGTATATATTCCGCTTTACGCGGTCATTGGGGCTCAAAAATAATTTTATTTTGGTTAGCAGCCCCGTAAATAAAGATATTTCCAAAGTTTTTGTCTTCCCTAATTTTCCACGTGGCAATATGTTATTCTGAAAATAGAGGCTGCCTGGCCGGCATTCATATTTATATAAAAAATAGACACGTCGGCCAGTTAGAGTTTTTTATTTTCTCAACGTTTCAACAAAAATATTTTGTTTTCGTCAGAAGTAAATGTCGAAACGTTGAGAAAAGAAAACTATAACTGGCCGAAGTGTCTATTTTTCATAGAAATATCATAAATATTTCACATCGTGTCGCGGTCTCACGCAATTCTGGCTTTAACTACCCGTTTCATGATTTTTCAGGATGCCTGAATGACCAATTTTTTGGTCGTTGAGGTACAGCTTGCACTACGCTGATGAGGGCCAACAGCCCGAAACGTTCCGTGGTTAGCTTTTCTTGATTAATCAAGAATGTGTATTTGGCCAATTCTGGAATGATTAGAATTCAACGAGAATAGTTGATATTTATTCCGATAGATGGCGCAAGCCATCAGTAACTTTCATTTGCACAATAAGGAGATGCCTTTTTCTTAATCATAAATTAGGTTGCTCTTTTTGAGCGGTACCTAATAAAATGATTTTGGAACAAGTAAGAACAAGCTGTTGTCTAAAAGATGACATTCAAACAAGCTGTATATGTTATGGTAGTCTACTGTATAATTCCGTTGAAAGGTGCAGTCATTCCCCACCGTACAAAGCAAATACTCCACAACAATGGGATGTCAGAACCTTCGGATTGTATCTATTGATAATATTGTTGGGAGCGTGGCGTAATCCCGCAAGACAATATCTCCCTTTCTACAATGTCCAATTACATCCAGGTTTAATTACCTCACATACCTACTCGTGTAATCGTTTCTACATATTGATTCCAATTGATTGAGTAACATGTACGCTTTGTCTTTGAAGCTGAGGTTTATTGATGGTTTCTACATGTAGTTTCTACAATGTAAAATAGGGTCGGTGGAAAGACCGTCTAAGCCGTTGGTTTTCGGCCGCTATAACTCGGGTTCAACTCCGGAAATATCTTTATTTACGGGGCTGTTAACCAAAATGAATGATTTTTGAGCCCCGATGGACGCATAAAGCGGAATATATACATTGAACTGTTGGAGAGACCTGGGGATGGATGGTCAGCCGGATCCGAGTCCCGCATTGGGCACTTTTTTCTGATAAAAAAAAAAAAATGTTCCATTGGCCCCCGATTCTTGCAAAAGTCCTACCCCAACAACGAGTGCAAGTAACTAAACGGGGCTCTGACACATTTGTAAGTGCAAAGTCGAACTGCTTTTCACATGTGTAGACATGTGGTGCACATACAGTTAAAGCAGTCGCCTACCTCTACCATGATTAGCATGGCCTGTAGCACATGTACTAGGGATAAAAAAAAAAAAGCATGAAGAACATTAATAAAATTTGTCAAATCAATCTACAAAGTGGAATCTGATTATATATTGTTGAAACTAATTCATTTGTATATTATAATTTGCTGATCACGTGACAAAGAGAGCCAATGAGGTGAGACTTTGCGTAAGCAAGGTATAAAAGGCACGGCGGGATGGCCGGCGCAGGATTTGTAAGGATTGTTTATGAGGATGTACCTGAGCGAAAGATTTAAAGAATTCAAGCTCAGAGGAAAAGTTTGTTATGAGTGGTTGAGCGAACGAGATAAAGAACTCAAGCTCAGAGGAAAAGAATAAAAGGCTAAAGCTTTTGCTGTTACCGAAACGTCACACACTATTAATTTATTTGGATTAGGTCTTATTTTCTTGTATCTATAATCTATAATACAATTTGTGCTTTATCATTCTTTTGGTATTTATTCGAGATTACAGAGATTAGGTCTTATTTTCTTGTACAACAATAGCAACAAAAGCTTTATTAAGACCTTTTAGTCTTATACAGATTCTTCAAGCAGAAATATAGGATACATGCAGGAAAAACAGTAATAGTACCTTAATAGTAACATGATATTTATATACAGGGAAAATTATATAAAGACAATCAAGCTAATAGATTAATCTGGGCAAATTGGAGGCAAAGTTACTATACATGGATTTACCATGGATTCTCTTGTTAGGTCTTGTGGAGTTATTTGGTAGCAGCTCTGAGACTTAGCTATGTAGAACTTTTCCTAGTCATCATCCCCGCACTTGACATTGCCGACTTCACTTGTAAGCATTTCGACCTGTGAGTCAATTGTGGAGTCTTCCACTAGTAAATTAGTTGAATCCCTCAAGCTGCTTTTGTAAGATGTAGCCTTGTCAGCTGTCCAGGTATACTTGCCATCAGAACGAAACTTCGTATCATCTTTTGCCTTTATATTGTTTAGGCCATTAAATTTTGGGACAAGTGGTAGATTGTTTTCTTGTATCTATAATACAATTTGTGCTTTATCATTCTTTTGGTATTTATTCCAGGTACAGAGAGATTAGGTCTTATTTTCTTGTATCAATACAAAAATAAATTAGGTGAAGGACAATATTCGGGTGATCAAATTTCTTTTAAATTCCTGTTGTTTAACAATTGAATGCCTCTTTCTTTAAATGTGAAATGATAACAACAAAATTGAATTTGTAAATATATTAGTGTCCTGATATTGGAGTAGGGAATTGAATTAGGAAAGAAGAGCAGGCTCTCGTGCAGGGCGGGCATAGAATTCATCATGACTAGCGATTATAAACCGATGCTTGGTGAAATTTCCCCTCCGCTGGGGCCGAGTTTGGAATTATTGTAATTATCAGGGGATTGTTTCCTCTTAGCAGAGAAATTGGTCAAATCTGTTTGTTTAACTAATTCTTCATTGAATTTTCTTTAGTGAATTATTGGTTCGTCTTTTAAATATCTTTCAAATTACTATTGTCTGTGACAATGAAATTTAGGGTGGATTATATATTATGTAATTTGAGGTATTTTGTAGGCGCCTTCTCTGGACGGGGATTGTTATATACTCAAATGTCATAGCGTATTTAGTTCAGTGATTGAAGACATTTTATTTCTTTGTTGGAAAACTCTAAAATATATTATTGATAAGGTACAATTTGGAATAATGGATTATATACAAAAACAACAAGCTTTGTTAAGACCTTTTAGTCTTATACAGATTCTCCAATCAGAAATGTAGGATACATGCAGGAAAAAGTAATAGTTCCTTAATTGTAATATGATATTTATATGCATAAAAAATTATATAAAGACAATCAAGCTAATAGATTAGTCTGGGTAAATTGGAGGAAAAGAAATTTATAATACATGGATTTATCATGGATTCACCGAATAACGAATTAAACAAGGTTGTCCCAAAAGTTCGTAAACATCTTCAACAAATTCCAAATATATATCCATATTATATTTATAATACAATATAATGCGGCTTATAATTGTAGAACGACATTTGAATACACCCATACCTCGCTTTGCGTCGGGGTTGCGTTCCAAAAAAACACGACGCAAATTGAAACGACGAAAAGTGAAAATATGTGAAGGCGCAATCAAAAACAAAGGTGTTGCCATATTTTAGGAAAAAAAAATTCAAAAAAAAAAAAAATTTAAAATTAAAGACTCGAATCCAAAACAACGCAACTTCGAAAATCTAACGACGCACAGTGAAAATCAGTAAAAATTAAGCAGCGACGCAACTTCGAAAAAAACGCAAAACGAAACGACGCAAAGCGAGGTATTGGTGTATTATTCCGCATGTGTTTCTTTTGAACGAAAAATCATTTTTTTTAAAGGAGAAATAACGATTATTTCTAACCTTAGGATGAAGTATGAAAGGATGAATTGTGAAGAGTAATGATAAACGGAAAAATAAAAGTGTCCAGGGATAGGAATCGAACCCACAATGTTCCGCTTACCGGGCAGATGCCATTTTTCCGTTTATCATTACTCTTCACAATTCATCCTTTCATACTTCATCCATAAGGTTAGAAATAATCGTTATTTCTCCTTTAAAAAAAATCGATTTTTCGTTCAAAATAAACACATGCGGGATAATTTTCAAATGTCGTTCTATATTATATATACGTATATTCGAATTCAATTTTTTGCAAGTGTTTACGAACTTTTGGGATAACCTTGTATATGGAAAAGTATGTTCCATATGTAAATACCTATTTTTTTCCTCTTTTCGCTCTCCACTTCTTCCATCCATATTTACAATTTTTTTTTCTTATTTTCCATAGGATTATTCAAATAATAATCTGTATATATTTATCATGTGTATATAATCTTCCTCCATTTTTACCCCTTTGTATATTTCCCACTTTCTCATAGGTTTCTCTGTCTTATAACCACAAGGAGAATCCTCTGTAAGACCTGTGTGTCTTAATAAAGGCTTGTGTGTGTATATGGAAAGGTGTAGGGCCTAGATAAGCAAAATAATGTCTTAGTACTGTAATCTTTAAATTTAAAATCTAAAACTTCCTGATTCATTTTCAGCTAGTAGCTAATATATTGTACCACCCCATCTGGTTTAGATGTCCCCTCGGCAGAGTATCTTAGTAAAAATAAAATATTTCAGCAGTTCCAGTAGTTTATCATTCATATTTGCATATGCTAGATTTTTATATTGTCACATAGAAAAATAGGGACTGGGCAGGAGGACGACGAAATGGCCATCCTTGCGTCAGAGAAGTGCCGAATTTATCGGTACTTCGTGCAGGTGTGGCTGGGTGGTGGAATTGAGGACATCGCCTGGAAGAGGACACTTGTACGGTGGGGAAGACTCCCCGGCTGAAAATTTAAATTTGTAAATATTATTTCTTCTTCAAATTATTATATAAAAAGGCAAAATAGCCTAGTTGCGAAAGCTTTAGACTTTAGAACCTGATGTCCCTGGTTCGAACACACTTTTCGCTATCTTTTTATTTTCCCTAATTATTTTTGTGATCTCTTCCTCATTTTGTAAATATTGACTGAGTTGTCAATAAATTTGTTTTAATTGTCAATTGTCATAGAAAATTAGGAAAGACAAACTTCAGGCTGATACAGAAATTTATTCAAGGCACAAACATAAACTGAAATGTATATAAAAAATCAAGAGAAGCAATACGGTATGTATACAGAATAGCAATATAAAAATATCAAAATTAATAAACTGTTCATAAAAATTAATATTTCGCTACATAGCTTCTTCCTTATTAGAGCTGTGACTCACAGATTATAAATCTTGTTGCTCTGATTTGGATCTGACGTGCATTTGCCAAGGATTCCCTCGGATCTTGGAACTTTGTAACTTTTTTTAACGTCTTGCGGCGTGAAAACGTCTTTGTCGCTTTATGGTTTATAGGGACATCGTCATCTTTGAGGGAAGTCTTGGCTTTGACACGGCGGTGGAATTCTAGAGCCAGTTACTGAAAATGTAGATCACAGCACTTATTGCCTCAAGGTCTTCTAGGCGATCTTCAGTTTATCTTTCTTAATCTACCCAGCATCTCCCCAAATGTCACGTAGAAGGTTAGGAAATACAAACTTCAGGATGACACGGCAATTTATTTTTTAAGGCACAGGCACAAACTATTTTTTTTTTAAGAAATAGAAACAATAAGGGAAGTATACAGAATAGCAATAAATAAATATCAAAATTAATTAATCTGTTCATAGAAATAATTTTTTCGCTACAATATCGTAGCCTAGATATTTTCCTTTATCATTTAATGTTATTTAATAATAAAATGTTGTTTACCTTATAACTCTGAACACTCGGATTTTCCTGGAAAAGCTCTTAAAGATTTCTTGAAAAAAGCCATGGTCCACCTGTGCTGTGTGAGCAGAAGAGCTTAAATTGACTTGTTCCATTATATGTATGTTCCATATGTAAATACCTGTTTTTTCCCTCTTTTCGCTCTCCACTTCTTCCATCCATATTTCCAATTTTTTTTCCAAATCCATATTCTTATTTTCCATAGGATCATTCAAATAATAATCTGTATATATTTATCATGTGTATATAATCTTTCTCCATTTTTACCCCATTGTATATTTCCCACTTTCATAAGTTTCTCCGTCTTGTAACCCCAAGGAGAATCCTCTGTAAGACTTGTGTGTCTTAATAAAGGTTTTTGTGTGTGTGTGTGTGTTATTTAATAGTTATTTAACATCCTATATTTTTATTCATGATAAAATTGTGAAAAATATTTAAAAATACAAAATTATTTTCCCACAATGAGTTTCTTTTTATTTCAAAATGCAAACTTTCAAGTGATAATTGCTCTTCGACGGGCTTAATAAAAAACATCGACTATATCTTACAAGAAATATTTAAAAATACATATCCCATAACATTGTTAAATTAGATTTTGAAATTTCAGTTGTAAATATCCACGCTGCGCGCGTATGTATTTGTAAATATTTCTTGTAAGAAATAATCGATGTTTTTTATTAAGCCCGTTGAAGAGCGATTATCACTTGAAAGCAAGCATTTTAAAATAAAAAGAAACTCATTGTGAGAAAATATTTTTGTATTTTTAATCCTATATAAGTCATAATATTCGGAAATATATAAATAAAATGGCCTGTGTGGGAGTACAAGGGAAGATAGCCGGGTTAAACCCCCTTGGTAGACAAGTGTCTTTATTCTCCCCTAGGGGATTTATCTTACTCACATCGGTTTAAAAGCGGCTGAATGTGATGATCAAGGGACAGTTCTCACCGAGGTGGTCTCGACACCAGTTGTTCTCGGAGCTTCTATCTTTCCTCCCCGATCTATTTCCTCACGGGACCTCTGGATCCAGTGTGTCCTTACCACCTATCACTCAACCACCACGAATGCTTCTAACCAACATGCTACACTACATTCATCCTACAGAATAAACTACATTACAATATATATATATATATATATATCGTAATTTAAACAATATGATATGTAAGTAATAAAGTATGACGTCTTTTCTAGTCTTCTCAAAGTGACACCAGCTTGCTACCGGACACCCGGGGGATCCAGAGAAAGTCAAAAAGGGTGTTGGTCCGGATGTTGACAGTTAGTTAGGTTACAGTGGATATTTTCGGACAGGCCGCTCAGTTCTAGGCCATTATCATCTCACGACGGTCTGTTGTCATCTCACGGCGGCCCTCGTGGCCGTCGTTTTGGCTCCTCTCTGCCTACGCGGCTTCATGCAGGACGCCGAGCTTTCCTCAGTTAATCCTCAACTTTCCCCTGGTCCTGGTGCCACTTGAGACGTACTAGGGGAGCGTCTTTTGATCCCAAATTTTGTCCTTACTGTCCCGTGCGGACTTCCCACTCTGCACGCCTTGCCACTCAACCCCGACTGCTTCCAACTCATTTGTTGGCTTACCCAGGTTTAAGACATATATATATATTTTTGATTTTATAAAATGTATTTTAAATATACTTTTAAAACAAGAAAGTTGCATAATTTTGCTTCATGGATTTATTAATGCGCTAATATGCATATTTGGGGGTTGGTTGTTTGAGGAGTGGTCTAAACCGTCGATATTCGACCATCACGACCCGGGATCAAATTCCGCATTGAGGGCACTTTTTTTTAAAAATAATTAAATGCTTCAATTTTTTTTTTTTTTGACAATTAAAATAATTTTATTGACATCTTGTCAATACATGCAAAGTGCACAGTCTGTATTATTTAAAAGAAAAAGGATAATTATATATATATATATATAGATGGAAATTTTGCCGGGAGGAAATTGATCTTAAGAGACAAGGGTCGCCTCTCCCGTCGAAATAGACGTCTAAAACCAGACGCCATCTATATATATATGTTATATTAAAATATTTGATTTAAAATTTCATATAAAGGTATTATTCAAAATGTTATATTAAAATATTATTTTATTTTAAATATTATATAATTTTATAGATTCAAATATTCTGTTTAAATCGACCGCCAGAGGTCACGCTTTCTCTATAAATACTCATTGTTGTTCTTCCCCGTTAGTCAGACAAGCACGAGGCGAGAGCCTCAAGCTGCCCCATCTTGAAGCTTAGAGCCCTCAAGTTCTAGGCTCCCAGGACCTCCTGCCTCCTCAACTGGCCCCCATCCAGGCTTCTCACCCATCAAGGCGCTGTTTCCCTGACCTCTCTAGCTTCCTCCCCCCTGCGATGACACCTCCACTGCCAGATCCTAGGATCCCTTGCCACCAGTTCGCGTTCTGCAGCCATAGTAGGGCTAGAAGACCTTATTTGTAGGCCAATTAGCCCGGATTCTCAAGAAACTCTTCCCCGTTGCCCCCTCCCCCCGGTCCTCCTCTACATCCTGGCCTCACCTGGCGATGATCCCTGGCCACCCATTCCCAGGCCCCCCAACTATGCTTTGTATATATTCCGCTTTATGCGTCCATCGGAACTCAAAAATCATTCATTTTGGTTAGCAGCCCCGTAAAATAAAGATATTTTCTCTTCCCCGTTAGTCGGCTCAAACCATATGTAATTATGTAAATATTCTTTTGTTTTTCATATTTTTTATTCTTACGCCTTAAGCCAGGCTGTACTTGTACAAAATTATGCTTTTAATATGAATTCATTTCTCAGCTCAATAAAGCAATATCTGATCAAGACCATTTTATTATTACTCTTTCAAGAAATTTAGCCACGACTGCACCACCATAGCATACAAATCAATATGATCCAAAACAACAAAAATCTTATCTTTTTATTTTAAATATAATATATATATGCATCATGCATATTCTTATCATCAAAAAAGAAAACATTCACTGCAGGATTTGTGGAAATATGATATATGATGAAATCTCCCACTATATCATAGAATGCAAATATTTAGGTGAAGAAAGAGAAAAAGCTCTTAAAACACCTTATGGAGATTTAGCAACCCACTGAAGACGCTGAGAATTATTTCAGAAAAGAAAAATATAGCAATAGAACTCTATAATTTATACAGATCAATTGTAAATAGATTCATACACAAAAGAGGTAGTGAGGAAAGTTTTAGAACAGATGTGTAAATAAATCGCTTTTCAAACAAAGGCTCACGTGCACATGGGGAAAGGGAGAAAAAAAATTACTGTATTGTTTTGTTGTTGTATGGCGAATGGGCCCTAATAAAAGCCTTTTTGTTGTTGTTGTTGTATATGCATTATACTATGAACAAAGAATATGGCGCCTCTGCCAGCGCTGCAGAGTTTGGTGGAGAATCACCAATGGATCTCCAGAGACACCACGTATTTCGCGATCTACGAAGAATACGTAGATCACATGCTTCGCCGCTGAAGAGATGGTGATGGCGTGGTCCTCGAGATCAACTGGAAAGATCCAGGACTGCAGGTCCGGCGGCCTGCCGATTAAATGCTTCAATGCCCCATATTCTTGCACAAATAAACAAACGGTTCTCTAGCATATAAGTGCAATATTAGAACTGATTTCTAAATGTGTGTACATGTGACGTACTTACAACAAAAGCATTCTCTAACTATCCACCATGAATATCATGGCTTCGTCTACGTTTACTTGGGATAAGTAAGGAAAGAGCTATTAGATGTTTCAAATTTGTTAGTTGTTGTTTATCTGTTTGCCCTTTTTTTATATCCTTTTTTATTTGATAGAGTTTAAAGGTGCATGGTATTTAACTCAATGGAATACCTCAAAAAATCACCTTTATTCTATATTATGGCGAAGAAATAATTTATTATTTAATTTAATTATTTAATGAAAATATTTGGATTTAATTTTTTATATTTGCAAAATCACATCATTTAGTTACCTAACTTACTTGCTCGATATTCTCTAGCCGTATATAGTGAAGTTGATTTGTTAATATTTGTCGACTGGTCGTGGTGGCGTCATCAATAAATACTTTTACATCTCAAGATATTTCAAAGACTTGATTTCGACGCTACAATATGTATAGTCTCTTAGTTATAAAAATATAAATATCTAAATATATATCAATTAAGAAGGATCAGAAGATGAGTTTCTTTTATTGTAAGAATGCTAGAGCTTTCGGGCAAAAATATAACTATACTAAGAAAGATAACGATGGCTGTAGGGAATATATACACGTATTAATTTTACATAAAAATAAAAATATTAAGAATATAAAAAGGCATGCAAATGAACAATTTAACTATTTGTAAAAGTGAAAAAGTACGGAAATAAAAATTCTAGAGAGCAATTCAAGAAATGCAGAAAACATTAGCTGAAAGAAAAAGAATATCAATGAGACAAATATATGACTGTAATGGATCTTCAACTGTATAACTAATTGTATCCAAGTAACTATTACGGGTGGATTTGTACGGTTAAAGGTTGTGTTCTGGGCTGCCATCTATGAAATTGGTATTTAATGACCAGTGAGAGACAAAAACCGATTTGAAACCAGTATGACTGAAGATGGTGGGAAGGGGGGGGGGGGGGGGGGGGTTATTAATATACTAAAGGTAGAATCTGAAAAAGTTTAATTGGAAATGTAGTTTGTGTAGACTGCGGGGATGTCTATTTTTCTATTTATGCTGTGTAGCTTGGATGAAACTATGGATTCCAGAACCAATCTCTGGTGTAGGTTGGAGATATTTTTGTAGTGAATGGTTTTTTTTTTCAACACATTGCAACACCAAGAAATAGTGGCCAAAAAATTATGCAAATTTCAGGGTAGACGCGCCTAACCGAGTTATGCAAATGATGTAAAATGCGCAGCTCTCGTGCGCACATGGAGTAAGATATAAGGGAAGGAACTTGCAGAAAGGACAGTATTCGTGTCGTTATTTCTTCAAGGGATATCATTGTAGAAATTTTGTTCTTGTGTCAAAAGACACGTGTAATAACAGAGAATGCCAGGTCATCGTAAACGGAGGCAGTTCAAGCAGACAGACGCTTTTACGAGGGGCATGGTGATCGGACTGAAAAAGGCAGGTTGGTCCATACGTCAAATCGCAGCTGATACACACCTTGGTGCGTCCACGGTGCACCGACTGTGGAGAAGATGGTTGGAACAAGGAAATGTGGCAATTTATAGGAATGTCGGTGCAACCAGAGTGACGTCAGCACGTGTGGATGGGCGTATCCTTCGACAAGCAGTGGCGGCCCCACAAGCCACTTGTACCGCCATCCTGCAACATGTGCAAGACACCCTAGATCATTCCATCTCGACCAGAACCATTTCCCGTCGATTGTTTGCTAATGGCTTGCACTCATGCCGTCCGCTAAGAAGACTGCCATTGACCCGACCGAATAGGCGCCAACGTTTGGAATGGTGCCGGGCTAGATCGACGTGGATGACGGAATGGCACAGGGTCGTGTTCTCAGATGAGTTGCGTTTCTGCTTGTCCAGTGATAGTCGCCGTGACGCGTGTAGCGTCGACGTGGAGAAAGGTCCAATCCGGCAGCAATTGTGGAACGCCCCACTGTGCGACAACGTGGAATCATGGTTTGGGGCGCAATCGCGTATGATTCCAGGTCACCTTTACTTCGTATTCAGGGCACTATGACGGCCCAACGATACGTTGATGATGTGCTACGACCGGTGACACTCCCCTACCTTCAGGGGGTACCCAATGCCCTTTATCAGCAGGATAACGCCCGACCGCACACTGCTCGCATTAGCCAACAAGCTCTGCAAGATGTACAGATGCTTCCCTGGCCACCGTACTCTCCTGATCTCTCACCAATCGAGCACGTCTGGGACATCATTGGACGCCGTTTGCATGCCTTGCCACAGCCGCGTTCAGAAGACGAACTGTGGCAAATGGTTGAGAGGGAATGGAGAGCCATCCCTCAGGACGCCATCCGTACTCTGATTGACTCTCTACCTAGACGTGTTGCTGCGTGCATCGCCGTCCGCGGTGGTCCTACTTGCTACTAAGCCGACGCCGTTCTCGCCCTGTATTATGACTATCATTTTGAAATAAAGATCACTTATTGTTAGTCCCTGTCTCTCTCTGTCTGCCTAGTTTCATCACTTTCTGGCCACTATTTCTTGGTGTTCCATTTTCAATGTCACGCAGTGTATATAGTTCCCCCTATTCCAATAGTAAAATATATCAAGTTTACATTAGTATTTGTAGAACGACATTTGAAATTTTCCCGCATGTGTTTCTTTTGAACGAAAAATCGAAATTTATTTTAAGGTGAAATAACGATTATTTCTAACCTTAGGAATCAAGTATGAAAGGATGAATTGTAATATAATAGGTAAAATACTCTTCACAATTCATCCTATCATACTTCATTCCTAAGGTTAGAAATAATCGTTATTTCTCCTTAAAATAAATTTCGATTTTTCGTTCAAAAGAAACACATGGGGGATAATTTCAAATGTCGTTCTACAATCATAAGCCACATTATATTGTATTATGAATATTAGTATTTATTTTGTCGGGGCGTTAATGCATCTTTGATAATGCCCTAAATATCCTATGATCACTTTGTTCTAACATATGTCACTATCCTAGCGCCATCAGGACTATGTGTCCCTACGTCATGGCTGCCCTGTCACTGTGGGGCCATTTGGATTGTGTCGACTTTTATTGTGTCACGCCCTGACTTCCTTCATAGCGCCTGGTGTCGTTATACCTTACTTCAAATATATTCGTTTTTAATATTTTGATTCCATTGTTGTTGTTTTTTTCTTTGGCCATAGATTTGGCCCAGCTACTTTGCCAGCTAACCACTCTTTGGCAGATTGTGAAGATTCCATTAGATCCCTTGTGGATCTAAAGTCCGCCATGGGCTGACGAGGGCCTTTAGCCCGACATCATGGTCTCTAGGTGGATACTTCTTAGTTTGCCAAAGCTGGTGTTGTGGCTTTGTCATCGACCAGAGGACGCTAGTTTGTGGTGACAGTCAATAGATGGCGTCTATTTTTGACGTCTATTTTGACGGGAGAGGTGCCCTATGCTTTTTTAGATCGATTTCCTATAGAAAAAAATTCCATATAAATGTATATATATTACTAACTGAAATTATGTGTTTAAATAGAATATTTAACCTGTAATAAAAATTACTATTTGCATTCCTGAGAAGTATATTATATACTCGTATCATGAAACATTTGTAAACTATGAATAAATTTGGATTATACCCACTTCCACGGCTGAAAATTTTCCAGCGAATGTTCAAAATTTACTTTGTCTCATGCCTCTTGCTACATTCCTGAGGAATAACTATCGGGTTTTCGGATTGAGACAAGGATGAGTCGTCAAATAGTAATTTTCTCTGATTCTCCAAGCAAAAGCAACAAAATCTTATATACATGATTCCATCTTATATTCTGCTATTATATAGATCACAAGTTAAAGGACAATCAATCTTCCAACGCTTTGAACGATTTTCTGGAACGAACACCCATTTCCTATGCGTTATTGATTTACGTATGTATTCAGTGTCTAATAAAAAGGTTTATTAAGGCAAATAGTTATATATTTCTATCTGTGCTCCACAAATTAAAAAAAATTCGATTAAAAAATGCAAACTATTTTAATCTTTACAAATCTTGACAAGACTTAAATGCGAACATTTCAAGAAAAGCCAAAACCTTCTGGTCAATTTCCCAGATGCTTTACAATTTTCGGCCTTGCCGGGGAGATAATTACAATGTGCATAGTGAGAAGTAAAAGAAGAGCAGAAGAAACGACAACCACCAATTGAATGGCAGAAGATGACCTTGCGACCACTAAGTAAGGCCAAAGGTCCTTTTCTTAGCAGACGACAATTGTCTGCCACTCATCCAAACAGTAGCAGACGACATGAGACAAATTTGTTTCCAGTTATTCACATTTTTTCCAAAATCCCTTTATTAGATACCGCTCAAAAATAACAACCTAATTTATGATAATTACAACAACGAATAATATTGTTTTGAAAATAGAACAATCCATATAAATCTTTAAATAAAAAGGCATATATTGGATCAAAACATCATTTAATTTGCCAATATTTCAGTTGGCTGAACGCCAACCTTTTTCAAGGTATTATAACATATTAATGTGTTGTAATACCTTGAAAAAGGTTGGCGTTCAGCCAACTAAAATATTGGTAAAATGAATGATATTTTGATCCAATACATGCCTTTTAATTTAATGAATAATATGTGAAGGTTATTCACATATTAAACAAAATTAGATAATAAAAAGGCATATATTGGATTGAATAAAAGATTTATTTGCCAATATTTCGGTTGGCTGTATAGTGTTATAATATCACTATGCGGCGCTTAGTTTGTGTATACAAAAATGTAATGCCTTGATAAAGGTTGGCGTTCAGCATACCGAAATATTGACAAATAAATATTTTATTCAATCCGAAATATGCCTTTTTATTATCTAATGATTTAAGTATGGATTGCTCTATTTTAGGAACAAATAAAACAATTTTTTTAATTTCTTTATTTAACAGTTGCAAAGACACGCCATATCCACAATTGGGATAATTGCTTGTGAATCTGAAATTATATACAAATCAAATCATTGTGAAATAAACATAATTGAACATTGGGAAGCACGCAAATTACACATTCGATGTCAAATTTTGTATATACGTAATAATTATAAATAGTAGCTTGAAATATGTACAGTCAATACTTTCGCCTTAAAATATACAGCCTGCAGAATCTATTAAATTTGATGTATTGGTCTAATTAAAGAAACTGTTAACACGGGATTCGATCCCGGTTCATGGTTGTTGGGAATCGAGGGTGTTATTCATTCGTCCACCAACTCATTTTTGTTATTCACATCTAAAGTCATCTTGATCCCTTACAAGATCCTCTTTGACAGCTCTAAGAACAAAACTAATTTAACATCGAACAAGAAGATTAATCACTTCCAAAAGGAAGAGAACATTATTTATGCCTTTCTCATACAATATTAATTATTTCTTTCCAAATTTATCTCATCTAAAAAATTCTCCCATCAAAAAACCTCAATCTTATGGAAAATTCTTCCTCAATATATCTTTTACTAGATTATCCTGTTTTTCAAGACTATAGAATCGACAATAATTTAAAAGTAACAGATCCAAGTATTTTTATTTCCAGTAAAGAAATGTATATTAAATTCAATACCTTTTTTAGATATACGTGTTAAACCGTTAAAATACGAGATTACAGTTAAACCTGTCTATAGCGCCTTCCTCTCTATAGCGCCCGATTTTAAATACGTAGTACGATGCGATTTACATTAAAATTGACTTGTTTATAGCACCCTATTTTGGTGAGTTCCAAGAGGGGGCGCTATAAACAGGTTTAACTGTATATAGCAATAAATATCTTTTAAGAAACTGATAAAATTTAAATTATGTTGATTGTATATATTGCCAGACACTTCTTTCTTTTATACACAGTTCTTTTTTCTCGTTTTTTTCTCTTTCTCATTGTTAACATCATATCACTATTCATGTCCTAAAATTATTGTGTATATACACAGTCTAGCCATAAATTCTGTTACAAACAATTTTATGAATTAAATGATAAAAAATAAAAACTAATGGAATATAAATATATATTTTATTAGCCAATAGGACATAGATTTTAAATATATACAAGCATTCAAATTGTTCTCCCTTATTTTTGACACATGATCTCAAACGTTCGGGCCACTGATCTATGGTGGCACGCACCTTTTCTAAGGGTATTTCTTACATTGCTCTCACCAATGCTGATTTCAATTTATCCAAATTATGATATCTTTTATAGCACACCTTCTCCTCTAAATATGCCCACAAACTGTAATCAAGGGGGTTTAAATCAGGGCTTCCAGAGGGCCATTCATTGGCCTTTATGAACTCCGGAACATTCGTCTCCAACCATTGCTGAGTTGACTTAGCTTTGTGAGCAGGAGCTGAATCTTGTTGAAATATCCAATGTTCTCCATTAAACATTTTTGTATTCAGAGGCTTTACTATTTGTCACAAAATGTCTTATTTATAGTTTTTAGCTGTATGTTTTACCCCTTTGGCACAGAAGTGGAGATCTGTTATACCTTGGTAGCTAACTCCCCACTAAACCATGACAGAAGAAGGATGGTGACTTTTTTCAAGTTTTCTGACTTTCAAAGACGCTTCTAGAGAGCTACGAGCATATATCCTATCATTCTGACGATTAATCTTTTCCTCGACAGTGAAATATTTCTCGTCTGTGAAAAGGATTCTCTCATGCCACCGACCATCATGCTGCGCCAACAACATTTTTGATCTAACTCTTCTAATATCTCTAAGAGCAGGGGTTATCAAATGACCTGTGCGTCGTTTGAAAGCTCTCAGTCCAAGGTCTTCGTTGATTATCCTTGAAACTATCTTGGAGCTAAATGTATCTGCTTTGCTAAGATCTTTTGTTTGCAGTGTGGATTTCGACGAATTCTTTCGCGAATGGCTTTTATAGCTGCTTGCGTTCGTTGCATGCGAGGTCGACCAGATCTTTCAAGGTCATCAATAGTGCAAGCCTTGTTGAACCTTTCAATGATTCGATAAACAAATTGACGCGTAATATTCAAATTTTGTAAACGTTTAAAAAGGGTGAAAGATTTTGGCCTACCTTGTGTAAGGCTATTACAACTATAGGGTTTTCTTTAATACCCAAACCCATTATCAAAAAACAAATATATTCCGATTTTTTTTCTAAACATGTGTACACGAGATATTCAAATAACAACAATTGTATTTTGAATACTTAACGCGGTCAAATTAATTTTTGATCACTGATTTGGTTTTGTAACAATATTTATGGCTAGACTAAGTAGGTATAGACAAATGTAAAGACATACATGTATGACAGCGCAAGTGTCCCTAGGGGGACATAGCGCTTTAAATTGAAATTTTAAAAAATGATAAATTCTTTAGAAATTTATACGATGAATTATGTCTATATAAATTTTATGAACTCTGTCGATTAATACATGTAAATTTGTAAATATTTAATTCTAAGTTTTAATTTGTTTGTTTCCTCTGTAATAGGCGCAAATATTTTAATATCGCGTCTGGTTGATTAAAAAAATTTTAAAAAATAAATAAATTTCGATATTTATATTTTGCTATTCTGTAAACTTCCATCATTTCTTATCTTGTATTTTTATAAATGTAGATATGCTCTTACCTTGAATAAATTGCCGTGACATTCTGAAAATTATCTTTCCTAATTTTCTACGTAACATTTGGTGGAGATGCTGGGTAGATTAGGGAAGACAAACTGAAAATTGCCGAGAAGACCTTGAGGCAATGGGCGCTGTGATAAATATTTTCCTAACTGGCTCCAGGATTCTACTTCCATGTCAAAGTCCAAACTTCCCTAATAAGACGATAAACCTATTGACGATACGACGACAAAGTCGCAAAAGAAAAGGCCATTTCAAACCTATGTAAATTATTCCATCAGCAAACTCCTTTACATATTTACATAGTAGGATAATAGAGTGATGATAATAAAAATAATAGTTAATATTTAATTGTTGAAACAATAGTCATTTGAAAAAAAAAACATCCATTTGGCTGAAAACCTAGTGTACTTACTCTAGCTGTTACTTTGTATTCGCCTCCCGAACCTTGAATAAAACTGAAAGAAGACATGCTGTGATCGACAGAGAAGCACTGGTAGTAATATTTGCTGTGTCTAAATTTTATCAGTATCTTCTGGGGAGAAAATTCAAAATTTTGACAGATCATAAACCTCTAATTGGCCTTTTCAACCCTGGTTCAAAATCACATTAATAGGTACCGCTCAGCAAGAGCAACCTAGTTCATGGTAATTGAAACAGTGAATAATATGTGAAGGTTATTCACATATTAGACAAATTTTAACTCGGGATCCAAAATCCCGGTTCATGACTGTCGGGAATCGAACGTGTTACCCTCTCATCCACCGATATATATCCTTTTCAACCCGAGTAAGCCAATACCTCAAGTTTTATCACCTCGCATGTTAAGATGATGACCACAGCCATTAAGACCTTGAAGGAGAAGGGAGGCTCCTCTACCCAGGCCATCAAAAAGTACATCCCAGCAAACTATAAGGCCAACGTGGACCGCCTTGCTCCCTTCATCACGAAGTATCTGTTAGAAAAAAAGAAGAATAGTTAATCAATGATCTTGAAATACTTTTAGACTGACAACACTTTAATATAAAAACGAGAACAAAGGAGTGTTTTGTTTTACAAAATTAGTAATTGTAATGTAAATTGTTAAATGTTTTTTTCTCTCTCTCTTTGAAAATAATAAATTTAAAATGCTTTCATAAAAGGTAAAATCGCCTAATTCTTTAAAACCACTTCAGCTGTAAGTAAACTTGTTATTTGTTGTTTCATTGTCTGAACCATAAGAGATTCCCAACATGGTAGCAGAGCGTGGTTTATTTTGAATCGCGGTAAAATATATATAAAATATGGGATAAAATATAAATAAAAACAAAAATGGCTGTCAGCGAAGATATCGCAAATATTGTGAGACTTAAAAGTCCTGAAATTTTTTATTTATGGAATTTTCAGATAACAATTATTTTCAAAGCAAATGGCCTTCTAGATATCGTAAATGGAAAATCGTTGTTTGAAGACTTGAAAGATGAAACTGGAAAAGATAAATGGAGCCTAAAAGACGCCAAAGCACAAAAATACATAATGTTAACCATTGAAAAGAATGTTTTAACACATATTCTAAATTGCTAAACTTCAAAAGAAATGTATGAAAAACTAGTAGCCATTTATCAAAGAGAAGATGAGCAATTAAAATGCAAATTACTACAAGAATTTCATGGATTCAAATTTGACAAAAATACAGATATGGCAACAAATATAAGCAGAATGCAAAATTTAGTATTCAAACTAAATAATGTAAAACAAGAAATTGAGAAAAGCTTTGGAATTTCTAAAATACTGAGCATTTTGCCAGACTACTTTAATTACTTCAGCACAGCATGGGACTCGACACCAAAAAGTGAGAAAACGTTAACAAACTTAATATCAAGACTATCACTTTAAGAAACTAAACAAAAATTAAAACCTGAAGAGGGAATAGCCATGAGTGCTACTAAAGTAAAGCAGTGCTTTAACTGCAAAAAGAGCGGGCACTTTGCAAAATACTGTAGACTAAATAAAAAATGGTGTACCATCTGTAAAAAGACAAATCATACTCAAGACCAATGCTTCTTTAAGAAATCTCAAAATAAATTCCAGGAAAATATTCCTTGCCGAATTTGTAAAAAGACAAATCATAAAGAAAAGGATTACTTTTTCAGAAACAAAAATGAAGAAAAATTGTCCTTTTTTTGCAGGAGAGACTTTAAAATGTAAAAGTGAGGAATTGCTAAAATTCATTGTAGACAGTGGCTCAACAAGCCATATGATAAATAGTAAAAAGTTTTTACTAGATGAAGTAGATTGCAACTCAAAAATATCAATAGCGAAAAAGGAAGAAACTCTAATAGCAAAATCAGTCGGAAAAATTCAAGGGAAGAAATGTGATCTCAAGGAGGTGATGTTTGTACCAAACTTGACAAATAATTTACTATCTGTAAGTGCCATTACCAGAAATAAAGGCAAAGTCGTCTTTGAAGATTAAAAGGTATTTGTCATAAAAAAAAATGGAATAAAAGTTTTAGAAGGAGAAAAACACACAGGAAAATGGACTCTATACAATAAATATAGAAACAGAAAATCCCGAAATTAAAGAATCTCACCTAACAGCTACCCAAAATGAAGAAATGCTCAAATGGCACAGAAAAATGGGTCACATAAGTTTTTCAAGCTTAAAACAATTAAAAATCTATGGTTAATGGAATAAACATAGAAAAAATAAGTCAAGATGAAATTTGTGAAACATGCATTAAAGCTAAACAGGTAAGAAAGCCATTCAATTCCATTAGAACGAAATCAAAAAGGCCTTTAGAAATAATCCATACAGATGTATGTGGACCTTTAGATCTACCCATAACAACAAAAACTATTTTCTAACATTTCTTTATGACTACACACATTTTTGTCATGTGTATTTTTTACAAAATAAATATGAAGTAAAAGGATATCTAAAATAATGTATTACAGAAGCAGAAAACCAAATGAATCTAAAAGTTTCAAAAAATAAGATGTGACAATGGCGGAGAATATGTAAATGAAGATATAAAATCCTGGTGCAAAGCTAAAGGAATCATTATGGATTTCACCATACCTCACTCAGCTCAGCTAAACGGCAAAGCCGAAAGATTAAATAGAACCCTGATGGAGAAAACTAGAGCTCTTTTGATTGATTCTGGTGTAGAAAAATACATGTGGGGAGAAGCTGTAAGGGTTTCAGCCTATTTGCTGAACCGAAGCCCTACTCAAGAATTAGAGAAAACCCCTGCAGAACTTTGGTTCAACAAAAGACCAAATTTGTCAAACTTACAACTTTTTGGTTGTGAAGCATATGTCAAAACCCTAAAACACGTAAAGAAATTGGAAGACAGAAGTAAAAAATATACCTTTATAGGTTATGCACCAAATGGTTATCGCCTTTGGGATGAACAAAGCAAACAAATTTTTACAGCTAGAGATGTAATCTTTTTAGATAAATAATGTATAAATAAAGAAGAAAAAATACCTATTGTCGAACCAGAAGAAGAATCTGAAGATCAACTAGAATTAAATGAAGAACCAAGTCCACCAGAAGTCTCTGAAGAAAGTACTTCAAAATATAATCTTAGACCAAGAAGTAGTTTACAAACACCATCAAGATATGAAGACTTCCATTTAGAACGGGACGGAACAACAGAATCAGCTCTTCTAACTTACTCGGAAGCTATATCTGGTCCAAATCAAGAAAAATGAAAAAAGGCAATAAAAGAAGAAAATGAGGCTCTTGCTACAAATGAAGTTTGGGAAATAGTAAAAGAAAATGAAGCGTCAAACAAGAAGATTCTGACCTCTTAATGGCTCTTTAAAGTGAAAGAAGATGGCCGCTACAAAGCAAGACTAGTTGTAAGAGGCTTTGAACAAGAAGCAGGCATTGATTATGATGAGACATTCAGTCCAGTTATAAGCACTGTCTCCTTAAGGATATACTTTGCTCTAATGGCTAAGAAAAGGTTTGTTTTTAAAACATTTTACATAAAAACAGCATTTCTATATGGGTTTTTGGATGAAGAAATATATGTTCAATTGCCAGAAGGTTATAAAGGAAATATATGTAGGTTAAGAAAGGCATTGTATGGTTTAAAGCAAGCCCCATTAAAATGGAATAAAAGATTAAAAACCTTTCTCAAATCCCAAGATTTCATACAACTAAAATCAGAGCCATGTCTTTTTAAAACCAACAAAGGAAATATGTACCTTGCAATATATGTAGATGATGGTATCTTAATGGGAGATAATGAAAAATAATTAAATAATATTTTAGAAAACTATCCCAAGAGTTTGAAGTTAAACAATGATCCAAGAACTTTTTTGGGAATAAATTTGTGTTTTGAGGAAAAAAATAAAATTTTACTCACAAGAAAATTATGTAAAATCAGTTCTTGAAAGATATAATATGCAAAACTCAACCAGTACCCACTCCTATTACAAATGTAGTAAAAGAATTAGACAAAAACTTTGAAATATCAAATGATAACAAATTTCCCTACAGACAAGCAATTGGAAGCCTTTTATATTTGACAAACAAAACTAGACCAGACATGACCTTTGCCACAAATTTTGAAAGCAGGTCAATGCATGATCCTACAACTCAAGATATTATAAACATCAAAAGAACCCTAAGATATTTAAATCACACCACCAATTTAGGCATATCATATGATGGAGAGATGCCATTTGAATTAAATGTTTATTGTGATTCTGACTTTGCTGGAGATATTAAAACTTGAAAAATTACCACAGGATATGTAGTTTACTTATGTGGAGGTCCCATAAGTTGGTGCTCCAGAAAGCAACCTGTAATTGCCCTTTCCAGCACTGAAGCAGAGTTCATTGCTGCAGCAGATGCATGCAAAGAAGTGTCATACATAAGATCCCTATTAGAATAATTAATTCCAGATATTTTTGATATAAATCTCTATGTTGATAACCAAAGCACTATAAAAATTATAAAATCAGGCCAATTCACCACTAAAACTAAACATATTGATGTCAAATATCATTTTGTGAAAGATCAAGCTCAAAAGTTTAACCTGATATATTGTCCAACAGAACACCAAATTGCAGACATTCTAACAAAACCTCTAGCCAGACCAAAGTTTGGCAAATTCAAATCCCTTCTTATGACAACCACATAAGTCAAGTGAAGAAACTGGTGAATGTGATAAAATCACTGATTTAAGAGGGAATGTTGGAAAAAAAGAAGAATAGTAAATCAATGATCTTGAAATACTTTTAGACTGACAACACTGTAATATAAAAACGAGAACAAAGGAGTGTTTTATTTTACAAAATTAGTAATTGTAATGTAAATTGTTAAATGTTCTTTTCTCTCTCTCTCTTTGAAAATAATAAATTTAAAATACTTTCATAAAGGTAAAATTGCCTAATTCTTTAAAACCACTTCAACTGTAAGTAAACTTGTTATTTGTTGTTTCATTGTCTGAACCATAAGAGATTCCCAACAGTATCTGAAATCCGCTGATGATTTGATTATCAATTTTGAGGCTTATATTTTGCTACTCTGTAAAATTCCCTCATTGCCTATATATATATATATTTTTTTATCATTTATAGTTTGTATTTGCCTTAAATAAATAGGAGTCAAACTCTTGGATAATTCAAAACCCAAGAGACAAAAAAAAAAAAAATCCGAAATAAAAACGTTTTGAATAAAAGGCTTAAAAGTCTAGGGACTAAGATAAATATTCGAATTTAAAGATGTTTTCGAATTGAAGATGTTTTTTCGGATTTTATCAAAGTTCTACTGTATTATTAACAAAGATAGGGCTAAAAAAAGCACCAATACCTGATTTTTAACACGATAGGGGATTCGTTAATGGTTGTTTGAACTAGAAGAAAATAATACAAATTGATCGTTTTAGAATGTTTAACTTTGATAAAAAATGATTTTTTTTGTTTATCCCTAGTACACGTGGTATAAGCCATGATAATCATGGTGGGTAGAAGTAGGCGACTGCTTTTACTGTAAGTGCATCACATATCTATACATGTGAAAAACAGTTCGACTTTGCACTTACAAATGTGCCAGAGCCCCGTTTGATTACTTGCATTCGCTGGTGGGGTTGGACTTTTGCAAGAATCGGGGGCCATTGGAGCATTTTTTAATGAGAAAAAAGTCCCCAATGCGGGAATAGAATCCGGGTCGTAGCTGTCGAAAACCAACGGTTTAGACCATCCTTCCCCCAACCCCCTAATGATAAAATGATAATAGGGGGGAAGTAAGTAAACAAAAGTGATTTGTTGTCCCTGCAGTCAATACCAGGAAGTGTGAACTTTGGTTAACTCGGAGGAATTTTCTGCTTATTTGCTTATTGTAAAATTGCTACACAAAATGGAAAGAGCGATATATGTAGTTTTTTAATATTGCATAATGTAATTCTATGTATACACTCATGGACTAACTTAAGAAATTTCTACTTTTTAGCATGTATATCGGGATTCAGACAATAACTCTGAAAGATACACTCATGGACAAACTTAAGAAATTTCTACTTTTTAGCATGTATATCGGGATTCAGACAATAACTCTGAAAGATACACTCATGGACAAACTTAAGAAATTTCTACTTTTTAGCATGTATATCGGGATTCAGACAATAACTATGAAAGATACACCCATGGACAAACTTAAGAAATTTCTACCTTTTAGCGGGTATTTCGAGATTCAGACAATAACTCTGAAAGATACACTGATGAACAAACTTAAGAAATTTCTACTTTTTAGCATGTATATCGGGATTCAGACAATAACTCTGTAAGAGGTTTGATACACAGTGACCTTTATTGAAGACACACGAGATAACCAAGTATGAACAAAATTGCTTCAAACTCCTTCAAAAAAAAAAATACTATTGGCGATATCAAAGACTTTCCACTTCCTTAAGTTTTGTCCATGAGTGTACACATACGCGTGTGTTTGCGTGTGCATTCGTATGTACGTTTGTATTCGCTTGAATTTGAATCAAAACACCAAATTTGTTTATATTTTGAATAGATAGTAAACATTTCTCTTGTCTTTTACGACACTCTTGTACTCAGATTGGATTAGATATTTGTTCCATACCACTTGTGCTCACGCAACACTTGACCGTAGAGCGACTAAGTGCATCCTGATGACAAAATCATCTCTGTCAGCCGACTGCCCGACGCCATCTTCCGCTTGTTAACAGAAATGTAATGAACTGCGCATGCATCCTAGTTAACCTTGGGAAGCAGGAAAGTGCCGAATAGCCCAGGAGAATAAAACGACATCAAAATAGAGAGATACATTTTTAAAAAATAATATATATATATTTTTTTCAAATCGTCTGTAATAATTTTTTGGGATTTTTTTTTTCTGTTCAATGAAGATAATGGTTGTGGTGGCATTTTGTCCATGGAGCAGATCAGATCGGGCCGTGCATCTTGATCACAATATTGGCCAACGGAAATGTCTTGTCCTGGAAAGGCAGGGTGCCATTGCCTCGTTAGTCAGCCACATTTCAGAGTTCCCTGTTCACGGTTACCGTATCGGCTTGGGACTCACGACACCGTACTACAGAGCAGTCCCTTACTTGTGCTGCTTCTCCCACCCGCCACGTAGAGGAGGACTTCTGGGCAGGAATGAAAATAACTAAGAGATCTATAAATGTATGATAAATTTCTTCGGAGGCGCTTTTAAAAACAGCATACATACAAACTACACTACTTAATATATTGTTATATTATTATTGTTTTTTTTTTTTTTCAAATCAGAGACACGCGATATCCCAACAAGGGATAATTGTACCAAAGAACATCGCTATTTACAATATCAAGTTTACATTTTCAATTTTGAAATTACAAAGTTTAAGAAGAAAAAACAATTAAGATAGTAGTTCTGAAAATTCGAAACTATTATAGACACGTATGATTCTTTAAAAAATTAAACAATATCTACTGCCCTTACCGCAATGGAAAAATTAATGGACAGTAAGGGCAGTAGAAATTGTTTAATTTTTAAAAGAATCATACGTGTCTATAATAGTTTCGAATTTTCATAACAGATGGCGCGCTAATGCATCATAATAATAGTTACTGTTTAAAGAGCTAGAAAGAAACAAGAAAGAAGAATACAAGAAAAAATGTAAGAATATACTAAATTAGATATCCTTACACCAAGAAAAAAATCGTGTTTGAATCTATAAGTTGTAGAATTAGGAAAGAAATAATTGAAATAGTAAACTCCGAATTACTAATTAACCATACCTGGTTTCCTCAACCAAGAAAGAAAATAATAATTATTTCTACAAAATTTCTTTATTTAAAAAAAAAGTCCTTACTATTTATAAACATATATAGTTCCTTGTATTCAATATCTTCCCGCTTTCTGTAGTCCTGGAATATTAAGGCATTCTATCGATAGGTGACTGGAATCCTGTTTCCTCACTTTGGATCGTTGACTGCTCCTATATCTTGGAATATTTAATTTTATAAAAATTAATATACACCTATATCCCCCGATTTACACGGTAGATACGTTCCTGAGAAAAACGTGTAAATCGAAAATTAAAAATTTTCAAGTCAAAACCGTGTAAATCGAAAAGCTTGCAGAAAATGCATAATTTTGCTATTTAACAGTTGTAATTTTTTTCAATATTTTTAGGTGTACACAGAAATAAAAATAAAATGCATTGAGACATTGATTTGAAAATTTTTAATTTTCGATTTACAGGTTTTTCTCAGGAACGTATCTACCGTGTAAATCGGAGGATAGGTGTATTTGTAAAACCGTGTAAAAGCGAAAACGTGTTAAACAAGTACCGTGTAAATCGGGGGATAGGTGTATATATATATTATATAATCTAAAATACAATTATTTTATTTTTTAAAAACATATTTTATTTTCATTCATTGACTAATATATATATTTGACCATAGATGCAAAACATACCACTTTTAATTATTATTGTTGTAAATAATGTATATTTAACCCTACCTATCTTTTATTCACGATTATAGAATTCATTTAATAAATTCTATATTCCTGTGATAAAAATAATTTTATATGTATATTTTTACTTCAAGAGATTCAAAATAAAAATCTGTTTGAAAGGTAAATAATTATCTTTACTTTTCCACGACTGCACCTCTTTTCAACAATCAAACACACAAAAAAATTCTAATCGTAATATATATATTGTGTGAGATTGGATATGATGATAACCGTATATAATAAAATTGTTGTTGTTAAAAGTGACGAACAAAAACTTGATTAAAAATATATATAGCCACTATTATCTTTTATATTTATTGTGTTTTCTTATTGTAATGTATGTAAAATAAATAATACATTTAAAGGAGAAGTCTGTCAATCATCAAAAACAACACTATACCGAACAGAAAGTTTCCCAAGTTTACGTAGTTTGTAACAAATTGAACATGGGAAAAGTCAGAGGGGGAAATAATTAGGGATGCCTGAATGGTAAATTTGACGAAACTCTATATTATAATTGATAAAACTGAGTTTGATTTTGAGAAGTTTGTGACGTACAACTTTGTACCAAGAAAGTGGTGAACGGAATTAAATCACATCCAAGGATAGATAAAATAAGTTGGAAGATTTAATTCAGCTACCCCACCATTTAAGGTAATCCCTTTTATATATAGAAGAGAAATTTATTGAGATGAATTTTATAAAGTTAAAGATTTTTACCTTTTTTTAGAAATAATTTCAGAAAATATTTAATAAAATATTAATATTTTTCACATCACACACACACACACCATACATTATTTATAGAGTATATATTTATAAGAGAAATTATGTATAGATGCGAAATACACTGAGCGTATGCGAGGCTAGCCAATAAACGAAGGGATTGCATGACAAATGAATATTTGCGTTAAAGTTACAAAATGCTTTGATATGCAAAATGTTAGAATTTCAAACCAGATATGCAAAGTAAGTATAAATAGCGCCACCTACAGTATAAAGATAATGAAGCGGATTTGTTTTATAAATATCGATTTTACATTTCGAGTTCTTGAGAAAAATTATTAGTTTTCCTTGTGAATATAGGGATATGATCGCAAAAGAATTGTTGGCTAAGCAGTAAGAACGCGGTAAGTGGCCGCACACAAACAATTAAACCACCACTGAGTTACACGGAGGAGACACCCCAAACGAGATCCACTGTGTTACACGGAGGAGTCACACAAACAATTAAACTATCACTGTGTTACACGGAGGAGACACCCAAACAAGAGTCACTGAGTTACACGGAGGAGACACCCAAACAAGAGTGACTGTGTTACACGGAGGAGTCACACAAACAATTAAACCAACACTGAGTTCCACGGAGGAGACACCCAAACAATGTCAGTATGACCGCGGCCTCACACAAACAATTAAACCATCACTGAGTTACACGGAGGAGACACCCAAACAAGTGTCAGTATGACCGCGGCCTCACACAAACAATTAAACCATCACTGAGTTACACGGAGGAGACACCCAAACAAGTGTCAGTATGACCGCGGCCTCACACAAACAATTAAACCAACATTGAGTTACACGAAGGAGACACCCAAACAAGAGTCACTGAGTTACACGGAGGAGACACCCAAACAAGTGTCAGTATGACCGCGGCCTCACACAAACAATTAAACCAACACTGAGTTACACGGAGGAGACACCCAAACAAGTGTCAGTATGACCGCGGCCTCACACAAACAATCAAACCATCACTGAGTTACACGGAGGAGACACCCAAACAAGAGTCAGTAAGAACGCGGCTTTAAACAAACAAATAAACCACCACTGAGTTACACGGAGGAGACACCCAAACAAGAGTCAGTAAGAACGCGGCTTTAAACAAACAAATAAACCGCCACTGAGTTAAACGGAGGAGACACCCCAAACAAGAACCACTGAGTTACACGGAGGAGACACCCAAACAAGAGTCAGTAAGAACGCGGCTTTAAACAAACAATTAAACCACCACTGAGTTACACGGAGGAGACACCCCAAACGAGATCCACTGAGTTACACGGAGGAGACACCCAAACAAGAGTCAGTAAGAACGCGGCTTTAAACAAACAATTAAACCACCACTGAGTTACACGGAGGAGACACCCAAACAATAGTCACTGAGTTACACGGAGCAGACACCCAAACAAGAGTGACTGTGTTACATGGAGGAGACACAAAAACAATTAAACCACCACTGAGTTACACGGAGGAGACATCCAAACAAGAGTGACTGTGTTACACGGAGAAGACACAAAAACAATTAAACCACCACTGAGTTACACGGAGGAGACATCCAAACAAGAGTCACTGAGTTACACGGAGGGGACACCAAACAAGAGTCAGTAAGACGCGGCCTCACACAAACAATTAAACCACCACTGAGTTAAACGAAGGACACACCAAGCAAGAGTCACTGAACTCACACGGAGGAGACACCCAAACAAGAGTCAGTAAGTTACACGGAGAGGAGACACCCAAACAAGAGTCCGTAAGACGCGGCCTCACACAAACAATTAGATGTCCATTAAGCAGCGAGAATCAAGTAGGCCGCCAGTGGATAGGGAACAATACCGGGCGGTATATATAACGGGCCCCGTCACCCTTACCTCCCATTGTGCCGCCATGGACCCGGTGAGACCACTCACTCTCTCCTTCCACTCTCACTTTCACTCCCTTCTCCGTCTTTTGTTTACCTTGCTCACTCTCGATGATGATGTTGTTTTTCAACTTCTATATCTTTTCTTTCTTATATCGAGATGTTTGTATAATTTTCAAAATTCTTTATAGATTCTAATGAAAATATTCAGTTTTCAATCTCAATACATATTGAATAAATAACTTGCATGTTTATCTTCATCAATAATATATTATCAATATTTTCTCTCAATTCAGAATAAATCAAAATTTTTCAAAAAATCTAAGGATTCTATTCTGTTCAGATATTCGTATTAACTCTTTAAGTTCAATAGAACTTGTCTATTACTCTATTTATTTAGGTGGTCAATTCTTAATATATTTGAGAATATAAGACTAGTTTTATCTGATGCAAAAATTTCGTTATCCAATCTTGAAAATTTCAGTTTCCATACATTTTTATGCGATTAACTAAGAAAGAATTATTAAGCTAGCTAGCTAGAGGTATCTTCTGTTTTGAAACGGCTTCCTGAAACATTACTACAAGCCAACTTTTTGCATTTATTCTCTCAGTTCAATAATATGCAGTATTTAAGTATTGTCTTGAAGAAGGGACAAACGTTAATGGCGACGTGTTTCTTTTATTAATGCTCTAAATTCGGCAAGCTTTTGGACTTTTACGTCCTTTGACAGGCAAAGTTTCCAGTTGAAGGACGTAAAAGTCCGAAAGCTTGCCGAATTTACAGCTTTAATAAAAGAAACACGTCGCCATTAACTTTTGTTCCTTCTTCAAGATGTTGTCTGGTGATTCCTTTTCTTGTAATAAGTATTGTCTTCTTCAATTGGACGCTTGTTTTCTATTGAATTTTAGACTCTGCAAGAAAGCCGCAGTAAAATTCTTCTGATTTTCAGTTCGTATGATTATAAAATTTCTCCAATTCCTTTAGAATTCTTCAAACTAATGTTATCTAATTTTTTTCTTTATGAAAAAATTTTGTGAAAAAATTGTGAATTCCATATATCGATATAGAGTAATTTAATAAAATATCCCCTTGTATCAATATTAAGGTGAAAAAAATCTGGCTTCCAGGGATAATGTGAAAAAAATAGTACAATATCACATTTTGAAAATAGAGCACTCCATAGATAAATATTTGATTAAAAAGGCATATATTGGATCAAAAAATTCATTTATTTTACCAATATTTCAGTTGGCTGAACGCCAACCTTTATCAAGGTGTTATAACATTTTAAAGGTTGGCGTTCAGCCAACTGAAATATTGGTAAAATAAATGATTTTTTTGATCCAATATATGCTTTTTTAATCAAATATTACATTTGTACTATTTTTTTCACATTGTTTCGCGTTCTCACGCAATTCTGGCCTTAACTACCTGTTTCATGATTTTTCAGGATGCCTGAATTACCAATTTATTATTATTATTATTTTGGTCGTTGAGTTACAGCTTGCATCACGCTGACGAGGGCCAACAGCCCGAAAAGCGTACGTGGTTAGCTTTTCTTGATTAATCAAGAATAGGTTTTCGGCCAATTCTGGAATAATTAAAAACCAACGAATAGTTGATATTTATCCCGATAGATAGCGCAAGCCATCAGCAACTTTCAGTTTCACGATAAGTAGATGTCTTTTTCTTAATTCCAGTGATAAGTTTCTTTTTAAAAATATTTAATTCAAATCTCTTTCGCTTTCAGTAATGAGAGCCCGTCTACAAGAGAAACTCAATATGAATCATCAATCATAATGAATCTCCGATAGGAAATGAGCGTTATGTTTCTCTTGTAGGAGAGTTATTATGCCTGACACCTAGATATTTGAAATAAAATTTGAAATAAAAGAAACTTATTCATAAAAAAATGTGAAAAACGTTTTAAAATTACAAAATATTTTCTCACAATGATTTTCTTTTTATTTCAAAACGCTAGCTTTCAAGTGATAATCGCTCTTCAACGGGCTTAATAAAATCCACCCTGCACATGTATATTTGTAAATATTTCTTGTAAGATATAGTCGATGTTTTTATTAAGCCCGTTGAAGAGCGATTATCACTTGAAAGCTAGCGTTTTGAAATGAAAAGAAACTCATTGTGAGAAACTATTTTGTAATTTTAAAAATAAATTTATATCTCTCTCTCTCTGGAAGTCTAATGTTTTTCATCTTAAAATTGAGTGAATTTATTTAATAAATTTCTGCCATCGAAATTTCAAAGTTTTCAAATGATATTCCCACAAATAAATATCTTTCTTAGCTGTTAAACATTATTAATATTAAGAGCGTTATTACTAAATATATTACTGTGAATTTAATTCAAATTGTAAGCATTGCGAATTATTAAATCTAAGGGTTCGATTCTGTTCAGATATTCGTATTAACCCTTTAAGTTTGATAGAACTTGTCTATTACTCTATAGATTTAGGTGGTCAATTCTTAATATATTTGAGAATATCAGTGAGCATAATTTTATCTGGTTCAAAATTTCGTTATCCAATCTTCAAAATTTCAAAGATTTCAGTTTACATGTTTATGCGATGTACAAATCTCAAAAAACCTTGTGCATTAAGTTTCTTTTCACAAATAATAAAAACTCTATTTTTTGATATTTTACAATAGTAAGTATGTTTACGGAATTGAGATAATATTTTATAGGAAAAAGTAAATAGAAATTATGAAATGTTTCACGGTGAAAGTGATCAGAGAGATAAACTGACTTACTTTACTGGATTTCTATTGTTTCCAACCCATTATGGCTTTCAACTCTACGGATGGTTGCCATGGAAAGGTTCCATTGTAGCCCATAGGTCAAATCAATATTTCACTTTTTTTTATTATTGTGGAACATCTCTATAATATTTTTACATAATCACTTGTTTTTCAAAAGAGAGCATAATATATAAAATATCTAAATAAGTTAACAAACGGTAAATACACCAGGTATTGAAGTAGAAGAAAATACGTAAATATATATATTACTCTTAATATTGATACGAGGGATTATTCTATGGAATATATATAAATCTTTAATTAAAAAATCATTTATTTTACCAATATTTCAGTTGGCTGAACGCCAACCTTTATCAAGGTGTTATAACATATATAAACAACAAACTCAGTGCCACATAACGTCAACAGAAGTTTTTTAAAATATTCTGTTATATTCAATGGGGGAGAAAAATTTTTATATATATATTTTATATTATGGGAAAAATAATTTTTGTAAAATATAGGTGTGAATATTTTGAAAATTAACAATAACGCCTATTTTATATTTTAAAATTATTTATATTTATATTGTGTTTATATAGCTGTGACTATAATGATAAATACTCTTTTTATTGGTAGAATAATTTCATATAATATGAACTTTCCAAAAAGGCCAATATTTTAGTTTTTTTTTTTAGGAATCGCATGGATGTAGGTAATTTCTCTTGGTCCACCTTAATAGAATTGAATGATAATGGAAGATATTTATCTTCTCGTCCTCTTTATCATATACTAGCGGACGTACCCGGCTTCGCCCGAGGTTTTAACCCGAGTAAAGGTTTGTCTAGCGAACATTTGTTAAAACAATTCTCTAAAAACTTATTTAAAAAAAAGATATATTTTGATAATTTGAAACTCGTAAATTTGAATCTCTCGATAAAGTGAACATTTTTTCCCGGTCCCTGTGTGCCGTGTCATCCTGAATTTTGTCTTTCCTAATTTTCTACATCAGAAAATCATAGTTTTATCTAGTGAACATTTTTTCCCGGTCCCTTGAAAAATACTCGATAAGTTGAATAAAATCAATATTAATTGGTTGCCTCGGTAATTGGAAGTTAAAGGAATAGTATCTTCGCCTTGGAATTGTATCATTATTCTTGTCTCAAATGAATTGCCGTGTCATCCTGAGATAATCTTACTTTTGATAAATAATATTTAAGATAACAAACTTAGCGATAAGAAAACTTGTTATCATCGTCACAATGGGGGCGCTGCTTGCGAGTTAAATATACAAATCTGCAAATAACTCTAAGGATATTCAAGATATTCATGAAATTATTTTTCAAAATCCTTCCCGGTGATATACCTAATAATATCCCAAAATTTCACGGTGATTGGATGTATGGTTTTTGAATCTATAGAGTACAGACAGACAGACAGACATTCAATTTTATATATATAGATTATCCTTTATTTGATCTTAATATTTTTTCTGTAGAACACAATTGATTAGAATAATTTAATTGTTTAAATTGTTAATTTTATCATGCGAGGGTTATTTTAACATTGGGATTCAATAGGTAAACCTTGGTAAATCTGGTCTCTGAAACACTATATAAGGTGGGGTAAGTCCTAACAACATAGGAGAGTCCAAATGGACCTACGGGATATTGGACTTAAAATCTTCTTCACTCAAGAGATTGCCTATTTGGTTTGATGATGCTGATAGACGATCCATCGTGGATTTGTCAGCTCTACACTCTGGTATAGACCAATTTGTAACTGTGGATTTTACTTTATTATTTATTTTATTTATTATTATCAAATCAGACGCGATATCTCCACAAGGAATGCTTGCGTCAAGAAACCCTGATATGATTGAGTGGAGATAAGAAAGAAGAGACTCATCCCCAGCAGACACCATCAACAAGCTCTACAAGCTTGATACCCTGATATGATTGAGTGGAGATAAGAAAGAAGAAGATACCATCAACAAGCTCTACAAGCTTGATACGCTAATATGATTGACAGAGAGTGGAGATAAGAAAGAAGTAGACGGAGAAGAAAGATAGATAAAAGTTCCCATTCTCAGATTTAAAAAAAGACACAAAATAAGGACGTAGCCACTCTAAGGTGCCAGAAGGAGATGTCACCGACCGTTACAAGTCAATTTGAAGGCCACTCAGAAACAAGGGGAAGGAGATGTGTGACAGAGATAATGGTTTCCTTTCTCGGTTTGTCAATTCAATTGAATATTTCCAAACCCAGACCGATGTTGCTCGTTTCAACACGACTTTGTTTTGAAACCCGATAAGAGATGCTCTGTTTGAAAAATGGATGAAATTTCTTTCACCTTGAAGTGTGTACGTCTCTCTAAAGTTACTGACAAGAAATAACAAATCATCAAAGTTGGTGGACCTATAATTCTGTGCCACGTCATCGTGAATGTAATAAATTATATCTCCCTGACATGTGGGAGTGTCACAAGAAGTATTTGGAATATTTATTATCCAAAAATATTATTTATTATGATATTTAAATATGAATTAATCATATCCAAGTATATAGATATGACTATATTAACATACCATGATGGATAACTTTGCTTGAATTATTGGTATTCCTTCTGGCTCGGGGAATTTTTCTATAAGGGATTTGTTGTTTAAACAGTTACGTATCAACAACAACAAGCAAAAAAAGTTTTATTAAGACCTTTAGTCTTATACAGATTCTCCAAGCAGAAATGTAGGATACATACAGGAATAACAGTAATAATAACAGTAATCAGCAATGTACAACAACAACAAAAAGTTTCATTAATAGCTTTAAGTCTTATACAGATACTCCAATTAGAAATGTAGGATACATGCAGGAATAACAGTAATAGTGCCTTAATGGTAATATGATATTTATATACAGGAAAAATTATATGAAGTCAATCAAGTTAATAGATTAGTCTGGGTAAATTGTGTGTGTGTGTGTGTGTGTGTGTGTGGAGGAAAGGAAATTTATTATACATGGATTTACCGCATATTCACCGCAAATGAAGATAAAAAAGCAAAATATAATCACAATCAATATTGAGATAATTGACTTTATACATTGTAATTAAGAAATTTAAGCTCATAAACAAACTTGAAAGGATAAAACCGAGGAAAAGAAAAAAAAGATACAAAATAAAGGAATGAAAAAAACAGTCAGGTATCTATAGATTTGATTGCGTATCTAAATTGTATATAACACAAGTTATAAATGGTGGTTAAAGATTAAGATTCATTTTATCAAATATTCCTGTAGCAAAGTTTATAATACCCGAAATCTTAAGATCATTAATCATAAAGAAATTATAAAAAACGAAAAAAAACAATGATAAATAAATAAATAAAAATGAATAATAAAACCAATAAGCTTGCAAGACGTCTAGTGGCTCACCTGGGGCACGCTGCGTGCTTCACGGCAAAATACCTCGTAAAAGATGGAAGATTGGTCCATCGAAATATCGGGTTAATAAATAATCTTATTACAATCAAAAATAAGCCTTATTTAAAAAAAATGAATAAGTAAATAAATAAAATATTTAAATCTCCACATCATTCCCCTGGCTGCCCATGAACTTGTAACTGTATTATAACACTAATGTACCCTTCCAATTTATACTCTCATAACATTTCTTTAACTATCTGCTCACTACAGTATCACTGTACATATCCGGGACTCACCTCTTGACTTGCTCTCCTTACCAGACCCACCCTTTCACTAAACCTTCTTTAAATGAGCCCTGAAAAGTCCCCAGATGGACTTGAGCGGACGATATAAGTGTAACCCGTCCGAAAGCGTAAGAGAATATATAGGATCATTTATTATAAATAAAATTTCTATTTTAAATTCTATTTTTTGTATAATTCGAATTATATTTGGTTCCTTGGGCTTCGAATTATCCTAATTCAACTGTATATATAAATGCATGAAAATTAGATTCAATTTTTTTATATTATTCCAATATTTCGAGGACAACTCGCATCTCTATAACGAGGATGTTTTGAACTAAAATACGTCAATAGGTATGCTACTATAGAATAATATCATATACAGTTAAACCTCTCTATAGCGTCCCTCTAAATAGCGTCTCCCTCTCTATAGCGCCATCCTGGCGTCTGCCAAGACACGCATCTATAGGTACTTCCTCGGCGTGGAATTGAGGAGTGTTCAAGAAGACCTTGTCTGGAGGAGAACTCTCTCAAGGTGGGGAAGTCTTCTTTGCTGAAGAAATATGTACACATACACAACTATATATATCCCCCTACATTTTATCTACCCTATATTTATTATTTTATTATATATTTTTTCCACCTTTGTAACAATTGATTAGAAGAATCAATATAATTGTTCAAATTGTCTATAGCGCCCGATTTTAAATACGTGGTACGATACGATTTACATTAAAAGTGACCTGTCTATAGAACCCCCTCTCTATAGCACCCTATATCGGTGAGTCCCAAGAGGGGACGCTAAAGACAGGTTTAAATGTAACCTGTATACTATGAATATTATAAAGTACTTGAATTATACTTGAAATATATTGATTTCAGGAAATTATTGACCAAACTCCTCTCAAATACTTTCATAAATTATAATTTTCTTAAGAAACCATTGTTTCGGAAATGCTAAGCTTTCAAAGTTGCGTGTTCCTGGAGCTTAAAAAGTTGATCGTGGAATTGAAGGCCATGTGTGCGTAGATCGTCTTCTTCCTTAGCTCCCTGCTGCTTGCTGTAGCTTCGAACGGCTACCCCGCCAAGTCCAGCGGTCACGGGTATTCGTCCCGCGGACTCTACGCCCAGCCCAGCTACGTCGATGCCCACGTAAGTCTATATCTGCCAGAGCTAGAACATAGCACTGACCCTAGTTCTATATTACAGTTATAGAAGATTCTCTAACAATTTCAATACAAAATCAATGATATGTAATAATACATCTCCTTTAAATAGTAAGAGAATACCTTTTAAACAAACATTTTTGTTAAAATCTTTACATTTATAGAAGAACCCAATTTTCAAAAACTCCATAGCAACTATCTCAATTGTTAAATTGGGTTCAAAGAGAGAGAGAGAGAGAGAGAGAGATAGAAACTGGTTCATTGTTTTTAGAGAGAGGCGTCGTTCCTCAGTTAAAAAGACATATGCGAATCTGTTGGCAAACTTTGGGCTCAATATTAGAGAGAACATAAAAAAAAGGGCGTTTCTTACCCGAAAGCTTGTACAATCGTTCTATTATAAAATAAGATCTTCTCTCTGACCTGAGTTTCTTCATTCATAGCGAAAAGAGATATATAAGCGATTCATATAATCAAATACTATATTTCTTCTATGTGTGTAAAAATAAATCATTAATAAAAATGCTTTTCAATAGCAACTATACAAGGAGGTTGAAATAAAGAAGGGTTTATTAATACTTTTATCAAATCCAATGGTTTTGTTGATAATTTCCACGAAGATCCTAACACTATGGTTGTTGCAGCATCCTCCCCATGCCTACAGCTTCGGGTATGACACTCACGATGGCTATGGCAACCAGCAGTTCCATAAGGAAGAAGGCGATACTCATGGTGCTAAACGTGGTTCTTATGGCTTCACCGATGCCCATGGTATCTACCGTACTGTCGAGTACGTAGCTGATCACCATGGTTTCCGTGCATGGATCAAGACCAACGAACCAGGAACCTCCAACCAAGATTCAGCTGATGCCAATGTGGTATCAACCCAAGTGAAACCTGTCATTCTGGCTGCCCCATCTCGCAAGTCCTACGCTACCCATCCTAAAGGAGGCCATAAGTACCGGCCAGGAGGTCCGTACCACGCTCCTGTGTATGCCTCAGTGCATGGCGGATACTCCAAGCCTGCAACCTATGATGATCATTACTAAGCCTATTTCCCTTCTTTGTTTAGCCTATAACAAACTATCTGGTTGTTTGCATTTGACCTTTTCACGGTCCTCTCTCTGCTGTTTTCTTTCTCTATATAATATATGCAATTTTATATTTATTTTATACACATATATCTCGGCAAGAAAAACTTTTTTTTTATGGCTTTAACCTAAAAAGTACGAAAATTAATATGAAAAAAGTTAACAAAATATTTGTTTTTCTCATGAAAAATAATTATTTTGTTTATAAAAATTTAGTATTTTTTTTTTGGTTGATAATATTGAAAATGATCTTAATCGTTGATTGTGTATGATAAAACTATTTGGTTTGTATATGTAAATAGAGTAACCAAACTTGTACATAGCGCGGGGCTCATTCTCCATACAATATTGTATTATAAATAAACATTGGGTCTTGTGATCAACTCTTGTGTCTGGTTTTCTACAAGCACACCTCCAAACACATCACAATTATTAACACAATTCTGTAGATGGAAATCTATAGACATCAAATGCTTTCTTCAATTCAAATTATTCTTAAGAAACCATTGTTTCAGGAATGCTAAGCTTCCAAAACCTGCCTGTTCCTTGAGCTTACAAATTTGCTTGTGTAATTGAAGGCCATATATGCAGATCGTCTTCATCCTTAGATCCCTGCTGCTTGCTGTAGCCTCGAAAGGCTACCCCGCCAAGTCCAGCGGTCACGGATACTCATCCCGCGGACATTGACAAACATAAGCAGTTTTTTTCTTCTTTTTTTTTTTTTTTTTGGTGCACGGGCCAGACGGAGACAGCGTGCTCTCGCGCTACAAACCCTCCCTAAAGAGACTTCACCCGGACAACAGCGGGTCTCCAGTCCTCCTCGTTAGACCTAGCAACCTCCCAACGCTCCAAGGATATCAGGCCCCCCTCCACGCTCCAGGAGTAAGGCGATGCTCTAGGCACCGTATAGTCACCACAGTTTTATTAAATTTATAAATTTAATTACCATCTATCCATAAAATTTATAACAAATATTCTTCTAGATGGGGCAAGCCATCAGCAACTTTCAGCTACACGATAAGAAAATGCCTTTTTCTTAATTTATGAACCTTATCCCAGTACAATATCACATTTGTACTCTTTTTTTTTCAAATATGCTTCTGTAAAAAAAAAAAGGACACTTCGACCAGTTAGAGTTTTATTTTCGCAAAGTTTCAACAAAAAGCTTTTGTCTTCGTCAGGAGAAATAAAAATAAAGCTTTTGGCAAGGCTTCAAAAATTGTTCTGAGGTTTGCAAGGGCATGTTGCAAGACAAAATATTATTGTTGAAACGTTGATAAAATAAAAATTTAACTTGCCGAAGAGTCTATTTTTTTACAAAAATATGAATACCGGCCAGTCAACCTTTATCTTCAAAATATGCTTCTTCTATTTTCTATATGTTATAAAAAAAAATTCTATCAAATGAAATTTGAATGTAATTCATAACTCGGAATTCCGTCAGACAATACCACAGTAGGTAATACACTTATCAAGTAAACGATAATGCCATAAAGACCTTTAATAGAATGCGGTAATTTAAATTGAAGCAATTTTCTACCACTTCCTCTATTGATAGCATTGAAGATAAAATAGAACAATCTAAAGAGGAACTTCAAAAAGGTCAAGAGAAATGTTTCTAATTAATGAGGGCCCCAGAGCCCCGGTAAAATGAATAAAAAATCGCGATAAGGATCTGCCCCCATGCTAAAGACATTGAACCCAAACAAGAAGACAAAGGTTAGAATTTGATTCGACCTCTCCTTCCTCCATCACTTCATCATATCTGAGTTCACCTTTCTGTCGTGATGGGAAGATCGATATCAGATTAATTGCCTTTTTAGGATACGTTGCTGATGAAACCTAGCAATAATACCTTAATAGACACGTTAAATTTCGGTTTAAATTGATGAAGTCAATAGCTGTTAAAACCTATCTTTTCCACACCTAACTTCAATATTTAAACCCACAATTTAGGATGTTAGAAGCGGATGAACATTGATGTCTCTTCCTCATGTCAGAGATGACCATTTCATTTTGGAGCTAAGTCGGTCTGCTACTGATTATTACTCCCAGTCTTAATGACAAAGGCAGACGCATTCTACTTCACACAATCATGTTGGATGTCATGATTTACAGGCTTGATACCCTATTTGGATTGTTGAGTGAAAATTGTTGAATGATTGTTGAATGACAAAGGCAGACGCATTCTACTTCACACAATCATGATGGATGTCATGATTTACAGGCTTGATACCCTATTTTGATTGTTGAGTGATAATTGTTGAATGATTGTTGAAAGAAAAAAGCAAACGCATTCTACTTCACACAGTCAGGATGGATATCATGATTTACAGGATTGATAACCTATTTTGATTGTTGAGTGATAATTGTTGAATGATTCTTGAATGACAAAGGCAGACGCATTCTACTTCACACAGTAATTATAGTTGTCATGCTTTACAGGCTTAATACCCTATTTTGATTGTTGAGTGAAAATTGTTGAATGATTGTTGAATGACTAAGGCAGACGCATTCTACTTCCACACAGTAATTATATATAATTAAAAAGGCATATATTGGATCAAAATATCCTTTATTTTACCAATATTTCAGTTGGCTGAACGCCAACCTATTTCCGTTTTAACCGTTCAGCCAACTGAAATATTAGTAAAATAAATGATTTTTTGATCCAATATATGCCTTTTTAATTAAATATTTATCTATAAAATAAAAGGATTTAAAAGCGCGAATGTTTCTTTTATACATAGGACGTTTTATGTATAAAAGAAACATTCGCGCTTTTAAATCCTTTTATTTTATATGTATAGATGGCGCGTTATTGCTTTGTGTTAAAGATTTATCTATGGATTGCTCTATTTTCAAAACAGTAATTATAGTTGTCATGCTTTACAGGCTTGATACCCTATTTCGATTGTTGAGTCGAGATAAGAAAGAAGAAGACAATACATTAGGAAGGTTTAAGTAACCTTTACCTTTTTTATATATTTACAAGTAGCTTTAGATTAGGAATACGGATGAAGAGATGTCTGTGAAAATGTCGATACAATTTATACACAGTGAAAGTGTTTCTCAACTAAATTGAAAGGATTAAGACATTTTTTTAGTATTATAGCAACTTGATTGCGCTTTCAGATTCTAAAGTGAATATAAGATGGCAAATAAGCTCATGTAAGGTTTCCAATATCAAGGATTGATCTTCCTGCAATATTCACAAAATAATGGATAATGGACTGCCCATGAAAGACACTCATGTTTTCTGATAAAGCTGCTCTTCGGAGGTAAAGTTTGACATTTTGAAACAAGAACTTTTTATAATTGTAACAAAGTATTTATGAATTTTATTATTTTTATTAACAGAGTGGTCATTTTTATGTTTATATTTTGCTACTCTGTAAATTTCCCTCGTGGCTTATCTTTTGTTTATCCTTTTATAGTTTGTTTTTGCCTGAAATAAACTGCTGTGTAATCCCGAAATTTGTCTACCCTAATTTTCCACGTGGCAATATTTTCATCCCTTTGGTAAAATAATGAATTAAAGACAATTAGATGAGGGAAGAGTTTATATTTAACGGCAATACACATTTTCGGGTGTAACAGCCCATTGACAGGTATAACTACAGTATCGTATTTCTGTATAAAATAGATACTTCAGCCAGATTTAAAGTTTATCCTGACGAAGAAGTTTATCCCTGGACACTTTTATTTTTCCGTTCATCATTACTCTTCATAATTCACCATTCTCATACCTCATCTAAAAAGGTTAAAAATAGTCAATATTTCACCTTGAAATAAATTTTGATTCTTCATTGAAAATAAACTCATGCGGTGTAACTTCAAGTGTTGTTATACAAAAGATTTTTGTTGAAACGTTGATAAAATAAAACTTTAACTGGACGAAGTGTCTATTTTTTTACAGTAATAGGAATGCCGGCCAGTCAAACTCTATCTTTAGTAGCGTAGTTATACCTAATCGAAGGGCTGTTATTCCCAAAAGATTGTATTGCCGTTATATATATATATAAAAGAAACTCTTCCCTGATTGAATTGTTTTTTATTTATAACTAGACGGGTGACCCGGGCTTCGCCCCGGGATTGACCCGTGTGCATATCTACCCGAGTGATATATATTTAGATAAGATTATTTTTTATAATTGTTTGTTATTAGCATTATCTATTTGTTTGCATCAGCATAATTTAATCTAATCTTTGATAGAGAGCGTTGTTCGTGAGCTAAGCAGAATAATTTGAATATATAGTTTTAATAATTGATTTATATATTTTTTTAAAATAGCCTATCGTCTTCCCCGTATTTTTTTTACCTATGTATGGAAATTTTGGTTTGAATTAGTGAACTACTGCGAATTTGTATACCGGACATACAAACAAACAAACATACAAACATTGATTTATATATATATAGATTTTGAAACAAGTTTGGAACATTGTAACCAATTGACCGAACCTTTACGTTTTTGGTGAGGAGTTGTTCTCTTAAACTGTCTATAATCAGATCATGTGGAGAGGAAAATGAGAGAAGCATTAAAATTCAGATCTTATATTCTGAGCTTGGTTTTGAATACCTAATTGGTTATCTCATGTGTCTTCAATAAAGGTCACTGTAATATATTTTTCAGAATAATTGTCTGAATCCCAATATACATGCTAAAAGGTACAACTTCCATAAGTTTTGCCCATGAGTGCATATATACTTGGTTATCTCGTGTGTCTTCAATAAAGTCACTGTAACATCTTTCAGAGTTATTATCTGAATCCCGATATACATGCTAAAAGTTAAAATTTCCTTAAGTTTTGTCCATGAGTGTGATTGAAAACCTACAACCACATTAGGTATCCATGAGTGTAGTTAGGAAATTTCGGATAACAATTAATAACGTTAGAGTTCATCGAAATTTAAAAACTAGATTTTTCAACATTTGAAGCCTCTGAACTACATATAAACTGCTATTTTCTCTCCATAATTTGGTAATTTTCGCTATTAATTATTTTCTCTATTGTTCTATGAAACAAGACTCTAATAGAAACATTCCTCATAATACGATAGCGATATCTATACGTCTACTCCAGCAATTTTCACGGCTTACTTTTCTCTATCTCCAAGATTACAGAAACTCATTTGAAGTATTACGCAAGTAATTTTGTAAGGAGAATATAACGCATACAATAAAATTCAACAAACACAATTAAAGCATAAAGAATATTTTTCGTAACAAAGGGTGTTGCACATTATATAGTGAACCTGACCCACTCTTGCCAATTTGCGAGCTACTTCGGCAACTCTTTATCTGGGACTGGGCTGGTCAAATGGTATATCACGTAATGTGGTTTTCAATCACACTCATGGACAAAGGAAGTTGTACCTTTTAGCATGTACATCGGGATTCAGACAATAACTTTGAAAGATATTACAGTGACCTTTATTGGAGTCACACAAGATAACCAAGTGTATATAAATTCATGGACAAAACTTAAGGAAGTTGTACCTTTTAGCATGTATATCGGAATTCAGACAATAACTCTGAAAGATATTATAGTGACCTTTATTGAAGACATACGGGATAACCAAGTGTGACAAAATTGCCTCTGTCTTCTTCTTCTTCTTCAAAAAAGCCGACGACCAGCGACATAAGCCTTTCTACCTCCTTAAGTTTTGTCCATGAATGTAAGAGATTGTAAAGTCTAAGAATTCACTCGAGTAACAATGATGATAGAATACCATTAAGGCAGATGGGGGCATACGTTATCTTGTAATAGTAATATAATTTTATTCGCTTTCGAACGTTGTGGCCCACTGTACATATTACATCCCAAACATGATACGACACCAGCCATCTCTGTCTTGAGCTAGATGTACCATCTCGGCGATCGTCAAGCTAGTGAGTTCCTTTTAATTGGTACACGAAGCGTTTCAGTGGGCGTCCAAGTATGCGTCGCCCAGACGTCTTTCCGGCCAATATGGTGTACTCCATTCTTGTTGGAATAGCGACCAAAATTGGCGTGGAGCATTGGGGGATCGACCAATCAACGGCCGCGGCGGCGCTGCGGTCGACGTCAATATATATAGTCTTTGTCTCTCGCCTTTATACATATACTTGCCTTTAAAATTTTGCTACTTTAACATCTTGTTTTAAGTTACTTTGTTTAATAAATAATCCTTTTATTCCTTGATTAAATCTCAAACTTCAACAGGTTATGGGCCCAGCACGCTTCCACTGCGCCTAAAAGGATTAACCGCCAGCAGTGAGTAAGCCTTTGTTTTGCTCGAAGTTTAGGCGTCAACCGCCAACCATAACCCTAGTTTTTTTTTTGTCGTTGGCCGATTCCAAGACAAAGAAGATGAGCGAAGATTGTCTTTCAAGGATTAAAGTTTTTAATGGTGAAAACTTTTCACTATGGAAATTCCAATTCAGGCTTCTTTTGGAACAACAAAAATTACTAGAATTATTGGAAGGCTTAGAAATAAAGCCGAATGTTGTTTCCTCCGACAGTAACTCTGAAAATTCACTACAGAATTGGAAATCAAAGGACGTTAAGGCAAGGATGTTGTTATCACAGGCAATCGAATTAAGGTTTCTTCAGCCCCTGATGAACTGTACTTCCGCTTCACAAATGTGGCAAAAATTACTTGCTATTCATGAACAAAAATCCGAATTTACTATTGGCCTACTTTGGCAACAATTCTTCGATGCACGATTGACATCGGAAACAATAAGTGATTACATAGCAAAAATTGAAAATATTTCTGCACAAATTTCACAAATGGGCGGAACCATAACGGAAGATCAAAAGGTAGCAAAAATTTTAAATACTTTGCCTTCGAGTATGCGCTACTTTGTTGCAGCGTGGGAATCGTTAGATCCGAAAGCTCAAACTCTTAACAATTTAACTGCAAGACTTTTGATTGAAGAAACAAGGAATCAACAAAGCGGTTCTTCTAAACAAGATGAGGCCTTATTACACAGGCAAGCACGAACGAAGCCTAAAGATACACAACGTTCTTTTCAAGATGCCAAGAAGAACACTAAATGCCACTATTGTCACAAAATTGGACATTGGAGCCGCGAATGTAGAAAAAGATTAGCTTATGAGAAAAATAAATCCAAAAATCTTCATGATTCAAAAGGAAGTTCAAGTGATTATGGACTTATTTTGTGCGATAATCAAGTAGAGCCCAATGATATTTGGTATGCTGACAGCGGTGCAAGCTGCAGCATGACATTTCGACGAGAGTGGTTCAAGACCTACACGCCGTTCACCAGTGATCATCCAATCTACTTGGGAGACAACTCGACACTACTTGCAGAAGGCATGGGAGACATCGAGATTCAAGCCTACGTCGACGGTGGATGGTACAATACGTACATAAGAAATGTGCTCTACTCGCCGCAACTGAAGAAAAATTTGTATAGCCTTGGTACGTCCACAAGAAGAGGATTCAACGTCATTATCAAACATGACAAGCTACAGATCTTCATGGATAATGACCTAAAAGCCGTAGGAGTGCGTCATGACGGCCTCTACAGGATGCTCTTCAAGGTTACGTCATCATCACAAGGATACATCACCAGCGAGAACAAGCTTCAGTTGTGGCACGAGAGACTTGCGCATCTTCCAGTTGCTACACTTCGAGAGATGGCGACCATAGGATTGGTGGATGGTCTGCAGCCTCAAGATTTAGAGGGAGAATTTTTCTTCTGTGAAGGATGCCAACTTGGAAAAGCCCATAGAAAGTCGTGCTATCCCTCAGATGGTAAAAACTACCAGGTAGGTGAGTTTATTTATGCTGATATTTGTGGCCCAATGCAGACTCAATCATTAAGTAAATATCTGTATTTCTGCTTATTTAAAGATTACTTTAGTGGTTATCGCCATATTTTTTTTATTAAAAACAAATCAGATGTGCTAGATAAATTCAAAGAATATGCTACTCTAATCTATACTCAAACTGGAAATAAGATAAAAGTTCTTAGGACTGATAATGCGCTAGAATTCAAAAGCGATAATTTTGCAGATTTATGTAAAAGATTTGGGATAATTCACGAGTTCACTGCACCTTATGTGCACGAACAGATAGGACGTATAGAAAGAGACAATCGTACGATTGTGGAAGCAGCCAGGTCCATGCTAAATTCACGAAATCTTCCAGGATTTTTTTGGGCTGAGGCATGTAACACAGCAACTTATATTCTAAATAGAAGTGCGACTAAGCAAACCCCTGGAACGACACCTTATGAACTTTTCTTTGGCACAAAGCCTAATGTAGCTAACTAAAAAATATTTGGCTGTAATGCTTATATGCATATTCCCAAAGAAAACCGTAAAAAGTGGGATAATAAATCGATAAAACTTATGTTTTTAGGTTATGAGAATACAAGCAAAAATTTTAGAATATGGGATTGGAAAACTAGAAAAATAAGAATTTCTAAAGATGTCACATTCGATGAGAAAGCTACTCCACATTCAGATAGAGAATCAACCAAACCGAAAGAAATAATATTTCAGATTAACAGCGCTCCGGATGAATCACCAGTTGCAACAACAAACTTCCCAGTGCAGGAAATGCTGCCAGTATCCGATATCAGTTCGCATCCAATGATAACACGCTCTAAAGTTTCGAATAGCCAATGTAACTTTGCGCTCGCTGATGAACCCAGTAACTATATAGATGCAATAACAAGTTCAGATTCAGAAAGATGGAAATTAGCCATGGATGAAGAGATTGATGCATTAAATAAAAATAAAACATGGACTTTAGAACGTCTGGCAGATGGTCATAAACCTATCGGTTGTAAATGGGTTTATAAAATTAAAACGGAGTCCGATGGTATAATTCAACGGTTCAAAGCCAGATTAGTTGCAAAAGGCTATTCTCAAATAAAAAATGTTGACTATTTCGATACGTTTAGCCCAGTAGTCAGGTATGATTCGTTACGCATTCTTTTATCACACGCTGCTTCTGAAAGGATGTTTCTTAAGCAATTCGATGTAAAGACAGCTTTTCTCAATGGCGAATTAGAGGAACTTGTTTATCTTGAACAACCAGAAGGCTACAAGAGAGATGATAATAGCTGCTATAGATTACATAAAAGTCTGTATGGTCTGAGACAATCTTCTAGAAATTGGAATAAGAAATTTACCAATTTTTTGTATAGCCATAATTTCAAAACATCAGACGCCGACCCGTGCATTTTCATTGGAACACACAATGATTCAAATGTTATCTTAGCTCTCTATGTTGATGATGGAATTATTCTATCTAAAGATAAAGAGGCAATAGCTAATATAATGGATGAGTTAGAACACGCATTTGATATTACATCTGGAAGTGTTAACTTTTTTGTTGGGCTACAAATAGAGCAGTCAGAAGATAGGGCAAGTATTTTCATTCACCAGTCATCATATATTGACAAAATTTTGAGTACATTTAATATGGCTGACTGTATTCCTGCTTCGGTGCCTATGGATCCTTCTGTCATCTTAACAAAGCAGGACTGTCCTACTCCAGAACAAAAGGAAAAGATGCCTAAATTCCCTTTTCAAGAAGCTGTTGGATCCCTTATGTTTGCATCATGTGTTTCACGTCCAGATATCACTTATGCAGTTTCACAAGTGAGTAAATTCCTAGAATATCCAGGACCTGCACATTGTACAACAGTGAAGAATATTTTCCGTTATCTGAAAGGCACTCCACACATGGGAATTCTCTTCACTGGACAAGACCAACTTGTTGGCTACTCTGATAGGGATTTTGCTCGTGATGTTGACTCCAGAAAAAGTACGACTGGTTATGCCTTCATGATGAACGGAGGAACTGTTTCTTGGGCAAGCCAACGACAACCAATTATCGCACTTTCAACCACCGAAAGTGAATACATCGCTGCCTGCAGTGCTGCTAAGGAATTGATTTGGATCAGAAGACTTCTACAGGGCATCGGCTGTGATATTACTAAAGAAACTGAACTTTATATCGACAACCAAGCAGCAATAAAACTTGTTGAAAATCCAGTATTCCACAAACGAACGAAACATATTGATGTTCGCTACCACTTCATTAGATCCAAACATGAAGAAGGTGAACTTAAAGTGCATCATGTTTGCAGCTCAGAACAGCTAGCTGATATAATGACTAAACCTCTTCCACGAAACAAATTCCACTACTTAAGAGGTCTACTGAACATTTTGGATCGAGAGGGAGTGTTGGAATAGCGACCAAAATTGGCGTGGAGCATTGGGGGATCGACCAATCAACGGCCGCGGCGGCGCTGCGGTCGACGTCAATATATAAAGTCTTTGTCTCTCGCCTTCCTACTTCTACTTGCCTTTAAAATTTTGCTACTTTAACATCTTGTTTTAAGTTACTTTGTTTAATAAATAATCCTTTTATTCCTTGATTCAATCTCAAACTTCAACAATTCTCTTGCTTGCTTTCTTGCAATTGCAAGAATAAATGAAAGTGATCTTCAACCTGGATATCCACCATATGACAGATTGTGATATATTGTTTCACCGTCCTGGGGTATTGATTTCATGTCAGCATTCGATGGTTCCATATCAAGATTATAAGTCCTACCAGAACAAGTAATCATACAACAACCTGGGCTCAGCTGGCCCGGCTGATAGTACCCTGTAAGGGCTCCAGAGATACAGGATGAGCAGCGTTTGTACTCCATGTTAGGAGCGGCTGCACATGGTGTCTGTTCCTCATGTCAGAGGTGGCCATTTCTTTTGGAGCTAAGTCGGCCTGCCACTGAGTAGTGCTCCCAGTCTTAATGACAAAGGCAGACGCATTCTACTTCACCCGGTGTGGAGATAAGAAAGAAGAAGAAGAAGACAACAAATTTATTCTAATAAGGAAAGTAATACAAATTTTACCCAGATAGCTCAATCGCACCGAGATATATCTAGAAACTATTAACAAACAAAATGATGGCTTAGCATCATGATGAAGTGAGCAAAATTTTTCTTTCTTTATTTGA